>CM048745.1:330846757-332046757 GCA_026315105.1 Locusta migratoria
AAATGAAAACGTGTAAGTTACAATAAGAAAATCGTCAAATACGCAACGCAAGATGGTGTATGCCAGAGAGAGTTTTGGGCGGGGAATGTCACGTGACATGTGCGAACGACTGGTTTTCGTTATTTCAATGGAGGGCGTCAAAACTACGATATTTTTGCAAGTATCTCTCAAACGATACCAGATATGAAAAAAAAAAAACATAAAAAAGCAAAGTTGTAGAGAATTTCCTCCTCTACAAATTCGGTAGTTCAATTTTCGTGTCAGATGCATGGTTAAGCCGTTATTTGCATTTAACTTTCGAGCTGTCAAAAGACGATCGCAAAGGCCCACTTTTAGTGTTACTACCGTTACCAATAAAAATCTGTTAAATGCCGTTTACGAAAGAGACAAAATCATCGACCTCATTTCTAAAAAAAAGAAAAAGAAGCTCACATTCTACGTATCAGGAGTTTATCCTCATGCTCTAGTCGGGGGAAACAGGGCTGCTGCAGCACCATACGCCACCCTCCGCCCCCCCCCCCCCCCCCCCCCCCCGGATTTGCAACTCTTCGATTTGGATGCTTCCTTTAGGGCAGTGTTTTCAACCTTTTACAATACGCGAGCCCCTTCCAAATAAAAATATTCTGGCGACATCTTCCAAATGATATTATTCTGTGAAACCTCCTCCCAACCCCTCCCCCCCCCCCTCAAATCCCCACTCCTGACGAACCGCAACAAAACTGTGTTATCCCAAAAGGAAAAATTTGTAAAGAAGTAGATATTTTTATAATTCTCATTGTATCACGTTCTTTTAGCTATCGATTGGGTCCTGAAAACAATTTTCAGACTTTGCGCTTATTCATCATTAACACAATGTATTATACGAAGAATCTATTATTTATTCAATTAATAATGAATGTTACACGAGGAACCCAGTAATTTTTACATTATATGTATTTCACTTAGACATACGTTTTTCTTTTACGAAACCCCATTTTGCTGTGCAAGTACTCCTCTGACGGTAACCACCCGAGCAAGTATCGAACCACAAGATGGAAAACAGAGCTTCAGGGAATTGCACTTTCGGTGGCCAGTTATTTATATAAAGCTGGCACATGTATTTTCGTTTTAAAATTTACCACAACCTCCCCCCCCCCCCCCCCCCCCCAATCATCATTTAGAGCAGTTTTAGAAACCTTTCAAAGTAATTTCGCGTTACTGATGCGACACAAATTTTAGCTTGAATATAAATGTTAACATCTGAAAATATATCGACGCCATTGTGTATACGCATTATTGTCTATCTGATAACGTTTCTAATCACATAATGTTCGAATACAGCATTAGTAGTGAGCTTCTTGATGCTGTCGCGTCGTTCAAATATCTAGGCGTAACATTGCAGTGCGATATGAAATGGAACGAACATGTAAGGACAGTTTTAAGGCGGTTTATTGGAAGAATTTTGGGAAGATGTACTTCACCTGTAAAGAAGACCGCGTACAAAACGCTTGTACGATCACGTCTTGTGTATTGCTCAAGTGTTTAGGACCCACAGCACGTCAGTTTAAAGGAAGACGTAGAGGCAGTTCAGACGAGAGCAGCTATGTTTGTTACTGGTAGGTTCGACCAATGCGCGAGTGTCACGGAAATGCTCCGGTAACTCAATTGGGAATCGCTGGAGGAAAGACGACGTTCTTTTCGTGAAATTCTGTTGAGGATTTAGAGATCCGCAATTTGAATCTGAGTGTAGTACGATCTTCCTGCCGCCTACTTACATTTCGCGTGGTGGTCACAAACAGAAGATAAGAGAAATTAGGGCTCATACGGAAGCATATAAGTATTCTTTTTTTCCTCGTTCTATTTGGGAGTGGAATAGGAAAGGAAATTCCTAGTAGTGGTACAGTGTACCCATCGCCAAGCACCTTACGGTAAGTGTGTAGATATAGATGTGAAGGAAGTCCATATTATAATTTAAACATTTTTCTATACTTACATCTAAAATAAAAACGCCGCGGTGGAGTAGCCGAGTGGTCTAAAGCGTCTCGCTGCGGAGCGCGCGGTTGCTCGCCTTGGACGTTCGAAACCTCCCTGGGGCATGGGTGTGTGTGTTTGTCATTAAGGATTAAGTAGTTTGTAGGCTGATGACCACTCTGTTTGGTCCGATAGATTTACAAACATTTGAACTTTTTTTTTTTTTTTTTAAATAAAACGTACTGAAAACTCACTGTAAGATTTGTGGAAAATAAGCTTCATACTAAGTCGTTATTTCGAATGGCTTACATCAGGTGCGCCCATGAAAGTCGCGTGGGTAGATCGTTACGTAAAGCGTCATCCCGTTTCCGTTTTTGTCTGGAATAAGGTGGCGCATGCGCAGACTGAACGAGGTTTCCAACGCCCACGCTTCCCACCCATCACAGCTGACCGCAGCTCCGAGAAATGAGTCCTTTGTCGAAAAAGAAAAAAAAAAAAAAAAAAAAAAAAAAACTCCCCTGTGAAGCATCAAGTCACTAGAGCGAATATTCCTAAGACTGAACCTCTAAAGCACATGTGACCCAAATAGGAAGCCCTCAACAAGCTTCGGTACGAAATTAGAATCTCTCGTAGCAAGTCATTACGAGGTAATTACTTTCTTGCTGGTACTTGCACTACTTCATAGTAACGAACCCTTATAGTACGAGTGGGAGTTGTACGCGCATTGAAATACCGAAGTGAGTCGTCATTACTCGTTTGAAGGACGTCCTGATGTATGAATACCTTTGGGGCGATTCAGAATTTCCTTCACCACGCAATATATTAAGCGCAAAAAACGGTTTCATTTCTCACATAGGTCTAAATTATCTGTAGAAGAGAGTTTGGAGATTCTGATGGATGGAGGTCTCTGTTATAGATTAGATTAGATGTACTTTTCGTTCCAGTAGATCCGAATTGTGGGAACCCTCTTGGATGTACAACATGTCAGAACAAAATACACAATATATACTTACAAAAAGAGAGCATATGTGTTAATGTACCTTCCACAGACCGCAAATGTATTTGCCCTTGTGGATGTGGAATTGGTCATGAAAAACAATTATCTTAAAAATATTTACATTTTAAAGGACACAAAAACTTATTACTACTTACTAATTTACTAGGTTCATATTAAAATTCTTAGCAATTACTTTATTTTTTATTTTTTGTTATTTATTTTTTTAATTTATTTTTTTTCACTAATTTACAATGATTACATTACTGCACAAGACTTGTCCTGAAGTCAAACTGAACACAGTATTCATATTTGTGAATATTATATACAATAAGTTACAATCACTTCTGGTAAGAAATTCATCAATGTAGTAGAAGGAGTTGGCCACCAAAAAATCCTTTAGATTCTTTTCAAACTGTACTTTATTGTGAGTTAATTTTTTTATGGCTGCCGGCATGTTACTGAAAATGTGTACTGCTGAATATTGGACACCTTTCTGAGCCAAAGTAAGTGACTTTAAATCTTTAAGCAAGTTATTCTTGTTTCTAGTATTGATCCCATGAACAGAGAAACTGAATGAAGGTTGGGTTGATGAAGTGATTGAAATTAATGTGGGAATAAAACGTGGTATAAATGAAGATTCATATGGAGTGAGAGTACATGTTAGTGTTGTCTGGGACCCATTAGGAAAAAAAATTGAAATCAACTTTAATCAGCCGCGATGGATGGCCGAGCGCTCTAAGATGCCTTGCTGTGGTGCGCGCGGTTGCTTTCCGTTAGAGGTTCGAGTTCTCCCTCATGCATGTGTATGTGTGTTGTCCTTAGGATAATTTAAGTAGTTTGTAAGCCTATAGACTTATAATCGCAGTAGTTAAGTCGCATACATTTACAAACATTTGAATATTTTTCTTGTTTAATGTACTGTTAAAAGTATTCATAGGTCTAAAACAAAGAGTTAACGTTTATTAATTCAAATAAAATTTCAGCAAGAATGAGTAAAACATTGTTATCATACTTTGGTAAGTAACAAATTTAGCGTTCAAAGTAACTCAACTACAAGAAACATAAATAAGAGATGCAGAAATATTACACACATCTGGTCCCTTACAAGGTATCCGTACTCCTCACGAGCCTTTATAATTTCAACTATTTTAAAGCCATTTTACAATCAGTTGTTATTTATTTTTTATAAACATATATGAAGATGTGAAGCTGCCCTTAAACCACTCCTTTACGAAATATAAGTGATCAAAAGACTGAAATCGAAGTAATTATTTCAAATCAGGTTTGCGAAAACTCCATAGAATCGCATACGTCTAGTTTTGATATAAGTTCCATTTACCGTAGTTATTGAAAAGAGTATGCATTTTAATTGATGAAAAGATACTGTAGCGACCACACTTTATTCATCGAATTCCTTTCTCCATTCTTTAAGCCTCTTTCTCGGTGCGCTTAGATAGTCATAATTCCATCTGCGGAGCCTGCCGCGGTGGCCGAGGGGATTGAGGCGCTCCAGTCACGGTCCGCACGGCTACTACGGTCGGGGGTTCGAATCCCCCCTCGGGCATGGATATTTGTGCCGTCCTTAGTTGTAAGTAGTTCATAAGTAGTTTGTAAGTTTAGGGACTGATGACCCCGTAGTTAAGTCCCATAGACTCTACAAACATTTGAACATTTTTTGAATTCCATCTGCTGTTTTAAAAGCGTTACCTCCAACTATGATAGCGCATGTCATTGTGATCATTATGACATATATATATAGAAATCCAAGGTTTATATTGTGAATACGATCTATAGGTCGCTCTTTATGATTTGCCAATTTTCCCAGTTTTCCGGCCAAATTTTGCAATTTGTATACAAATTGTGTCGTGATAATACGAATTTTCTCTCTTTCTCTTTGGCCACGTTCCCGCACAGACAGGATGCAATTCCTGTCGCCACCCCATGCTGCCCTGGGAGGAAATGTGTACCCAAAATGTCTGCGTAATATGTGTCAAAGTGTAAATTGTTACGAAATTTTTTGCGAATCGTGTGACTGAGGTTGGACTTGGGGACCTAGGGGGTTGTTGAAAGCCGCGGTGGAGTAGCCGAGCGGTCTAAAGCACCTCGCTGCGGAGCGCGCGGTTTCTCGCCGTGGAGGTTCGAGTCCTCCCTGGGGCATGGGTGTGTGTGTTTGTCCGTAGGCTAGTTTACCTAGGTTTAAGTAGTTTGTAAGCTACGGACTGATGACCACGCAGTTTGGTCCGATAGATTTACAGACATTTGAACATTTTTGAACATTTGGATGTGGAAAACCACATTCAGGCTCGCCGGCACCCCGACCCCCTTCGTTGATCCGCCAGGGGGATTAGAACATGGGGGATTAGAACATGGGCCAGTTCCCGTCTCGGGCAGCGATGCGTTAGACCACACGGCTAATCGAGCGGGTCGTGTTCTGATATTACGAATACTACCAAAATAACAGACTAATCGATCGAGCCGTTCTCAAGTAATTTGTGACAATCGATTTTCATTTTGTGTAGGAATCTGAAATTCCTCTATTTTTTTTTTTTTTTTTTTTTTTTTTCCACTACAATCGTTGTGGCGCAAAATGGCCTTTTCAGTCCTTTTTCCTCCTATTTGATGTAGAGATATATTAATTAATTGTACTGCATCTTGGCATGCAGTTCATACAGTAAGCACCAGTTTGTTTTGTTAGTATGAGTTACATCCCCTTCCTTCTAACCAATCGCCGCGGTGCAGTAGCCGAGCGGTGTAAGGCGTCTCGCTGCGGAGCGCGCGGTTGCTCGCCGGCGGAAGTTTGAGTCCTCCCTGGGGCATGGGTGTGTGTGTTGTCCTTAGGTTTAGTTTATCTTAGTTTAAGTAGTTTATAAGCTAAGGACTGATGACCACGCAGTTTGGTCCGATAGATTTACAAACATTTGAACATTTTCTAGCCAATCGTACTATTCACTGTTTTTCCTTTAAACGAATAGTCCTCTTGATTTTGGTTTCTCGAACAATTCTGTATCTGTTCTGGGGGCTACTATCGTGTGATACATGTGCCATTGAGTATGTGTGTGTGTGTGTGTGTGTGTGTGTGTGTGTGAGAGAGAGAGAGAGAGAGAGAGAGAGAGGTCGTGCATACATACGTGCGTGAGAGCGAAAAAGTTCAAATGTTTGTAAAGCTTATGGGACTTAACTGTGGGGTCATCAGTCCCATAGCTTACAAACTACTTATGAATTAACTCATACTAAAGACAACACAAACATGCATACCCGAGGGAGGATTCGAACCTCCAACGCGGGAGGCCACGCGATCCGCAACGTGGCGCTCGAGACCGCTCGGCTACTCCCTTGGGGCGCGAGAGAGAGAGATGTGGAGACCGTCTATTGTTACTACCTTACGATCTCTTAATTCTTACGATCTTTTCATTCGGTGTACTGTTGTTTTCAATATCCATTACCCATTATGATGACATGTCCCTAGAAATCCACCTATGATATTTCGGATTGGGTATTAGTGTACATAATTCGTTTTATATTATTAACGGCAAAGTTCTTGAGACTAGTAATTACTATAAATTTTGAGGAACGGAACTCTTTTTGAATTATCTTCTATTTCTTATATTTTTCAGTCACAGTTGCTCATTACGTTGTCAGTTCTTGTGACTAGTTACGGACTATATAATAAGTCCATTTTGAAACATCTAGCCTGTGCTTCATCTATTAATAAGCAGTGACAGCGCGTGGAGGGATCCGTAACACTTGTTCCGCTCCACACCAATTTTAGTCTGAAGATGATCTATCTATGGGTAGAAACTAGTTGATAATACATTTAAAATTTTGCGCTAAAGACTGTTCCATTAAAATGTAAATTACTATTTGTATACCTTTGTGATTGTCATAATTACGTACTTCGAAACCTTTGCTTAAGCAGTTCGATAAGCACAAAATAATCAGCATTGTATCGACAACGCATATTATGTGGCAGTTTTTCCATGCTTGTATTTCGAAATCGATCACGTAATGAACCTTAGAAAGATAATAACTGTAGCCTGAGACTATTTTATTTATTGGTGCTGCTAGATGAGAATGCGCTCCCAACATCCTAAATGATGAAAAACGAAGATAAGTACAACGAAATATTTGTCGCTTAACAGAAGATCGAGCGCTTCTGATTTACTCAACAAAGAAAGGTACGCTTCAAGTGAGTAAATGGTGGAAATATCTCACAGATTGAATTTCATACAGTTTACGAAAATATGGTTGCATGTCGTTGGGTAATATTTCTTAATATTCTAGTTTCCGGCAAGAACGAAACGTGGGTGGCGGTAGTTTGCTTTTCGGCACTGCTTCCAGAATAAGACGCTTGAATAGGGAACCGCTCGCTGCAACTTCCAATTTAGAATGGCTTACTGTAATCCCACTGCTGGTTCCTGTAAACATGTTGGCTGCAAGGCAGTGTGCTTTCTCCGGCACTGTTGCTCGCTCTGCCCCATTTTCGCAACGAAATAACACACCCACGCGGTTTCGGAGTTGAATTAACTCTGGCTGCGTACAATGTGAGAAGAGTCTCGAGCAGACGGAGGAAAAAATTCGAAGAGAAAATATATATTTCAACGAGTTATCAGTTGTGGAGCATTTTAAGCACAGAACTGGCTTCTCCTGCAGCTTCTCTTCGAAGCAAATAACCTAAGGTAGATATTAATAATGATGTTAGTTGATGTTATACCAGCTAACCTTTGACATGAAGATAATCTTCATCCATCGTCATAGTTTCTTGCTTCGTATCGGGGATTTCAACGTGTCTATGGATTCTGTATTCAGGTCAATAAAACTATAATTGAGTTTATCATGCATCTTTATACACTGAAGCGTAAAGAGGTTTTATCATCCAGTTCTTCTCACTATGACTGCAGCGTGGTGTATCATCATCCGGTGCCTCCTTCACTAAAGAAACAATACCAGCATATTTTGTTTCGATGAGCCACAGTAGTGCAATAGTTATTGAATGATTTCATCGCCATTTGGCTGTATTATTTTATTCTTTTTAATTACTTTGCAGGCCTGTCATATATAATGTTGGCTAGTTGATATTCCATGTAAAGATTAGTTTCCAAAGATATGAAAAATCCATGGAAATGAGCGTATGGCTTTCTTGGCCGGGAGATCCCTTGCGGGATTGTTCGGCCGACTGAGTGTAAGTCTTTTTATTTGACGCCTTGTGGTCGACTTACGTGCCTATGATGATGATGAGATGATGATTAGGACAACACACAACGCCCAGTCCCCTGCCGGGGATGGAACCCGGGCCTCCGGCGTGGTAGTCAGCGACGCTACCGCTGAGAAAAATCCATGTGACATAGGGAATTACAGTCAGTGAGCTCGGAGATAAACTGGGGTTAGTGCTGTGTATTACGAAGTCGGACAGTCGACGCCATATTGGTGAACATATATCTGTCATCCACTATCCAGTTGTCAGTATTACATGCTTACGAAGAATTTAACATACAGAAATTTCTAATCGTTTCTTCTAGTTGCTTTCGTAGAAACTAACTCATAATCAACATCATTTCTGAAAATTTAAATATTATTTACAAAATATTCTAGACATGTAATTAACTGTACTCCTTCAACGAAACAGTAGAAGAAGACACGAGTTGTGTAAAACGTGTAGTTATATTTTGAATCAGAACTATTGTTTCTTCGACATTGCATTTATTGAATAAAGCACTCTCTTGTAGATAACTAAATAAAGGTACAATAACGACAGATTCGAGGCGTATAAAACAAGCACTACTTTCCAAACAGCATGTATATCCAGTTGGTATGATCAAACGGAAATCAGTATCTACAAGTGGCAAATATAAATTTGAACACTAGAAATACCGTCTACAGTATTGTAATTTATTCATTAAATGAAATGTGATAGAAACATTACTTCTGATTAAAAATACCACTCACCTATGGCTCTGAACTCTACTTCCTTTCCTTTGGATTCCCTAGAAACATAAGCGGCACAGACTTCATCAATATGTATATATTAAAGTCATCAATCGTTCATAACTCATTTTCAGTGGACAGATACTTCACAACAACAGGACCTATACGTAAGGAGTTACCAACATAACTATAATAGACCGTCACAATTTTCACAGAAACAATCCACAACAGTTGTGTATCCAGTGCTAATCATTGAGATCCAAAACGTTAAAGATGTTTTTAGGGTTCATCTTCAGGATGATGTGTCTTTTATGTCTTACATGGCAGACTTTATTACCCTGTTATAAACGGAAAATGTTTGAACGTGAGGAACTTGACTGAACACTAACAAAATGAACAGTATTTACCTACCAGTTAACATATGTTAAGCTTTTAGAGGTTTGCTTTTAGAAGTGCTAGGGCACGGTGGCTGTGTGTGCCGTCTGCTTTCCTCAATTACGTACTCAACTGTGAGATACAGCACGAGGGAGATCAATATTGTGATTCCGAACTCAGAACTGAGATACCATCTGAGCAAGTTCAAAGCTCATTACATACCAAGGAAGCAAATTTATTCTCAGTACAGTAACAAATTAGAGATATTCGCTTCCGCCGGCCAGGGTTGCCGAGGGAACTGAGGCGCTCCAGTCACGGTCCGCACGGCCACTACGGTCGGGGTTCGAATCCCCCCTCGGGCATGGATATTTGTGCCGTCCTTAGGATTATCTATTTCATAAGTAGTTTGTAAGTTGAGGAACTGATGACCCCGTAGTTAAGTCCCATAAGCTATACAAACATTTGAACATATTCGCTGCCAGAAGTATTGAACCGTATCTGTGGGGACAGTGCGAGGGCGGAATTCCAACTTTGGTACACTGTTTACTAGGCAAGTGCCCTGACCTCCACGCCACCCGCACAAAGGGGATCTTCACCCCTGCCAGATTAACGTAGCACGTCACCCGCAAGATAAAAAATTTTCATATTGTCTTTACAGTACTGACTGATTACCCAACTGATCATTACTCATATTGGTAGGGGTTGAGTTTAAAGAGAGCTTTTTAACTAGCCGGAAAGGCACTTAAAAGTATGAAATTCCAACATGTTGGATGGTTTCTGGACAGCAACTTACTATTTTTATTAACAATTTCAAAAACAGCCAAAGTTGCTCACAGCTGGTTCTTTTCATTGACGACCAGTTTCGGGCTTACGTGAGCCCATTATAAAGTCAAACTAACTCGATGTCATCACCAATGTACAAACGATACATCACAAGTACAAATTTTTTTTTATATATATTCCCATTTTTCAAACGTGTCATTATTACTCTTTCTTGATTCATCAAGTTGATGCCTGCCGTTGTAAGACGAATAATGACATTTTTCAAAAAAGGGAATATAAAAAAAAATTGTACACGTGATGTATCGTTTGTATATTGGTGATGACAATGAATTGGTTTGACTTGATAATGGGCTCAGGTAAGCCCGAAAGTGAATAAAAAGAACCAGCTGTGTGAAACTTTAGCTGTTTTTTGAAATTATTAACTTAAAAGTATCTTAAATTAATTTACTCATGGATAATGTTAATATTAATCTAATTATCAATCAGATCAAATCATTAAAAAGCAATCAAAACATTGCAGTTCACAGAAGCAAATACTGACTGTGCAAATGATGAGACGTTAAGGGATTATCAATTTGCGATCGCCACCACATTTATCTGTGAGCGCGCGCAGATCTTTTCGATAGTTTGCCCCCACTAGAACGTCTACGATGCGGTGCTGAGATGCCGTCGTCGGTTCCCCATTGTTCCAGTGTTTCGTCTACCAGCCGCTCGCACAGCCGAGGGCTGTCCGTAGGCAGAACACGGGCGCCATCGCCACCTCCTGTCTGGACTTCCTCTCCCTGCCTGTCCGGCGACTCCCTGTTAAACCGCTTCAGCCGAAAAGAAACGTTCCCAGCAATAGTTCAGCATCAATTAAATATGCAACGGGTCAAGTAGTGTGAATGTAAGTGGGGATACTTAATATATATATATATATATATATATATATATATATATATATATATATATATATATATATATATATATATGTGTGTGTGTGTGTGTGTGTGTGTGTGTGTGTGTGTGTGTGTGTGTGTTGTCTTCAGTACTATCAGAGGTCTACAAAAATGAAAGATCCTATCGGGTTACTAAAATTATGGATCTGACTGCAATACTACTAGGAGAGTGACTTAACAATTAGTGCGCAACGTAATGCTGACCAACGCAAGGCAAGTTTGGGCACGTCGAAACTTACGCTATCTGACTGCAAAATTAGAAGGATAAAAAAGATGCAAAAACTTGGTTGGCTGATAGTCACTCTCGAGAACAAAAAAAGAATGTCGTACTGTGTTGTACTTGCTGGCTGAGACTTAGTATTACTATACAATCAGTCTGCAAGAAACATTATTTTGTTGAAAAAATGGGAAGTGATACCTCGCTTCACACCAACACACATTCCTCACTTCATATGGTTCACGTCACCCAATTGTTACAATGTACTTAATTACCATTAACTTACAATCACATACAGCGTCAAGAATAATCACAAACAAAATTAAACCAATCAAACTGAATAAATCTGTATTAAAGAAAATTAGAAAATTAGCAACCAGCAAATTCGACATGAGTAACGTAAACTATAAAAATGAAGAATGTACATATTACTGCGAAGTCGTGCAATGAGGCAGTTTTTAAAATAGGGATGCAGCCCCACCCTCAGGAAAGGATTAATTACAAAAAGTAAAAATGTCAAAAAGGGAAAGAAACTGCTTTTTTTTTATTATTATGTTCGGTTAATGCCCTATTCTCGTTATTACAACAATTACAGTGACGAGCCACTAATTAATCAAGGTTGTGTATAGGTTCCTACTGAATGGAAAGTGACATAAAGTGAAATGAAATGCGTTGAACGACCTTGCGCAATACAAAAAAAACATAAACATTTAAAGTAAATTACCAAAAAGTTAGCAGCATCATGAAGAACTCCGGGCTGTGTCCACCGCGAGCTCCAGCACCACTACTACTCTCCTACTCTCTCGCGGCTACACTCAGTATAAACCCCGCCTACCGGCCGCCAAAAATAATCCTTGCAGACCCAAAAAAGATGTTTATATATATGTTGTTGCCAACATATATAGTCCCAAAACTTAAGGTAGGAAATTCCCATTCAGTAGCCACCTTACAAATATTCCACAACAGTGAATAAATTCAACTAACGACTTCTATCAACCTATCACCTCTCCTAATTTGCAGTAAATTAAAATAATGAAAACTGATAAAAATGCCTCCTGCCACTTCACAGGACAAATAAATGGAGCAAAGTACTATAAACAGATTCAATTATACAATGTGCCATACGACTGTCACCTATCAATATTACTCTCGATATTTCGCCGATTCACATAATTAATCGAGCACGGTACGCATTTGCATTTGAAAGTTTCTTGCTTGTCCTTCTCTCTTACAAAATTTACGTCTGCTGCGAAAGTTGTGTGTTTTACCATATGGTCTAAGAAATGTAACTGACCTACTGACGCTACTTGAATGAAATGTAACTGAATGTGTTTGAACTTGTTCAACCTGAATGCCTTTGCACAACGTTATGTTAATCTGACTGCGCATTCTCAACTATATTCTATGTGAATGTAAAGGTATTGCAAAACCTATCTGACTGCGTAATGTTTATTATAATGAGACACAAACTGCTGTTTCTGTATAATAATGTCGTAACCAAGTTAACTGTCTGAAAATTACTGATACTAAAAATCAGCGTGTTAATAATTCTGGCCCTACAAACTTGTTTCTGACTGAACTAACAATCTTTAACGGAATGTAACGAACACAATATTTATCAATGCAATCTGACTCAGTGCAAACACTTGTTAACCTGAACACTGTATGAAATGTCCTACTCTGAAATCTGTAAATCATACTGAACTGTAATCTTGACAAAAACTGATTCTTCCTCACTTTCACTTTTCGATTACTTTCACTTACTAACCTAGATTTATTTATTTATTTTTAGCCACACTGCATAAATTTGCGCCACACCAAACTGATTCCTGCTGTACTAACTACTGAAAAACTGACTGCAGAAAACATCTATCTCACTTTTAATATGCGAGGAGGGATAAATTGGTAATCTGTTTAACAAACTCGAACAAATTGTTAAAAATCAAATAGCTGGTTTATTTTCTAACTGATGTAACTTCATGAAAATTACTAACAATGTCATGTTTTGGATTTTAAAATCTTTCAGAGAAAGATCTGCCTACAAAATTATTTTTAAACAAAGATAAACATTTCTTTACTGTTAATAAATTTAACTCGATTTACACAATGTTACAACAATACCATATTTCAAGAACACTGCCCATGAAATTCTTATTTCAACGCAATCTCAAAACTAAACTATTACTATAAATACTTTTCCTAACACAGAAAGGGGTCCCTAGCATTAATCGTGAGACCACAAGGTAACAGCAATATCTTTCCCGACCGTTACTGTTCCCATCAGTTCAGCCTAACAATGCGAAGTTGTGCCGTAGAAACATGGCAAATATTCCATGAAAAACTTTACCTTATAAAAACTTCAAAAGATCGTTTCTCCACCGTCATATATTCCTTTCGTCTCGATATCTTCAACAAACAGCTAGGCTTAGCATTCAAGCCTCAAAATCTCATCTCCTCGGCTATCCCGCCGGAACGACAACTGCAGACGACCACGGTCCCCACGCTTCTGCATTCTCATCCGCGCGCCTAGCAAAGTCTGCACTCTCAATAATCACAACCCTACGTCCTGGCAACAATACTATCACCAATATCGATAGTACTGCCATCGAAAAATAAGCCTGCAACCAAAGATAAACGACCCATGCCTGATTAGCTTGACACTGGTCTCAAATTCGCAGTACATTTGAATATGAAATGTATACCTTCCCATAGCAGGTATCTCACACATTGAAGACAACAATGAACACCTTAGTAGACCCTCTTAGAGTTTTTCGATTCACTCAAGATTTTTTACTGTAACTGTGCATATGGTGCACATGAAATTCTTGCATTTACAGACCAACAGTTCAAGCAGGTGCCAGATGTTAATCCATATTCGTGGTGTGACCTACACGGGAGGCAATTCAGGCTCTGATTCGAGGATCCATTCGATCATACTGGTCGGGATACATTGTGCCATGCTTGTTCGACCCGTTCACGTAGTTCTGCAGGAGATGTGGAGCGACAAGTCACATGTGTTAGTTGTCGTGCCATCATATCCCACGACACCGAAAACCGTCCTGGAAAGTGAAGTGGCTGCACGTTTAGCAGGGCACGTCCATTTTCACGCACCTACCTGCTGCAAGAATGGCAAAATAGCGCTTCTTACAACATTCTGCTTGTTAGCGTACTTCCCGCAAACATGTAAAGTGTACCACAGTTCTAGCTTACCACAATCCAGACCATAAATCAAGCACAATCCCCATTCCAAAGAAAGTGGGTGCATACAGGTGTGAAAATTACAGAATCATTAGTTTAATAAGTCATGGTTGCAAAATTTCGACACGAATTATTTACAGAAGGATGGTGTAGCTGGTAGAAGCCGACCTCGGGGAAGAGCAGTTTGGAGTCACGAGAAATATAGGAATACGGGAGGCACTTTACGGCTGATCTTAGAACATAGATTAAGGAAAGGGAAACCAACTTTTCTAGCTTTTGTACATTTGGAGAATGCTATTGACAATGTTGATTGGAATACACTCTTTCAAATTCTGAAATCAGCAGGAATAAAATATAGGGAACGGAAGTTTGTTTACAACTTGTACAAAACCCAGACAGCAGTTATCAGAGTTGAAATGGATGCAGAGGTTGGGAAAGGAGTAAGACATGGTTGTAGCCTTTCTCCAATGCTATTCGATTTGTACATCGAGCAAGCTGTAAAGGAAAGCAACGAGAAATTTGGAGAAGGAATTAAAGTTCAGGGTGAAGAAATAAAAACATTGCGACATGATGGGTAGTCGGGTGTTCTGCCGGATGTCAGTGTCTTCGCTGCACAATATTTCGGCTACGTAACTCATAACCTTCATCAGGCGCGACCTTTGACTGATTTCCGAGTCGATCGTGTCCAGTATTTATGTCTGCCTGATGAAGGTCACGAGTTACGTAGCCGAAATATTGTACGGAGTAGGCACTGACATCCGGCAGAACACCCACTACCCATCATGTCACTAGATAGCTGGGAAAGCCTGAAGAGTTACAAAAACGTTGCATTTGGCGATGTCATTGTAATTCTGTAAGAGACAGCACAAATACCTGTAAGAGCAGTTGAAAGGTGCGTGTAAAATGCACATTAAGAAGAACAAAAGAAGGATAATGGAGTGAACTCTAAGAAAAACGGACTATGCTGAAGGAATTTGATTAGGTAACGAAATAATAAAGGTGGTAGATGAGTTTTCTTAGTTCGGCGGTAAAATAACACGCGATGGTCGCAGTACAGAGGATATAAAATGCAGAATGGCAATGGGAAGAAAAGCATTTTTGGAAAAACTATATTTGTTAACATTGAATATTAAAATAAGTGTAAGGAAGACTAAGCTGAAGGCATTTGTGTGGAGTGTTGCCTTGTACGGGAGTGAAACTTGGACGATAAACAGTGTGGACAGGAAGAGGACAGAGGGTTTTTGAAATGTGGTGCTACAGAAGAATGCTGAAGATTAGGTGGGTGGGTGGATCTCGTAACTAACGAAGAGGTACTGAACAGAATTGGGGATGAAGGGAATTTGTGATATACCTTGAGTTAAAGAAGGGATCAACTGATAGGACGGACACATTCTTAGACATCAAGGAAGCGTGAATTGAGCGTTGGAGGAAAGTGTGTGGGGTAAAAATCGCAGAGGCTGACCAAGAGATGATTACAGTAAACAGATTCAAA
This sequence comes from Locusta migratoria, assembly GCA_026315105.1. Taxonomy (NCBI): domain Eukaryota; kingdom Metazoa; phylum Arthropoda; class Insecta; order Orthoptera; family Acrididae; genus Locusta; species Locusta migratoria. The sequence continues at coordinate 330,862,630 of CM048745.1, forward strand.
TGGATGTAGGTTGCCGTTCTTATGAGGAGATGAAGAGGCTTGCTCAGGATAGAGTAGGGTGGAGAGCTGCATCAAAACAGTCTCCGGATTGAAGACCACAACAAAGCCTGGGACGTGTGTGTGTGTGTTAGACGAGTGCACTCTGCGAGACAGCTCTCGCCAGGAGCACGTCGTGCGCCTAAACGACCACCACTGCGTGCAGGCAGGATCTGCTGTCCTAGCTGAAGACGACACCCGGTCATTTCATCTTCCAAGTGATCCTCTGACGGCACTAGTCAAGCCCTGCACGTCGATGCTGTGGCGTGAGAGGAAGGCGGGCTAGAGGTGTGTTTGCCCGTACTCCTACAGCTCGTAACCGACTGGCACCTGTTTGTGTTGACACTGCTATAATTAATATTTTTATTTATTACACAACTGCTGTTTCAGCAGTTAACCATCTTCTAGTGCCTGCGGTTATGTAAGAATAACATAAATTACTTTTTGTGTTTTGTAAATGAGGAGTTAAATACGTAAAAATTTTCTACTTGCAGCTTGATGTATTAATTAAATTTTGATTTTATTTTTTGTATAAGCATGTTTTTTTTAAAATATAAGTTTCCCAAAGATGTTTTAATATGTAAATAACTATGATACCAGAGATGTTTAATATGTCATAGGGTTATTTTATTAGCTATTTATAATAGCTGTCGTTGGTTTGTTGTTATGGATTCAGTCTTTTTCGTCGATGAAGTCAATAAAGTTAACTAAATAATTTTTATGTTTAAAATCCGTGTGTTCATTAAGTACTTTGACTGGATAATTTTTAGTGTGAATATATATCTCGACCTGTTCCAAAATATTCATTACTGGTCCCTTTGGAACTTTATGTAAAATCGTCAGTACACTCTCGATGTTTTCAATTGATTTTATTATGCCAGATGTTATATATGACGCTAGACCATCATAGTTGTAAGTAGAAAATTTTTAGTTATGTAAATCGTCATTTACAATACACAAAAAGTAATTCGTTATTCTTACATAATCGCAGGCACTTGCAAAATGGCGAACTACTGAAACAGCTGTTTTCCAATAAATAAAAATATTAATTATAGCAGTGATCAGGACCTATTAATACTATGTCCTTTAGAGACATTTACTTCACTGCGGTTCCAACAATCAAGAAGAAAGTTTTATCGTTGATTTCCAGAATGATCATACGCTGCTTTAAATGAATTAATATTACACCGTGAGCTTGTTGACATAATGCTAGAAAACTGACACAGTATTTTCGTGCCTGTAGAGTGATCAGAAGTTAACCTTTTAGACGACTCACATAAATGTTTTCTGGGTATTGTACCGCGTCGTAATGTAAGATGGCTATTTCCGGGAACGTTACAGTGGCCTTCTTCTCGGTATACTGATATGAGCTAGTTGTTATGCGTCACTATATTTTGTCACTACTGTTAACTGTGATATTAAGTCATAATTATAAAATCACAGATGTTGTTTATGATATTTTGGCGGAAGGATAGTGAGCTGGAAGGAGTGGGGATCAGCCGTTGTCTATCTCTTCTTGCATAACGAACCAAGATTGGTGGTTGTCGGTGAATGAGGTGGGGGCTTCCGTATCTTTCCTGCTGGCCGCGGGTGACGCTCGCGTGCTGCCATGGCACATTGGCACAGGGTATATCGGAAGCCTACACATTCTGACAGGTATCTGCACATTAATTTAACACATTGTCAAAGGAGAGAAACAGCGATCTATTTGGTATGATAAATATTACAAAAAAGAGTCTTGATCAAAAAATTAACAGTTTTTATTGACCGGTTTGGACCTGATGTAGGTCATCTTCGGAACAAAATGTAGCTCATGTGGCCAGTGCTGGACTCGGCTGGGCTGGGCAGTACTGGCTGTTCTGCTGCCAGCAGGTAACTTAACAGTTACCTGCTGCTACACTATTGGGTAGCGTTTCTTTCCGACTGGGAGGCGGTTTAACAGGGAGTCGCCAGACAGGCAGGGAAAGGAAGTTCAGACAAGAGGTGGCGATGCCGCCTGTGTTCTTCCTGCGCCCAGCCTTTGGGAGTGCGAGCGGGTGGCAGACCGAACAGTGGAACCGACACCACCTAGAGACAAGGCCTTACAACAGGCGTGCCAACGTCACACTTAGGCCGTGTTCACACTGCCGGCCGGGCCGAGCCGAGCCGAGCCGACCCGGGCCGAGCCGAGCCGGAAGATTAAACACATTGTTTTCAATGGCGCTGTTCACACTGCCGGTCGCGCCGAGAGGACTCCGCTTCAGCCGGCTCACGCCGAGCCGAAGACATTCGAAATGTTTAATATTACTGGCACGAGCCGGCGCCGGTGCCAGCCGATTGGGCTACGGTGTTGCTTCTAAAGCACAAGTATCTTACGTCTCCAGCGTGTTTTATTACTATTAAGTCTGTACAATCAATACAAAATTCATATTTTTTTGGCTGTTCTTATAAGCAAAAACTGGCCACATGGGCTACCTTTTGTTCCGAAGATGGCCTACATCAGTTCGAAACCGGTCAATAAAAACTGTTAATTTTTGCGATTAAAACTGTTTTTTGTAATATTAAGGGTATCTGCACGCCCAATCTAACCAACGCACAGCACAGAGGCAATTCGCGCGCAGTGATGAAGACAACAAAGCAGCTGAGCTGAAAACTTCAATAAACTTCCACATCTTGGAATGGAATAGCGCGTCATTTTCGATTTCTAATGTAAAATGGATCTTCTTGCACAATTTGTTCAGATGGTCATGAAATCTGTGTAGCTCCTTCTTAACGTGTGGCCATACTGCGAAAGTGTCGTCCACTTATCTGAACAACCATCGTGGGCATAAAGGAGCGGAACAAAATGCCGTTGCTTCAGAGGCCTCCATGAATATGTCGGCTGCGAACGGGGATAAGGGAGACCCCATTGCTACGCCGTCAGTTTCCTCGTAGTATCTTTCTTAACACTTGAAGTAAGTCGAAGATAAACATAACCAGCTCGCAAATATCTGTCAGGATATGCTCTTCTAGATGCGAACGTTCTTCTTCTTTAGTTCTGTGATAGCTGCCTTTTCCTCTTGTCTGAGGTTGTTCTTCGAAGTCTTGGCTTGTGTTAATATTCGGGCGGTCTCCTGTCTAATTTTCTCTGCTTCTATCGTAGATGTGTGACGGAGTGTTGCTTCTACACTCAATGATTTCTTCCGTGGGGATCCGTTGAGGTGTGATTGCAAAGCTTAGACCTTTGCTAAGTACTTCTGTGGCTGCATTGCTGATAGAGGGTGGCCAAAGATTTATCACTGTTCCAGATGCAACTAGTCGAGGTATAGCGTTAAGTGCCGTTTTCTCCAGCTGCTCAGATTTCCTCTTCTGGTGACTAGCAACAGTTTCATTGGTAGTACATGCTTGCAAGTGAGTGATTTTGTTGAAGTTATCACAGTCATTCGGCCACAGTGAAGCTGATAGAAATTTGCAGCGTTGTTTTATTAGCGAAGTTCACTTCGTACCTGCTGAATCCGCTCCTTCAGAAGTGATACTGGGTAAAAGCCTACGTGAAAGCCTACATGTTATAAAATAGCTTAAAACTTTTTTTAAAACAAAATTACTTTTCTATTTACCTTTCAAATTTTACAAATAGTATCATGAAGTAACGTGTAATACAATGCCAAACCAAAATCTGACAGCTCAATCATGGAAAGTTGCTTAACAAACTATAAAACAAGTAGCATTTGCTATATACGTACTGAAATGAAGAACCAACCAACATCATACTTGGAAATCACAACATCATAATGTAGCCATTTCTCGGTAAATGTATTAATGTGGAATAATCTTTTCTAGGTATGATATTACGATTTTCAGTTTCTATTCTTGAACTGTAAGGACATTTAGGTCTACATAAGTTAATTTAGCACTTGATTTTATTATATTACGTCACTGAATATGGCCACTCAGTGACCGAAGTCACTATGTCATAGTTCAAGCAATAAAGATTTCATGCGACCAAAGACGTTTCCTACATTATTAATGCGGTCGTTCTGCACGTGGCTCCTGATGGAGTCGTCTGTATGTTTTTTAACTTCGGTTTCTGTATTGAATTGAGAAGAGGGAACAGGTTACGTAATTTATCTTTCCATTCCATCCCTTTTTGCTTTGCCATACTCTAGTTGAGTACTCTGAGTATAAATCACCTGTTCAGTTAGTATTGTAAATTTTTTGCTGTGTTTAGTAAATCTCTGTACTTATAAGACACATTTGTTGTCTGACTCTGTTCTCTTATAACTCAAGATCCAGACAACCAAATAACGTGAAATTTGGTACACGTACACAAAACTACATGGCGAAGGTTCTTAAACAGGTTTCGTTCCATTTTTTGGAAAACCAAGCGGAAATTTAAGAAAAAGTGAATGCGCGTTTCCAATGTGTCCGTATAAATCTATATCTTCGCACTTATCTTGATGAAATTTTGCACAATTGACCTTCAAAACAAGAGGAAGGGCATGTCTAGATAAAATTTCGTTCAGAGCATGGTGGAGGTAACTTATGGATTTCACCAAAATCCACATTTTTGCTCCGTTCTTGATGAAATTTTGTACACTTGACCTTGAAAACAAGATAAAGGTTACTGTCTACATAACATTTCGTTCGGTGCATGGGGGACAGTACTTTAAATACAGACTTCGATTGCAAATAAACGGTTTTGTACGCTTCTACAGAAAACCTTATTTTTAACCCGGGCAAAGCCGGGTACTAGCAGCTAGTAAGTAATATTGTTAAACCCTAGTGTTTGATTTGATTAAAGTAGAACTCCTTTTAATGACCTAATTTTGTAATAATCATGTGGGAGTAATTTTGCAAATTTCAATTGTAATGTTTAGGTGGAAGAACTGTACATCCAGGGCCATTTATCATTAGGTTAGGCATTAATAGATGGGACTGATGATCGAGCTGTATAGTCCCCTCACAACAACAACAACAACATTAATAGTTCTCTTGCGCATTGCCTGGGGCGTGCAATTTTTGTGTCGTCAGAGACACAAATTAGATAATTACCATCCCCCAAATTTACGAGCACGACTACTTCCAAGCTCGCTTAGAAATTCAACATATACAGCGGTCAGCATTGTCACAAATGCCCATGAAACTTCGCCACCGAAAACACTAAGACCAGGAACTAGAAAAGCTCAGTGCGCGCCTTGCTAGCGTTGCTAGTGGAGAGGTGATGGGGGAACTGCCCGCGGGCAAGTACTGCAACCACCTAGTGCACTCACCCGTCCGTGGCCACAAGTAAGAGCCTTAATTAACACAAAATATGCTTAACTCTCCGATTGTTTTCTTCGAGTTTACATTTATGCATTCAACCTCATTACAATATCAAGTTATATTTTTAAAATATAATTTTTGAGGCGTCGTTTGGGCGCCCTTAAATTTCACTTTACTTAAACGACGATTATAATATGGTAAATTGGTCACCTCAAAGTTCAATTGATTTACTGATCGTGATTGCGCCTTGATACCATTTCACATGAGAAGTTGAAATTTATTCCCATCGTCTTTTTAACTGCGATCACATATACACCACTGGCCATTAAAACTGCTACACCAAGAAAAAATGCAGATGATAAAAGGGTATTCATTGGACATATATCTTATACTAGAATTGACATGTGATTACATTTTCACGCTATTTGGGTGCATAGATCCTGAGAAATCAGTACCCAGAATAACCACCTCAGGCCGTAATAACGGCCTTGATACGCCTGGGCATTGTGTCAAACAGAGCTTGGATGGCGTGCAGCATTAAAACGATACCACAGTTCATCAAGAGTAGTGACTGGCGTATTGTGACGAACCAGTTGCTCAGCCAAGATTGACCAGACGTTTTCAGTTGGTGAGAGATCTGGAGAATGTGCTGACCAGGGCAGCAGTCGAACATTTCCCGTATCCGGAAAGGCCCCTACAGCACCTGCGACATGCGGTCGTGCATTATCCTGCTGATATGTAGGGTTTCGCAGGTATCCAATGAAGGCTACAGCCACGGGTCGTAACACATCTGAAATGTAATGGCCACTCCTTAAAGTGCCGTCGCTGCGAACAAGAGGTGATCGAGACGTGTAACCAATGGCACCCCATACCACCACGCCGAGTGATACGCCAGTACTGCGATGACGAATACACGCTTCAAATGTGCGATCGCCGCGAAGTCGCCAAACACGGATGCAACCATTATGGCGCTGTAAACAGAACCTGGATTCATCCGAAACAATGACGTTTTGCCATTCATGCACCCAGGTTCGTCATTGCGCACACCATCGGAGGCGCTCCTGTCTGCGATGCAGCGTGAAGTGTAACCGCAGCCATGGTCTCCGACTTTATAGACCATTCTTCTGCAAACGTCGTCGAACTGTTCGTGCCGATGGTTGTCGTCTTGCAAACGTTCCCATCTGTTGACTCAAGGATCGAGACGTGGCTGCACGACCCGTTACAGCCATGCGGGAAAGATGGCTGTCATCTCAACTGCTGGTCATACGAAGCCATTGGAATCCAGCACGGCGTTCCGTATTACCCTCCTGAACCCAGCGATTCCATATTCTGCTAACAGTCATTGTATCGCTACCAACGCGAGCAGCAATGTCGCGATACGATAAACAGCAATCGCGATAGGCTGCAATCCGACCTTTGTCAAAGTCGGAAACGTGATGGTACGAATCTCCCTTTCTTTACACGAGGCATCAAAACAACGTTTTACCAGGCAACGCAGGTCAACTGATATTTGTGTTTGAGAAATCAATTGGAAACTTTCCTCATATCAGCACGTTGTAGGTGTCGCCACCGGCGCCAACCTTGTTTGAATGCTCTGAAAAGCTAATCATGTCCATATCACACCATCTTCTTCCCGTCGGTTAAATTTTGCGTCCGTGGGTATATCATCTTCGTGGTGTAGCAATTTTAATGGCCAGAAGTGTAAAATCAAGCATTGTTAACTGTTTTAAAAATGCTCAAACTTTGAGGACACCTGATCGGTTTGAAATGGTCGCTCTGTTGTTGGTAATAAAGGCAAGTCTTGTAAAGAAGAATTTCCGCGCGGAATGATAACGTGTTTAAGGCATTATGCAACGTACTGGACGGCCATTCCCGCCGTAGTTTCGAGCCCTCCCTCGGGCACGGGTGTGTGTGTTTACCATGCCCATAGAGGGTTTACAAACAGTAAGGAATAATGGTTGATTGGGGACTGGTGAGTCCAGTCCTCAAGATCATCATCGACTTTAGGGAAGGCAAAACTACCGCAGAGGCATTGCACTCAACAATGGAAGCAAGGCTGAAGACAAATCAAGATATGTTCATCGTTTCGTAGACCTAGAAATAGATTTTGGTAATATAAAATACTCCAAAATGTGTAAAATTCTGATAACTATAATGAAAGTACAAATATGGATAATGTACAAAAATCAACAAGGAATAATACGACTGCAAGACCAGGAACGAAGTGCTAGGATTTTTAAAAAATCCTGAGAGTGATGCAGTCTTCCGCCCACACTGCTCAATTTATATCGTAAATTAAAGTAGCAGACGGAAATAACAGGAAGCTTTAGGAGTGTTATAAAGTTCAAGGCGACAGCTTAACGGAGATAAGACAGGCCGTTGCCATTTTTATCTTCCATGAAAGTGAGCAAATATTACAGCATCTTTTAAATGGAATAACCACACGAGTGAATACATATTGTAATTTGTCAACAGAAATAACAATAGCGAGAAAAGGTTTTTCGTAAAGTGGACATCAGAAGGTAGAATGGAAGAAAAACAATATACGACAAAGACCCGTGAAAGTAAAAGCCGACTGGGACAGGCACTATGAGTGTACTGGAATTAAGCATGGAAGGAAACGTCTCAGAACATTGGTTTGAAACACAAACTGGTATGGAAGACAACCGTGGACAGTGAGGAAAAAAAGAATCCGAGCATTTTATTTGTCGCATTTGAGAAGAACATGAAAATTACGTGGGTTGAAATGAGGAGTTTCTCCGTAAAACTGGCAAAGAAAGGTACACATGTAAAACACATGATGGGAGAGGATGAGTGAGTACGTGATTAAGACATCAGGGAATAAGATGATTGGTACTAGATGAGCTGAAGAGGATAGAACAGGGGGAAAAATACTTAGGGCTTATAAGTGAGAGCATATGACGCAAGTGCATATATTAAATGATTAGATTAGCGTAGAAGAGAGTGCCGGATTCCATAATAAAAGATCTTCTGAGTACAAGCTAAGCTGTTTCTTTTGAAAACCACACGGTTGGTTAAGGTAATGGCTATAATGTGAAACTTACATTTAACAAAATACGGTACATCAGTTGGTTTGATATTTAGAATGTTATCCGAGTCGCTTTCGTGTAACTTAACTGAGGGTATGAGCAACTATTCCTAGAAAATTTTACGTGTATCATTCTTCCGTAAAAATCAGTAGTCTTAATTCCATATTAGACCACAGTCTATACTAGGGGTCAGCAACTGGCGGACCATGGTCCAGAGCCGGACTGCGGAAGGCTGGTTGGTTGGTTGGTTGGTTGGTTGGTTTAGTGTTTTAGGGGGACAAAACTGCGGACGTCATTCTCCCCATTCCATCAAAGGGCGAGATACGTTCGGGAGTACTGAAAAATTCGCCCAGAGTTAAAACTGCTACGGGAGGAAAACCCCACTCAATCAATAAAATATCAACAAATTCGACAAGGGACAACATGGCAGGAGACAACACGAAAGGAGACAATCACATGAAAACAGCAAACAAGTGTGTAAATGGAATGACAAAGCCAAGTTCGTGGTTGACCGACCATGAAATTAAAATAGGAAGGATCAGCCACGGGGCAACACAAGGGAACCTGCAAGAGGAGGACATACTGACAAGAGAAACGAATACAACGCGCTGAAGCAAAGCTTCATATAGAGTTGTAAAAACCGCTGTCACGAATAAAACCTAAAACAGAATCAGCCATAATGGCATCGTTACGTAAAACTTCAGATAAAATTGCAGGAAGATTAAAATCGCGCCGCAGGGCGCCGCGGAAGGCCAAAAACTGGACCGCTAAAAATATTTTGAAAGTATAAGTTACACATTCAAACTATTTAATACGTATTTTTTTCTGTAGATAACAATTCGTGTAAGAGCCACCCTTATAATTTTCCTAGAATTTTAAAATTAATTGTCGAGTAATTAGGACGCATAATGATTCTTATAGGTAGATTAAATAAATGATTGTCAAGAATATTCCTTCAGTAAAAAACCGTCTTGATTGCAATCAAGGCGGTATTTTACTGAAGGAATATTTATTCTCACTGATTGCTGTACACCATGGACTGGAAATCATTTTTGTTGTAATGACGTGCAACGCTGGAGAGTACGTTAACGAGCGGTGGCAAAACGGAGCAAGCGGACCGGTGATCCGCATAAAAGCCCCGTACACACGAATGCTGCACGAGAACTCTATCTAACGAACAACGGAATTCCAAACACTTCAGACTCTAACAGTCTCTGAAACCTCCATTTAAGCGATCGGGGAATATCCATTTAAACACCATTTTTGTGCTCTTATAATCACCTTTTGAGGTTTCTCCAGCAGCAGAACGGACGGATGTGGCTGAAATGTTGTATTATCTTTCAAAAAGCGGTTACTCCAAATGGAGATAATAGACTTGCAGGACAACATTTATTTCTTTGCGAACGTAAAAAAATGAATCCATTGACGAATGTCCCTGAAAAATACGAAAATTGCAAAACATTAACCATCTACCTGGCTATCATGTTTAGCTTCAAATATATTTGTCAAATTTCATTAAAAAAATTAATTTCTTCAAGAGTAAGTATCGCTGAAGATTAACGGCGCCCACCTTGAAGAGACGGTACATCAGACGGTTTGAAATTTGGAACGTTATCCGAGTCGCTTTCGTGTAACTTAACTGAGGGTATGAATAAGTATTCCTAGAAAATTTTACGTATCATTCTTCCGTAAAAATCAGTAGCCTGTATTATATTTTAAACCACAGTCTATACATTAAATGAATAACGGCAAATTTATTTGACGTGGACAAAACGTTATTTTTTCGTACGTTTTAATATCACAACTGTGTGTGTGTGTGTGGGAGGGGGGGGGGCTGTAGTGGGACACGGCCGGTAGGTTCAAAAGTAAAGTTCTTCAGTATGATCGTGTTGGACTTCGATCCTGGCCCTTCCACTGCACTCGAAGTATAACTGAAACTACACTGTTCAATTATAGAAAAAAATTTTAAATGTTTCTTTCTAGGTCCTTGTGCAAGATAAGAGAAAATAAAACTGTTCCTGAAAAAAAAAAAAAAAAAAAAAAAAAAAAAAAAAAAAAAAAAAAAAAAAACTTCAAAGTTCAAAATTTGGTATATAGTTCTTGCTTAAATTTCGTCATAAGTCTTGTAAACCACAGATATTGTTCGTTGAATCCGTTGACAAAATACATCGCTTTGAAAAATACGAACTCACTGTCTTGTAATCAATAAAATTATAGCTAATCTCTAAACTTCTCTAAAGTAAAATAAAAATAAAAAAAAATAAACTCTTTAAATAACTTCGTAATATAGTTCCAGCACAATATATAAATGCTCGTTCTTCTAAACAGCTGAAATAACTGTTCTCTAAACACTGACACTTGAAGTAAAATTTCACGTTTTATTTTCTTAAGTCACAAATGCATATATAATATAACACAAAGTCTGATCTCTCTCCTAAGGACTCGACATAAAGACTGAAATTGTTTTTCTGAACATACAATCATGAACAATTTATGACAATACATTTATTTTATTTATTTCATTGTGACGATTGGCAACGGAGGTCTTCAAACAGAATCTTTAACTGTGTGGCTGTCGGCCTGCGACGATTGGTGGCCAGCTATATCATATTTCTCTTCCTCAGAGAATACGCTGTTGCCGTAGATTGCTCCGTTGTCACCGCACATGAAACATAGCAAACAACACATTTCTTTTAAAAAATCATAACACAAAAATTATTATTTTAACAATTATTAAGGTAAAGCAGTCAACAATCCGAAGATTGGATTGAACACCACTGTGCTTTACTAGGCATGGTCCTGTTTGGAGGTGGTATGCCGTAGCCTTCCTCCGACCTTCGAACTGACTTACCCAGCCAGTTATAGGGGGACCTACAATTTAACGTGGGTTCCGAACCACGGTGCTACTCGGTATTTTTCACATGAGCAATACTGCCAGAGGTGAAAGAAGTGGAAAATGACAGATAAAAATCCTAGGACCTGGCGGGGATCGAACCCGCGACTTTTGGATTTGTAGTCTGGCACTCTACCACTGTGCAACCGAGGCGCACCTAAAAACTATTAACAACATAAAAAGACATATTTTACCTGCAAAACTGAGCTGATGTAAGGTAGTAGCGGGAATAAAATTTCGTCCCACTACAGGGGGAGGAATAAAATAACTGCTGATAATAATCAGCGTGCTAGAAAAAGCAGAATGGCGAAGATACTTTAACACACCGCAAGTCTCAGTAAACTAAAGAATATCTGATGGAGTCGGTTTTCAAAAGAGCGAGGTCTCATTGACGTAATTCGCCGCTCTGTGATATAGCGGATGAATGTGAGCCTCGGGCAATAAATCCAAGGTTATGTGGAAGCGAGGCAGCGCAGAACGCGGCGCAAAAATATTTGCCTGATCTCACAGGGCTGCTCTAGAATTTACGACTCGCCCCACACAAACGCCCGGAATTAACCGGGGCTGCAGACGCACGGGACGGGCTTTGCGGTTCGTTATCTCACATCAGAAAAGACTTCACTACCTCTAAAATGCCAAGCCGTTGCAAGCAGTTTACTCAAATAACGGTTACTTTAAACGCTGCATTCATACCTTTTAAAGCCTACAAAGTAACCTAATATCTGTGTTACGTGACACCGTTTAATATTTAGTATCAAACGGCTTATTACATATTTCAGAAGTTATGTTGCAGAAAGAGTCCACCAAATATCTAACCGCCTCACAATGACAAACAAATGCCACAAGTGTGATACATTCCTAAATTTTTGCAGCAACCCTAGGACAAAAGCTGTTTGTTACTGATGTATGTAAACAGCCTCGGTTGCAATTTTTTTATTTATTAATAACGCGTTTCGCCTACAATAGGCATCATTAGATTATTACAAGGCAAGGGAAAAAAAGATTTTAATTAAGAAATGTGATGGTCCTAGCTCGAGCTAGCATGCATGAGGAAGGATAATGTATTGCTGACTTACATTTTCTAGTCCGAGCATGAGGTGTTCTACGTTCTGGTGTAGCCACCGTGTGAACGCAAAACAGGGCCTGGATATCGAAATATGAAAGATAAAATTGTCGGTGGCTTCCTATAATAAGAAAGAAACCGAAGAGGAATGTAAAAAAGAGCGAGATGAAACCAAAAGAAATAACGTTCATGTGAAACTGAGTTTGCCCTTTTCTCATATGACATCTTGCGAGCATGGATGAAGGGCAACAGGCCGATTGTGTTTTTCTCGACTTCAAAAGGGCGTTTGACGCAACGTCCACACTGCAGACTGCAGATTTGTGACTGGCTGGAAGGCTACCTAAGAACGCAGTACGTTATTCTCGACGGCGAGTGTTAATCAGAGACGATTGTACAAAAATGTTAAAATGTTTGTATAGCTTATGGGACTTAACTACGGGGTCATCAGTCCCTAAACTTACAAACTACTTATGAACTAGCTATTCCTACGGACGGCACAAATATCCATTCGAACCCCCGACCGTAGTAGCCGTGCAGACAGAGACGATTGTATCGTCAGGCGTGCCCCAGGGGAGTGTGATATGACCGCTATTATTTTCTATCTATATAAATGATCTGATCGAAAGAGTAACTTGTAATTTGCGGCTATTTTCTTATGATGCTGTGTTGAATGACTGTAATAGCATACAGGATGACTTCGACATTTCTAGTTGGTGCGAAGAATGGCAGCTAGCTCTCAATATAGAAAAATGTAAGGTGATGCGCATGTGTACGAAAAACAATCCCAAATGTGCGAATATAACATTAGTAGTGAGCTTCCTGATGCGTCGTTCTAATACCTAGGCGTAACATTGCAGAGCGATATGAAGTGGAACGAACATGTAAGGACAGTTGTGAATAAGGCGGACAGTCGACTTCGGTTTATTGAGAGAATTTTGGAAAGATGTACTTTGTAAAGGAGATCGCGTATAAAACGCTTGTACGACCTCGTCTTGAGTATTCCTCAAGTGTTTGGGACCCACAGCAGACCAGTTTAACGGAAGACATAGAAGCAATTCAGAGGCGAGCAGCTGGGTTTGTTACTGGGAGGTTCGACCAATGTGCTAGTGTCACGGGAATGCAACTCAATTGGGGATCGCTGGAGGAAAGACGACGTGAATTTCTGTTGAGGAAATTTAGAGGGCCGGATTTTGAAGCTGAGTGTAGTACGATCTTGCTGCCACCTACTTACATTTCGCATAGTGATCAAATAAAAGGAGAAATTAGGGTTCGTACGAAGGCATATAGTCATTCTTTTTCTTCTCGTTCTATTTGGGAGTCGAATAGGAAAGGAAATGCCTAGTAGTAATACAGTGTACCCTCCGCCACGCACCTTAGGGTGGATTGCGGAGTATGAATGTAGATGTAGAAACGACAGCACAGGCTTGACTTTCCTCTGTGCTGTCGTTTCCTTTGGTTTAATCCATCTGGCTCCTTTTTTACATTCATCATCGGTTTATTTCTTATTGTAGGGAGCCACCGACAATGTTATCTTTCATATGTCGATATCCAGGCTCTGTTTTGCGTTGACACGGTGGCTACACCAGAACTTAGAACACCTCATGCCCGGTCTAGAACATGTAAGTCAGCAATACATTCTTCCTTCCGCTAATGCATGATGTAGCTCCAGCTAGGACCATCACACTTCTTAATTAAGATCTTAATTAAAATATTTTTTTCCTTTTCCTTGTAGATAATTCGATGATGCCTACTGTAGGCGAAACACGTTATTAATGAATAAAAATTTGCAAGTAAGGCTGTTTACATACATCATCTTTGTATCCGGTTGCTGTGCCAGTCTCAGGAATGGAGTGGAAGAATTTATAAGAGCTGTTACTTTCCGTCTAATCTTCCACTTTACAAGGATGCAGTTTTATTGGTGATCCCCAACTACGGCAGAAACTTGCTTGCTTTTAACGCGGTAACCAAAATAAATATTGGCATTTTTATCTATTTACACTTTTAAGAATGTTTACAAAAATAATGTTTCATATTTATTGTAATAAAATCAGCATTCCGTTTCTACCCGATGACTAGAGCCGGTCAGCAGGCGCAGGAAGTTCGCTCGTTACTCGTAAGCAATGCCGCTGCTCGGGAGTGGCGCAGCGAGCAGCTTGTGGCTCGGGCACAGGCGAGAGCGAGCCAGGCGACTCGGTCAGACTCGTAGCCGAAGGGAAACTGGCAAAGTGTGTTGTACCGTCTCTTAGATTGTGGCATACGAAAAGACTTAATAGTAATAATAATAAACATCATGAACTGTTACCAGCTGTAGTGTGTTATAAAAGAAAACTCTTGAGAATATATTCCTTCTGTGTAAAAATACGGCGATAACAAATTTTATAAAAGACAATCACGAACGACGGCATTGATAAAAAAGGAACAATACCGGTACACTAGATAACAGAAAATGACAATCTTTCATCTGGTTGTCTGCTAATACTGATGTCGATCTCCTGAGGGCTCTAACGAGTAATATATTTAGTTTTACAAGGAACTGTATTTAGCTACGTATACATGTTTTTATTAATATATAGCACCCTTTACCGCATATTAGTCAGATTGCATACATTTTCTCTTCAACAGGAACACAAGATCAGCTCTCTTCTAAACGACAATAGTTCATTGTTCGCCTTTTATAGAATGTAAAAGTGGCAAGATGGACTGCAAAATCATTTAGAACTACAATAGAAACATTTTATATATGATGTGTGTGTGTGTGTGTGTATAGAAATCTACACCTTTATAGTAGTTTTTAAGAAATTCTGAGAAACGATTGTAACTGTGCTGAATATTACTTACTGTTAATCTAGTTGAAAGTAACATTTTATTAAAATAGCAAGATCTGGGGCAGTTGAGACCTGAAAATGTAAGTTAAAACGCTCACTGATGCTCTAAATTACCTTATCAGTGGCCACAGTACATGTGCAACGGAAATTTATCCAACTTCTCACTACTTAAGGGAGCAGCCAACATTTTAACAAACACAAAATCAATGTTAAAAAATAAATGAACAGATAATCAAACATGGTACAGGGTGCATGAGATCATAAAGCAGGGGCTTGATACTTTAAATATCATTATCTATTCAGAAAAATAAACAAGCAACTAAATATAGGGAGACCAGATTAAGCACACACCTTGTACAAAAGTGAATTAAACCATAAAATTGCTAATAATTAATAATAATAATACTAATTAATAATAATACTAATAATTAATAATTAACACACAGATAGACAGCCGGCAGCGGTGGCCGTGGGGACTGAGGCGCTTCAGTCACGGTCTGCACGGCCACTACGATCGGGGGTTCGAATCCTCCCTCGGGCATGGATATTTGTGCCGTCCTTAGTCGTAGTTAGTTCATAAGTAGTTTGTAAGTTTAGGGACTGATGACCCTGTAGTTAAGTCCCATAGACTATTCAAACATTTGAACATTTGAACAGATAGATAACATTAATGGTACAGAAACACTTTAGGGTAAAGAATAAATCAAAATGGAACACTACCACACAATCAGTGAACGTGTTTTACAGTGAAAAAATATCCACGTATTTCCAGTCACAACAGTGACGTCCGTAAAACATAAAAAGGTAAAGTAATTATTTATTTAATTTGTTTCTCGAAGAGAACACATACATAGAATAAAACAATGCTAGGCAGCGCTTCTGAGGTTTTCTGGTAAATTGCCGAATTACAACTGTTAAGATCGCAAGTTCGAAACCTAGTCATTCCTATGATTACAATCCCTCACTTATGACGACTTTCATTCCTGGTAATGCAAATTCCTTGCAGATTTAAACTGTGTGCCGGAACCAGGATTCGAACCTGGGACCTTTGCCAATCACGGGCAAGCGTTCTACCGTTTGAGCTATCCTGGCACCCTTCACGGGCCGTTCTCACTATTTCTGCTAGTACCTCACCTCCTACTTTCCAAAATTCAGATAATTTATCCTGCGAGATAGGATATGGTGGAGACATGGCTTAGCCACAGACTAAGGGATGTTTTCAGAATGAAATTTTCACTCTGCAGCGTAGTGGTGTAAGAAGATATGAAAAGGCAAAATCCCACGTTCGAATCCCGTTTCCGCACACAATTATAATCTACCAGGAAGTTTCATATCAGCGCACACTCTGCTGCAGAGTGAAAATTTCATTCTGGAATTCTAGTAATGTTTGCAAAGGTAAAAAATTCCAAGGCACAACATGGTTAGGAATCAGAATTTCAGTGTAGGTCCACCTGTAAATGGCTGGACCGAGCGAGGTGGCACAGTGGTAAAAAATCAAATGTTCAAATGTTTGTATAGCTTATGGGACTTACCTACGGGGTCATCAGTCCCTAAACTTGCAAACTACTTATGAACGAACTAAGACTAAGGACGGCACAAATATCCATGACCGAGGGGGGATTCGAGCCCCCGACTGTAGTGGCCGTGCAGACCGTGACTGGAGCGCCTCAGTCCCCTCGGCCACCGCGGCGGGCAGTGGTAACACACTGGACTCGCATTCAGGAGGATGGTGATTCAAAGCCACGTCCGGCCATCCAGATTTAGGTTTTCCGTGATGTCCCTAAATCGCTCTAGGCAAATGCCGGGATGTATTCTATAGATAATTGCCACTTCTGACAAGGCTCTCCATGCAGCGGAATAGCACCTCGGCAGTGGAAATATTGGAACATTCCTGCTAAGGTGATATAAATATCAATTTAAACATAAATTCAGATACCCTGAGACGGGTTTTCGTCTCAAGCATGTCCAAGACATTAAAGATAAATAATAACCCGGCCGCATCACAAATTTTAATTCATTGCTTCTTATTTATCGTTAATGTCTTGGACATGTTTGACACGAAAAACCGTCTCAGGGTATCTGAATTTATGTTTAAATTGATATTTATATCACCGTAACAGGTATGTTCCAATATGTCCATTGCCAAGATGCTTGGAGAGCTTGGCAGTAATGGCAATTAACTATGGAACACAGAAGCAGAATTAAAGTTTGTGACGTGGAGCGAAGTCGTGCTTAGGCTACTCCAATGCTTCTTAATCATTAGTGGTGCGTTGGTCTAACGGTTAGACGTCTGCCTAGTAAGCATGAAATGCCGGGATGGTTCCTTTCAAAGGGCACGGCCGATTTCCTCCCCCATCCTTCCCCGAAAATCCGAGCGTAAGCTCCGTCTATAATGACCACGCGGTCAAAAGGACGTTAAACCATAAGCTTCCTTCCTTCTTGTAAATGGCTGGTTAGGTCAGGTCCATGTTTGGGAAAGCACTACGTTATTGAAACAATCTTCTGGTTGGTAAGTGATTTACTTAAGTTTGAACTACTTTAAATGGTGATCTGTAAAACATGTTGGATATCTCTTTAATGATTCATTGTGCATAATGTAATATCAAATCCTTTGTTCTGAAAAGACAATGCCCCTCTTGAGCAAAGAAAAAAACTATTGAATGTGTCTCTAATGACAATTTGAACTATCATTTCGACTTTATTTTTTTTCACAGAGTAACGAATACTCACGTCGGCGACAGTAACACACTCAAAGAACATTATATAGACCTTTTTGCCCAACATCATGCGTAGTTAAATGTACGCCTCTCATTAGTTAATTATCTACAAGTGATCCCATTCTGTGTTTTGTGAGTAGAAAAGCAATCTTCTTTCGGCAAAAATTTACGTACTGGGGGGTATAATTTGTACGTCCAACGTTCTGGCGTTAATTGTGTTTTACATCTTAGAATTTATATGTTCAGTTTAAAGAACTCACTAAAACGGAGTGCAGGGCTATGGTAGCGGGAAAAAAACTAGCCAGATAACGAAATGATTACTGCTCACCACAATATTATTAATCCGATAGAGCAGAATCCTCTGTAGAAAATGTAGTCTATAGCAGGCTCTTTAATAAACTTTCATTCAGTGGAGCTGATGCCTTACCAGAAAACTGCACAATCAGCATAGTGATTAGATAAACAATAATTAGCATAATAAATTAAGACAAAGCAAAGATGATGTTCGTTACAGGAAATGTACAATGTGTTCACCATCATTCCTCAACAATAGCTGTAGTAGAGGAATAATGTTGTGAACAGCACTGTAAAGTACGTCCGGAGTTATAGTGAGGCATTGGCGTCGGATGTTTTCTTTCAGGATCCCTAGAGATGTCGGTCGATCACGATACACTTGCGTCTTCAAGTAACCTCAAAGCCAGTAATCTCACTGACTGAGGTCTTGGGACCTGGGAGGCCAAGCATGACGAAAGTGGCGACTGAGCACACAATCATCACCAAACGATGCGCGGAAGAGATTTTTTTTTATTTGAATTTTTAAAAATTTTATTTATTTATAATAAAACCCCATGTCATTCCAAGCTGGTGTGTCAATTTTTATTTCTCTATCTACATTATTCCGTGATTTATTAAGCTTTCAAATATATACTAACTTTTTTATCACCCGGTATATAATTTATCAACAGCAGGAAAAACACTGGAAGCAATACTTCCATCGGAAGCGATCTGTAGTGGAAAGCTCATATAAAATTAAGGGTGGGTAATGCAGAAGAATCCACATTAAGTGTAGTCCGTCAACAGAGGAAGTAGCTGACAAACCATTCGTTCGGACAGCGCTTCGAGTATTGCTTATCAATATGGGATCCGTGCCGGACAGTGTGATTGAAGACATAGAGAAATTCCAACAGAGAATAGCACGTTTCTTCACAGGCTCATTTACTTAATTCCACGTTTCTTCACAGGCTCATTTACTAAACTCGAAAGCGTGTGCTCCAGAGACAGACCCTACAAAAGAAACTTTTCTGTATCGCATTACGACAGAAGTTTCTTGACGAGTCAAAAAACCTAGTGCTTCCTCTTACGTATATATATCCTTGAAAGACTTCAAGGATAAGAGATTAGAGCCCAAACGGTGGCACACTGCTAATAGTTTTTTTTTTTTTTTTTTTTTTTTTTTTTTTTTTTTTTTTTTTTTTTTTTTTTTTTCCGCGAACCATACGCGACTGGAATATGAGGGGTAGTAACATCCTGACAAAGATACTGTAAATTTTATGCTAATTAAAAAAATTTAAAAAACATACCACTTGACCATCTCATCCGAGTATCGGGTCTAACGCTGTCGTACGAACAGTCTTAAAACTCTGGGCAGACGATTTACTCCCCCTTGTATTACGCCCAAGGTCTGATCCGCAATGTTTTGTACCCTAGAACGGTGGCTATGCAGTCTTAGACATCAGAACGCAGTGCATGTCTCTATTAGAGAGAGGTAAGGAGTCCTTAAATATGCTCAGAATGAACTGAACGTCTTCTCTTGTTAGTATAAAAATAAATAATAGCTGCTAAGGAATCTCAGCGGGTACACGAGTGTGGTGTTAAGCAGGGCCTCTGAAGTGCTTTCGTACTTAGACGTAAAATTTAATTTATTAACTTTATGCAAAGTGGAAAATCAAAACCCAATACTTAAATGAAATGAAATCGTAATAAAACGAAAAAGGATTAGATTCGACCCTCAACAGTATCGCTTTGATACTCAAAATCACACACACACACACACACACACACACACACACACACACACAAAAGATAATACAAAGACAGAAAAGAATCATCTATTGCAGGGTGACTGAGTGTTCGCCTTCTCATGAATTTACGAGAAAACGAAGTAAGACAGTCTGTGAGGCAGTTAAACGCAGTATAGTGTAGTTATGGTATCGGTGCCGTTGCAAGGAAGGAGGTCAAAAATTCTTGACTCCAGATTAAACACTTAAATGTCAAATAGAAAATTACTAAAACAAATTGTAACACATTAAATTCCGATTTAAAAAATATTTTATAAAGATATTATTGTAGTTAAAATGTACCTTAACCTGAGCATCATTTGTAGAAATCACTGTACAATTCATGATTGTTTTTACATTTTTATGATTCGTTGAAACATGCTTGTTTCATAAAAAAAACAACGAGAAATCACCTCAGTCATTCAGT
The DNA here is from genome assembly GCA_026315105.1 of Locusta migratoria. Lineage (NCBI taxonomy): Eukaryota > Metazoa > Arthropoda > Insecta > Orthoptera > Acrididae > Locusta > Locusta migratoria. The sequence goes on from CM048745.1 coordinate 330,882,918, forward strand.
TGGTTTACTTTAGAGCTACGGTTAGTTTGTAAAAAAGATGTTTTACTTTATAGACTTAGATTTTATGTTTTAAATGACATCGCCACATCGGTGGGACACATCCAGTTACGCAGTGCAGGATTCGTGTAACTAACGCTTACACGTGTAAAACTCAATCCAATCACTATTTTTTTCGTAGATTTCCGAATGTTCAACACACCCTTTCTCTTCGTCACGATGATCGTCACTTGAGTCGTCTTCATACTGGAGTTCATCGGACAAGTCTGAACTGCAAGAAGTTTCTTTAACCTTCGAGACAAGGACAATTTCCGTTTCTTCCAATAAGCCTAGCTCTTTTCCTTTCTCATAGTGTTTCAATTTCAATAATTCTTATGTTTAGCTTTAATTTGTGGTGTCGCACAAGTCTAAAGTGCGCTCCACGTACTTTCGCCGCGCGCCGCCATGAACGCACAGCGCGGCGTTCTTACGACGTCAGCCACGAGCGCCCTCTGCTGCAACTCCGCTCGTGGCCACCACTGCTGCATAGGCCACTTGGGAATCAGGTAGGCACCAGTTAACACTTGGCTATAGGATAGGCATTAGGACTAATCTGTAGGCAGGCCTCTCTTTAGTTTAACTATGTATCAGCGTTCGGCCGTCAAGAACTATGTAAAAGTTAAGTATTACCAAGACTCTACGAAATATATATCTTGTTCTAATTTAGCCTAGTGTTCTAGTTTCTGCTGTCTCACTGGCTGGTCACCTCCGTACCTGCACAAGCGTGCATCCTTTATTCCTGTGTCGGTATGAAATGAAAATGTAATTTATGAAAGTCTTTACGTTGTTCTTGTGTATTAGGTTTGTGATACTGGCTTTTGAAATAACCATTGGCGTGTATACTAAATCTGCCTTCTATGTCCAGTCTGATGCCATTACTTTGAAAGCTTCTCATTTAGTAGCTAAATGCAAGTGTGCGAAAGTTTCTAATTTATAGTGACAAATTGAAAATGAGCGAGCACTAATTTGGAAATTAGATTTCAGTGGCACGATCTCTGTTTAGTTATGGCCCTAATATTAATACTTGCACATTTACTTAAGAAACAGTGAGTTTAAACTGATTGAAAGTGCAACGGTTATTTAGGTGAAAGTTTCTATTTTATAGTGACTAATTGAAAATGAGCGAGCACTAGTTTGGAAATTTGACTTCAGTGGCGAGAACTTATTACTTTACTGGCACGTGAACATTTTCATTTAAAGAAAAACTCAAACTCGACACGTACCATGCAACAACAAAAAATAGAAAAATGCCACAATCAGGAAAATGAGGGACTAGGTTGAGCTGAAATAAGATTATCGAAGCATATAATGGATGAATTTTAGATATAAATAAAGCAATAAGCCAAATACATGTCCAGATTCACAAAATATCACAGAAAAATCAATATATGTACATCTACATCTACATACATACTCCGCAATCTCCCGTAAGGTTTGTCGCGGAGGGCACACTGTACCATTACTAGGCATTTCCTTTTCTATTCCACTCCGAAATAGAACAAGGAAAAAAAGAATGCCTATATGCCTCCGTACGAGCCCTAATTTCTCTTATCTTTGTGATCACTACTTGAAATGTAAGTAGGCGGCAGCAAGATCGTACTACACTCAGCTTGAAATTCCGGCCCTCTAAATTTACTCAACAGAAATTCACGAAAAGAACGTCTTTCCTCCAGTGATCCCGAATTGAGTTGCCGGAGCATTTCCGTTACAGTCGCGCATTGGTAGAACCTACCAGTAACAAACCTAGCTGCTTGCTTCTGAACTGATTCTATGTCTTCCTTTAAACTGATCTGATGCGGGTCCCAAACACTTGAGGAATACTCAAGACGAGGTCGTAGAAGCGTTTTATACGCGGTCCCCTTTACAGATGATGTACATCTTCCCAAAATTATCCCAATAAATTGAAGTCGGCTGTCCGCCTTACTCATAAGTGTCCTTACATGTTCGTTCCATTTCATATCGCTCTGCAATGTTACGCCTAGATATTTCAACGACGCGACAGCATCAAGAAGCTCACTACTAATGCTGTATTCGAACATTATGCGGTTGCTTTTTCTACTCATGCGCATCACCTTACACTTTTCTACGTTGAGAGCTAGCTGCCATTCTTCGCACCAACTAGAAATTTTGTCTAAGTCATCCTTTATGCTATTACAGTGAGTTAAAGACGAAACCCTCCCATACACCACAGCATCATCAGCAAACAGCCGCAAATGACAACTTACTCTGTCCATCAGATCATTTATTTAGATAGAAAATAATAGCGGTCCCATCACACACCCCTGTGGCACGCCTGACGACACACTCGTCTCTGATGAACACTCGCCGTCGAGAACAACGTACTGCGTTCTATTACTTAGTAATATAATGATATTAAGCCTACAGCTGCCTACTTTCAAAACTTCCCTATTTGTGCGAGAAGCCTTGTGCTGTCATTAAATTGCGCATTTGCAATCGTGCTCGCCTACCGTTGCTCGAGCCATTAGAACACGGATATGGATGTACCGTTCTTAGACTGAAAAGCATAAAAAATAATAAAGCACCCGGAGAGTTGTGGCGGGGTCCGGCACTGCTGCTCATTCCGCTAGATTTGTCCGATCCTTTCGGACAGGACGGTGTCGTTAGAGACCAAAACGTAAGCGCCGCGTCCGGCGGCGGCAGTGGACTTTACGAGCCCGCACGCGGTTTACGGCCGTGATTTCGGCCGCAGTTCCCAAATCCGCGGAACGAGCGCGCGCGCGGCCTTTACGCGCCCGTCTGATGACCGCGCGGCCATAAAGAACAGCCTGCGCCTACCACTGCCCGCTGCCGCCGCTGCTCAGCGCATCGGGTATCGACCCATGCCTCCTCTGACGAGAGACTGGGTCAGCGCATAGTTTAGTCATAAGAGAAACCGAAGGACGCAGCTGTGCAAGTCAACAAGCTTGCGTTTGTCCCCAAATTCTTCGGAAAGTATGGAACATACATACATAAGTCTCCAGTGTCGTATGCAGCCACCTTCTACTTCTACATCCACATCTACATACATACTCCGCAATTCACCGTAAGGTCCGTCCAAATGTTCAGATGTTTGTATAGCTTATGGGACTTAACTACGGGGTTATCAGTCCCTAAACCTACAAACTACTTATGAACTAACACTAAGGACGGCACAAACATCCATGCCCGAGGGGGGATTCTAACCCCCGACGTAAGGTGCGTGGCGGAGGGTACACTGTACCACTACTAGGCATTTCCTTTCCTATTCCATTGAACGAGAAAGAAAAGAATGCCTATATGCCTCCGTACGAGCCCTAATTTCTCTTATCTTGTCGTTGTGATCTTACGCGAAATGAGAGTAGGCGGCAGCAAGATCATACTACACTCAGCTTCAAATTCCGGCCCTCTAAATTTACTTAACAGAAATTCACGAAAAGAACGTCGTCTTTCTTCCAGTGATCTCCGATTCAGTTGCCGGAGCATTTCCGTGACACTCGTGCATTGGTCGAACCTAACGGTAACAAATCTAGCTGCTCGTCTCTGGACCTTCCTTTAAACTGATCTGCTGCGGGTCCCAAACACTTGAGCAATACTCAAGACGTGGTCGTACAAGCGGTTTATACGCGGTCTCCTTGACAGGTGAAGCACATTTTCCCAAAATTCTCCCAATTAACCGAAGTCGGCTGTCCGCCTTACTCACAATTGTCTTTACATGCCCGGGAAGTACACAATGTCCACATGGTATGACAGCAACAAGTCATTGGAAAACCCCTGAAGGAATACAGAAGCATGATGCTTCTACTCCACTGGCCGTTAAAATTGCCACACCAAGAAGAAATGCAGATGTTAACCAGTTTTCATTCGCCAAATATATTATACTAGAACTGACATGTGATTACATTTTCACGTTATTTGGATGAATAGAGCCTGAGAAATCAGTAGCCAGAACAACCACCTCTGGCCGTAATAACGGCCTTTATACGCCTGGGCATTGAGTCAAACAGAGCTTGAATGGCGTGTACAGGTACAGATGCCTATGCAGCTTCAACACGATAGCACAGTTCATCAAGAGTAGTGACTGGCGTATTGTGACGAACCAGACGCATGGCCACCATTGACCAGACGCTTTCACTTGGTGAGGGATCTGGAGAATGTGCTGGCCAGGGCAGCAGTCGAACATTTTCCGTATCCAGAAAGACCTACAACATGCGGTCGTGCATTATCCTGCTAAAATGTAGGGTTTTACAGGGATCGAATGAAGGGTAGAACCACAGGTCGTAACACATCTGAAATGTAACGGTCACTGTTCAAAGTGCCGTGGATGCGAACAAGAGGTGACCGAGACGTGTAATCAGTGTCAACCTATACCATCACGCCGGATGATACGCCAGAATGGCGATAATGAATACACAATTCCTATGTGCGTTCACCGCAATGTCGCCAAACACGGATGTGACTATCATGATGCCATAGACAGAACCTGGATTCATCCGAAGAAATGACGATTTGCCATTCGTGCACCCAGGTTCGTCGTTGCGTACACCATCGCAGGTGCATCTGTGATGCAGCGTCAATGGTAACCGCAGCCATGGTCTCCAAGCTAATAGTCCATGCTGCTGCAAACGTCGTCGAACTGTTCGTGCAAATTGTTGTTGTCTTGCAAACGTCCCCATCTGTTGACTCAGGTATCGAGACGTGGCTGCACGATCCGTTACAGCCATGCGGATAAGTTGCCTTTCATCTCGACTGATAGTGGTACGAGGCCGTTGGGATCCAGCTCGGCGTTCCGTATTGCCCTCCTGAACCCACCGATTCCATATTCTGCTAACAGTCATTGGATCGTGACCAACGGGAGCAGCGATGTCGCGATACGATAAACAGCAATCGCAATAGGCTACAATCCGACCTTTATCAAAATCGGAAACGTGATGGTACGCATTTCTCCTCATTACACGGGACATCACAATAACGTTTCACCAGGCAATGCCGGTTAACTGCTGTTTGTGTATGAGAAATCGGTTTGAAGCCTTACTCATGTCAGCACGTTGTAGGTGTTGCCACCGGCGCCAACATTGTATGAATGCTCTGAAAAACTAATCATTTGCATATCTCAGCATCTTCCTGTCGATTTAACTTCGCGTCAGTAGCACGTCATCTTCGTGCTGTAGCAATTTCAATGGTCAGGAGTGTGTTTATGTAATGTGTTGGTAGTGGAAAATTTTTGATAACGAACTGACAACAGAAAGAAAAACACACACACATACACACACAGAATCGCACACACACAGCGTTACCAAGATTGCTACATAGGCCATTTATTGGAGACTGCCGTGTCTGGTAAGCAATGTTCCCATGATCTCACTTTTTTTAAATTTATTTTTTATTTTATAATCTCTAACAATAGACTAGAGGAAATACGAGTTTTTATTCCATATAAAGGATGCATATCACTGAACTGTGGCGGTTCTCGCATTGCGTATCGTGTGTACTTTCTTCTGTCCTGGCCCTTCTGCCAGCACTCTCAACCACATTGTTTTTAACTTGTTGGATCTTAGTTGATTCCCGTGACTTCCTTCCTTCTAATTTATTTAGGCTGCTCATTATTCTCCTATTCGGATTGCTTTTCTCTCATGAGTTGCCACCTTCCCCCATATATTCTACTTGTCACGTTATTTTCACGTTATTTGGATGCATAGAGCCTGAGAAATCAGTAGCCAGAACAACCACCTCTGGCCGTAATAACGGCCTTGATACGCCTGGGCATTGAGTCAGAGCTTGAATGGCGTTTACAGGTACAGATGCCTATGCTGCTTCAACACGATAGCACAGTTCATCAAGAGTAGTGACTGGCGTATTGTGACGAGCCAGACGCTTGGCCACCATTGACCAGACGCTTTCAATTGGTGAGGGATCTGGAGAATGTGCTGGCCAGGGCAGCAGTCGAACATTTTCCGTATCCAGAAAGACCTGCAACATGCGGTCGTGCGTTATCCTGCTAAAATGTACGGTTTTACAGGGATCGAATGAAGGGTAGATCCACAGGTCGTAACACATCTGAAAATAACGTGACAAGTTTGAAGCCCTTACTCTTACCGGAATTAGTTTCATAACTGCGAGTTTGAGTACTGTGGGCAGGGTGAAGCTGGGAATTTGTATTTGACGGGAGGCGTGCTTAGGTAGTCCTTGCAGGTGCGGTGATCACTGTGTCCCCAGTGGTGTAGGGGTCAGCGCAATTGCCTAGAAAGCAGGAGACCTGGGTTCGAATCCCGCCTGGGTACACATATTCAGCTTTGCTCATTCACAGTTGATGACATATATTCTGTGAATATGAAACAATAACAACTGCTGTATCAGAAGTGACGTTCTTTCGGAATAGACGCCACATGTATATATGAAATTATATCAGTTTATCCCTATTTCTTATAACTGTCATATCCGTACACAAATAATTTTTGATACGTTCTTTAAAATACCAGGGATACCAATAATACTGTATTCGGTAGTGCCGTTTTAATAATGAGTGTCATTGCTGCTGCCAAGGGTTGTTCGTTTTGGCATCCAAAACATTGATATTCTCGGACGTCGATGATTTCTTTTCGACGTTCACCGTACATCGATATCTTTGGATTTATGTTAACGTTGATGTTACCATCTATGTTTTTCTAATATCGATCATCTCTAGGGCAGTAGTTGGTAGCACTTCACACTAGAAAAGAATATATGTTGACAACGTTGAATTGGTTGTCTGTCAAACAGTTAATCACACTCCAAACAATGATTTTTATTCATAAGATTAAAATAGGAATGTTTCCAGAATATTTAATCAATAAACTAAGTTTATTTAAAGAGGGCCACGAATATAATACAAGCTGTGGCAATAAAAAATTGATGACAACTGCATTTTTATTAAAAGTATTAGCCAGTACAACAGCTTACCAAAAGAACTAAAAGACTGTCACTCTTTGTCTTTTTTTTTTTTCAAAAAAAGTCTGAAGACGTAATAGGCCTACACAAAAGAAACCTGTGATATATATATATATATATATATATATATATATATATATATATATATATATATATATATATATATATATATATATATTTGTGTAAATTTATATGTATTTATATATAATTTATAGACCTGTAATGCTGAAAGACACAATAGCAAATCATTGTAGTCGTTGACATAAAAGTTATCTGGGTATGGTACCGCGTCATGATGTAAGGCTATTACTTAAATAACCAACGTTTCGGCCAACGTTACAGTGGCCTTCATCTGGGTAACTGGTGTGAGCTGGTTGTTACTACACTTTATATTACTTTCATTTAGACATTACGTCATAAGATGTTCATGAACATCTAAACAAATTGCACAAGAAGATCCAATTTACATTACAGATCGAAAAGGATGGCGCTATTCCATTCCTAGATGTGGAAATTTTTAGAACTAGGCAAGGCACACTTGGGCACAGGGTATATCGGAAGCCTACACATACCGACAGGTATTTGCACGCTCAATCAAACCACCATCCAGCACAGAAGAACTCTGTTATCCGCTCACTGACGATTCGCGCGCAACGACTAAGTGATGAAGACAACAAAACAGCTGAGCTCAACAAACTAGAAACAACATTTTTGGCAAATGGCTACAACCATAGAGTGATCCACACCGCCATGGACACAAATAAAAGAAACATCAGTAGGCAGGAAGTCAACAAAAAGCAGCCAGCAGCACGCTTACCTTATGTAAAAAACGTCACAGATCGCATTGCCAAACATCTTCGCCGGGTAGGCGGTAGTAGCAGTCGCAAGATCAAGGATGCACTTGGTTCCACAAAGGACAACATAGACGCACTACATGCATCAGGTGTATACAAGGTGGAATGCGAGTGTGGGGAAGTGTACATAGGTGAGACAGGGAGGGCAGTGGCAACACGCATACGGGAACATGAACGCTACATTCGATTAGGCCAACACAATAAATCTGCAGTAGCCGAACACCAGCAAGATTGCAGCAGGAAGATAAAATTTAACGATGCCAGAATACTCGCCAAGCAACCAGGGAAGGTCAAACGTAAGATAAGGGAAGCCATCGAAATTGTTAAACACCCCAATAACATGAGTAGAGAAGATGGACTCAGGCTTGCCCCCTCTTGGCTACCGGCCATCACAGCGAAATAGGCCGCACTGACATCACAACTCGCGAGCGTCACCAGTAAGCTACTGCCGCCGCGCGGCCCACGGCCAGCAGGAGAGAAACGGAAGCCCTCACCCTATTCGCCGATGAACACCAATCATGTCTCGCTATGCAAGAAGCAATAGGCAACGGCTAATCCCCACCCCTTCCACCTCAGCATCCTATCAAAAATAAAGTTTCACTCTTCCGCAATACATTCACCAATTACATCGCTTATTTTAAAAAAAAAAAATAAATAAATAAAAAAAATAAAAAAAATGACGTAATGTCTAAATGAAAGTAATATAAAGTGTAGTAACAACCAGCTCACACCAGTTACCCAGATGAAGGCCACTGTAACGTTGGCCGAAACGTTGGTTATTTAAGTAATAGCCTTACATCATGACGCGGTACCATACCCAGAAAACTTTTATGTCATCTGACTGTGGCCGCGGAAGCCTACGTAATTATATCATTGTAGTCGTATTTCAATAAGTGTATATCAGCCTGAGTGCTGAAACAAACTAAACTAAATAAATAAACTAAAGGAAGGAAAAAACGGTGAAAGGCAACAGACAAAATCAAAGTAAGAAAACAGCGGACATAGCTTGTCTATGGACCAGCAAAAGTGGACGTGGTTGAACCCGCGAATGATATGAACATGGCAGAAGACCTGTGATGGTGCCTGCTGTGGCAGAGCCGATGCCGCCGCAGGAAGCAAACCCCGGCAGTGCAGTCGATACGTGGGAACTCCTGTGGGAGCGGACCGCGGACGCGACACAGCGCGGATGCCGCAGGTGTGTTCAGCGGCGCACCTGACGACGGCGACAGGAGCGACTGCCGAAACACAACTTTGGACATCAGCAGTGGCGGCGCGTCGTATGTGCTCACTGGTTCAGTGAATCCTCGGAAAGAAACTCGTCGTGAAAAAAAGTAAAGATATAAATAAAACGAAAAGTGTATTTAAGCTATCATTCTTTGTTTCTTTCTTCTATCAGATCATTTTACAAGCACATTCAAACTGTTTTTATCGTATGAGAAATGTTTTACGTCGCGGAGACAGCGCTTATACTAGTCGTAGCGCGGCCGCTTAATATAGGCGGCAGTGGCCGAGCCGGCCGCGGTGGCCGATGGGACTGAGGCGCTTTAGTCACGGTCTGCACGGCGACTACGGTCGGGGGCTCGAATCCCCCCTCGGGCATGGATATTTGTGCCATCCTTAGGATTAGTTAGTTCATAAGTAGTTTGTAAGTTTAGGGACTGATGACCCCGTAGTTAATTCCCATAAGCTATACAAACATTTGAATTTGAATTTTGCCGTTCTTACGAGGATATTAAGAGGGTTGCTGAGGATAGAGTAGGGTGGAGAGCTGCATCAAACCAATCTCCGGACTGAAGACCACAACTACAACAACAGATTGTTGTATTATACAGTGTGTTAATGATGAGTCAGCGCGAAGATTGAAAACTGTTTTCAGGAACCATTCCATAGGTAAAAGGACTTGATACAATAAATAATTCTGAAAATAATCGAAATAAAATCTACTTCTTTACGAATTGTCTGTACAGTGGGACCTTTCTTAATGGGCATAATTCGCTACCGAGTCTTGCCTGAAACGCGAAACAATCTTGAAGCATATTTTTTTTCTGTCGAGGATCATGTGTTCCATTCCGAAAATACAAAAAAAAAAAAAAAAAAAAAAAAAAAAAAAAAAAAAAAAAAAAAAACCCTTCGTCCAACAATTTAAAAAGAAACAGAAGATAAGAAAGAAGATTAAATTTCCAGAATGAAACTTTCACTCTGAAGCGGAGTGTGCGCTGATATGAAACTGCCTGGCAGATTAAAATTGTGTGCCAGAACCGGGGCTCGAACCTGGGACCTTCTGTGAAGTTTTGAAAGTAGGAGGCGAGGTACTGGCTGAAGTAAAGTTGTGAGGCGGAATCGTGAGTCTTGTCGGGATAGCTCAGTCGGTAGAGCCCTTGCCCGCGAAAGGCAAAGGTCCGTCGCGGTGGAGTTGCCGAGCGGTCTAAGGCGCCTCGCTGCGGAGCGCGCGGTTGCTCGCCGTCGGAGGTTCGAGTCCTCCCAGGGGCAAAGGTGTGTGTGTGTGTGTGTGTGTGTGTGTGTGTGTGTGTGTTTGTCCTTAGTTTAGTTTACCTTAGTTTAAGTAGTTTGTAAGCTACGGACTGATGACCACGCAGTTGGTCCGATAGATTTACAAACATTTGATTTGGCAAAGGTCCCAGGTTCGAGTCCCGGTTCCGGCACACAATTTCAATCTACCAGGAAGTTTCAAGATTTAATTTGTTTACTTTGACTGTTTAGGGACATAACCCCGCAGTTAAGTCCCATAAGCTTAACAAACATTTGAACATTTGGCAGTGGCCGCAGCGTTGCAATGCGCATGCGCACCTGAGGTTCAAATTCTCTTCTGAACTCCCCGGAGGCAACAAATAGGTGCTCACGCGGCAGGGTGATGCGAGGGGAAACGCCACTTTTAACATTGGTAAGATTACCTGACATCGGGTTTGGAGGCGATGTGATCGTTTCATAATTTTCAAAATGAAATGCCAAGCTCGCACATTAATAATTTATTCACTGACGACCGGTTTTGGTGAACTGTATCACCATCATCTGGTCATCTATTACAAGCTGGTCATCTTGTTAAAAATTTGGTATAAAATAACAAGTGCAACATTACACGTAATCACTATATAACAAATACACAAGTTAAAAGCATGACAGCATACAAAATACTGACAGCTTTGAAGATCTTTAATTTATACCAAATTTTTAACAAGATGAGCAGCTTGTAATATGTATCTGACATGATGGTGACACAGTTTACCGTAACCAGTCGTCAGTGAATAAATTATTAATGTGCGATCCTGGCATTTCATTTTGAAAATTATTTAACATTGGTGTTGGAGGTGTAGACACACCAGCTTCTGTTAACTGGCGGTTACGCACGAATGGCCCCGAATCAAGACAATGAAACAAAGCAAATCTCGCCTTTCGCATGCGCAAATTGTCCATGAAGACAATATCCGCGCTTCATATTTGCTTTCTGGCGCATAGAAGATTCATCAAAATCACGTCATATTTGGTAAAATATCTTTTAAATACAAATTATGGACGCTTCAACTGTAAAACCCTTCAGAAGATCTGATCATGAATAACAATGAAGTCACTACTCTCCACCTAGGAAGAATGGCCTTGTGGTTAACGGCATCGCACTGCGTCTCGAAGGTAATAGGTTTCAGAGCAAGCGATCTTTTTTAAAACCCAGTTTCTTTTTAACAGGTACGGGAACAACAATGACTTTTGTATTGTTACTTGCCACAAATCTTAGGACGTTTTATGAAATGTGTCGCGATTTTGAGGGTAAATGACATTTATAATCGTCGTTGTAACAAATATTTAACTGTTTGAAAAGATGTGGGGAAGAGCAGCCTTTGCGCATGCATAAGGTTAGGAGGCGGTGATGCTTACAGTGTCACGTGACCTGAAGGTAGCGTGTCTCTTCATGGTATCAGATTCATTTTGTTACAGTCGCTTAACAGTGCAATCAGTTACTTATTGTCTTTCAGTATACATGTGCATATTCATATGTTCTCGATGTTTATTACGAAAGTAAAATGAACAGCAGTATCTTTTAGAAACTAATTACTTAGCTTTAAGCTTGGAACAAAAGTGTAAGAGCCGACGGCTCAGCTCGAAGCAAGCGCAATCAAGCCGAGGTAAGATAGTCTACAGATCTTTTATCGAAAATATATCAAAAGAAAAGGGGAGGTGGCAATTCGTTGTGCTTTCTTCCAGCACCGCTCCCATAGGTGCGCCAAAAGTGTTCGTATGGGTGAGTGGTTTTTGCGCCCCGTCTCGAATATTGGGAGATCCGGGTTCGACTCCCGGTCAGGAAAAAAATTTAGTTTCTTAGCAAATCATAGACCACCTTCAGAAATGCATCTGAAGTCGGCAGAATTCGGAATCATATATATATATATATATATATATATATATATATATATATATATATATATATATATATATATATATAATTTCTTATACAGTGTGGTCCATAGATAGTGACCGGGCCAAATATCACACGAAATAAGCATCAAACTAAAAAACTACAAAGAACAAAACTTTCCTAGCTATGGCGCTATGGTTGGCTCGCTAAATGGCGCTGCCATAGGTCGAACAGATATCAAATGCATTTTTTTAATAGGTACCCCCATTTTTATTACATATTGTCGACATCTTTTCGGTGGTTTAAATACGTTCTCGTCTTGTGAAAGCATGGCATTCATAATGTTGAATCGTATTACGTACAACATGCCAACAACTAAAAGTATTTTAATAAATGTAATACAGTTCAAAAGTCAGACTGTAAAAAGCTTTTCGAAAGAGTCTTCAAGCGTCTCCTAAGTTACAAGAGAAACGTTGATGCTCAGCTGTTGAATATTTAGAGTTATATACCACTCCCATGAACCACAGACATTGACGAGGTGGAGTGGCTTGCGTGCCTCAACGATACAGATAGCCGTACCGTAGGTGCAACCACAGCGGAGGGGTATCTGTGGAGAGGCCAGACAAACGTGTGGTTCCTGAAGAGGGGCAGCAGCCTTTTCAGTAGTTACAGGGGCAACAGTCTGGATGATTGACTGAGCTGGCCTTGTAACATCAGCTAATGTGGCTTTGCCACACAGTTACTGCGAACGGCTGAAAGCAAGGGCAAACTACAGCCGTTATTTTTCCCGAGGACATGCAGCTCTACTGTATGAACATATGATGATGGCATCCTCTCGGGTAAAATATTCCGGAGGTAAAATAGTCCCCCATTCGGATCTCCGGGCGGGGACTACTCAGGAGGATGTGACCATCAGGAAAGACAATACTGACATTCTACGGGTCGGAGCGTGGAATGTTAGATCCCTTAATCGAGTAGGAAAATTAGAAAATTTAAAAAGGGAAATGGATAGGTTGAAGTTAGATATAGTGGGGATTAGTGAAGTTCGGTGGCAGGATGAACAGGATTTCTGGTCAGGTGAGTACAGGATTATAAATACAAAATCAATTGGGGGTATCACAGGAGTAGGATTGATAATGAATAAGAAAATAGGAATGCGGGTAAACTACTATGACCAGCACAGTGATCGCATTATCATTGTCAAGATAGATACGAAGCCAACACCGACAACAGTAGTACAGGTTTATATGCCAACTAGCTCTGCTGATGATGAGGAAATCGAAGAAATATATGTGGAGCTAAAGGAAATTATTCAGACAATTAAGGGAGAGGAAAACTTAATTGTTATGGGAGACTGGAATTCGGTAGTAGGACAAGGAAGGGAAGGGAAGATAGTAGGTGAATATGGTCTGGGCAAAAGGAATGAAAGAGGAAGCCGCCTGGTAGAATTTTGCACAGATCATAGTTTAGTTATAACAAACACCTGGTTCAAGAATCACAAAAGAAGGTTGTATACGTGGAAGAGACCAGGAGACACCGGGAGATACCAGATAGATTTTATAATGGTAAGACATAGATTTCGGAACCAGGTTATAAACTGTAAGACATACCCAGGGGCAGATATAGACTCTGACCATAACTTGTTGGTTATGAACTGTAGGCTGAAACTGAAGAAACTACAACAAGGTAGGAAAATAAGGAGATGGGACCTGGATAAATTGAAGGAACCTGAAGTTCTTAAGAATTTCAGAGGGAGCTTTAGGCAACAATTGACAGAAACAGGGGAAAATAAAACAGTAGAGGAGGAATGGGTAAAATTGAGATATGAAATAGTGAAGGTAGCAGAGGACAAAATAGGTAGGAAGGCAAGACCTACAAAAAATCCTTGGATATCACAGGAGATACTAAATTTAATCGATGAAAGGAGAAAATATAAAAATGCAGTAAATGAAACGGGCAAAATGGAGTACAGACGACTAAGAAATGAGATTGACAGGAAGTGCAAAATGGCTAAGCAGGAGTGGCTAGAAGGCAAATGAAAAGATGTAGAAGAATGTATAAATAGGGGAAAAATAGATACAGCCTACAGGAAAATAAAAGAAACATTTGGGGACAAGAAAATCAACTCTGTGAATATCAAGGATACTGATGGAAAATCAGTTCTCAGCAAAGAAGGGAAAGCTGAAAGGTGGAAAGAGTATATAGAGGGGCTCTACAAAGGAAATGAACTTCGAGACAATATTGTAGGAAGGGAAGAGGATGTAGATGAAGATGAAATAGGAGATACTGTACTGAGAGAAGAATTTGATAGAGCCCTGAAAGACCTAAGTCGAAACAAGGCCCCGGGAGTAGATGATATTCCCTCAGAACTAGTGAAGTCTCTGGGAGAACCAGCCATGACAAAACTGTTTCACCTGGTGTGTAAGATGTATGAGACAGGCGAAGTACCCTCAGACTTCAAGAAAAATGTCATAACCCCCTTTCCAAAGAAAGCAGGTGCAGACAGGTGTGAAAACTACAGAACCATCAGTTTAATAAGTCATGGTTGCAAAATATTAACACGAATTATATACAGAAGGATGGAAAAGCTGGTAGAAGCCGACCTCGGGGAAGATCAGTTTGGGTTCAGGAGAAATGTAGGAACACGGGAGGCAATACTCACTTTACGACTTATCCTAGAAGATAGATTAAGAAAAGGCAAACCTACATTTCTAGCTTTTGTAGATTTGGAGAAGGCTTTTGACAATGTTGATTGGAATAAACTATTTAAAGTTCTGAAGCAAGCAGGAGTAAAATATAGGGAGCGTAAGGTTATTTACAACTTGTACAAAAATCAGACAGCGGTTGTCAGAGTTGAAGGGCATGAAAGGGATGCAGTGGTTGGGTAGGGAGTAAGACAGGGTTGTAGCCTTTCTCCAATGTTATTCAATTTGTACATTGAGCAAGCTATAAAGGAAAGCAAGGAGAAATTTGGAGAAGGAATTAAAGTTCAGGGTGAAGAATTAAAAACGTTGCGTTTTGCCGACGACATAGTAATTCTGTCAGATACACCAAAGGACCTGGAAGAGCAATTGAATGGAATGGACACTGTGCTGAAAGGTGCATATAAGATGAACATTAACAAGAGCAAAACTAGGGTAATGGAGTGCAGCGTAAGAAAATCAGGTGATGCTGAAGGAATTAGATTGGGAAACGAAGCAATAAAGGAGGTAGATGAGTTTTGTTACTTGGGCAGTAAAATAACAAATGATGGTCGCAGTACAGAGGATATAAAATGCAGAATGGCAATGGGTAGAAAAGCGTTCTTGAAAAAGAGAAATTTGTTAACATCGAATATTGATTTAAGCCTAAGGAAGTCCTTTCTGAAGGCATTTGTATGGAGTGTTGCCTTGTATGGGAGTGAGACATGGACGATAAACAGTGCGGACAGGAAGAGGATTGAGGCTTTTGAAATATGGTGCTACAGAAGAATGCTGAAGATTAGGTGGGTGGATCGCGTAACTAATGAGGAGGTACTGAACAGAATTGGGGAGAAAAGGAATTTCTGGCATACCTTGACTAAAAGAAGGGATAGATTGGTAGGACACATTCTTAGACATCAAGGAATTGTGAATTTAGCGTTGGAGGGAAGTGTGTGGGGTAAAAATCGCAGAGGAAGACCAAGAGATGGATACAGTAAGCAGATTCAGACAGATGTAGGTTGCCGTTCTTATGTGGAAATGAAGAGGCTTGCTCAGGATAGGGTTTTGTGGAGAGCTGCATCAAACCAGTCTCCGGACTGAAGACCACAACAACAACAACAACACACTTAAAATCAACAAATATCTCTAATTGTATCTTCTTTAGCGTTCAAGCTGTCTCAATACTCTGTCACAATCGGTTAAGCGGTTTAGTCGTGAAATCGCATTTGTAATATTAGTATTGATTAGTAGCTGTATATTTGTCCAGCTAATACTCAAAAATAGCCCGACCAGTTCGAATATTTTCTCCTGCACTTGCTGCTTAAACGCGATCATTTCATTTACGAACCTTTTGCCAAAAGTAATGCCGAATAGCGCCAAGCTTTTGTAGCGTTCTTTCTGCAGCCGTTGTAGGAAACACTTGTGCCCTCATAAATGTTACTCACCACGTAAACTTAAAGTACGACCAATTCAACGGTCGTGATCTTCTATTACAGTGCACTATTTATTGGCACTATAACGTGTGGGCCACATGGTTATTTATACTAGTGAACAATGAAATTCCACAAATACGCGTACTAAAATTAGTAATTATGGACACAGTGAAACTTAAGCACTTTTGAAACATTATTATTATGGTTAAAGTAACTTGAACAATTACTAAGAAATCTCAAATCTTCAACGTGCAACATGTGAGAGCCCAACTTACCACACAATGAAACCATTAAAATTGCAACATTTTGGTAGCGATTACTGGCTGTAATAAGTGCACTCGTTACTCGTAACACGTTCCTCAGTTAATTTTAATGTAGTAGTACTCTCTGGTACTCATAATCTGGTATACCACGTGCATGATCGCACTATCAGACCATGAAACTACTTAAAATTTAATTTATTTAATCGAAATTTCAGCACACACGTTAATGGAACTAATTCCAAACGATCATTGCAGGATGAAAAACACTAAAATTTCAATTGTTGACACTTAAACTTTGGACAAAATAACCAATAGCCATTGTCCTGCACACGCATTACTAATCTAAGTATTTGCTAAATAAAAACCACTATTAGAACAAGCATACTAGACATAATAGCTGTGCAGTAGGTATAAAGTGAGTCAAACCTTACATAAAACCTTAAATTTCAACCACCAAAGTTATATTACCAAAAGGCAGCTTTGAGCATACGTCTGTCTGGTATCTCGGCGGTCAGCACAATGGCTACCGAGCGTTCCAAATCAGAGTCCTTCAGCGGTTTTTCGCGCGAAAACACCCCATTGGCTACAACCTAGCAGAGACTCCCCTGTTCAAGCCACAGTTACTGCCTCAAAGAACCTCAAATGATCCCTTTACACTAATCTTTGCTACTAGGTTTATTATTAAATATTAATGTTTTGAACTACAAAACCACCTGTTAAGTTATGCATGCTAACTCTCACAGGACGGGATAGAAGGACATCAGAAAGCATGACACAATACAAATACAGTAACTAAATAAACGAAATTCCGTTTTGTATCCTGGGGCAAAATCAAATATATATTAAAAGAAAGAGGCAACGAACGACATGGTTAATTCAAATGCAAAGAGAGTAAACTCAAATAAAAGGAACTCGCTAGAAGTGATTATAAAACGATGACATGAGGAAGTAAACTCATGACGCGAAACAGTGGTTTCACTTCAATTGGAATGAGCAAATAACAGAGCAGTTTGAAACCTCCTGGCAGATTAAAAGTGTGCCGGAGCCGGGACTCGTACCTGGGACCTTTGCCTTTTGCTGGTAAGCGCTCTACCACTGAGCTACCCCAACTCACGATGCCGCCTCACAACTTCAATCCTGCCAGTACCTCGCCTCCTACTTTCCAAACTTCTCAGAAGTTCTCTTGCGAAACTTGTAAGACTAGTACTCATGGAACAAGGAGACATGGTTTAGGCACATCCTTTCTTCCAGGAGTGGTAATCTTGCAAGTTTCGCAGGAGAACTGTAAAATTTGGAAAGTAGGAGGCGAGGTACTGGCAGGATTGAAGTTGTGGGGTGGTGCCGTGAGTCGTGTCGGGATAGCTCAGTGGTAGAGCGCTTGCCCGCGAAAGGCAGAGGTCCCAGGTTCGAGTCCAGGTTCCGGCACACAATTTTAATTTGCCAGGAAGTTTCATAGCAGCGCACACTCCGCTCAGAGTGGAAGTGTCATCAACAGTACAATTTGGATAAAAGTTAACATCTTGGTAAAATGGCTAAAGTGGCTCAGCCCAGACCAATTTCTTAACTGAGCTATGTGGAGAATGTAAAAGAACCTAGAGCACGTGGTCCATGTATTTTTGAATTTTTTTTTTTTTTTTTTTTTTTTTTTTTTTTTTTTTTTTTTTTTTTTTTTTTTTTTTTTTTGTAATCACAGTCAACATTTAAGGTCTTACTTTAGAAATTCAATATGAGTGACATATAGAGATCATAATTAGAAAAGCGACTGTTTCTTGTGAATACATTATACGAGTGTCTCCGTTATATACAGGGTGCTACAAAAGGCTACGTCTAAACATTCAGGAAACATTCCTTACACACAAAGAAATAAAATATGTTATGTGGACATGTGTCCGAAAACGCTTAATTTCCATGTTAGAGCTCATTTTATTATTTCTCTTCAAATCACATTAATCATGGAATGGAAACACACAGCAACAGAACGTACCAGCATGACGTCAAACACTTTGTTACAGGAAATGTTCAAAATGTTCTCCGTTAGCGACGATACATGCATCCCCCTCCATCGCATGGAATCCCTGATGCGCTGATGCAGCCCTGGAGAATGGCGTATTGTACCACAGTCTTCCACAAAACGAGCACGAAGAGTCTCTACATTTGGTACCGGGGTTGCGTAGACAAGAGCTTTCAAATGCCCCCATAAATGAAAGTCAAGAGGGTTGAGGTCAGGAGACCGTGGAGGCCTCGGAATTGGTCCTCATCTACCAATCCATCGGTCATCGAATGTGTTGTTGAGAAGCGTACGAACACGTCGACTGAAATGTGCAGGAGCTCCATCGTGCATAAACGACATGTTGTGTCGTCCTTGTAAAGGCACATGTTCTAGCTGCACAGGTAGAGTATCCCGTATGAAATCATGATAACGTGCTCCGGTGAGCTTAGGTGGAAGAACATGACGCCCAATCAAGACACCACCAACAATTCCTGCCCAAACGTTCACTGAAAATCTGTTGATGACGTGAATCGAGGAAGTACAGTACATACTAACGAAACAATTGGGTATTTCGACAATTGTCTGCACGAATTATTTCAATTTACATTTAAAGATAAATACTAAAATGAGCTCTAACGTGGAAATTAAGCGTTTCCGGACACATGTCCACATATTTTATTTTTTTGTGTTGTCGTGTCCTACATATGGAAGAGGGAAGAGGTAACAAGGTCAGTCTGCATATCCCGAGCGGAAAGGAGTGACTGCAGAGAGACAGTACAGGCATCTACTAGAGATGCGGGTTTCGGGACTCGAGAGGATACTTGTTTAGGAAACTTTATGGAACTCCTAGGTACCTGGCATTGAATTTATTGCATTCCATACTAAGTCTACTACAATGGGGTTCGTTATTTAAAAAACAAGAAGTATAAATCGGTTGCCACAACAGAAGCCAGTAATTACGTTCCCTAGCAGCATTTCCTAAAGAGACGCACTTCCCGCGAGAAACAGACTGTCGTGGAGCACCCCGAGGCCGACGGCGATAGTCACGGCCTGGCGCCCGACTCGTCTGACTGAGAACTCCCCTCTTGATTCAAAACCCTGGGGTTTTAACGACCGGTAAGGGCGCACTTCTTTTCCCCACTTTCCGACAGTTAACAATCTCCTATTGGCCGCTGCTTGGTTCAACCAGTCTAAATTGTGGCTTGCCCTCTCTCTAATTCCTCTAACGAACCACGTTTCAGCTCTGTCCCTTCTGCCATTCCCCAGGTGGGGAGGCGGCTTGTTTGTGCACTAACAAAATCCATACTTGGTAGCAACATTGTTCAGCTGAAAGTAAAAAGTCACGACGCTACCCAATATGGGCAACAACAACAATGTTTTACGTCAGTTGGCCACGCCTTAGGCTCCGCCATAGGCCACGCCTCAGGGGAGCTGCTAACTTGCAGTTTTTCTTCTTTTCCCTCTCACTCTAGCCTCGTGAAACCACTGACGTTGCTGTTCCCAAGTGACTGGTATCAACTTTGCTACGTACATTAAAACGTGCCTGTTGGCCACCAAGTACTAATGTAACGTTTCACAACAGCGTCTAGATGCTATATGAAGTTACGCCCATCTTCTTCAAAAGGTAACCTCCACCCTGGGACGGTGGCTGAGGGCATCAGCAGTTCACTAGGAGATTTCTATAGTGCCTACATCCCGTAAGATATACGTGGATGTTTTACTCTATTATTTGCAATGGTCTCTATTTCTCAGCCTGCAGCGCGTCTGCCGCGGTGGCCGAGGAGACTGAGGCGCGCCTGTCACGGTCTGCACGGCCACTACGGTGGGGTTTCGAATCCCCCCTCGGGCATGGATATTTGTGCCGTCCTTAGTGTTAGCTAGTTCATAAGTAGTTTGTAAGTTTAGGGACTGATGACCCCGTAGTTCAAAAATGTATAAATGTTTGTTAAGCTTATGGGACTTAACTACGGGGTCATCAGTCCCTAAACTTACAAACTACTTATGAACTACTTACGATCTAGGACGGCACAAATATCCATGCCCGAGGAGGGATTCCAACCCCCGACCGTAGTGGCCGTGCAGACCGTGACTGGAGCGCCTCAGTCCCCTCGGCCACCACCCCGTAGTTAAGTCGCATAATCTATACAAACATTTGAACATTTTGGAGTGCGTCTCTGTGGCTCACACAGCCTCTCAACAATTCCAACAGTAAAATTAATATATGGCAGTGTGTGAGGAATGTTTCCTGAAAGTTTGGCCGTACCTTTTTGTAATACCCTGTATAATTAAATGTTGTTGTTGTGGTCTTCAGTCCGGAGACTGGTTTGATGCAGCTCTCCACAATACCCTATCCTGAGGAAGCCTCTTCATCTCCACATAAGAACGGCAACCTACATCTGTCTGAATCTGCTTACTGTATCCATCTCTTGGTCTTCCTCTACGGTTTTTACCCCACACACTTCCCTCCAACGCTAAATTCACAATTCCTTGATGTCTAAGAATGTGTCCTACCAATCTATCCCTTCTTTTAGTCAAGGTATGCCAGAAATTCCTTTTCTCACCAATTCTGTTCAGTACCTCCTCAGTAGTTACACGATCCACCCACCTAATTTTCAGCATTCTTCTGTAGCACCATATTTCAGAAGCCTCAATCCTCTTCCTATCCGCATTGTTTATCGTCCATGTCTCACTCCCATACAAGGCAACACTCCACACAAATGCCTTCAGAAAGGACTTCCTTAGGCTTAAATCAATATTCGATGTCAACAAATTTCTCTTTTTCAAGAACGCTTTTCTACCCATTGCCATTCTGCAGTTTATATCCTCTGTACTGCGACCATCATTAGTTATTTTTGCCGGCCGCGGTGGCCGAGGTGACTGAGGCGCTCCGGTCACGGTCAGCACGGCCACTACGGTCGGGGGTTCGAATCCCCCCTCGGGCATGGATATTTGTGCCGTCCTAGTTCGTAAGTAGTTCATAAGTAGTTTGTAAGTTTAGGGACTGATGACCCCGTAGTTAAGTCCCATAAGCTTAACAAACATTTGAACATTTTGAACATTAGTTATTTTACTGCCCAAGTAACAAAACTCATCTACCTCCTTTATTGCTTCGTTACCCAATCTAATTCCTTCAGCATCACCTTATAATTAAATACTGAACGTTAAACTAGAAGGTACACCAAGTGACGCCTGTGAACAACCATCACAGACGGCAACACAACAAAATGAACATTAGTAGGCGACATTTGTCAGCCGCGGGAGAACTGCAGGGCTACGGTGTCAGCAGCTGTGTGATCTGGCCAGCTTATCTGGGCTGCGACAGATCCCGGCCCGTAAGCTGAGCAGGGATCAGAGCAAGACACACAGTGCCAGCGGTCACGCCGCGCGGCAAGCCGTGCAGAGCCTCTGGACTGTAGAACGCGATGACGAACGGCCGCGCAAAGCCAGGCGCCAATTGCCGCAGTTTCTCTTCCCAGCGACTCGCCTGCGAGGAACGCGGCCCCGCTGCGGGCACCCAGGCTGACTTCCAGCCAAGCGGTGGCACGCGCCGCGGCAACACGTCTCTTGGAGATTCAAATGCAGAGCTTTCACTAACACTGACCAAACGTGTCACGTTCGTCTTTTACACTCATCCATCTTCTATATCTATAAACGCGAATGTGTGTTCGGTGTCCGTTTATCACGTCTGAACCACACGACATAAGGAGCTAAATATCTGTACAGTTACTAATGTCTACCCGGGGAAGGCGATCGGATCAGTTGTCTGAGCGTGCCAACCATAGATGTTCATATTTTGTTTCTTGCCAAATTCAAATATGGCTGATATGAAGTATTACAAGAAAACGAGAAGAAAATACGTTTAGATTACGCATCCATATTAGTCAGTAACATCGCGTATTGACATAAATTTCAAATTTGTGGTAATTCTTTCAGCAATCAGTCGTAAGAAATATATGTTTTATTTGTTTCCAGATCTAGATTTCGACCACTGTGTGGTCATTATCAATACTTAAAACCAATTAAAATATTTAAAGCAACTCAGGTCGAAATGTCAGTACAAACGCAACCTCCAACATGGAGGTCGAGATGTTTTAAGTCTTTTAATTGGTTTTAAGAATCGATAAATGTGAATTTCTGTTCGGTGTACGTTTATCACGTCTGAAACACAAGACATAGAGAGCTAAAAATTTGTAGAGTTACTAATGTCTACCCGGGGAAGGCTTAGGCACGTTTTTATAGCGATCGGATAGCTATTTATCTATATATATTAATGTGAATGTCTGTTCGGTGTACGCTTACTACGTCCGAATGACAAGACGCAGAGACTTAAATATTTGTACAGTTACTATTTTTTTTACCGGAGGAAGGTTTTAGGCACGGTTTTATAGCGATCTGATAGGTATTTAGTAATTTGAAGAATATAACGCGAAATGCGATTCAAATGTTCAAATGTTTGTAGAACTTATGGGACTTAACTACGGGGTCATCAGTCCGTAAGCTTACAAACTACTTATGAACTAGCTAAGACTAAGGACGGCACAAATATCCATGCCCGAGGGGGGATTCGAACCCCCGACCGCAGTGGCCGTGCAGACTGTGACTGGAGCGCCTCAGTCCCCTCGGCCACCGCGGCCGGCACCGCGAAATGCGGAATAATAGTTACTGTTTGAAAATTATATTTACTCTTTGAAAATAGTTTTATTGGTTGCATTGTTGCTTGAGGGTTGATAATGAAAGAGGGTGGAGTATATTTGGATGTAAAGTTATCGCTGTAAACAAAATTCTACGTGTGTGTGTGTATATTAATATTTCGCTCTGCAGCGAAAACTACAGAACGCAACGAATGGTCTGTGTATGATTGTTGTCCGAAGTCTCCCGTTGTACACCATAGCAGTTCCATGCCGATAGCTATAAGGGGGTGGAAGATATGGTGGTAGAAAGTCGTCTAATTATTAAAAAAAAATTCGGAATAAAGGCCAGCGATGCCGTTTTCGACCCTATAGCAAGGAGGTTACATACAGCAAAACGTGATGCCACAGACCATATCTTTGGTCTATGCGTGCTACACTGTTTTCAGCTCTTTCTGTGTAAGGATAAGCTTACAAATAAAGAAATATAATAAATAAAGCAATAAAAACCATCAAGAGAACAGGCTCTTCTAACGGTATACTATGCCTTCCATATCGCTTCAACGGGTTCTACACAAATCTATAGTTTTGTTCCGATATTTATGAAATTTTGCACACACTATCTCAAAAACAAGAGGAATGTCACTGTCTGTATAAAATTTCGTACGGTGCGTGGTGGAGGGTACTTAACTTATAGAATTTTACAAAGTGCATAGTTTTGCTCTAATCTTTATGAATTTTTGCACACATGACCTTTGAACAAAGAGGAAGATCTCTGGATACATAACTCTTTGTATGGTACATGACAGAGGGTACCAGAAAACGTTGAAGCGCTTCGTTTTGAGATGCCTTTTAGCGGACGAAAGAGATGGAACTCACAGGGCGACATGTCCGGGTCGTACGGCGGATGCTCAAGCTGCTGCCACTTGAACTTGCCCAGTACAGTTTGTGCGACCTTGGAGAAGTGTGGACGTGCGTTATCATTAATTAATACCACTCCCTCCGTGAGCATCCCTGTAGCTGTAAACGCCACTGTTCATGGTTTTTCCGTCTCGAGGAATGCGATGAGTATCCGACTGCGGATTTCGAGAAAGACGGTGATCATCACTTTGGGGCACAGCTTTTAATATTTTTATAGATACCACAGCACGTTATCCCAAAGCGTAAAATTCAAATTTCAACCAGTTTGTTAAGACGTTTTGTACGTTTTCATTAGAACATGCCTCGCACATGTACGTTACAAGGCTCTACAAGCCTAAAAATTGGTCACTTTTTACTTTAATAATATGTAAACTGAAGTAAATCCAATGACTAAGCCTCAACGAAAATAATATCGACGAAAATAAGGAAACCTGAAATAAATTTACGAACTTGGCTAACAACTCTTTCCTGGGATGAAGAAGCTATAAGTTGGTAAGTTTGGCGCCTTTTTGTTTCCACCCTGCAGAAAGTCCTCTCCCCTCGGAGGTCACCGACGCTCTCAGCCCCGGCTTTTCCAGCATGCAGCAGCTGGTCCATTACCAGTCCGAGCCATCAGCCGCTTTAATAGACAGCCGATGCCCCATCCATCACCCAACAGAAGGCGCCAGGAGCGCGGGCCTAGGCGCCCAGGAGAAGAAGCGAGCTGCCCAGATATGAACAAACAGGCCGTGCGAGATATTCTTCTCATCAGTATGAAATCTGCAAAGCGCCATTTGTTTGAACAATTTATATCAAAAGTAATTAATCTTCCATTTGTTCAAACAAGTTCCGAGCGTGCAGCCGCATAAAGTTTACTTCTTCTAATATTTCGGCTGAGAAACGTTCAGCCATCTTCAGAGACGAGTCGAGGACTGACGCTCCAGCACACGCTTCGTGCTTATAAACGCGCGGGCCGCGCTACTGCGCATGCGGCCACAGATACAAGGCGCCAAAGACGTTACTCGGCGGCAAGGAAGTACACGTGTGTGTAAATTATGTCTGTGGCTGCATGGTCGATTACTGTGGAGAAATCGATGTATTATGATCTGTGCTGCGGCGGCGTCTTTGTAAATTTATTAAAGAAAGTGCCGGATTCCATGATTTATCTAAACTGTAGCCACTGTCTCTGTTAATTAAATTCGTCCCCAAGGCCAGGGTTTACAAGATCCCATGTCGATGTGGCCTTTCGTACATAGGACAGACGACACGTACAGTCCAGGAAAGATGCACGGAACACCAGAGATATACCCGTCTCCTACAACCAAATAAATCGGCAGTGGCAGAGCACTGGACACTCCATGACGTACGAAAACTTCAAAATTTTAGCTTCCACTTCATCGTTCTGGGACTCAGTAGTGAAAGAAGCAATAGAAATTCGCTTGGGGATGAATTTAATTAACCGAGACAGTGGCTACAGTTTAGATAAATCATGGAATCCGGCACTTTCTTTAATAAATTTACAAAGACGCCGCCACAGCACAGATCATAATACATCGATTTCTCCACAGTAATCGACCATGCAGCCACAGACATAATTTACACACACGTGTACTTCCTTGCCGCGGAGTAACGTCTTTGGCGCCTTGTTGTATCTGTGGCCGCATGCGCAGTAGCGGCGGCCCGCGCGTTTGTAAGCACTAAGCGCGTGCTTGAGCGTCAGTCCTCGACTCATCTCTGAAGATGGCTGAACGTTTCTCAGCCGAAATATTAGAAGTAAACTTTATGCGGCTGCACGCCCGAAACTTGTTTGAACAGTCATTGCGCCGCGAAAACATGAAGATGCACAGTTTTCCATTTATCCAACGTGACTGTACGCTGGGACGAGTTCGCTCTAGACAGGTTCGATAGAGTGGTTTGTCACTTTCGAAATGCAAGACCTAGAATACTTTCCATACTGCCTCCTGTAACACAAGGTTAATTAATGTACATATTTCATGTGGAAATGATTGCATTCAATTCATATTTGCAGTGGATTTATTGTGAAAGTTAAAATTTATTCGGGAAAAGTCACGAAAAAAGGAATGCTTATGAATGGCCCACCAAGAACAATGACTTAGCCAGAGGATAATAGTAAGCAGTTTTAAAGGAAGGTCTGGGAAATATTTTGAACATCAAATGTTGTTAAAATTATACTTTCCTCAAACGTTATTAACTACCTCGAAGAGAACGACCTATTGACCCATGGTCCAAATGGATTCAGAAAGCCGGCCGAAGTGGCCGAGCGGTCTACGACGCGCCAGTCACGTTCTGCACAGCCACTATGGACGGGGGTTCGAATCCCCCTCGGGCATGGATATTTGTGCCGTCCTTAGTATTAGCTAGTTCCTAAGTAGTTTGTCAGTTTAGGGACTGATGACCCCGTAGTTAAGTCCCATAAGCTCTACTAATATTTGAACATTTTTTTGGATTCAGAAAGCATCGTTCTTGTGAAACACAGCTAGATGTTTACTCTCATGAAGTGATGAGTTCTGTTGTTGTTGTTTTGGACTTCATGCAGCTCTCCGCGCTACCCTGTCCTGTGCAAGTCTCTTCATCTGAGAATAAGTATCCGTCCCTCGGTCTCCCTCTACGATTTTTACCCCCACACACTTCCCTCTAATGCTTACTTGACGATTGCTTGATGTCTCAGAATGTGCCCCACCAATCTATCTCTTCTCTTAGGATATGCCAGAAATTCCTTTTCTCTCCAATTCTGTTAATTACGTGATCTGCCCGTCTAATTTTCATCACTCGTCTGAAGCACCACATTACAAAAGCTTCTATCATCTTTCTGTCTGAACTCCTTATCGTCCACGTTTCACTTCCATACAATGCTACATTCCAGTCAAATGCTTTCGAAAAGGACTTCTTACCATTTAAATTAATATTAGATGTCAACAAATTTCGCTTCTTCAAAATGTTCAAATGTTTGTATAGTCTAAGGGACTTAACTACGGGGTCATCAGTCCCTAAACTTACAAACTACTTATGAACTACTTACGAACTAGGACGGTACAAATATCCATGCCCGAGGGGGGATTCGAATCCCCGACCGTAGTGGCCGTGCAGACCATGACTGGAGCCCTTAGTCCCCTCGGCCACCGCGGTCGGCTTCGCTTCTTCAGAAACGCTCTTCTTCCCATAGCATTTTATATCTTCTACTTCGGCCATCAGAAGTTATATTGCTACCCAAATAACAAAACGCGTCTACTACTTTTATTGTCTCATTACCTAATATAATTCTTTCACTATCGCCTGACTTTCTGCGGCTACATTCCGTTATCCTTGTTTTGCTGATGTTCATCTTATACCCTCTTTTCAAGGCACTGTTCATTCCATTCAATTGCTCTTCCGAACAACTTAAATTGAAAAGAATACATACTAAATGTTGTAGGGAATGCGAACCAAAGACTTTGTTTCATTGTCAGAACACTAAGATGATGCAACAGTTCTACTAAATTATCCGCTTACACTACACTTGTGCGTCGTATTTTCTATTACTGCTGTGATTCCCACCAAGTGGAACTGACGGAGGATTTAGAGAAAGTTCAGAGAAGGAAAGCTCGTTTAGTATTATCGCAATATAGGGGAGAGAGTGTCAGAGAAATGATGCACGAGTACGGGAGGAAATCGTTGAAAGAAAGGCGTTATTAGTTGCGGCGAGATCTATTTGCGAAATTACTTGCACCAACTTTCTCTTCCAAATGCAACCATATTTTGTTAGCACACACTGACGCAAGATCATAGTAATGAAATAAGCGAAATCAGATCGAGAAAGGAAAGATATAGGCGTGCTATCTTCACGCGCGCTGTTAGAAATTGGAATTGTAGATAAAGACCATAAATCGGTTCGATGAACCCTCTGCCACTCACTTCAATGTAACTTGCCGACTATTTATGTAGGTATAAATGTGGATACAGATCATTTGGCAATTTACTAAAATAGAAAGAAAATATTTCATGATGCTATTAAATCAACATCAGAGAAGATCTCACTACATTTAAACTCTGTTTGAGAAACTACAGGACTCAAATTCCTACAAAAAAACTGTTTTACCAGGCAGAACCTCTTTAATGTACTACAACTCTTTACAATACACAGACGTTCATCATCCCTTCATCCATAAGCGTTAATTAAATCCAGGTATTATACTTCTGAGATTGTAAACCTTCAAAAGGAGAAAAAAACTGCAACCAATCTGTTTAAATACAGATTCGTTGTCAAATATACTGGTATGGCGTGACGTCAGTCGTGAGTGCACAAGCAGCAAAGTAAGCCCCACACGTCGGCCTCGACAAGGACGTGCTTGAAGTGAGCAACAAGGAAGAGTAAAGTTCATTTATACCTCAAAAGTAAGAAAATGAAAACAAACACGTTGTTCGAGAGTAGAAGCAGCCTTCGTAACTGACACCCACACGTCTCTCGAAATTTGGATCCTTGTTATTTAAAAAGGGCTTAGGAACTTTCCACCATTCCTTATAAACATGGGTTTGTTCAGAAATACGAGAAGCGTTACTCGCATCAGCCCCACAATGGTAATGAAATGCCTCTCCATCGTTAATTAACAAAACAAGGCTTACAGCAACTTAAAATAACTTGCAGGCCGTATTTCTTCCAGTGGTTTGCAGCGGCGAGACTTTACTATCAGGTCCTACAAACTCAAGTGCAACATGCTCACAAAAACTCTTTAGTTTCTCTAACTTCTTATTCGGCATAACTACTGAAATTTTTACATTGGAGACTTATAACAAACATTTGTACGTATTTGGTTAAGGGGGGACCTTGATGAAAAATACACACAATTTCAAAAATACAAAAAAAACACAGTTAGGAGATATGGCAATGAAATTTTGTACCATATTTTACATGAAAGTAACACATTTACATATAAAATCCCTTGATATATATATATAACTATTTTAATGAAATTCGAAGTTTTATTTTCTAATAAATAATGTATGTTCTTTTACCTAAGAAAGTATTCCACGGATTTCTATGAAGAAGTTCTCTGTTTCATCTCTTTATGTGTTGTAAGCATCTCTCATGCGGTTTATGGAATAGAGGATTTTTTATAATTTTTTGTTATACTTCCGCAAGTACAATTTTAAATTCATGTAAAATTCATCTACATCTACATACATACTCCGCAATTCACCGTAAGGTGCGTGGCGGAGGGTACACTGTACCACTACTAGGCATTTCCTTTCCTATTCCATTCCCAAATTGAACGAGGAAAAAAAGAATGCCTATATGCCTCCGTTCCAGCCCTAATTTCTCTAATCTTGTCTTTGTGATCTTTACGCGAAATGTAAGTAGGCGGCAGCAAGATCGTACTACACTCAGCTTCAAATTCCGGCCCTCTAAATTTTCTTAACAGAAATTCACGAAAAGAACGTCGTCTTTCTTCCAGCGATCCCCAATTGAGTTCCAAGGACTTTGCCGCATATCTTAGATTGCAATCATAATTTCAAAACTCGCTCTTCAGTCAACGTTTATTGGCTTTACAGAAATATGAGTAGAAATTTTCATAATTCTAGCATTCATAGAATCTGAGGAAAAGATACATAAATTAAAAAAAAAAAACTTTTCAGGAAACGCAATTTATAGTTCATCCTTTTTTCCTTATTGAGGCGCTATGCTCTGATGCCCGAGGCCGTTCCCCGTCGGAGATTCGAATCCCCCCTCGGGCATGAATGTTTGTGTCGTCTTTAGTATAATGTAGTTCATAAGTAGTTTGTACGTTTAGGGACAGATGACCCCGCAGTTAAGTCCCTTAAGCTTTACAAACATTTGAACATTTTTGGAAAAATGTTAACAATACAAGATGATTTCTTCACATATCTACAACAAATCGAATCTAGTGGATCATATTAAGAGTACGCGACAAGAAATTGGCTGAGACAAGACATTAATTTCAAATTTCAACAGAAGGAAGTGCTAAATCAATATATGTACGTTGGTCATTTATAATTAAGTAATAGTGTGCCTCTTCTGATCTTTGGTGTAATGTATAATGTTACTGAATATTATAACGCATATATCAGTAGACAGGTCAGATATACGCACAACAAAAAATTCGCAACATTTCTACAAACACAAAAATAGTACCCAATGCATAAACAAAAACATATCACATTTCATTCTTACCCACGAATAAAATATCCAACTGCCACTGAAATTTCAGTAAAGAATTTACTCATCAAAGGTTTAAAGTATAAAATTTTACATCACACCACCAAGCTGAAATTTTAACTTAAGATAAACATTCTTGCTACCCTTTCAATGCTTGTGTGTCAACAATTTAAAGTTTTGGGACATTTAGTATTGCAAGCAACTGGTTAACTTAGCAGGCTTGAATGCAGTCTTTCTAATACTGTTAATAAAACAAGAAAGTTTCTATTTGTTTTGTTATTGTATAACAAAATTGATATAGTTCATCGACTGATGTGCAACCCAAATGGGCAAGATATCAATATTCAAATGTTTGTAAATTTATGGCATGAAATTGCAGTGGCATGAGTTCCTAGACTTACGAACTACATAAACTAACTTATGCGCAAGGGAGGGTCCGCAACTCCGACGGGGTACAGCTTACATCTTCCTCCAGTCGTATTTTATTATTATTCTTACTTGGCCACAGTCAGCTCAAAGACCACAATTTTTTAAAATCTTTTTTTAATGCAATCAGTTGCATGAAAATGACAAAGCGAATGGCAGTAGCATCGCAGTACGTCAATTACATAAAAAATGGCGAAGCGAATTTCATGCTTCAACTAATGAAGCGCGCAGATAGCACATGATTACGGGCGTAATGAGGCTCAGACTTGAGTTATAGGGGGTGTGCTAGCTGTGCATGGCGTTCATTTCTAGCTTCAACTTCACTTCGCAGTTTCTTGGAATGTATTTTACTTATTACGATCATACAAACGCCATTTAATCTGTAATTTTTCATTTTGAGATGCGTGAAAAAAAAAAGGGGTGTTCATTTAAAAAACAAAAAAAAATTGTTTGTGTTGAAAATCAATGTGCTGGGACCACACCTGATAAATTTGAAGGTACAGGAAAGTACCAACAGCTGTATTAAGATTATTTATTCAATTATGCGACAGGTTTCGGTGTTCCAATCACACCATCCTCATGGCCCCGGTTGCGCAACTGTCAGTACTAGCGCATTGAACAGGGGTGGCCGTTAACACCGGCTGTCGTAAATTTCCAATGATAAGTTTGTAGTGGCTAGCTTTTTATAAAAATTTGTTTTTAAATTTAGTGACGTAAGCTGTACAGCTGATTCGTATATTTTATTATGTGACTTGTATTATTTTATAATTT
Organism: Locusta migratoria; assembly: GCA_026315105.1. Classification (NCBI taxonomy): domain Eukaryota; kingdom Metazoa; phylum Arthropoda; class Insecta; order Orthoptera; family Acrididae; genus Locusta; species Locusta migratoria. Next base: position 330,914,341 of record CM048745.1, read on the forward strand.
TTGATAAAGGCAACCATAGTCATTGCCGAAGGCAGAACAATTTTATTTTAATTTGCGACCGAGGGCTGCTCTTTTATCCTTTGGCTTTTAAGAAATATATGGTTACCAGTGATAACGGCCACCCCTTTTAAATGTGCTACAGACAGGGCCCGAAGATGGTGCGATTACAACACCGAAACCGGTCGCATAATTGAATAAATAATCTTAATACAGCTGCTAGTACTGTCTTCCACCTTCAAAATAATATTTGTTTACGTTTTACAATGTCTCATGCTACTTACTTCACTTTACTTTCACAATCCCATGCCGTACATTCAGGACCTCAAAAGTTGTTTTTCAATGTCTATTGTTGTTCCAGAGACACGGGGAGAAAAGTTCAACTGGGGCAACCTGTATATCGGTTGCAAGTGGCACTCCTAGTGCCCGTACAACGAAATAGAAACAACGGGCAACACTCGTCGTCGCGATTGCATTCTGGAAATTTCACCTCAATCAGCAGAGTAACTTGCACGCAGAAGAGTAAAAAGAGATACGGACATTTATTTATTTATTTACTGTTATTTCATCCCTTACTGTCGGCGGCGATAGGGAGGTGGACGGGGGAGGTAGATGAGAGATAGCGAGTGATGACACTGTACCCCACAATCGGCTTCTTATGAAATTGCGTGCTTATGGAATATCTCCCCAATTGTGCCGTTGAATTCACGATTTCCTATCAGAAAGAACACAGTTCGTTGTAATTGACGGTAAGTCATCGAGTAAAACAGAAGTGATATCTGGCGTTCTACAGGGAAGCGTTATAGGTCCCCTACTCTTCCTCGTGTTTATAAACGATTTAGGAGACAATCTGAATAGCTCCCTTAGACTGTTCGCGGATGATGCTGTCGTTTATCGGTTAGTGAAGTCAACAGAGGATCAAAAGAAACTGCAAAGCGATTTAGACAAAATTTCTGCATGGTGCGAAAATTGGCAATTGACACTAAATAAAGAAAAGTGTGAAGTAATACACACGACCACAAAAATAAATCCGCTGAACTTTAATTACGCGATAAATCAGTCAAACCTTAAGGTCGTAGATTCTACCAAATACCTAGGAGTTACAATTACGAACAACTTTGACTGGAGAGAATACATAGAAAATATTGTGGGGAAGGCGAACCAAAGGTTACGTTTCATCGGCAGAACGCTTCGAAGATGCACCAGCTCCATCAAAGAGACTACCTACATCACACTTGTGCGTCCTCTCCTGGAGTACTGTTGCCTCTTGTGGGACCCTCACCAGGTGGGACTGACGGAAGACAAAAAATGTTTCAAATGTTTGTATTATAGTTTATGGGACTTAACTACGGGGTCATCAGTCCCTAAACTTACAAACTACTTATGAACTACTTACGAACTAGGACGGCACAAATATCCATGCCCGAGGGGGGATTCGAACCCCCGACCGTAGTGGCCGTGCAACCGTGACTGGAGCGCCTCAGTCTCCTCGGCCACCGCGGCCGGCGACGGAAGACATTGAGAAGGTTCAGAGAAGGGAAGGTCGTTTTGTTTTATCACGTTGCGGGGGGGGGGGGGGGGGAAGCGTCACGGAAATGTTGCACGAATTGGGGTGGAAATCATTAAAAGAAAGACGTTATTCATTGCGGCGTGATCTGTTTGCGAAGTTTCAGTCACCGACTTTTAGTTCTGAATGTGAAAATATTTTGCTAGCACCCACCTACATGACCGTCCCAATAAAATAAGAGAAATCAGATCGAAAACGGAACGATTTAGGTGTTCTTTCTTCCCGCGCGCTATTAGAGAATGGAACGGTAGAGAAAAGTTATGAAAGTGGTTAATGAACCCTCTGCCAGGCACTTAAATGTGATTTGCAAAGTATCTATGTAGATGTAGATGTACATTCCGCTGCTAAAAAAACAGCAGCGAGTAGCGAGAACGCTATCAGGTACCCAGCAGAACAAAGCGCAGACCGGCGGAGGCCCTTTTGACTGGCGGCCTAACGAGCAATAGCGGTGAAAAACGCGGCCGTCACATCAGGCGATGCCGCCGCAGTCGGGCCCGCCATGCATCACTGCGCATGCGCAGCCGCCGGCAGCCGGCCGCCGTATTTCTCGGCAGACAGATCGCGCTAACTTCTTTCCTGCCGCCAACCCCGCGAATGATTTAAGCGTCCCCACTTCCGTTATTTATAACGGCGCCAAAAAGAAAAGAGACGGATGAAAATACTTCCAGGCTTCAGTGGCGAATTACTTTCGGATCTTTAGATCGATGCAACGTCTTTTGTCAGACAGGGTGCTCTGACTGGTGGTGTTTATTGACTTTTCTGTTACCAAACGACGCGCGGGAATTGCCGAGCGGTTCTAGGCTCTGACGAGAAGAGGACGCCTATTCGTCATCGCCGAATTCGTCCAAATATATGCTACATGCAGGGCGTGGTGAGACACGAAAGTGTCCCAAGTGGGATGGCTAAGCGTTTAGTTTAGTAAATAAAAAGATGTTTGATACGGATCTATCACCATACGCATTACATCAACGGTAGTGTCATTGTCGACGCTAACGGTCGCGATTAATTAGGCGATTCGCGAATTATCTCGGCATACTGCCAGCAAGCTGCCAAAGGAGGAGCCACTACCGTAACAATTTCTGTATGAATTCTTGTAACCACTATATTGTAATGGAACCATTGTCAAACCACAGAGAAGCACAAAGCTGGACTGATGACTAAGATAAGTTGAATTCAATTTGTGGTAATTTACTGTGAATGCATGGTTGAATTTTGTTAAAATACATGTATGAAAATTAGATTGCACTTTTACTTGCTTATTTGAAACAAATACTAAACCAATCTTGTCCAGTATGAAAAACCTCAATAATGCATGAATGACATTTTAATTAGATCATCTTGAGAGAGATAGAGAGACTAGAGACAGTGATAGTTAACTGAATGACAATTGGTCATAGACAGTTGGATGCCACTGTTACGATACTGATTCAACCATAAAAAAAAGAAAAACTCAGTTCTTCTGAAAATTAGGATAAAATTAAGAATAGCAGTTGAACTTCATTATAGTAATTAATGCAGATTAATGAATAATTCTATTTTTTTATAACTGACTTCAACAATAATTACCACCGCCACATCTATCCTATAAAGAACCAAACATACGATTATCGATTGTATTTTATCAGCCAAGACTGACTTACGAAAATTTGCTGTTTGCTTAAAAGGATTAATTTTTATCAACTACTGGCTTCAGTGGTTGAACTGCACCCACTAGCCAACCACTTCCCACTGAATTTATTGCTATTACTGTTTCAAAATTATTACTACCACTGGCGTACTAATTAAGTCGTACGCATTGCACATACGCGGTAGTTTATCTTCCGCTATCAGTGTGTACACAGTCTCCGTTGGAGACTTTGTAAGGAAAGGGAAGGTGAGTGATATTTGGAAAAGTGTGTCAGATAGGGCCATAGTTTTTGTTAATAACACTGTGTTGCCAATTGTTTCAAAATTTAATCACACCTCTTATTATTACAAACCCCCTTTTTTTTTTCTTCTTCTTCTTCTTCTTCTTCTTCTTTCCTTACAAGGGAACGATCCAGGGTGAGGCCAAGATATTTTGAGTGTGGTGGCTTGGGGAATGGGGCGTCTATGTGGTGTGAGGTAAAGGTCGCGGTGGCGCAAGGATCGGGTGGTACGATCTATAACGATTGCCTGCGATTTTGTGAGGTTGACAGAGGAGCCACTGGTTACACCAAAAGGAGAATTGGAAACGGTGAGACTGAAGAAGCTGCTGGGAGCGAGCAAGGGGGGGGGGGGGGTCTGAGGGTTAAGAAGGCAGTGTAGTTAGCAGCATACTGAAGGAGATGGGCGGGAGGCTAGAGTTGTGGCATGTCAGCCGAGTAAATGAGGTAGAAGAGGGGTGGCAGGATGAAGCCTTGGGGTACCCCGGCGGAGGGGGAGAACAATCGGGAGTCGGAGTTGTTGTGAGGCTGGTGAATGCGGCGAGAAAGGATAGTTTCCAAAACCCTGCTGAACACCGAGGTGACGCTGATCGAAATTCGACCAATTGTGTGTAAAAAGTAGCTTCTACTTCCTGTAACCACATGATTTTTGTTTTGTGCACATCTATGGCGAATTCCTTCTCAAACTACGTAAATTTCATTAGCCTCATTGTATAATTAATATTTAAAAGGCAAATGCAAGGATGTAGAAGAATGTATAAATAGGGGAAAAATAGATACAACTTGCAGGAAAATAAGAGATATTTGGAGATAGGAAAAACAGCTGTATGAATATCAAGAACACAGATGACAAACTAGTTCTCAGTAAAGAAGGGAAAGCTGAAAGGTGGAAAGAGTATGTAGAGAGGCTCTACGAAGGAAGGGGAGAAGAAGTAGATCAGGATGAGATACTATACTCAGAGATGAATTTGACAGAGCACTGAAAGACATAAGTTGAAACAAGGCCCCTGGAGTAGATGACATTCTCTCAGACCTACTGAAGTCTCTGGGAGAACCAGCCATGACAAAACTGTTTCACCTGGTGTGCAAGATGTATGAGACAGGCGAAGTACCCTCAGACTTTAAGAAAAATTTAATAATCACCATGAAAAAGAAAACAGGTGCAGTCAGGTGTGAAAACTACAGAACCATCAGTTTAATAAGTCATGGTTGTAAAATATTAACACGAATTATTTACAGGATGGAAAAGCTGGTACAAGCCGACCTCGGGGAAAATCAGTTTGGATTCAGGAGAAATGTAGGAACACCGGAGGCAATACTGACTTTACGGCTTATCCTAGAAGATAGATTAAGGAAAGGCAAACCTACATTTCTAGCTTTTGTAGATTTGGAGAAGGCTTTTGACAATGCTGATTGGAATAAACTCTTTCAAGTTCAGAAGCAAGCAGGATAAAATATAGGATGCGTAAGGTTATCACAACTTGTACAAAAACCAGACAGCAGTTGTCAGAGTTGAAAGGCATTAAAGGATTCTCCAATGTTATTCAATTTGTACATTGAGCAAACTATAAATGAAAGCAAGGAGGAATTCTGAGAAGGAATTAAAGTTCAGGGTGAAGAAATAAAAACCTTGCGTTTTCCTGATGACATTGTAATTCTGTCAGAGGCAGCAAAGGACCTGGAGGAGTAGTTGAACGACATTGACAGTATGTTGAAAGGAGCATATAAGATGAACATTAACAACAGCAAAACAAGGATAATGGAGTGAGGTCTAAGAAAATTGGACTATGCTGAAGGAATTAGATTAGGTAACGAATCAAGAAAGGCGGTAAATGAGTTCTGTTACTTGGGTAGTAAAATAACATATGATTGTCGCAGTACAGAGGATATAAAATGCAGAATGGCAATGGGAAGAAAAAATTTTTAAAAAGATAAATTTGTTAACATCGAATATTAATTTAAGCAGTCCTTTCTGAGGGTATTTTCGTGGAGGTTTGCCTTGTATGCGGGTGAAACATGGACGATAAACAGTGCAGACAGGAAATGTGGTGTTACAGAAGATTGCTGATGATTAGGTGGGTGGATCGCGTAACTAATGAGGAGGTACTGAACAGAATTTGGGAGAAAAGAAACTTCTGGCATACCTTGACTAAAAGAAGGGATCGACTGGGCCGGCCGCGGTGGCCGAGGGGACTGAGGCACGCCAGTCACGGTCTGCATGGCCACTATGGTCGGTGGTTCGAATCCCCCCCTCGGGCATGGATATTTGTGTTGTCCTTAGTATTAGCTACTTAATAAGTAGTTTGTAAGATTAGGGACTGATGACCCCGTAGTTAAGTTCCATAAGCTCTACAAACATTTGCATTTTTGGATCGATTGGTAGGACACTATTAGACAACAAGGAATTGTGAATTTAGCGTTTGAGGGAAGTGTGTGGGGTAAAAATCGCAGAGCAAGACGAAGAAATGAATATAGTAAGCAATTTGAAATGGATGTAGGTTGGCGTTCTTATGAGGAGATGAAGAGGCTTGCTCAGGATAGGGTGGTCTCCGGACTGAAGACCACAACAACAACACTTCAATTTTCGCCAATAAATAATGTTATTTCGTTACTGCGGTATTTTGATTTCCACTCCTGATAATATCGTCGACCTTGCAGTTCCACTCGTCCCACCACTAGACGGCTCTCGCAGTAGACATGTGCCTCTTACGGCAGGTCGTCGTCTTATACTTCCTTTATATATGAATACTTCTATTTCCTTTTACCAATCGAACGGTTGCATGCACAAATGATTTTGTACAAGTCCAGTTCAAAGCCTATTTCGAATTATATTACTTTCAGTGGCATCCTAGTATTATTAATATTAAAAATCGATGCTTCAATAATTTTCATCTTCGTTTATTTATATGACCCTGCTCTCCAACTGCAAAGGTGGCATCTTAGTCAACACCAGCAACCCCCCCCCCCATCTCCCAATGTGGTTTCCGACACACTTTCTCTGCCGATGACCGCCAAACCCATCTACTCTCCAACTAGCTTAACTCCCGACGCTCCGCCATCTTTGTCTCCCTCTACATCGAGAAAGTCCATACCGTGTCTGTCATTCTGGTCTCCTTTTCAAGCTCCCGTTCTGTGCCTTTCCTATTAATTATCTGCGCCTTATTACATACTTCCTCACCCACCGCCCCACCTATGTCACTGTCTACAACTCCAACTCTCACTTGTTCTACCCCACTGCCAAGGTGCCTCAAGGCTCCGTCGTCTCTCCTCTCCTTATATACTCTTTAGATATGCCCCAACCCCAGCGTCCCGTCTATCTCCTTCAATATGCTTATGCCACTGCCTTCCTGGCCCTCGCCACCTCCCTAGCCTATTCCTAACACTTGCTACAGTCGCACCGCACTTTTTCCAAATGGTGTAACCGGTGGCTCCTTTCCGTGAATCCAGATAAATCACAGGCAATCATCCTAGGTCGAACCACCCCACCTTCCGACTCCATGACTTCCACCTAACCCTCCATGATCGTCCTATCTGTCACAACCGCACCCCGAAGTGCCTCGGACTCAACCTCGATCTATCCCTCTCCTGACCGCGAAAAAGCCCTGACCCGCCGCAAGTCTTGTAAAGCTCCTGTCTGGCCGGATGTGGGGACTCAGCACCTCCACTGTCCTACACACCTATCATTCCATCATGCATCCCAACCTAACGCAGCTTCCACCCCGCCTGGATTTCTGCTCTTCTTACCTACTATGCATCCCTTCAAATCCTTGCTTAACATATCTGCCTCCCCACCCCCATGCGGATCCTCTACGACCTCTTTCCCTCGCCTTCTACAATTCCTTGAACATATCTGCATCCTGTATGTATCCCATAAATTAGACTCTTTTACCCCCTGGTCTGCCCAATCCTCGCGAATCCTGGGCCTCTACCATCCCTCCACCAATGGATCCCTCCCTCCCTTCACCTCCACATTCTCCACATCCTCTCCTAGGGTCATTCCACCACCTCTCCCTCCCAGACGACGCTCTTCGTCCCGATATTACCCCCTCCTACCAACCCTAAAACTTCCCACTCCCCTCCCCATCGATTCAACGCCCTCCCTCCTCCATCCTCACCCTATCCCTTCCCCTCCTTGGACTCCCCTTCCTTCCTCATCCAGACAGTCCTTGCGCACCTCCTTCCCCTCCGCTTCCTTCCCCTACCTTCCGCCGTGCTTCCTCCCCCATTTTCCTTCCTCCTTCCCTCCTTCACAGACAAATATATACAGACGGGAAACCTCCGTAAGGGCCCGGTCCTACGCTCAGGGGTGCGGGGAGGGAGGGTTTCCAGCAGTTGCGTAAGATGTCCCATGATGGCGCTGCGTTCAGAAGCAGCCCTTTAAACTGGCCAGAGCAGGCGGCAGGTAGCGGCTGCCCCCATCACCACCTCACCACAAACGCCAACAAGCTGGACACAGCCATGGCCTCGTGGCAGGTGGCACAAGCTCTCCCCTCAGTCTCCCCTCCACACTACCCTCTGACATGCGAGAGGCACCCTAAGCCAGCGATCTGCCTGACACTTGCTAGCATCTTACGGAACTACGAGGGGAGCGTAGGACAGTGGTTTAGGGGTGGCTGCTCCTCTGTATATGTTACTCTGTGCCTTCTTCCAAACTCCCTCCCCCCTCCCGTCTGTGGGGCCCGCAGGGCAATGATTCTTCACACTTGTGAATTGTCAGAAGTGCTATGACAGTGCGTCCATCAATTGCCTTTTAACTCATTGCGACCGCCACATCTAATACATGCGTTGCCATTGTCTATTATCCAGTGTCTCCGTATTTTCTTCGTAACTAGTGTTTGTGTCCATCAATGTGTTTTTAACGCCACTTTGGCCATTATTTTACGAACTACATGTTTTTGTCGCCTATGACTATTTTCTTATCTTCAAAATTCCTCCATGACTTCTTAAAGTTCGCTGTTTTCATCTCCATTGTATTTTATTTATGCCACAGCGCTGATGTTGCTTGTGTTTACATTTGCGAAACACTTTTTTCTCGTTATTATACTCATGTTGGTTTTCATTTAAATTAAGTGATGAAAGACACAGAAACGACTTGTGTCTAAAGAGAGCCTTTTCAGACCATCTTTCAAGATTAGCACTGTTACTTGTCACAGCATTACTATAATCTAATTTTTTGACGTTCCCTCTTACATTACCCAAGTCTTTCAAAATTAACAATGTGAGTATAGAGCTGATGTGGCTTACATTCAAAGAAATAATATCGACAGCTATTGAGAGTTGTGTGACAAACTAACTGACAAAAGACGTGCCTGACACTCCTTACTACACAAAATAGGTTAGATCTGTAAAGACAAAGAAGAAAAGCATGCCAAATTTAAAGACACAAAATCTCCAAGACCGGAAATCTTTTACAGACACTCGAAATTTAGCAGGAACTTCAAGGCGTGAAGTTATAATACTTCTCACGACGAAATCCTGTCACTTAATTTGGTAGAAAATCTCAAGAAATTCTGGTCCCATGTAAAGTATACTAACGCCAAAACAAAATTGCTTCTCTACGCGATACTAACGTTGATACTACTGATGACATCTCTCCTAAAGCGGAATTGCTGAAATTCTTTCGCCAAACAGGACCAAGCAAGTACTCTAGTAAATCTCCCGGCCCCGATTGCTTACGAATTAGGTTCCTTTCAGAGTATCCTGATACAATAGCCCCATACCTAGATATCATTTAAAAGCGCTCGCTCATCGACAGATCCGTATCCAAAGTCTGAAACGTTGCACAGGTTCTGAAACATGAAGTGATGACTCCAATCGAGAAGGGATCTCAAACAGATTCTATATTTTAAGACGTCTGGAAAAGTTTTGACCCCACAGCGTCTTCCTGTCAGAAAGGACACGGTAAGTTGCAATTAACGGAAAGTCGTCCATTAAAACATATATCTGACGTTCCCAAGGGAAGCGTTGTAGGACCCATACTGATGCTTATTTTTATAAACGATTTATGTAACAATTTGAGCAGCTCTATTGGACTGTTCGTGGATGATGCTGTAATTTATCGGTTAGTTAAATCACCAGAAGATGAAAAGCAACTGCAGAATGAATTAGGGGTATGTGCATAGTGCAAAAATTGTCAATTGAAGTGTGAAGTCATTCATATGAGCACTAAAATCAATGCGTTAAACTTCATTTACATGATAATCCAGTCAAATAAGCAGGCCGTAAATTCAACTTAATAACTTTAGTTGGAAAGAAGACATAAAACTACTGTACCGAAGGCGAACGGAAGGCTGCGTTTCATTGGCAGAACACTTATACAGTGCTACAGTTCTAATAAAGAAACAGCCTACACTAAACTTGTGCGTCCAATTTTGGAGTATTATTGGGCATTGTTGGATGCCTAAAAAGTGGGGCTGACGGCCTAAAGCAGCTATTTTTGTATTATCGTGATATAGGGGCGTGTGTGTCACGGAAATGATGTACGAGTTGGAGTGAAAATCGTTCTCGCGGCGGAGTGGCCGAGCTCTTGAGGCGCTTCGCTACGATCCGAGAGCTCGTTCCCTGTCAGGGGTTCGAATCCCCCCTCGGACATGGATGTTTGTGTTGTCTTTACTATAAGGTAGTTCATAAGAAGTTTGTAAGTTTAGGGAGTGATGACCCCGCAGTTCAGTCCGTTAAGCTTTACGAAAATTTGAACATTTGAAAATCGTTAAAACAGAAACGGTATTGGTCGCGGAGGGATTTATTTTGGACTTGTTGGCAGCCACCTACATAGGGAGACATAGTCATCGTAATAAGATAGATCGAAAAGGGAAGGATTTAGGTGTCCTTTTTCCCGCGTACTATTAGATAATGGAACGGTAGTGAAATATCATGAGAACTGGCAGTGAACCACTTCAATATGACTTGCAGAGTATTTATGTAGATGTGATTTATGACTAATCTGAGGCACATGTTGAAATCAGTTTGTCTTACGCTTAGCTCTTCTAGATATATTTCGAACAAAATTGTCAAATGTTCAAATGTTTGTATAGTCTATGGGACTTAACTACGGGGTCATCAGTCCCTAAACTTACAAACTACTTATGAACTAGTTAAGAAATATGACGGCACAAATATCCATGCCCGAGGGGGGATTCGAACCCCCGACCGTAGTGACCGCGCAGACCGTGACTGGAGCGCCTTAGTCCCCTCGGCCACCGCTGCCGGCAACAAAATTTTCCATCAGTAACATTAGCTGCTGCTTTTAAAATTGCTTCTTGCCTCGCATTAACCAAGGTGTTTATCACATTATTATTGTTACTGTTTTCGAGTGAATGACAACATTTTCAAAGCAATGTAACACTGTTTTAAGCGAATAGACCACTCACTAAATGGAAGATACAGCAAGGGTTCTGCTTTTGTACATTTACAACTGGAAATGTTGCGTCATAAATATAACTAAACTCCTAAGTTTAAGTGCTTAAGTGCCCAGACAATCACACATTAAATGACATTTACTTTTGGTCTATCAACGAACATCAGCTTTCATACTCCTTAGCCCCTGATCTGATTCGGTTACGGAAACCAGTATTAGCAGCGTGAATTCAAAATGGCGAGCATCGGGATTTAATTTCGATGTTGTGCAAATATCGAACAGCGCGATCTAATTACTCGCTTGGATGGAGGTAACTGTGAAATCCAAAACGACTTTCTCGATGCGTGCAGGTTAAACGGGGTGCATGAGGGGATTTAACGGCGAATTAAGCTGACACATGCAGAAATTTAATTACGGTTATACAGTTTGCAAACACAGTATCGGCCCGGGTTAGACAGGGGTAAATACACGGACCACTGTGAATGAGTGTCGTGGAATTGTGAGCCTCGACACGGCGACACGGGGATTGCACACCTGCCGTAATCTGTGATTTGTATCGTAATTATACAAAGTGACTCCCGGCTGCCACGTCCATAAGGCTCTTAACAGCTCTTTCCTGCAGCAATTGTTTTTTAGCTTTGCGGGAATTGCGTGCAGTCCATTGTTTCAATTACTCCTCGCATACTGATACTGCGTTCGTTTTTCAGTGGTGTATATTGTGGTCGAGTCGAAGGCTGTGGCTACAAGATTCTAGTGGGAAGATAATTTGCGAGTGTTTATTATTCTTATTAAATCTAGTAGCCATTTTATATATTTGTACACTACTGGCCATTAAAATTGCATCACCAAGAAGAAATGCAAATGATAAACTGGTATTCATTGGACAAATATATTATACTAGAACTGACATGTCATCACATTTTCATGCAGTTTGGGTGCATATATCCTGAGAAAATCAGCACCCAGAACAACCACCTCTGGCAGTAATAACACAGCTTAGATGGCGTGTACAGGTACAGATACCACAGTTCAAATGTTCAAATGTTTGTAAATCTATCGAACCAAACTGGGTGGTCATCAGTCCGTAGCTTACAAACTACTTAAACCTAGGTAAACTAACCTAAGGACAAACACACACACCCATGCCCCAGGGAGGACTCGAACCTCCACGGCGAGCAAACGCGCGCTCCGCAGCGAGACGCTTTAGACCGCTCGGCTACTCCACCGCGGCATACCACAGTTCTTCAAGAATAGTGACTGGCGTATTGTGACAATTGCTCGGCCACAATTGACCAATTGGTAAAAGATCTGGCGAATTTGCTGCCCAGGGCAGCAGTCGAACATTTTACGTATCCAGAAAGAGCCGTATAGGACCTGCAACATGCGGACGTTCATTATCCTGCTGAAATGTAGGGTTTTGCAGGGATCGAATGAAGGGTAGAGCCACGTGTCGTAACACATCTGAAATGTAACGGCCACTGTTCAAAGCGCCGTCGATGCGAACAGGGATCGAATGAAGGGTAGAGCCACGGGTCGTAACACATCTGAAATGTAACGGCCACTGTTCAAAGCACCGTCGATACGAACAAGAGGTGACCGAGACGTGTAACCAATGGCACCCCATACCATCACGCCGGGTGATACACCAGTATGGCGATGACGAATACACGCTTCCAATGTGCGTTCACCACAATGTCGCCAAACACGGATGCGACCAACATGATGCTGTAAAGAGAACCTCGATTCATCCGAAAACATGAGTTTTGCCATTCGTGCACCATCGCAGGCGCTCCTGTCTGTGATGCAGCGTCAAGGGTAACCACAGCCATGGTCTCCGAGCTGATAGTCCATGCTGCTGCAAACGTCGTCGAATTGTTCGTGCAGATTTTTGTTGTCTTGCAAACGTCCGCATCTGTTGACTCAGGGATCGAAACGTAGCTGCACGATCCGTTACATGCGGATAAGATGCCTGTCATCTCGACTGCTAGAGATACGAGGCCATTGGGATCCAGCGCGGCGTTCCGTAGTGTCGTCCTGAACCGACCGATTCCATATTCTGCTAACAGTCATTGGAACGCGACCAACGCGAGCAGCAATGTCGCGATACGATAAACCGAAATCGCCTTAGGCTACAATCCGACCTTTATCAAAGTGGGCAACGTGATGGTACGCATTTCTCCTCCTTAAACGAGGCATCATAACGTTTCATCAGGCAACGCCGGTCAACCGCTATTTGTATATGAGAAATCTAATGAAAACTTTCCTCACGCCAGCACTTTGTAGGTGTCGCCACCGGCGCCAACCTTGTGTGAATGCTCTGAAAAGCTAATCATTTGCATATCACAGCATCTTCTTCCTGTCTGTTAAATTTCGCGTCTGTAGAATTTCATCTTCGTTATGTAGCAATTTTAATGGCCAGGAGTGTATCTACATAAAATTTGTAGTTATTGGAAATGGTTTCTTGAGCACTTTCGTTCCAAACATCATGTGAATAACTTATCACGGCAACTCTCAATGCCTAACGACTCTGACTGATTTATGACGAACAGTGCTGTATCTGACGGTACCTGCTACTAGAGTGCGGGCGAAACAGAATCCGTAACCGAATATTCGGCTCCTCTTCTAGTTTCGGTCGAATCCGAAACCCTAAGCGAGGCTTAAGTACTTATGTTAAAATGTCGCTAAATTTCCATTACACCACAAATGTTTAGCTTTTCCACATATTAAGCTTCTTTTGAGTGTACATAAGACTAACCAGGAGTGCTTAGAAGATGGAATATCTCCCCAATTGTGCGATTGGATTCACGATTTCCTATCAGAAAGGACACAGTTCGTTGTAATTGACGGTAAGTCATCGAGTAAAACAGAAGTGATATCTGGCGTTCCACAGGGAAGCGTTATTGGTCCCCTACTCTTCCTCGTGTTTATAAACGATTTAGGAGACAATCTGAATAGCTCCTTTAGACTGTTCGCGGATGATGCTGTCGTTTATCGGTTAGTGAAGTCAACAGAGGATCAAAAGCAACTGCAAAGCGATTTAGACAAAATTTCTGCTTGGTGCGAAAATTGGCAATTGACACTAAATAAAGAAAAGTGTGAAGTAATACACATGACCACTAAAAGAAATCCGCTGAACTTCAATTACGCGATAAATCAGTCAAACCTTAAGGTCGTAAATTCTACCAAATACCTAGGAGTTACAATTACGAACAACTTCGACTGGAGAGAACACATAGAAAATATTGTGGGGAAGGCGAACCAAAGGTTACGTTTCATTGGCAGAACGCTTAGACGATGCACCAGCTCCACCAAAGAGACTGCCTACATCACACTTGTGCGTCCTCTCTTGGAGTACTGTTGCCCCTTGTGGGACCCTCACCAGGTGGGACTGACGGAAGATATTGAGAAGGTTCAGAGAAGGGCAGCTCGTTTTGTTTTATCACGTTACGGGGGGGGGGGGGGAGCGTCACGGAAATGTTGCACGAATTGGGGTGGAAATCATTAAAAGAAAGACGTTATTCATTGCGGCGTGATCTGTTTGCGAAGTTTCAATCACCGACTTTTAGTTCTGAATGTGAAAATATTTTGCTAGCACCCACCTACTTAGGGAGACATGACCATCCTAATAAAATAAGAGAAATCAGATCGAAAACGGAACGATTTAGGTGTTCTTTCTTCCCGCGCGCTATTAGAGAATGGAACGGTAGAGAAAAGTTATGAAGGTGGTTAATGAACCCTCTGCCAGGCACTTAAATGTGATTTGCAGAGTATCGATGTAGATGTAGATGTAGAGATGAGATGGGAAGCGAACAAGTTTAGACAAATTGGCGGTACTTTTAATAAATTTCTTCCAAATTGGACTGTTTTCCTCGTTGTGACATTTTCTACCTAAAAAATTAAAGTTAGAGAAAACGTAAACTGAACTCCATACAGTAAAGACTCGAAATTTCGAGTCTTGGAATTACGAGTTTCGCATAAATCCGAACGTCATAGGACAAAACAGAAACTGCGGGTACATTCTGTCGTCACCGAAAAAGGCACTACACCATTATATCGCCAAGTAAATAGTTAAAAGACTTTTAAAACCTTCAGGCTGCCAATGGAAATGCATATTTAAACACTTTGTTTAAAAAACTTTATATTTTTTGACGCTTGTGTTCTTTTCAAAGTCGATTCACGTCTTTCCCGCACATAAATTTCGATAGTTCGACGTGTTACCAGTCCCGTTCACTTTGAATTAACGAGGCTCTACCGTATAGCTACCACGAAAAATTACAAAGTCCTGCATGTCTTGTAGGAAGACACTCTTTAGGAATACAATAGATAAGCCAAGCAGATACTACGAGATGCTAGAGCCTGCACATGACCTCCACAATACAAAACACGCAGGAAGTAGTAATTTGTTTGCTACCTAAGCAGCCTCTTTACGTTGTTTTTCTTGGGAACGCTAGCTTTCTATTGACATCTTCACTTCCGTTTTTGCAATCGACAAACAACTTCACATATCTCTTTTCTCGTATTCCTAAATACATAATGCGTGCAAGTTACAGCCAGAAAATTAGCTTCAATGTAGCAGAAAGTATTTTTAAAAAGTAAGGTGAAAGTTTGCGACTAAATGTATTATTGCTCACTTAAGGTATAATTAGTGATAGAATGGAGAAAACCTCACAAATTACAATCGTATATTAACTGGAAATTCATCTGAACTTTTCCTGTTATTTAACAGAATCCAAAATTCATTTGTATAATCTAAACTCTATTTCTCATTTAATGAAAAAAGTAATGCAAATGCGCAGACTTATTCGTCTACAGGAATATAATGCCCCTTTTTCTTGGCATATAATAGTAAGTTTTAGTACAAAATATTCTTAATTGAACAATTGCGGAGCTTGTGAAACAGAACCTGAAGGATAATATTCCAATTGGAGGTAATGCTGTTTAACAGCATTAGAATATAATGCCCCTTTTTCTCGGCATATAATAATGAGTTTTAGTACAAAATATTCTTAATTGAACAATTGCGGAGCTTTTGAAACAGAACCTAAAGGATAATATTCCAATTGGAGGTAATGCTGTTTAACAGAGGTCACAAATGAAGTGTCCAGAAGCTTCATAACAAGAACAGGATTCATGCCACCACTCCTCGCATTTTAAACACTGAATGCAATGTTCTGTTGGCGGATTATTGTAATTTTCAGCACAGCCGGGACAGTGATTAGTACGTGGACTCTCCGTCGGCGTATTTAGGTTTTCTTTTTGTTTGCTTGATCAGAAACAATTATTCCCAACTCCCTCGCTAGTTGTCGTTTAGACTTTCCGTTCCTCAGGTTCACGTTTGCAGCTTCCAGCTTTTCTGGAGTGCATGCCTTCCGTTCAGTTTGTAGACTCTACAATAGAAAAAATATCGCTTTTAAGACTACTATCGATGTACAGTATCGACCTGTAATGTTCATAAACGTTTCTAGCTAATGTAGTATGATTACGCACTGCACAGTTTTACCCCCCCACCCAAAACGCGTAAGCTTGCCTCGCGAAACGGGACTGCAGCTTCTGTCTGCACTTGGAAACGCTTTGTACATATTTCTATGTTTCCGTGTATAACAAGGCTGACAATAAATGGTAGTTCACTATAATCATCGGGAGCTCATTATTGTCTTGGATACAGCTTATTTTCGCAAGACAAAATTTTATATGAAAATAATGTTTTATATTTTTACAGCATTGCATAGCATTTAGCACTACAACAACCAAACTATGGCAACAAAGAGTCAGCCAAAGAGATTGTTTGGTGCAATACAGAGCAGCCAACTGCAAGAATCTTTAAAACAGAGATACATGCGTTGCGCAGCCTTACCCGCTGCGGAGACTTATACACTGCGTAGACTTAGCCCATTCTACTGTATAAATTTAAGCAAAATGAAAAGGAAAGATATGTATCACATGATCAATGTTTCCTAAACCCATATTACTTACTAAAAAAATCACTTTTCAGGACTTTTGTTTGTTGTTAATACTAACACGAATTATTTACAGAAGAATGGAAAAGCTGGTAGAAGCCGACCTCGTGGAAGATTAGTTTGGGTTCAGAAGAAATGTAGGGACACGGGAGGCAATACTCTCTTTGGGTTTATACCAGAAGACAGATTAAGAAAAGGCAAACCTACATTTCTAGCTTTTGTAGATTTGGAGAAGGCTTTTGACAATGTTGATTGGAATAAACTATTTCAAGTTCTGAAGCAAGCAGGAGTAAAATATAGGGAGCGTAAGGTTATTTACAACTTGCACAAAAACCAGACCAGTTGTCAGAGTTGAAGGGCATGAAAAGGATGCAGTGGTTGGGAAGGGAGTAAGACAGTGTTGTAGCCTTTTTCCAGTGTTATTAAATTTGTAAATTGACCAAGCTATAAAGGAAAGCAAGGAGAAATCTGGAGATGGGATTAAAGTTGAGGGTGAAGAAATAAAAAATTGCGTTTTGTCGACGACATTGCAATTCCGTCAGAGATAGCAAAGAGCCTGGAAGAGCAGTTGAACGGTATTGACAGTGTGTTGAAAGGTGCATATAAGATGAACATTAACAAGAGCAAAACTAGGGTAATGGATGCTGAAGTAATTAGGTAATGAAACAATGAAGGAGGTAGATGAGTTTTATTACTTGGGCAGTAAAATAACAAATGATGGTCACAGTACAGATGATATAAAATGCAGAATGTCAATGACTAGAAAATCGTTTTTGAAAAAAAAGAGATATTTGTTAGCATCGAATATTGATTTAAGCCTAAGGAAGTCCTTTCTTACCAATTAGAACTCAGCCAGACGAGTAGCGGACGCAACTATAAGATCTGAAGATGATCCAAGTGATGGAAACATGTTATTAAACAATTATATTGCAACTGTTGACGGAAATAAACACATTTAAAATCCTTTCTGAAGGCATTTAAGTGGAGTGTTGCCTTATATAGCAGTGAAACATGGACGATAAACAGTGCGGGCAGGAAGACGATAGAGGCTTTGAAATGTGGTGCTACTGAAGATTAGGTGGGTGGATCGCGTAATTAATGAGGAGGTACTATACAGAATTGGGGAAAAAAGGAATTTCTGGCATACCTTGACTAAAAGAAGGAATCGATTAGTAGGACACGTTCTTAGACATCAATGAATAGTGAATTTAGAATTGGAGGGAAGTGTGTGGGGTAAAAACGGCAAAGGAAGACAAAGAGATGGATACAACAAGCAGATTCAGACAGATGTAGGTTGCCGTTCTTATGTGGAGTTGAAGAGGCTTGCTCAGGATAGGGTATTGTGGAGAGCTGCGTCAAACCAGTCTCCGGACTGAAGACTACAGCAACACAACCCGTTCCATTACATACGTTACTATCACAGTATAATAATACAAGATACGGTTGCGTTATATAATGCTTAACAACAAAATAGCAATAATTTTTACGTGAGAGGAGAGGTTAGACGGCGCGCCGTCAACTGAGGTAAAGCTTTGTTGACTGAAACTGTCCCGAACGTTATCCGACTTCATCAGTAAGTTCAAGAAAACTATTTTCGGCAAAGCCGAAGATTCGGCTGACTTTTGGGCGAAACCAAAACTGCGGTCGAAACCAATATTTCGTCCGAAACTGGCCGAAAGCGAATATTCGGTCGGTGCTTACCTGCTACTATAACGACTTTTCGTGCTCACCTGCTACTATAACGACTTGGCATGGCTCCCGCAGACAGCAAGAATACCACGACTTCCCCTACTATCGAGCGAGGCTGTCGTTGAGGGCTTTTGTCCCCTTGGCACTTATATCCCACTTCCCTTAAAACTGCCTCCCGGAGTTCGCTTTTCGTTCACTACCTACATCTACTTATTTACAATGGAAATCAGATTCAAGTTAATTTCATGCTTCATCGAACCTCATTCATTATATTTCCCTATTCTTTAATAGCGCACGGAAAAAGGAACATCTAAACTTTCCGCTTTCGATCTGATTTCTCTTATTTTTTCATGATGATCAAGACTCCCTATGTAGATGGGTACTACAAAATTTGATACTATTTGGAGGAGAATGTTGTTGAAAGAAATTTGGCATGTAGATATTGCCACAAGTAAAACCGTCTTTCTTTTAATGATTTCGTGTATAATTTGCCAGACACTCTCTTCCCTGTATCGCGATAATACAACACGAGCTGCCCTTCTCTGAACATTCTCTATATCCTGCGTCAGTTCCACTAGGTGGGGATCCCACATCAATGCGATGTTATACACCAAAATGGGATGCGTAATGTAGAGGTGTTTTTCTTTTTATTTATTTATTTATTTATTTATTAGCAGAACTAAAAAATGTTCAAATGTTTGTTAAGCTTATGGGACTAAACTACGGGGTCATCAGTCCCTAAACTTACAAACTACTTATGAACCAACTAAGACTAAGGACGGCACAAATATCCGTGCCCGAGGGGGGATTCGAACCCCCGAACGTAGTGGCTGTGCAGACCGTGACTGGAGCGCCTCAGTCTCCTCGGCCACGGCGGCCGTCATTAGCAGAACTGTTACATACTTTCACTAGCCTTCCCTACGATACTTTCTTCGTGTTATTTCCAGTTACAATTATTCGTAATTGAATTTCCTGGGTATTTAGTTGAATTTTTGGCCTTTACGAATAAAATGAAGTTCAATGGATTTATTTTAGTGCTCATATGGATGACTTTACATTTTTCATTGTTTAGGGTCAACTGGCAATTGTACACAATGTCCAAGCTAGAATCGTGGGCTACAGCATTGGTGTTGAATGTCAAGATGATAAAAACGTGATTGAGGTGGTATATGTAGGAAAAGGAATACAGGGGCCTACATTGGAGGAGGAAATGCGATAATCTCGCGTCTCTTCAAGACCGATCTGACGCGTGCCGTAGCTAGTAACGTAGAGAGCGGCTAGTGGATCTGTTACCGGTACAAAAGATCTGAAAACAGCTTGTTGTTCTTCTGGGCCACGCTGCAACATAAGCGCTGACTTCGCAGCTTCAGCACCGGCGTAACGGCTCGAGTACCCTCGCCTCACTACTCTGGCCGAGACAAAGGGCTCCAAATTATCACGCCCGCTACGGAATTAATAACAGTAAATTCGCATGGTAGACCATGCGGTTATCGTATCCAAATCGTTTTGCAGTTGCTTTTGATCTTTTGGTGAATTTACTTACCGATAAACAAAAGCATTATGTGGGAACAGTAAGAGAGCTATGCAGATTATCTCCTATATCGTTTACAAAGATAAGGAACAAAAGCCGTCCTTTAACACTTCCTTGTGGAACGCCAGTTCTCACTACTGTTTTACTCGCCGACTTTCCGTCAGTTACTATTAACTGTATCTTTTCTGGCAGGATATCGCGAATACAATCGCATAATTATGGTGATATTCCACAAACACATAATTTGATTCGAAGCCACATGTTAGGTGTAGTGTCAAAAGACTGCCTAGAATCTAGAAATGTGGAATCAGTTTGAGAGCCGTAGTCGATAGTAGTTGATTTGAGTAAAGAGCTAGCTGTATTTCATAAGAACAATACTTTCTGTATCCGTATTGTGGGTCAATAGGTCGTTCTCTTCGAGATGCTTCGTAATAAAATTCTTGAATTTTCGTCTCCAGATCGCATTGATTTTTTAGAACATGATCGGTTTCTGGACAGCTGCCCATCTTTAGATCTGTTAAAAATGTTTCAATTGAAAGTAAGCTACTGTGAACTCTGCGCACGCACACACACTATATATATATATATATATATATATATATATATATATATGTGCGTGTGTGTGTGTGTGTGTGTGTGTGTGTGTGTGTGTGTGTGTGTGCAGAGTAACGTGTCTCGTGACGAACGGAGTGTTGACAATCGCTACTAAAATATAGTAGCCTCCTGAAGCTTTATATAATGTGCTTCCAATCATCTGTTTGATGGATACATGTTCGTTAAAATTATTCTCACTATGTGATTATTGACATACACATAAAATCATTTCTAAAGTCAAGGAGTAAAATAGCAGTCAAGGTATAAAATAGCAGTAAGAATTGCGATGCATTAGCTGTGAAACTATAATAGGACTTAAGAAATGATAACATTGGGTTCTGAATGCACATTAAAAAACATTTTAAGTCAATATTTAAATAAGTTAAAAAAATTAACATGGTTAAATATTAAAATATTATAGAAAAATCTCTAAAAAGGGTAAATATTTTATATTTTGGACCTTGGCTTCTTTCCCGACTGCGAATGATGCTTCGGTGTGTCAGGCAGCAGCAGCGTCGCCGAGGCCTCCTCCGCCTCGCCGTGTCCCATTCACCGCCGCCAGTGTGCTGAGGGCCGCCGTAGCTGGTGTTTGGCAGCGCGTTCCATTCCAGGCAAGGCTACAAAACGTTTTTAAATATTTCAAAATAATTTTTATGCACGAAATCTATCTGCTCATTCAGAAGTTTGTCCGGGTCTTTTTCCTTGTGTGCTTATACTTCCAGCTCTTCAAGCACATTTAAATGGAAACTGCCAAACACCAACTACTATATTGTAGTAACTAACGACTGTGAACACTCCTTTCATCACGCGACAAGTTACTCTGTAACTTCATAAAATTGGTTTTCCATAAACTTTTTGTGTATTATACGGTGTAAATAGTAGCTTACATTCAATTGAAACATTTGATACCAGATCTGAAGGTGGGCAGCTCTCCCGCACCGGTCATGTTCTAGAAAATAAACGCGATCTGGAGACGGACATTCAAGAATTTTATTCATATGCCGATCGCGGAAACTCCCTCGAGACTCATAAGTCTAGCTTTGATAGTTCGTAATGTTCAAAGAAAGTATACATAGCCGCGGTGGAGTAGCCGAGCAGTCTGAAGCGCCTCCCTGCGGAGCTCACGGTTGTTCGCCGTCGGAGGTTCCAGTCCTCCCTTGGGCATGGGTGTGTGTTGTCCTTAGGTTAGTTTAACTTAGTTTAACCACTTATTACCGGTTGTCGCAAATTCGCTTCATACCGTTGTGACCCATATATATGGAAGAATAAGTGTTTTCAGACCCCAGCGCCGGTTGTATCAGATTGTACAGGGACCGGCGCAGTGCGTGCTACCATCTACCGAGCACTGACTGTCTTTCTACGACAACATTTGTGTATTGTGTGCGTGTTGCTAACCAAGACCTGAGATTGTGTTCATTGTTCCGTGAAATACAGCTAAATACAGAGGTATGTTTCATTTTGAAAATTATATTTTGTTTTTCTAATATCTTTTAAGTATTTCATATCATATTTAGATGTGATAAAGCGGATAAAACTTTCAGTGAATTGGTAAATACGATTTGTGTAAAATGTGCATCATCAGGCATTTGGGCACCGATATGGGCAAATGCAAGTGATAAAATAAAACGAAGAAAGGACGATAATTTCCATTCCTCTTTAGCGCTAACTTAGTGAGGTAGGCCCTCACTAAGTATGGAAACGGAAATTCATCCTAAGAAGCGTCGGGGTCCAATGAAACCAGTTCCTGATAAATCTACCCGTACCGATGGAGTAGGTCATTGACCTTGTGTAACAGGAATGCAAAGATGCAAAGATGCTGCAAACCGATGTCAGTGATATGGGCCTATAATTTTGCGGATCACTCCTATTAGCTTTCTTGAATACTGGAGTGACCTGTGCAACTTTCCTGACTTCAGACCTTTCGCTGAGAGAGCTGTTGTATATTGTAGCTACGTATGGAGCTACTGAATAAGCATACTCTGAAAGTGAACCTGATATACTGTGTGCACAGAAAGACTTTCTTTTTCAATTGCTTTACTACTCCAAGCGTACTCTCCTAATTTCGCAGGCTGACAGCTGGTTTTGAATCAAATTTGGAGTATTTGCTTTTTTTTTTTTTTTTTGTCCAATGAATTTTCAAAAAGCAGTGTTTAGAAATTCCGCTGTAGCAGCACTGACATCAGTAGCGACACCATTGTTATCGCGTTGTGAAGGTATTGATTATATACTGCCGCTATTATACTTTACTTATGACCAGAATTTCCTTGGATTAGGAACCAAAATTTCGTTATGGAAACTATTATAAGCTTCTCGTGTTGACGTTCGCGCTAAATTTCGAGTTTCTGTAAAAAACAATTGCCAGTCTGGAGGCATTTGTATCTGTTTAAATTTCGCATGCTTTTTTCTTTGCTTTTGCGGGAGTGATCTAACCCGTTTTGTGTACCACTGAGGGTCAGACACTTTGACAGATTCATAACAAATAAACTAACAATTTCTTTCAATATGATTGTTTTGAATGTAAGTCACATTTGATTTATACTCACATTTGCAATTTCGAAAGACTGGAAACTCTCGTGAATGTTGTCTGCTTTTTTTATTTATTTATATATTTTTTTCCTAGTTCTCTTGATGGCCCATATAAATGGGTAATCCTACCAACATGTATGTGCAACATCATGGATTCGCATCCTGTGATCTCTTTGACTCAAATTACCAAAAATGAACAGGTGACAGTATAATATCTGTTACATTAAGTGACTGTTCCTTTAATGTATCTATCTACATAAATACTCCGCAAGTCACATTGAAGTGCATGGCAGAGGGTTCATCGAACCGCTTTTATGATGTTTCTCCACAGTCCCATTCTCTAATAGCTCGCGGAAAAAAAGAGCATCCATATCTTTCCGTTTTCGATTTATGTTCATGAATCAAATAATTTGATACCTTACTGTTAGTAGCTAATATTAATTATATACTAGTTTTGCGTTGAATCAAAAACTTCTGAAAGAGTTTCATCTAATTCTGCTATTAGTTACTTAGTATCATTTAGCAGCAGATCGGTAACTGTTTGAAGAAGATAATCGTACGCAATATATACTTAAACAACTTGGTACAATTCATGAATTTAGACAAACCGCCATGTTCTAATCGCTGTAAATATGTTAGCTACAGGTACTATGTGAACTGTTGAACTCGTGACTGGCAGGGTAATGAAACTGACTGAGGAAGGAAGGAAGAAAGCTTGGACTTTAACGTCCCGTCGACAGCGTAGTCATTAGAGACGGAGCTAATGCTCTGAGTATTGAGTAAGAATGGGGAAGGAATTCGGCCGTGCCCTTTGAAAGGAACCATCCCGGCATTTGCCTAGAGTGTTTTACGGAAATAACGGAAAACCTAAATCTGGATGGCCGCAGGTGGATTTGAACCACCGTCCTTCCGAATGCGAGTCCAGTGTGCATGAAACTGACAAGCTTGTTATTTTCAGTAGATAGGAAATATGATGTAAAACTTATTATCGATGTTTTTAGTTTCAATGTGATGTTAAAACCCGTAATTCGCTGTATCATTGCATGTATTTTCTTTCCAAATATTACACCTTAGTATTTGACGAGAGACATGTATACTTACACAATGTAATAAAACAGGTGTGTAACGACTTGCAAAAAGTAGGTTGAAGAACAAATGAAGACGGAAAGAAGCATTCAAAGAAAGAATCGACTGCGTTGAAGAACAAAAATGGGAATAGTTTGATGGCTGTTTTACAGCGTTCTTAGAAAAGAAGGAAAATAAAACGAAAAGTAAGGAAGAAACACCATTAACTGGAGATGTCGAACATTCCAATAATTGTGATTAGGACGATTATTGCGATAAGCTTTTTTTGTCACATTTTCCCTGAAATCATTACAAACACAGTTTCGAAGTCTATGAGTCAACCTGCACATCTGGAGAAATAAGTGAATCACGTTGAGTGCGCCGGCCGCATTGGCCGAGCGGTCTGCTGCGCGCCAGTCACAGTTTGCGCGGCCGCTACGGTCGGGGGTTCGACTCCCCTCTCGGGCATGGATGTTTGCGTCGTCTTTAGTATAAGGTAGTTCATACGTAGTTTGTAAGTTTAGGGACTGATGACCCCGCAGTTAAGTCCCTTAAGCTTAACAAACATTTGAACATTTGAACGTTGAGTGATCTGCGTGGAATCAAGCTACATATTCTTAAATCTTAAGATGACTGCTTATCAAAAAATTAAATCTCAAGATAAAAGTGATTTACCCCGCTGATATGTCTTTCTCTCTGTTAGTACACTCAACATGTATTTTTACGTCACTTACCAAACGTCAACATTTTTTGAATGTTTCTCACAAATAAATATTACCTATCATTGCCAATGCGAGATTCAGCGTTTGCTTTTGAGAAACAGCGGTAGATTAATTCTTAAAAATCTTTCATTTGTTAAAAACCTTCACAGTAATGTTGAGATATAACAGAGAGCGCCGGCCGCGGTACCCGAGGGGACTGAGGCGCTCCAGTCACGGTCTGCATGGCCACTACGGTCGGAGGTTCGAATCCCTCCTCGGGCAGGGATATTTGTGCCGTCCTTAGTATTAGATAGTTCATATGTAGTTTGTAAGCTTAGGGACTGATGACCCCGTAGTTAAGTCCCATAAGTTCTACAAACAATTGAACATTTTTGACGGAAAGCATCACTGTTGATGTTTGAAAAGCTTACAGTCGAAGATTAGTTGATCAGGACAAGCGGGACTGACAAATGTGTGGAGGAAGGGATGGGTATGTAATTGTATGGGTACAGACGTTAACACATGGCGGCGCACGATGTTCATGTCGCAATATTTTTTTGACAGAGCCACTAATCATGACCTCTCGCAGCAAAACGCCATGAGTGATATGAATGAAAGAACATGAACTTCCTCTAGGAGTCCGTAGTTCTCGCCAACTTTCTAGAATTGGGGCAGAACTATGATTCAGCACTGAACACAATGCGACGTCATTCAGCAGCGGCCCTTCATCTATGTGCAGCACTTCAAACACAGCCGTATGTTATGTGATGCATGCGGTAGCCAGCATATGAATCAGCTATTCCATAGTCAGGCTGCTGCTAGTTTCCCATCAACTGCGTGGAATCTGAGAGAACGTCGCAGGGAATCCGATTCTTCGAGACCAGTTGCAGGTGTGAAAATGTTACGATGTGACTGAAGTATAATTCAGAGATCCTCCTATGTTTTCGTCAACGGAATGTTCATGATAAGTGTGCCTAACCGTGCGAACATATGTCCCATATAATCTAACCTGGGACATTGTCGAAACCTAATGAAGTCATACGGCATGTCTGGCTGGGAGACCCCGAAGGGCTGGTTCAGCCGCCTAATCGGAAAGGTTTTCCCTACCTCCGCGCCCACAGGCACCTTTCCTTCGCGAAGTATGAGAGCTGTGCGTTGAAGTGTCTGTGTTAAGTGAAGGTGACTGTAA
The DNA here is from genome assembly GCA_026315105.1 of Locusta migratoria. Lineage (NCBI taxonomy): Eukaryota > Metazoa > Arthropoda > Insecta > Orthoptera > Acrididae > Locusta > Locusta migratoria. Next base: position 330,940,418 of record CM048745.1, read on the forward strand.
TGGGGGCGTGTGTAGTGTAGTTGCCGGCACACAGCCTACTCCTCTCGAAAAGCACCAAGGTGGCCGCCGAACTTAACGTCCCAACCCACGGACTGATTACCGTGTTCCATACACTCACTCCATGAGACATTGAGGAGAGGTTCAGATTTTACACCAACATTGGTGCAAGGACTTTTCATCCCTCCCCCCCTTCTGCCGTAACGAAAAGGGAAAATTGTTAATAACGCATGGCGTACCCGAACAGTTACCCGTCCGAGCACTGGCTACCCTCGAAGGTGCTTAACTTTCGTGTGTGTATCCAGCGCGGCACGGCTGTTGACGTCAGAACCTAATGCCGTACTGATGTAGTTATTGTATTACTAGACCAGCTTGCCAAACGGAGCGGCACAAACATATGTCCCACTCCAACTCTGGAACTAAATGATGTCACTCAGTGGCGTAACTAGGACTTGGCTTTGGGGTGGGGGGGGGGGGGGGGGGGAGGGATAGGTCTGCTTGACGAGCAAACTTTTAGTCAGTTTCCAGACAGACTACCTTCTACTACTCCCGCTGAAGAAACTAATTGACTCCCATCCAATGAAAGATTATGGTAAAACACTCCAAGTTGTCAATCTTTACCTTTACTAGATTGCTGTTATACGATTTCTTTTTTTTTTTCTTTTTTTTTTCTTTTTCTTTTTTTTTTTTTTTTTTGGGCTCTGGTGGGGGGTCTATCCCCCTCATCCACCCCACCCCCCCCCCATAGTTACGCCACTGATGTCACTGTCTTACAAGAGTAAGCAGCATCTTCATATCCTTCAAACTTACCACGCCAAGAAAATTAACACGCATCGTTCGTTAATATTATAGGGAAGGTGGTTATTATTCGCTACCACTGATACCTTCTGCCACATGTCCCAAGCCGGGCTATGATGTATTACACACAGGTGAACAATATAAATATTAGACGTGATTGTTAGGTACTTCTTGGTTCATGATCAAAGACGGATTATAGCTGATCTACTGAAGTTCTAACCTCGGATCGAAACCAGGCAATTTAATTTGCAATTTAGTATTCCATGATTCAAACTACCGATTCTTTGTAATAACTACTGTGTGTCCTAAACTTCCACTTGGTAAGTGAATCTTTCCCCGTTTTTTCCTGTAGCAGGTAATTGTTTAAGATTCTGTCCCCGTGCTTGAGAGCCGCAGTCAACTGCTGAAAGTAGAAAATAAAGCAATTTCGAATGCTGAGCGACTTTCCATTTCTCGCTGACGTTAGGGGACCATAGATTTCCATTGCGCACAATCTTCTCGAACTAAAGTTATCCTACTACTCTTCATACTTAATAACTCATAACCACTGCGATACGTATAACAGTACAATAATAAATACAACAATGTGTAACGTGTTGCTCGACCGGATTTTGTTGCGCTAATGATGAAAATGTTTCCCTTGAAACGGAAATGCAATACATTTAAGCTGGCTTAGTAGGCAATGAGGAATACTGATTACCTCACTTACGAAGGGGAATGCATGTTTGGGAAGTTCGCCGAATATATCCTTGGTCGGTCTACTAACCAATTTTAGAAAAACCAATGGACGCAATTAACTAGAAAGGGTAGATAATTTTCCTGCAACATAATGCCAGCGAATCTATAGGCTGCACATTTTGATGCAATCAGGGCGCAGGACAGTTCTTATAGGAGTACGATTTGCACAGTCACCCCATTATTATTTTCTTTCATCATTGGAGCGTAACCAAAGCTTTTGCCTTGCTGCAAAGATCTTAGTTCGACAATGTTTGAGAGGGAATATGTTCAGTAGCGAAGACGAAAACTGAAATTTCATTTTAGACCATAGAAGAGACCTTATAGCAGATTAAGAAGTTTTTATCTTGATGATTATAAGGGATTTATTCCGTTTTGAAACGCTGATAGCAGAATGGCGGTTTGGGGATGTGTGAGGTTCTAGGTGCCCAGTTCCTATTTAGCCTGGAAAATGGGGTGAAATGTTGTTGGTTTAGCCCGGAATAGCACAAATTTCTAAAGCCACGAGAAATTTTACTGTAGCTATCTTATGAACATAAGCTTACTCTGAAGGACGAACCGAATTTGGAACCAAGACAAATTGTACGAAACGATTAATTACTTCTTGAACCAGTTGTCACTAGGGCTAAAATTAATGCTCAGTTAACAGTACCATTTTTAAGAGCAGCGTTCGGAATTCATGTGCAAAAGAAAGAAAAAAAATATTCTGGTAGGTGTCTGGAGGATATGACTCTACACTTCAAACGTGAAGGTAGACACACAGATAAAGTCAAAACCAAATGTTTCATCCAGTAATAGTTATCGGTTTTCGAGATATTATGCTTTAAAGCTGAGCTAAATTTAACGCTAATTGAGAAAGCTTCGACTTGCATACAATGGACCTGAATGTGTATTGTATTTTTCAGTTATTATATTTTCATTGTTTTTACGTCAGTTACAGTAATCTTTCAGGCGAATGCAGTTAAATAATACTAGAAAAGTAGAAAGGCATTTACTTAATTGTGTAGCGCTGCTGAATTATTCGCAGTAAGTTTTGGAGCTGTGGAACGAGGTACTACTGAGTCTACTGTGTCAATAGGAAGAAGACTTTGTTTAAAGCACAAATTGTTTAATTTCACATAAGACGCATAATGGCAATGAAGATTGAGGCATCAAGGAGAGACCATTTATGTTGTATAATTTTTCTCCTTTTCTGTTCATGCCAACTTGAAGGCACTACCTTCAATTCAGTGCTCTTTACTATGGTGCAGGGGCACGCAAGTACCAAGGTAGGCACGAACGAGTGATCTTAAATTTTAATGCCAAGCAGGCGCCACAGTAGTGGCTACGTGGTGGCAAAGTGGTAAAGAGTACGAATACAGAGGTATTGGGTTCGATCCGTGGTTAGTCCCACGATTTTTATCTGCCGTTATACACTTATTTCCCTTCTGGCAGGGTTTGTTGATGTGAACAATGCCGAGTTGCACTCCGGTCCGAAAGCAACGTTAACATGTACGTTATCAACAATCAAAATAGGTGTCTTATTTCTGGCTAAACACGCAGACATTTTACTGTTGGTGAGTAAGCAATTGATGCTTAAGCTATATTCGTGGATGATAAAGGACAGCACGTGTGCGGTTCGATTGTCGCTCAGGCACAAAAATTTGTATTCTTAATTTAGATTCAAACACCTAGGCCGGCCGCGGTGGCCGAGCGCTCTGCGGCGCGCCAGTCACGGTCTGCACGGCCACTGTGGTCGGGGGTTCGAATCCCCCTTCCGGCATGGATATTTGTGCCGTCCTTAGTATTAGCTAGTTCATAAGTAGTTTGTAAGTTTAGGAACTGATGACCCCGTAGTTAAGTCCCATAAGCTCTACAAACATTTGAACAAACACCTAGCAGCTGGTAAGAAAAACCGATACGTAGTACTTGATTTTACTTAGTTAACACTCCGTTGTATCTCCGTCACAGAACTTCACATCTTGCACTTCACCTTTAAATGCGTGCACACTTTGTTACTTCTGAATGGAGATATATCAGTCATCTTTCATGGTTAGTTAACAGGGACGAAAGGGTCTTGATAGGAATCCCGGTTTATTACAAAAACAGTAATCTTTTATTTTCAAGTTCAGATTCGGTTACTTATATTAGTGAAAATTCTGTACGTCATTAAATGTTCATGGCTAGTCAGCAATATGATGTGATTAGATTAATACATGTTCCACTGCTCATGAATACGACATTTCGTAATGATGTGGAACGTGTCATTTGAATGAAAGATTTCTTTACGTAACATGATTCAATTGCTTTCAATTTTTTTACTCTCTCTCGGTTCCGTTCTTTTTTATTTCTCTCTCTCTCTCTCTCTCTCTCTCTCTCTCTCTCTCTCTCTCTCACACACACACACACACACACACACACACACACACACACACACACACGCACGCACACATTCTCTTTTTATTTGTTTGTTGTGCTCGACTATCGGCTAGGCACGAAAACGGCAGTGAATGTGTTTCTTAGTTTTGAATACACTTACGAAAAAATGTAAAAACAACTGTGGGAGTTACTGATTTATGGTGCTTGGTTTGCAGTGTTCTGAGTATTATTAGTCCCTAAACCTGGGTAAAGAAATGCGAATCAGACGCATTACGTATTCCAGGCCGTAGCAGCCGAGTAGCCACGTCTTTGAGACGCCCATCTATTGTCACTCACCAGCCTGCTGTAGGAACACGTCGCCGCGGTGGAGTAGCCGAGCGGTCTAAAGCGTCTCGCTGCGGAACGCGCGGTTGTTCGCCGTGGAGATTCGAGTCCTCCCTGGGGCATGGGTGTGTGTGTTTGTCCTTAGGTTAGTTTACCTAGGCTTAAGTAGTTTGTAAGCTACGGACTGATGACCACGCAGTTTGGTCCGATAGATTTACAAACATTTGAACATTTTTTGAACACGTCGGTTCGTCTTCTTCCTGCTAGTACTGTAACTGAGATTTGGCAACAAGGCGAGATATGCTTGGCAACTCTGTGATCGACGAGTAACTTCCTGGTGTGCACGGAATTGAGCTTCAAAGTTCACCTGATTCTTCCTGTCATTTCCACTGAATAATCTGAGTTATTATCGCTTAAGGTGTAACAAAAGATTGTAAATTTAAGGTTTTAAGCCCAGTAAAGTCGTTGCACGTGGAGATCGCAACTAATCTCGTCCTTTAAATAGCGATTTACGAATTCTAGCCACTATTAGTCTTCTAAGAGGAAGGCAATGCACATACCTCTTCGCTAGCTCTGTGGTAATGTGCTGACGTGTGAAGAAGCGTCTATTATGGTTCGCGATTCCAGTCTCAATGGCTAACATTCACATCCGTTCTGTGAAAGAGTTACAAGCAGTCAGACCAAACATCGATAAGGAAATCGCAAGAAAATACCACAATAACCGCCGCAGTAGATCGCGTTGAGTCACGCCGACGACCCAGCACGTGACTTGCTGATAACAGGTGTCATTCGCAATCGTTGTCATATATTCTGTGAATAAGCAACAGAAGTTGAAATATACATGAATAATGAGAAAAATTACAAAGTTCCAATCACAAAGGTACTATTTGCAATCAGAACTTTTGATTTTGAGGCACATGGTTGGGTGCACTGCCCAATCTTTTTACAGTGTGGCACTGTTTCTGTCACAAATGGGAAAAAATGTGTTTTGTGTTGATTATTTTTGTTTGGAAATGCGAAAAGATTTAGTTAGTACATAAGACGTTGGAACCTATCATGAACTTAAAGGTGGACAGCATTTGCATCAGGAGGGGCAAAGTACATAGTGTGGTAAACACCAACACACGCACATTTGAAATGTACATCACACAGAGCACATCTTCTGAATGATACTGAATGAGACCCTGTTAAGGGGACACTTGGACAATGAAATGACCCAGTTGCTCCTGAGCAGGAAGGTAGATCGAGTGCGAGTCGCAGAATTACTTGAGCATAGTGGAGATATAGGTTGAGTAAGGAGGTAATAGTGGAACTGTTCTCCTCACAGACTCCACAATACTCTCCGAACTTTTTTTGTGCCTCTGACTGTGTAGTGTATTAAGGTCCATATTTGCTTAAAATGTGTGTCCACAACGTATAGTTTTTCCTCTCATGCGTGTCCATAATCAAACAAAATAAGACAAAAATAGGAAACGTTTTCATGGTATCTCTCAGTAGTGTCCAGTTCCCGTCCTCTTCTACAACTGCATTTAATCGCTGGGGAATAGAGGCAGCTAGCTTTCGATGAATCTGTCACTCCGTGACATTTCTTCCCACGCAGCGTGAACTAGTTCCGACAATGCTGCCTCGGATGTTGGTGCAGGTCTCTTGCTCCTATTTTTTTTTTTCCATTTCTGCCCACACGTGCTCTATGAGATTGACGTCAGCAGCTATTGGAGGCCAGTACAACAGCTTAATGTGAAACCAGTGTCTTACACGATTGACTGTATCGATTATGAAATAGTCATGTTGGAAGATGATTCTGCCGGCCGCGGTGGCCGAGGGGACTGAGGAGCTTCACTGCGGTCGGGGGTTCGAATCCCCCCTCGGGCATGGATATTTGTGCCGTCCTTAGTCTTAGTTAGTTCATAAGTAGTTTGTAAGTTTAGGGACTGATAGCCCCGTAGTTAAGTCCCATAGACTTTACAAACATTTGATTTTTTTAAAGATGATTCTAGCTTCAGAAAACCGCTGACGTCAGAAGGAAGTATGATCTCTTCCAGTATTTTGCAGTAATGACGATTTTGTAATATCCAGCCCCGAACTGTGACAGACGTCCAGCCACATCTTTGCTAGACATATTTGGTCTCATCTCTTTCCACTTGGTCGATACACATGGACAGAGCTATTTTGAGCAGTTGAAAACACCTCGTCGGTGAATACAAGTGGGTCCCAGTACGATAGCGGCGTCCTTCTGTAGGCCAGTGCGAAATTTAATCTGGCAGTCCTATGTTGCTCCTTCAGCATTTCCTTAACGACCGCTTTCCGTCCACACCTTCTTTCTTGTTGAGCGGACGACTGTTAGCTGACGTTTTTGACTCCCAGTGAGACACAGAACTATTTGCGAGATCACTGTAAGTTCAAGGATGATATTCTGAGCTGCTGGTGGAGAAAAATTCGGTAGCTGAAGTCTCTTTGTGTAGTCAACAACGATACGTATGGGGGTTCGATTCCCAGTCAACAATGAACTCTTCGTCATATTATTTCTAGTTCAGACCTACTCACATGTCGCTTCTGCTGAAACAAATCTATATTTAACGTCCGTTTTCTCTAGAATATAGCAGCGATAGGTGCCTGGTTGGTCCTGGGAAGGAAAATCCGATATGGCACATTTGATCGTGTTTCGATAACAATCCGATTAGGTTCTGGGTTCGAGTCCCTTTCCCATACAAACCTTTATCTCACGGCATTTCAAGTAAGTCACTTGTGAAAAAGCAATATTTAACATCTCTCGTAGTTCGTTAACAGGGACAATAGATGCTGGGTAGGAATTCCCGTCCATTAAAAATGTTTACGTTGTGTAATTTAGAGTTGATATTTGCTAACTGATACTGTCTAAAATCGAGGTATATCACACTCTGTATGCTTAGTCAGGAATGACTGTTAGTTTCCGTCAATCACAAAATCTTTGCTTAGTCTTCCTGACCTGCGTTTGAATCAATATGCAGAACGAGACGGTTCGCCTTATCATTTGAAGTTCATACATATTCTGAACTAGCTGCTCGTGAGTAACAAATTTTTAATGCCATTTTGTGTTAAATAATAATTGTGGTATGTTACTTTGAACAAGCAATCACGAATACGACGAACGTTTTACGTGCATTATCTATCTCACATAATAATGAGAGTGGTAACATTACAGGTATGCCATTTCTTGTAATAAATAGCTTACAAGCCTTAAGGACATTATTATCTGTGATTAGGTGTTCCCTGATATTTGTAGTATCGTGGTATTACTTTACATCTTGAGTTATTGCGATACAGAGCAGTGTTTTCTAGTGGTGACTTGTTGGAACCATTTTCTATAGTCAAACAACTGTATCGAGGAGCGATTAGAGTACCCCGCAAGACAAGTACGTTAGTTGGGTTGCATGCGAATCAGGCGAAATCCAGTTAAGGTCGTTCGGATACTTTTGAGCACAACTGAACATCATTGCTTCCTACGCCTCACGCGTTTCACTGTTCACTATGAATACTCATAGACGATAAACGCTTCCCGTCACTCTTGGGAAATTTGGACTTCATATTAATACGTATGTCTTAAGGCCGCCCTTATTCTTGTAGATTCAGTAGTTGTGCTAGCATTATTTTAATGCTCCAACTTGAAAAATTCAGGTAAACATTCGTAAAGGTATATCCGAGGGTTGGAACGTAAATCGTGGCAGCACCGCTGTGTAAACACTAAGCAACGGAATCTGCTATTGTCGATGATAGCACACGTTGTTGATATATCTACCTTACCTCCCAGCAAATGGACTCGTCCGTCCCAAGTCACCGGCGTGCGCACAATCGAGGGACACACAGAACTGGTGAGCGAGCGGTCTAACGTAACGGTGTCACTATGTTTTCGAAAGAGGAACAACTGAGTCAGATCAAGATGAATTTGCCTAGATATGCATCACGACGGGTTCAGCATGAATTGACGGTAATGCAGAAATGGATGCGTTACGACGCTGTCCTGAAGCACTTGGAACGCTATGAGCGCGAAGGAGAGGCTTTCTTACACCGTATCGTAACACTGGATGATACATGGTCCATATCGTACGAACCAAAACTGAAACGCCAATCCAATGAATTCCGTCATTATAGGTCGCCGCGACAGTCGAATGTGCGTCGGTGCCCCATTATGATGAAAGTTATGATGATTCTCGTGTACGGCTGTGATGCTGTTATCCTAACGCTTTACTTTCCTCCACGGCAGACCGTTAAGACACAGTACTGCTGTTCGTTTAAGGAGTATCACCTGCGACCAACGTAGCGAAAGAAGCGGCAACACTTTTGCGCAACCCACCCATCATTTTTCACGACAATGCGCGGGCGCATACAGCGCAAGCTGGGCTGCTCTGTTCTATTGATGGGACTGGGAAGTACTGTACCATCCACCATACTCCCCTGACGTAAGTCCTTGTTACTTCGATTTGATTCCGAAGATGAAGGAACCACTGAGTGGCATTCAGATCTAGTCCTGTGATTCGAGCAGGCGGTAGACCGCTCTCTTCGCACCATCGATAGACCAGCCTCTGCCAACAGTATACTTTGCCTTCACTTTGCTGACAACTGGTTCTAAACAACGCTGGTGACTACTTTGAGGGACAGTAAGAGGTGCAAACATCTAACGCTTTTGTATTGGGTGAGAATAAATAGTTGCTACTTTTTTTTTATTCCAACCCTCGTAGTACATTTAGTGGCTAACTTTGGAATATTGCTAGCTTATTCTGTTGAATCACATGCTTCAGCTTAATTTTAATTCCTCTTGCAACATTTATGGTCCTTCCTATCCGATATACGCCCTACCAAGGCAGCTATTATTTACGGCTGTAAATTTAGAAAGACTGTACTCCAGGGAAACAAAGAAACAATTTTCCTGCCTTTATCATTTATTGCACACTGTGCATATAGAAACAGGTGACACTGTGAATTCCTGAGCCATCGGTCTTAATTAAACACAATTCCACCTACATTTAACGACCTGACTTTCAAGCAATAAATTACCCAGCGCTATTATTTTTGGAGCTGTGACTGCGGTATTGTGAAACGTTTGGTTGCGTGCAAGGGGAAAGCATTCCAAGTGATAAGTGGAGGCCTCTCGTCCGCAACAAAGTTTTAAATTAATTTACAATTCCTACATTAACCGACCGAGATGACGCAGTGGTACCGCACTGGACTCGCATTCGGGAGGATGGTGGTTGAAATCCAATTAAACCCATCCTGATTTAGGTTTTCCGTGATTTCCCTAAGATCACTCCAGGCAAATGCCGGGATGGTTTCTTTCAAAGGGAACGGCCGATTTCATTCCCCATCCTTACCCAAAACTCCGAGCGTTAGCACCGTCTCTAACGACCAAGCTGTCGACGGGACGTTAAAACCTAAGCTTCCTTCCTTCCTTAATTCCTACGTTCTTCATTATAATTCCTATGTACTGTACATGCTGTTGAAATTTTAATACCGTATTTACAATATTTATTATACCCGCTTAGTTTTCGCTGCAGGTACTAAATCGTCTTTTCGTCGCTTCAAATATTTCTTTTTCCTCGTTAAACTTCTTACCACTCGTTGACCAGCATGACATTAGAATTTCGCTTCACACTCACGCTCCCGTCGAGCGAGGTGGCGAAGCGGTAGCACACTAGACTCCTATTCGGAAAAACGGAGATGCAAATCCACCTTAGGCCAACAAGATTTAGAATATGTATGATTTCCCTAAATCACTACAGGTAAACGCCTGCATGGTTCCTTTGAAAATTGCTTATTTCCTTCCCCATGTAATCTAATATATAAAATGTTTTTCCCTCGTCTTTAATTAACGGACTTTTGGGATAAAACTGTCAACTCATGGATTGTACTCGCGTGAAGGTTATAGGTATACTAAAATTAACTTCGTAAGGTACATGGCCACAGACTGAGATTAATTGGAAGAATTCTTAGGAAGTGCATTCCGTCAACAAAGGGGGATCCGTCCCGGGTTGGGTTGATAGAAGGTCTAACAGAGAACAGTGTGTTTCTTAACCATCTCATTTAGTAAGCGCGAAAGCGTCACAGAGATTATTAAAAAACTCCAGGACTAGACCCTGTAAGAGAGGCATTCTGTAACGCGGTAGGCACTTCTGTCAAGTTCAGAGAGCATACGATTGTCAAAATTTCTGAAAATTCTAGCAGCTCTCTCTGGAAGTTACGTTACATTTTCAGGGTGATAATCATTAAAATAATAATAATAATAATAATAATAATTTAATACATAAATATTGTACACAGCATGTGAATTTTATATAAGCAATTTAAAGTAAGAATTTTTTTAATATGCTTCAGTGGAAAGCATACTTTATTCGGATTTTTAAATGACGGTTTTTTGGCTGTCAGCTTTGATGCATACCAAGCGCATCGAATCATTGGGGTGAAAACCACCAGCAGAAAGAATTTGTTGTTACCAACGTACGGTTTTAACGCGAATTTGAAAATAAATCTAATATATAAAAATGTTTGTTTGTCTCTCTTTCAGTTCGTATTTTATGCACGGATACATCACACATTCGATTGCGATAAAACTTTGTCAACTCATTGCTTGCACTCGCGTGAAGGTTCTAGGAAAACTAAAATTAACTTCGTAAGGTGCATGGGAAAAGGTGCTTTACAATTAGCTCATTCGATTCTTACGAATTCACGCTGAAATGGCTGGGTAGATATGAATGACATTTGGAATAAAGGTAGCTTATAACCTGATTAAACATGGGCTACCTTTCGTAAGCCACCGATGGTGCGTGGCGGACGGTACCTTACAATGTTTGTTACTCCTTCGTGCTGAAAGGGGTGGACAGATTTTAATGAAATTTGAAAAAGAGATACCTTATATCTTGCATTAATACATAAGCTACCTTTCGTAAGCCAACATACGTTGCATGGCGGATGGTACCTTACAGTGGATTAAAACGTTTGTTACTCTTCACGATAAAACGGCTAGACAGACATGAATGAAATGAGGAATGAAGATAGCTTATATCACGAATTAATACGTCTCGTAAGCCTCCGTAGGTGTATGGCGGAGGGTACGTTACAACAAACATCCAAATTGTTTCAACGGTCACCATGAAAGTCAGCACAAAACTGTACCTTTTCATGAAGGAGATTTTTGTAATCTGCAAGCCAGTGAATTTAGCATGTTGGAGGGTACCTTGCTATTTTGGCACCGTTTGACCAATCACCATGAAACGTGGAGCTTATATGTACGTTTTCATATATAGGGGGGAGAGGAGTAGGTGAAGGAGGAGACGGACAGAAAGGAGAGGGAGGAGACGAAGACAGGGTAGAAGAGAAGACGGACGGAGATATGGGTGAGCAGGAGAATGAGAGAGGGGAGATGGTGACAGTGAAAGAAGATGAATAGAGGGAGAAAAAATAGAGGAACATAGCGTTCCATGGCATTATCATATGACATAAGGCGTGTACAGTAACGTTCCATGCGGCAGATAATGTTTGACATATGTACGGGTCATTTGCAGTGCACACCGCTACACGCGGCCACAGGTGCACATACGAACGTCCCTCGCTGCCTTTATGGACAGAGAGAGAAGGAAAGATAAGGTGTAGAGAGAGAGAGAGAGAGGAAAAGAAATGAGAGGTGGACTACAGACTGGAATAAATACGTGCCCGCGAGACGCCGGGTTTTCAGCTAGTAATTCAATAAAATTTATAACAGAACTTGAATAACCTGCGGGTAATCCACAATATGAGGAATACAAAGTGGTTGTCTTGAAACGTTCCATGGCAAATTTAGAAATCCGGTTCTCTGTGGAAGAAACAATTCTCCTTTATCATTCATCGCGCACTATTAATATGGAAACAGGCGACTTTGTGGACCCATCTCAGAGCACTATGTCTCCTGAGTAGTTTAATACCACCTGCCAGTCCTTCCTCTCTTATGCAAATCTCTTCACCTCAGAATAGCACTTCTATTTTAACGTCCGAAATTCATAGCCGCATTTCCTAAATTCGCATATATATGGAATGGGCGGAACTTCATTAACTTTAGCTCTATTAAAACTTGAGGAAGATAAAAAAATGTTTCACATAGTCATTATAACAGATCTGCTTATGCAAGCCTGTTGATAATCAGTCATATGTGTGTGTTGTGTATCAATCAACCATCTTAACGTGTGTGCATGCAGTGACAACTTGCGGTACCCGAGAGATTTACTTTTCAGTATCATAAACGTGAATACTTATTCGCACTTCATTTTTTGTATTTAGTAAAATCGCGGATTTATTGATACAAGCTAAACCCGGCCATAATTCACTTCTGCATAGTTTTATATGAAATGGATGAAAATGAGAAGAAGAACAATATTCTGACGTAGACTCACCAAGAAAATACATGAATAAAATCAAATAATCCTGTTTTGCTTCCCCGCGGTTTTGTGAAATGAAAAGGAAGTTCGAGAAAAAGTGTTTTCATAGAAAACATTGTAATCATATTAGATTGTGTGCAATTATTTGTCTATGTCTGCATAATCAAACATATCGGACAGTTTTCCAACAATGGACATCCCATTCAGAAAAGCAACGTTCTTCTACAATTGTCCATCAGCTCCTCAGAACCCACTCCTCGGTCATCTCCTCGTTCCCCTCTACCGACCTCTTCTCTCCCCCTACTACTCCTCCCTTCATCTAAAATCCATGTCCCCCAATGCTTCGTATTCGTATGTAACCAAATCTGTTAATATATATGATTCAGTGTCCAAATTGTATTATTACCTCACATGTAGCATTATACAATCCAAACAAGTTGATAAACAAACCTAATGGTAGTGATCAGATTGTAGTATATATATCGAGCAGGAATTTTGAAACCATTAGAAGTTAGGACAGATGCAGAAGTACCTAAGAAGTGTCAAATTTTACTTTCTCAATAAGACGGAAACTAGAGGGAAAACTGTATTCCCTCGTATTAACAGAAATGCTTTCAGGGCATACATCGATCCTAATACCTTTGTTCCTCACTAGACCGGGTATACGAATAATCGAAGATGATAAAATGATATTTGTGCTCACTTGTCGTTTTACTACATGAACAGTGGCTCACAGACTGTAATTATACACAAAGATCCATACGTCATATCACGCGTCCATCCATCTTGTCCCTCGCTCTGTCTCCTTCTCTATCTCGCTGTCCATTATTTTTTAGAAATTGTTTGTAATCTTCTCGGGTTTGCAGCCGGATACTAAAGTCAACTTGACACAATATTTCAGAGGCGCAACTGCCCGCCATCCTCAAGCGAGCTTGCTGATAGACAATCTCGCCGGAACTGAGTTCCCAGTGCAATCGGCGGCTCCTTTATACATCGAGGAAGACCCATAGCGCGTGCGCAAGAATTGACAGTAACTGCCCTCTGGCGCACAAGACATACAGCGCTCCGGTGGTAGAGTCCGGCAAAATTGATAATCGATGTTTTTTAACATCTGATAACACAGGGTTCCAGGATTTACTAAGAAGGTAGCCTTTGTCTCTGTTGATCAGATTGTCAGATAATCGAATCTCTATGGATTCCTTTAAGACACAGTCCCAGTAACGAGTTGCTGAAGCAACCATGTGAGTTTCGTTATATAACATTCTATGTCCCTCATCGAGACAATGCTCAGCTACCGCCGACTTCTCGGGCTGGAGCAAACGTGTGTGGCGTTGATGTTCAATACATGTCCTGAACGGTATGGATAGTCTGACCAATATACGTTTTCCCACATTGACAGGGAATCTTATATACCCCGGGCTTCCTCAGACCCAAATCATCCTTCACAGATCCTAGAAGTGCTCTCGTCTATACCGGCGGACGAAAAACACTCTTAATGTCATACTTTTTTTTAAATTCTTCCTATCTTTGACGAAATACTCCCGGCAAAAGGTAGGAAAGCAACTGATTTGTGGATCTCATTTAATGGTTCAGGTGGAAGACCAAACTGAAAAGCACAGTGGATCTGCTTATCTGTGTAGCCATTCTGTTCAAACACAACTTTGATATTATCTAGTTCTTGCGTCAAACTTTCTGCATCATAAATGGCATAAGCTCTTCTAGCTAATGTCCGAAGAACGCCAGTACGTTGGACCGGAGGATGACAACTTGAGGCATGCAGATAGCGGTCCGTGTGCGTAGGTTTTCGATAAACACTATGTCCCAGTTTCCCATCATCTCTTCTGTAAACCAGAACATCAAGAAACGAAAGCTTCCCCTCCTTCTCAACTTCCATTGTGAATCTGATGTTGGGATGCATGCAGTTAAAATGGTCCAAAAGACGGTTGAGAGCTTCTTCCCCATGAGGCCACACCATAAAAGTATCATCGACGTACCTCCAAAAACAAGTTGGCACTGAGAACTCAGTTCCGGCGAGATTGTCTATCAGCAAGCTCACCTGAGGATGGCGGGCAGTTGCGTCGCTGAAATATTGTGTCAAGTTGACTTTAGTATCTGGCTGCAAACCCGAGAAGATTACAAGCAGTTATTACGCCGGGAAAATCTTTGTGGTCACAAGTATTATAAATGCTGTAATAAAATGACAACGACGTTAATTCAAAGTTCAAATGTTTGTTAAGCTTATGGGACTTAACTACGGGGTCATCAGTCCCTAAACTTACAAACTACTTACGAACTACCTTATACTAAGGACGGCACAAATATCCATGCCCGAGGGGGGATTCGAACCCCCGACCGTAGTGGCTGTGCAGACCGTGACTGGAGCGCCTCAGTCCCCGCGGACACCGCGCCCGGCAACGACGTTACTGTTACAGCAGCGGTGGAATGGCCGATATCTTCAAAGCTCACGTCTGCGGAGGGCATTGTTGTTCCCCGTCGGAGGTTCGAGTCCTCCCTCGGTCATCGGTGTGTGTGTGTGTGTGTGTGTGTGTGTGTGTGTGTGTGTGTGTGTGTGTGTGTGTGTGTGTTTTGTCCTTAGGTTAGTTTAAGTTAGTTTAAATAGATTGTAAGCCTAGTAGTTACGTAAAAAAAAAAAAAAAAAAAAAAAAAAAAAAAAAAAACAGAATGGAGCTGTAAGTACAGTAACACCATTCTACGACATTGTGCAGTCTTTCCACGGAAATACTTTTAATAATATGAGAGGTTTTCGAGTGAAAAGGTACGAAACGACACTGGGATGTAAATTAAGTCTTTATTCAGAAGTAATCACCAGAGGCATCAGCACAATTATCCCACCGTTTAATTAGCCGAAGGATAATCTGTTTCCAGAATTCAAAAAAATGTTCAAATGTTTGTAAATCTATCGGACCAAACTGCGTGGTCATCAGTCCGTAGCTTACAAACTACTTAAACTAAGGGAAACGAACCTAAGGGCAACACACACCCATGCCCCAGTGAGGACTCGAACCTCCGCAGCGAGGCGCCTTAGACCGCTCGGATACTCCACCGCGGCTTCCCAGAATTCCTAAGGCTGTGTCAAGAGACGGTTCTCTTCCCTTTGGGACGCTTTATAGCTGACCAAAGGGATGGAACTGACATTTCCGGGGTGGGTGTTCCAGCTTGTCCAACTTGATATTGCGTAGTACACTGTGTATAACCCTGGAGACGTGTGAACGTGCGTCATCATGAAACAATCACTCCCTCCTTGAAAAGCCCAGGCCGTTTGCTCTTGATGGACTTGCTTAGGCTACGGAGTGTCTCACAGTACACGTCACCGTTAATGGTCATTCCGTGCCCGAGGAATTCGATGAGTGTCAGACCTTGGACGTCAAAAAAGACGGTGAGCATCACCTTGCCTGCTGAGGGCCAATTTGAATTTTTAGGGGGAGCTGACGACACATGCTTCGCCTCCCTAGATGTCACACTACGTTATCCCAGAGCGGCATATTCAGATTTCACCCGGTTTGGTTGTCAAGGCATTTCTTGTTCAAAAATGTTCAAATGTTTGTATAGCTTATGGGACTTAACTACGGGGTCATCAGTCCCTAAACGTACAAACTACTTATGAACTACTTACGAACTAGGACGGCACAAATATCCATGCCCGAGGGGGTATTCGAACCCACGACCGTAGTGGCCGTGCAGACCGTGACTGGAGCGCCTCAGTCCCCTCGGCCACCGCGGCCGGCACATTTCTTGCCTTTCAATTTGTACATCCCTCGTAGATATGAAATTATAGACTTATGTCGCGGCCGGGATTCGAACCCAGGACCTCCTGCGTACTAGGCAGACGCCATAACTATTATTATTATTATTTGGTTTTTCAGGTAGACCGATGGTTTACGGTCGTTCTTTCTCGTTCGTAGTGGGTTGTTTGTAGAGTATTTGACCCAGGTGTTTTTTTTTTTTTTTTTTTTTTTTTTTTTTTTTCGTTACAGAGGGCGTTCGGCTCTCTGACTGAGGAGCGTGCTGAGTCATCGCACCCAGCTACTATTTGCCCACCGAGACTTAATGGAGACAGCGACTGCAAAGGACGGTCTTAGAGCACGTTCCCCTCCACTACACTAATCTGCCTCGTGTTCCCTTATAAATACGTTTCAAACTGCCAATGCTCTCCAACAGTGGAATAGCACCCCAGCGAAGAACGTTAATTGGAAATCCTGCCTTATACCTCAGACATCTGTATAAGGCAGCATTTCCTGTTACCGTTCTTCGCTGGGGTGCTATTCCACTGTTGGAGAGCATTCTCAGTTTGAAACGTATTTATAAGGGAACATGAGGCAGAGTTTAAATTTGCGTAATGGAGAAGGACGCGCCCTAAGATCGTCCGTGCAGTCGCTGTAGATCCATTAAATTTCTGTGGCCTAAACAGAAGAAAAAAAAGAAAGAAAAACAGTAGTTACGGTGTCTGCATACTATGCAGAAGGTGTCTGCATGATATGCAGAAGGGCCGCGGTGGAGTAGCCGAGCGGTCTAAAGCGGCGCGCGCGGTTGCTCGCCGTGGAGGTTCGAGTCCTCCCTGGCGCATGGGTGTGTGTGTGTGTGTGTGTGTGTGTGTGTTGTCCTTAGGTTAGTTTGCCTAGGTTTAAGTAGTTTGTAAGCTACGAACAGGTGACAACGCAGTTTCGTCCGATAGATTTATAAACATTTGAATATGCAGAAGGTCCTGGGTTCGAAACACGGCCGCGACATAAATTTTAATTCAATGCCTATACTTCAGTTTAATATCTTTAATAGATATCGAGGCAAAATATGTCTCTGGATATTGTTTATTTGATATTATATATGACAAAGTCGTTTCGAATTTTATAGATTTAATTGGCCTCCTTGTATAATTAATATTAAAAATCGGTCCATCATCGCGTACACGTATTAATATAAGTAGTATTGTCTGTTGCCGAAATTCGACCAATTGCTTTTGCAAAGGAACGAAACGAAATTTTTTAAAATGTAAATGGAATTGAATGATGTGCAAAAATTAGTACGCAAAATTGGTTCTCAAAAATTGTATCTGTCTAGCTCTGCATGTTTCACTCTGAATTACTGTTGAAACATGGTATTAATTTTCTTGTGCGCCTGTGTATATAACGATTATACGAGCTATGTCCACAAAGTAAGTTCCGTTTGGTTATATATAACAAACGTGTACAGATACAGAAATAAAATTTATTGTACAAAAATATACAACTATTAAACTACTTTTCTACATAACTTCAGAAATTTGTCGTAGAGTGGCAGAAGTCTTTGTATGCCTTCTTCGTAGAAGGTTGCCGCCTGTGTATTCAACCATGTGGTAACATGTTCTTTCAGCTCATCATCATCGCTGAAGTGTTTACCACCATGGACAGGTTTTAGGTGTAAGAAGAAAGTCGCTAGGAACGAGGCTGAACGGAAGATGATCATACACGTCCCAGTGAAATTCCCGTTAGAGTTGTTTGGTCACATTCGCCTTGTGAGGTCGGGCGGTAACGTGAAGGGAAAAAGAAAACTCCTTTCATCTCTTCTTACACCTAAAATCTGTCCTTGATAGTCAACACTTCAACGATGATGAGCTGAAAGAACATTTTACCACATGGTTGAATACACAGGCGGCAACCTTCTACGAAGAAGGCACACAAAAACTTGTGCCACGCTATGACAAGTGCCTACAAAATTTCGGAAGATATGTAGAAAAGTAGTTGAACAGTTGTAGATTTTTATACAATAAATATTTTTTCTGTATCTGTACACGTTTCGTTTATATAACCAAACGGAACTTACTTAGTGAACATACCTCGTTCATAGACACAGATTACCGAAATAAAATTGTTCTCGTCTTCATATTCAAGACTAAATGGGGGGCCGGCCGCGGTGGCCGAGGGGACTGAGGCGCTCCAGTCACGGTCTGCACGGCCACTACGGTCGGGGGTTCGAATCCTCCCTCGGGCATGGATATTTGTGCCGTCCTTAGTATAAGGTAGTTGATAAGTAGTTTGTAAGTTTAGGGACTGATGACCCCGTAGTTAAGTCCCATAAGCTTAACAAAGCTTAACAAACTTTTTGAACTAAATGTGGGAATGTAAGCAGCTTCCTTTAGTCGAATGTGAGTCTTTTCACGTGACGTGTCATGTGGATAATCAATCACCTGTACTTCTGTCCCTGCCACCATAATGGGTGGCCAAAAAATATTAAACTGAGATTTGCTACATTCGTCACAGTAAAAAAAGAAAAGAAAAAAAAGGTCACAGATTTACGATCGCAGCAAAACATGGCATTATAATTACGATTATAATTACGAACGCGTAATAAAAGTACAGGGTGGACCTAAGCCGGTAGTCGGGTCAGGAACAGCTGCAGCCAGCGGCGATATATCAAAGGTCACGTATCGGCCGAGTGTCGGAGGTTCGGTGAACCGCCGCCAGAGACGCTGCCGTCGCCGCCGCCGGTCGTTCCGTCCGTAATTTCCTGGAAACGTTTGTCGTAAGAAGGCGGCCTTCATTTCCCCCGAGTCAAGGTTTTAATCCCTCTGTCTCCATCTCGTTATCTCTATCTGTCTTAGGCTCCCTCTGCGAATCTCGAATTCCTCCACCCGCGCGCTTTATTTTTTTGCCTTTCCCTTTTCATTTAATAACACATAAAAAGAAGCTATCCAATTTCTGAGCGCTTCCCTTTTTCTTCTCTTGTCCACTCAAGTTGCTTACAATTCTTCGCCAAGACTTGGCACTGGTTCCAGGTAGAATATTCTTCAGTTCTCATTTCAGTCATAAATCAGTGAATCGTGATGTGTCATTGCATTCCTTATATTTCATGGAGTGTGGTTTTATGTCCCACTTCTCTCAAATATATGTTACGCTTTGTAAGCACAAATCGCATGATTATATTACTCGTTGCTCAGATTAACCTACACTGACGGCAATATGCATCCATACTACCCATCATTAACTATATTTTCCTTTTTATTGTTTTAAATAGTATTAACATTTGAATTTTTGTTTCTGTAATTATTTGATGCAGTACAATGGTAAGTCAGCAGAAATATCATTCATAATCCCATTCATTCGTCCACCCAGTCTAGTGAAGGACAATGGATAACAGCCTACATCGACATATGTCCCCTGAAATCATTTGTGTTAAGATGAGGGAAAGTAGTTTTCCACCAGTGTCCTTTATATTGAGGAAGTAAAAATGACACGAACTACTGTGAGGGCCGTAATATATTATAGTTTTGAAACCCCTACTAGATATATACGATTGTAGATTGAGCTTGCCGGCCGCGGTGGCCGAGGAGACTGCGGCGCTTCAGTCACGGTCTGCACGGCCACTACGGTCGGGGGTTCGAATCCCCCCTCGGGCATGGATATTTGTGCCGTCCTTAGTTGTAGCTAGTTCATAAGTAGTTTGTAAGTTTAGGGACTGATGACCCCGTAGTTAAGTCCCATAAGCTCTACAAACATTTGAACATTTAGATTGAGCTTGTTTTGATTCTTGGCATTTCTGATGCTGTGATTCAGCGTCTCGAAAGCTACAAATTAGATGAAAATTTTTTAAAAGTGGACTAATTTCTGTAGCGTGTGACGGAGCTGCAGTGATGATTGGACGAAAATCTGGAGTTGCTGCCCTTTTTAAAGACAGGTTACCGCCCATTGTTGTTTTGAATTGCTGTAATCATATGCTTCAACTTTGTGTAGTGAAGAAAATGACAATATCAATCGATTTAAAGGATTCATCTAAAAACTCATGTTCTCTACCACGCCTCGCCAAAGAACAGCCGAGAGTTGCATTTATTTACTGAAGAACTCGGTGTTCAACTGTTAAAAAATTGGTTGTTCGGCACAACATGGGAAGCATACAGTTTTCGTATAGTTTCAGCAGTTTGGAGAACTATGAGGTTGTTGCAAACCATTTTGTAGCAGCTAAAGAAGACCCAACACGTGATGATTCAGACAGATGCTCAGGAAACTGACATCAACGTACTTTGTTTTAGATTTGGCGTTGATGTGTTATGCACTTCAAGATGTTTCAGAAATTAGTGAGGAACTGTAACACCAAGATGTAGACTTTTTCTGGCAAATAAAAAGCTTCAGGTTTTGGTTAACACATTTATTGCTCGGAAAGGTAGTCCAGGACCTTGTTATGAATAGGCTGTGACATCTGTCAAAAACAGAAATTTTATGGGAATCAAATGGTATGAAAAAACAATAACAGCCCATTAATCCTGTTGAGCTTTATTACAGCATTTCACAAGCCATCGAAAAGAGACTGCTGAGTGGGGAAGATGCAGCTTTGGCCAAGTCAGCCCGTATACTTGACACAAGCACTTGGCCCAAACGCAGTAAAGTCAGTATTTTTGGAGAGAAAGATGTTGCGTCACTTGCAGTTCGCTTTCAGCTGAACAAACGAGAGGCGATTAAAGCTTTTCGTAAATATGTTTATGACAATTGCAAAAACTTTGATGGCAGTTTGAGAAATAAAGACGGCCGCGGTGGCCGAGGGGACTGAGGCGCTCCAGTCACGGTCTGCGCGGCCACTACGATCGGGGGTTCGAATCCCCCATCGGGCATGGATATTTGTGCCGTCCTTAGAATTACTTAGTCCATACGTAGTTTGTAAGTTTAGGGACTGATGACCCCGTAGTCAACTCCCATAAGCTATACAAACATTTGAGAAATAAGGTATCCCACAAATTTGCTGCCGGCCGCGGTGGCCGAGGTGACTGAGGCGCTCCAGTCATGGTCAGCATGGCCACTACGGTCGGGGGTTCGAATCCCCCCTCGGGCATGGATATTTGTGCCGTCCTAGTTCGTAAGTAGTTCATAAGTAGTTTGTAAGTTTAGGGACTAATGACCCCGTAGTTAAGTCCCATAAGCTTAACAAACATTTGAACATTTTATGAACAAATTTGCTTCCGTTGACAATTATCACCAAGACAATTCCAGGGTCATCTAGTGATTGTGAACGGCGGTTTTCCCAAATGTACCTGATCATCACTGACAGAAGAGCCTCTCTGCTAACAAAAACTGTGCCCTCACTACATTTTCTGAAGTTGAATGGCCACCACTGACTCGTTTTGACCCTTCCAAGTATTTGTAATCTTGGCTGCTTCGTGGACAGCGCTCTGCTATGGACACAAACAGCAAGGGGAGAGAGAGAGAGAGAGAGAGAGAGAGAGAGAGAGAGAGAGAGAGAGAGAGAGAGAGAGAGGAGGGACATACAACGAAAACTTTTCAAAGCTTTGGACAATTTTGTAAACTGTAAGATAAAACTTACAAATCTTTTTCCGTTTTTTATGTCTTTTAGTAGAAATTAACATATATTCACCTAAGTGGAATTATTTTTTAAACAAATCATAAACTCAGAAATAAATGTAAGTTAATTAATTAATTGAACAGTTAACTAACCAATAAAAGTTTAACACAAGTCTCTTGGAGCACATGAGTATTTTACTCGTCCTTTTTAAAGGTACAAAGTTGCATTCCCACCAGTGGAGTATAGAGGGGAGGGGGTCTACCGGCATGCAGTCCCCCCCCCCTCCTTGAAGCCCTTTCCCCTCCTCCCCCCCCCTAGTCCAGATTAGATTGAAACATGTTCGATACATCATTTATACGACATTTCGTAATGATGTGGAACGTGTCAGTTTAGTAAATTTTGTGTATACATAATCAATATTTTAAGGGTTTTTTATTTTTATTTATTTTTTTTTATTTTAGTTTTACCTAAAAATTCATCTACACTGTAGAAAGCTAGTTGGCGACTTTTGATGCAACTTGGTAAGTGACCGAAGACTTTTGTGCAGCATAATTCACCTCTTTTTGTGCCAAAGTTAGATTTAAAAACTTGAATATTGAATATCACTATTACTTTGCAATTCGGACAGATGACCTCTACAGTTCGGTGCCTTAGCTTTATAAACATTTTAACTGTTGTCGTCTGCTTAATGTGTCGACAGATATTGTACAAAGGGGCATGAGGTAAGCATTGCACTCTCCTTTGCAAACGTTTAGTAACGTTAATTCATCGTCAATGTTTCTAATTAACTTATGATTCATATAGCATTACTGCAATTTTACCCCTTTTGACAGTTTCATTGCTTCAGTAATTTATTAATATATGGTCGTCGAAAAGACTAAACCTAATCTTCCAAGTAATATTAAACTAACTTGTCTCGTTACCAGCCATGTCGATTATTCGTAGTACAATTTTTCCTTTGTCCCTATCAGTCTCCACTTCCCGAGACTATACTCATGCTCATATATCATTATCTAAAGTCTGAATCAATGTATTACATGAATATTATGTGAATTTAAAGGTTAAATTTTAAGGGATTTGTATAGTTTCATGCTTGTCCATGGAAGAGGATCTAACATTTGCTGAATCTGTAGTAATGGTAAAGTCAAATTTACTTTCTTCATTAGAAGCCAGAATAAAATGAAGAATTATTTCTGTTGTAAATGCTCTCCATGCACTGAAATATGCGCTTCCCATCCCTTCATTTGTTGTTTTTAGGAAATATAAACGCATTGGCTGTTAAACATATATTAGTTTCACCGTACTAATGGGTTACTATGACAGTCATAATACGTGTAGATAACGTATGGTAGATTTTGGATATTCTCTACGATTACAAGATTAAGAAACCAAATCAACTATATTACCAATTCACCCCGTACTTTATATCAGTTACATAATTTCAGTAATCACGTTATGCACTAAACGCTGGGAACGTTCATTAGGATCGTGTGCAAGAATTAACCTACCATAATAAATTCCGAAAAAAGTAGGCAAAACAGAGCCGATGAGAAGATATTTTGTTATTGACGCGTCTGAATACATTGTTCCCAGCGCATTCTTTTTTACTTGTGAGTAGCTGCACTAAGCAGTGGTCAGTGTCTGAAACGTGTCGATAAAAAATATTTTTGTAAGAAAATGTCTAATATTGTGCCTCCTGTTTTGTGGCGAGTAACTTGCTTGCAAGAAAATGTATAATATTGCTTCTACTGTGTGTATCGATATGTGAACTTAACTCTGTGAAGTTTCATCTTTCGCAAAGATCATGTATTGCATAGCATTGTAGCTCGCACAGAGAGAGAGTAGCACTTGTGGTTCAGCTCGCTTAGAGAGCGGTTGAGTTGTGTGTATGGCTCCGATGTAGAGCAGAGGCTGCTGTGCCAGCAAGTTGATTTGATTGTATTTGGAATATATATTGTATTTTTTATTACTATCAAAACGTTGTACCACCGCTGGAATAAAGGTAATTGCATTTGATGTCATTAGGAAAAAGTTGTATTATGTAGGTAATGTGATGGTGATTATTAATAATAAGCAACAAAGTTGACCTTTCTTTCATGTTTCATTTACGTAGTTAGAAGATTAACCTACTTCTTCCATTTGATAATTAGTTATTAGTGAATTTAAAGTGCAGCATTGATTTTGGTAATCTTTTTGAACAGATTTCGTTATTTGTGCTATAGTAAATGATTGTTATGCAACACTGCAGTCAGTTGATTAGGATACTGAATTTTGATAATCAGGTACTGATCTGCATAAAGTCAAACATTAAGAAAGTGGTTTGTGGTTTTTTTATTATCTTTCTCGCAGTCAAATATTTTGAGTATAGTCAGTGTCTGTTTCATATGGTGACTTGCCACAGTAGTTTTGTTAAAAGATCCGTTGCGCACATAATCAGTTTAATGCACTGTTTCTTATTTAATAGTATATAAATCAATATCAGGGCAATAATTAAACGAAATTGCTGTGTTAATGAACAATTTGTTGTCTGATTTAACGATAGGTTCAACATCCACAACACACACACAGCTTTTATGTCTTCACGCATAAGTAATTATCTGTTTGTGATAAGAACTTGCATAATAACCTCTCCGATGACGTACGCAGATATGTCCGCTTCCACAACCAACATAAATTAACTAAAACCTGATAAATGGCAGGACTCTAGCTAAACAGCAAACTTCTTTTCTATTGAGAGACCATGCAATATGAGCTACTTGTTATGGGAAATCCACCTGCAGTTCAGGTGTGCTACACCTGGCAGGCAATCGATTGCGGTGGTATTTTGATGGACAGACATGACTCCATCTTTTGTGAGCCAGTGTTCTAAACGCAATCTCTATACTTATGAGACGTATTTTTTGTCTGTCTGTCTGTCTGTTCTCTTATACTCAAGATCCAGACTACTAAATAACGTGAAATTTGGTACGCGTACACAAAATTACATGGGGGGGGGGGGGGAGGTTCTTAAACAGTTGTTTTTTTTTGTAAACCAATCGTAAGATATGAGAAAAAGTGAAAGAGCGTTTTCAATGTGTCCGTGTAAATCTATATCTCCGCACTGATCTTGATGAAATTTTGCACAATTTGCCTTCAAAACAAGAGGAAGGGCACTGTCTACATAAAATTTTGATGAAATTTTGTACACTTGACCTTGAAAACCGTTCCATCATCGACATGGATGTCGCCGAAGTGTCGACAGCTAAAAATTCTTGCACTAGGCAATCACACACGACACCTGGACCTAATAGGCAAAAGTACCACACGAACATCATCATCATCATCATCATCGTCGTCGTCGTCATCACCATCTCAGGTGAGACCAACCATAAACACCTTAAAAAATACTGTTACATCACCTTAGTTCTAAGGTCCCCTGAACAAGCTGAATGTGTATATTGCATCAAGAACACAGTTCCTTAGATTGTCCATAGATGACTCTTAACTCGCACCAAGACTTAAACAATCACACATGAGCGGTGCCAATGCGATGGAGTGGGTAGGACGTCCGAGCAGTTCAAATTCATATTTCCGGATGTCTGTAAATCTAAGGAACTTAACTACTTTAGTCATCAATCCATAGGAGTTTCGATTCCTCCCTGAGGTGTTGTCCTTAGAGTAAGTTAGTTAGTTTATAAGTCTAGGGACTGCTGACCATAGCAATATGGTCCAATAGCTTTACAAACATTTGAACATTTTGAACATGCAAATCATACACTCACCCACACGGTCTTGCAGCTTTTATGGTGCAAATGGAATCAAATCAGCAGCTGATAACTTTTTAAGAGCAATATTTTTAATGGTATTGTTGAAACTCGACCTTTAGGGGCAGCTAGATGGGATGTCTGGGAATAGTAATGAATCAACAGAAAACACATCCCTTAATGGGTATGAGCAATGGCACCAACATGAGCAACAGGAAGTGCCTGTGAGGTGAGGTGCAAAAGAAAGAAATTGATATTATGTAGCAACAGGCAGGAGCAATCATTTTTCTGAATTTCCTTTTGCATCCAGTTTTGATATTATGTTGTTGTCGTCTTCATGCAGGACCAAGTAGAATATGCAGACCATTACCTCAGTATGTTCACAGTATATTGGAGGACCTATTTAACACTGGCAGTTATGATAACCAGAAAAATTACAATAGTCTACTGCGCCGATGACGAATTTATGTTCAAAATGTTCAAATGTTTGTAGAACTTATGGGACTTAACTACGGGGTCATCAGTCCCTAAGCTTACAAACTACTTATGAACTACCTATGACTAAGGACGGCACAAATATCCATGCCCGAGGGGGGATTCGAATCCCCGACCGTAGTGGCCGTGCAGACCGTGACTGGGGCGCCTCAGTCCCCTCGGACACCGCGGCCGGCGAATTTATGCGGATTGTAAACGGAAGTTGTATATATAAGCAGAGTGTCCATGTATTCGTGTATTTGTTTGTACGTAATGCATAATAATCTACAATTTTGTTCGAATCTTTATGAAATAAAACACGAGTAAGCTTCAATCCATGAGGATGGTCGCCGTAATTTTAAGAATAACGTAAAACACATAGTCAAGAGATCTAACGTCGTAAACAATGAGATGCGAGAAAAAGTGCTACATCACTCGAAAATGTTGCACATTTCCTCCCAAACCACCGGACCGATTTCAACCAGATTTGATACTCATCATTCTTACAGTGACGTAACAGATGTTGCAGGGTTGTGGGGGTTGCGACGAGAATTTATTCTTACACTGTATGAGAATGAGAGTACTTAGTGACTTGCAATAAACTTTAAAGATAATTTCAAACAATCGTTATATTTTTTCTCGCTGACGAAGCGCAAGGTAAATAGTTTTTGGGTTACTACTTTACCTCTGTTCATGTACTAAAACTAAGGCATTCGGTATGACGTCACAACTTATAATTTCTACACTACAAATTGTAGCCGTAGGACATTTTACACACATACAGACGAATTTACCTTCGAAATTTTATCACAGTTTGACATGTACTTCATGAGATATGAGCACATAAACAGTAACGTTCATGGGAAACCGACCCATCACGCATCAAGTTTTAATCTATTACTTTTTTACTACTAATTGTATTCGCAGCAGATCTTACATACGTACAGAACATATACAAATGAATATATACCTAAAAAATATACAATTGTACAACACATAATTCAATAAATATGAGATCGTACGATTTATATAAGTCATTTGTATTTTGATTACTATCTTTCTTTGTTTGGATATTGTACTTATAATTTTGTACATTACGCAAGACAACCTGATCTCTTATATATTCTCCGATAAATATAACACGTTTTAGAAACATGTTTAGAAAAAAAAGAGATGAGAGATAGAAGGGATAAGAGGAGTACTAACTCAAGGCAGGAATAAATAAATATCCGAGCAACGCCGGGTTTTCAACTGGTTCTTAATAAAATATGTTCGAAAGAGTTTACCTCTCTCTCTCTCTCTCTCTCTATCTCTCTCTCTCTCTCTCTGTGTGTGTGTGTGTGTGTGTGTGTGTGCCCTTTAATGGATGTGTAAGAGTCTGATCTGATGATCCGTTTAATGAAATATTATCCGCCCTTATTAGCATTTAACAAAAATTGTAATCTACCGTGATTCGCATTTAATAAATATCTGGCCTTTTTATTTATAAAACTGTCAGTTCTCATTTACATTTTAATTAGAAAAATATAACTTGTACTAATTTCAGATACAAGAAGGGAAGCATTGAAATGCTGACACACTATACATTTAACTGAAATACTAATTGCTTAATTAATCCGTGACATTCAGTTTATGAAAAATAACTATAAAATAATAAATTTGAATATTGCAATCGTAATGATTTTGCAAATGTCAGATAAATCTAACAAACAACAAAAAACGACTGGCAGAAAAGTTCGCTGGGGTGGTCTACGCCACAAGAGTCTTTCTTATAGACAAATCACTGAGAACCTCGTAAACATGCCAAGTTTAGACAACCACTGAGCGAGATTTGGTTATACGATACCTGATATTAGATCGTGCTACACCACGAAGATGTGCTACACACGCGAAATTTAAAGGATAGGAAAAAGATGCTGAGATATTCAAATGATCAGCTTTTCAGAGCATTCTCACAAGGTTGGCCCCAGTGGCGACACGTACAACGTGCTGAAATGAGGAAAGCTTCCAACCGTTTTTTCATACACAAACATCAGTTGACCGGCGTTGCCTGGTGAAACGTTGTTGTGATGCCTCGTGTAAGAAGGAGAAATGCGTACCGTCACGTCTCCGACTTTGACAGAGATCGGATTGTCGATTGCGGTTTATCGCATCGCGACATTGCTGCTCGCGTTGGTCGCGGTCCAATGACTATTAGCAGAATATGGAATCGGTAGGTTCAGGAGGGCAATACGGAACGCCGTGCTGGATCCCAACGGCCTCGTATCACTATCAGTCGAGATGACAGGCATCTTATCCGCATGGCTGTAACGGGTCGTGCAGCCACGTCGCGATCCCTGAGTCAACAGATGGGGACGTTTGCAAGACATAAACCGTCTGCACGAACAGTTCGACGACGTTTGCAGCAGCATGGACTATCAGTACGGAGACCATGGCTGGAGATACCCTCGATGCTCCATCACGCCTGCGATGGTGTATGCAACGAAGAATCTGGGTCCATGAATGCCAAAACGTCATTTTTCGGATGAATCCAGGTTCTGTTTATGGCATCATGATGATCGCATCGATGTTACGCGACATCGCGGTGAACGCACCTTGGAAGCGGGTATTCCTCATCGCCATACTGGCGTTTCACCTGGCGTGGTGATATGGGGTGCCATTGATTACACGTCTCGGTCACCTCTTGTTCGCATTGACGGCACTTTGAACAGTGGCCGTTACATTTCAGATGTGTTACGACCCGTGGTTCTACCCTTCATTCGATCCCTGCGAAACCCTACATTTCAGCAGGATAAAGCACGACCGCATGTTGCAGGTCATGTACGGGCCTTTCTGGATACGGACAATGACTGCTGCCCTGGCCAACACATTCTCCAGATCTCTAAGCAAATGAAAACGTCTGGTCAATGCCGGCCGAGCAACTGGCTCGTTACAATGCACCAGTCACTACTCTCCTGATGGACTGAGGTGTCGTGTTGAAGATGCATGAGCATCTGTACCTGTAAACGCCATTCAAGCTCTGTTTGACTCAATGCCCAGGCGTACCAAAGCCATTACTACGGGCAGAGGTGGTTGTTCTCAGGACCTATGGACCCAAATTGCGTGAAAATATAATCACATGTCAGTTCCAGTATATTTGTCCAATAAAAACCCTTTATCATCTGCATTTCTTCTTGGTGTAGCAATTTTAATGGCCAGTAGTGTTTTTTTGTGCAGCCATAGGACGTCATGTTTCGATTCAAACTGTACGTAATGGGCTGCATGAGATATGTACTTCCCATGACGAGGATCAGCTTTGAAACCTAGTCACCATGCAGCACGGTACAGATAGCATGCTGAATGTTAATCAGAATTAACAAGTGCTATTCATAGATGAGAGTCTCATCTTCCTTCAACCAGAAAATTGTTTGGCAGCATCCAGACCAGCCTGACTGCCTTATATGCATCGTCTAGCGAGTGCAGCAAGGCGGTCGTTCCCTGATGTTTTGGGGTATGGGGATTATGTGGGGCCACTGTACGCCGCTGGTTGTCAAAGAAGGAAACCAAACGGCTATGCGGTACCTTTGGTCACATAGTGCAAACATATCGGCAGCATTTCCGTAAGAGACGCGACGTACTGAACGATAATTCTCGCACTCATGATGTATAACTTGTGAATGCGTTTCTTCATGCTAACTAAATTCGAATGTCTAGCTTCTACAGACATCAACCCAATCGACGACGCACAAACCAGTCTGAGTGATGTACGTCGATTCGCCTTTGAGTAGTCTGCAAACCTGGACCAACAGTCCCTTGATGATCTAGTGGACAGTAAGCCAACACGAATGTGGGCATGCATCTGTGCAAGAATATGTGTTACCGGGTGTTAAGGGTGCAATGTGGAATACAAGTTCAGTAATTCAAAGTTATACCTGAACAACTTGACAGCTTCTGTTTTCTATAGCAAAGAAGCGAATTGAAATGTTAATTTTTCTATCTCCGTTCTATAGGTTCATGAACCTCTAGAATCGTATCGATGCAACACTTTTATGGTCTGTGTAAAATCTTTAAATCATCTCGGTGCCCACGATGCAAACTGGTAATAAAGGCTAATGTGACTCTTCTGTCTTTCTGTCAGTAAATACAGACGTAAATTTAAAGTTAATAGACGTTCTGCATAATTGAGTGCGTGAATGAATATATACGTCAACAAATTGAAATCAATAAATTACTGCTGTCTAGCTAATGTCATTAAATGCGTCTGCAATCCTGATTTTCTAAGTTCGTAATGACGTGTTGGGAGAGTGTGTATCGTATTTGTGTACCTACAGCTGACCAGAATAGAATAACTGATTGCAAATCTGTTAGATCAACACTTGTAACGTATTTAGCTGAACCAAGTACAATGCTGCAAGCTACTTTTCAGTAGAGATTTGTAAATTAATATGTTCGTTGTTGCAGCCATTGCGTTAAGTAATGAAGGCAGAAACTACGAAGTCAACACGATATTGAAGTTTTTCAAATCATTGTATTCTCTGTAGTTTGAGCGATCAAGCTCATGAAAGCTGAGGTTGACAACATTTATGATCACATCTGTTCTTACATAAGTTACATTCAGATTGTCATATGAAACATATAATCGGAACTTTGAATGGTAATGGAATTAGAAACACAAACCTGTAACCTATTTCACTTAAACATGTTAGTATTTAAAAAGCATCAATTTAATTAAAAAAAAAAATACGTTGTGTCCCTGAAACTCTCAACATTGGCTATCTGGCGCCGCAAAAATAAAAATTTTACTCTTTACCTCTTCCTCCAAAACTGTATTCATCACAAAATCATGTTAATATATTTTAAAGGTACTTAATGCAATATAAATAATATCTTCCGCTTCTTTGGTATCAGAAATTAGTGTATCCTGTGCCTTATTTCGAACTCAAATCTCGCGATCACAGTACTGACTTAATTGCCACTCAAAGCAGAGCAGCGATATTCGACAAAACAAAAGAATCTCCCAGGCAGACATTCCAGTGCTATACTACCCAGAGTTTGTACATTATACTCCTAAAAGATACTTATCAAAATGCTCTAACACAGCTAAACAGTCAGAACACAAGTAATGAGACCCAGAAAAATTTGATAAAACATGCTCTTAGGTCGCTGAGATTTTAACTGATGAAACTCCTTCATCACTAGTTTCGGGATTCGCCCATCATCAGATAATCAATTTACATCATTTGTAATATTAAATACTAACAAATCAGTAACGTGTATTCCGAGGTGACCGCGACAAAAGTATGCAAGACATTGTTTTTGGACCTCTAGGAAGACAGGTTAGTTAACAAGAAAAAGTTAAAATTGCTACAATCGTCAGTCCCAGCGAAGTATGGCTCCAATAACACTCACAGGTAGTAAGGAGTGATGATGAAAAACCGACAGAGAATGATTCTGTGTACCGCTTCCTGTAGCCGTACTTATCCTTCACTGGTCAATTGTGAAACCCTAACGAATTCCAACGTTTAACAGTACCTCTGGTTCTCCAGATGAGTCAGAGTCACGAAGTGGAGAGGAGTGTTACCAGAAACTTCTTTCAACGTAGCCTGAAGCTCGAGAAATACCAGTTTCCAGCACCACCATCAGTGCTCTGTCGAAGAGGGCTGTAAAGAAAACGCTCACCATCACTGTCCTGTCCGAACAAAACCCCGATTTTTTTTATACCACTATTGGGACTGAAGGTCGGACCGGGTCGGGAGCGACTCGCGAACGACCGATCGACTGAGGGCGTCGGAAAAATTGTGACCGGCGTCGCACCAGACTACTGACAGGGCGACTAGAGAACGACCTACCGACCGAGGGAGTCGGCGGAGAATCACCGCTAATAGTCAACACTTAACGAGAGGATGAGAGGCGACAAACAACGACAACTAAATGGAACTGACTGACCAA
The DNA here is from genome assembly GCA_026315105.1 of Locusta migratoria. Classification (NCBI taxonomy): domain Eukaryota; kingdom Metazoa; phylum Arthropoda; class Insecta; order Orthoptera; family Acrididae; genus Locusta; species Locusta migratoria. The sequence continues at coordinate 330,972,435 of CM048745.1, forward strand.
AGTGTGAACAAACTGAGACCATTACGTAGCTGAATAAGACATCTACATACATACTCCGCAATTCACAATAAGGTGCGTGGCGGAGGGTACCACTACTAGGCATTTCCTTTCCTATTCCACTCCCAAATTGAACGAGGAAAAAAAGAATGCCTATATGCCTCCGTACGAGCCCTAATTTCTCTTATCTTGTCTTTGTGATCTTTACGCGAAATGTAAGTAGGCGGTAGCAAGATCGTACTACACTCAGCTTCAAATTCCGGCCCTCTAAATTTACTTAACAGAAATTCACGAAAAGAACGTCGTCTTTCTGCCAGCGATCCCCAATTGAGTTGCCGGAGCATTTCCGTGACACTCGCGTATTGGTCGGACCTACCGGTAACAAATCTAGCTGCTCGTCTCTGAACCGCCTCTATGTCTTCCTTTAAACTGATCTGCTGTGGGTCCCAAACACTTGAGCAATACTCAAGACGTGGTCGTACAAGCGTTTTATACGCGGTCTCCTCCTTTACAGGTGAAGTACATCTTCCCAAAATTCTCCCAATAAACCGAAATCGGCTGTCCGCCTTACTCACAACTGTACTTACATGCTCGTTCCATTTCATATCACTCTGCAATGTCACGCCTAGATATTTGAACGACGCGACAGCATCAAGAAGCTCACTACTAATGCTGTATTCGAACATTATGGCAGTGTTTTTTCTACTCATGCGCATCACTTTTTTCTACATTGAGAGCTAGCTGCCGATCTTCGCACCAACTAGAAATTTTGTCTAAGTCATCCTAAACGCTATTACAGTCAGTTACAGACGACACCCTCCCATACACCACAGCATCGTCAGCAAACGGCCGCAAATTACAACTTACTCTGTCCATCAGATCATTTATACAGATAGAAAATAATAGCGGTCCTATTTCACTCCCCTGGGGCACGCCAGACGATACACTCGTCTCTGATGAACACTCGCCGTCGAGAACAACGTACTGCGTTCTATTACTTAGGAAGTCTTCCAGCCAGTCACAAATGTGTAAAGACAAAAAATATTCAAATGTTTGTAATCCTATGGGAGCAAACTACGTTGGTCATCAGTCCCTAGTCTTGACAAACTACTTCAACTAAGTTAAACTAACCGAAGGACAACACACACATCCATGCCCGAGGGAGGATTCGAACCTCCGAAGCGGGAGGCCGCGCGATCCGTAACGGACGCTCCAGACCGCTAATGCCGAGTGGCGCTGAGTAATATGCCAGATAACAACGTGGAGCAACGAAAGTATACGAAGCGCAATCGAGACACGAGTGAGGAGCATGCTGCGACCCCCCGGCCCCAAATAGCGCGGCTGCCTGCGCAGAAGGCCTGCGCGGTGAGCGCGTCACTGTGCGCAGCCAGCACTTCCTAGAAGTTCAAATGTTCAAATGTTTGTAGAGTCTATGGGACTTAACTACGGGGTCATCAGTCCCTAAACTTACACACTACTTATGAACTACCTACAACTAAGGACGGCACAAATATCCATGCCCGAAGGGGGATTCGAACCCCCGACCGTAGTGGCCGTGCGGACCGTGACTGGAGCGCCTCAATCCCCTCGGCCACGGCGGCCGGCTCCTAGAAGTTAAGGCCTGACAACTGGCCGTGCCTACGTCACACCGAGAGGCGCGTGTCCAGCGAGAAAGACAGGCCTCATAGCATACATCAACAATGTAATTCCGAGCCGGCACGATCGTTAGCCGATTGGCCGGCCGCTAGGGCACACCCCCTGCATCATAGCGCACAGCCACTGAGCTAGCGATCGCTCCGGCTCGGAACTACCTTGCTTATGGGGCATGACGTATGCGCTTGGGGTCTGTATTTCCCGTTGGCCGCGGAGAGGCAGCAGACGCAAGCTGACTGGCCGGCCGCTACAAGGTGGTGGGCGTGCCCCAGCGGGCAGCCAGTCAACTGGTGTGACGTAGGCATGGTGAGTTGTCAAGCACCACAACCTAGAGAGAAGGCCGCGGCGCTCTCGTGTGACATCCGGCAGAGTAGGTTGCGCGCGCTAAGCTGACTGGCTCGCTGCTTCGGCATAGTGGGCCGTGCCCCAGCGGCTACCCAGTTAGCTATGCGCGCGCAACTTTCTCTGCCTGACGTCACTCGAGAGCGCCGAGACCTTCTCTCTAGGTGGTGGCGCTTCTAGGCGGTGTTGGCGCAGCGCTGTAGTGGCGACGACAGCGCTCGCGGGTTGTGAGCGCCACCTAACGGCCGTTGCTGAAGTCCATGTGGTCTGGCGGGCTCTCGAACTCATCGGGTCGGATACCAGAACCACAGTTCTCAAGAGAAACAAGAGTTGATTGCATCCGTCCTCCTGCCACCTCCAATTAGCGTGTACCTCCAGTAAAATTTGCCCTCCTAGGAGAACACAGGGCACATTTGCAGAAATATGGAAGGCATCAGTGTCGATGGTGATGATACTGAATCATCTAACATTACATCCCATCGCAAAATTTTTGTGTCCCAGCCTCGTCGTCGCTTTTGAGTCTCGTCTCCGTCGTAGGTGTAGGTGGCCGAGTAGAAAGAGTCCGACACAGGAACAAAGGATGCACACTTGTGCGGTATGGAGGTGACCAACCAGTGGGACAGCAGCAACTAGAAACACTAGAGTAAATTAGAAGATATATATATTTCATAAAGACTTAGTAATACTTAACTTTTACGTAGTTATTGGCTGCAGAATGCTGATACATAGTTGAGCTAGACGCCTGCCTAGTGCCTGTCCGATAGCCAAGTCTTCAGTGGTGCCTATCTGATTCCGAAGTGTTAACGGGTTCCTATCTCAGTCCCAAGTGAACGATGTCGTTCAGTGGTGGCCACGAGCGGGACCGCTCTCGTGGCTGACGTCGTAAGAACGCCGCGCCGTGCGTGCATGGCGGCGCGCGGCGAAAGTAGGTGGCGCGCACTTTGGACTTGTGCGACACCGCAAAAATATACAAATTTGTTATCTGAGTAAAGAACAAAATACGTGAAAGGGGACAGGCGTTCATGCCTGACATCCATGTTTACCGAAAATATCTTAGTTGCTTACTGTGGTGCATTCTGATCGAGATTTTGTATTTGAGAATAGTTACCAGTCCTCAGTTTCCTCAGTTAGATAGTCCGATTCCGCACCGCATCCACAGACTAATGCAGCAATGTGCAAGGACTCTTACAAATTGCTTCGTAGAAATGTAATTTAAATGACTCTTCTAACGAAATAAAAGAGTTTATCAAGAGGAAGAAAATAATCACTGGGCGAAAGCAAGTCTTTATATACGATGTTAAAACTGTCTAGTTGGAAAGTTCCTAAAGTCTCTCTCCTGCTTTACCCAAGTGATCACAGAATAACATAGAGAGGCCTTACAATGACAGTGAAATGAAGCTGGCAGGAGAGCGTGACACCCAACCAACATGGCGGCCGCAGAGCATGAATCGTACTAGTGCCGAGCGCCACCTGGCCACAGGCTAGTTTATTGAGTTCGCTGTCTGTTAATTCCTTTCTCATGTATTTTAAGGCAATTTCGCAGATACTATTCTATCAAGCGAACATGTTTTCTAGAATGGAATTAAATTTTACACATGTTTGAAGTTTTCCTTCCATTATAGGCTAAACACTATATAAACATAAAATTTGACGTTTGTGTGTCTGCTAGAGGTACCTTAGAATTTTGATGATCGGTGAGTCAGTGACAGGCTTCTAGCTTCTAGCTTTATGGGGTTTCTAAAGTGCCGCCTACTGCTTCGAGAACAGGATGGTACGGCCGTGTGCTCGACTTGGCGGAGGCACTATCGTGCCTCCAGATATAAACCTTTAGCGCGGCGTCACTACCCCCTCCAGTCTCCACTTGTTTAAGGTGCAGCACTGCTTTCTGTAACAAACAAGTTACCTGACAGGAGGTTAATCTCATGCTCAACAATAAACAAATGTAGAAAAAACTTGATGTGATAGGATCAGCATGTCAATTTACCTCTAAAACAGCGTAAATATCGAAGACAACAGAAATTAAGTTACAAATTGTTTCCCAGTGTTATTGACCGCAAAGTGACTTAGACTTATTCAATTATCACTGTTTGATCAAGGGCAGGACAATTTTCATAGTGTGTAGAAACAAAATAAGTGACAGTGATAGAACATTACTGATAATTAATTTTTCCAACTGTCAATTTGGAGTAAGATATTGTTGAGGATAATTTCTCAGATACTAGTGTTCATTAATCAGACGAATCATTAGTTCATTTTATTTGCAACACTTTCCGTAATAGTAGCCAGTAAGACAAAAACGAGAGTGTAATTTTGATTACCTAAGTAATATTACCAAGCTATGACGATTAAGCTGCTCACTTAAAGAATATGATTTGCTTACTGTGGTTTATTGTGTTAAAAGCCACATGCATTACGGTGCAAGTTTAACAGTAACACAAAAATTGCTTTGCTGCTGATTGCTGATTATTAAAAGCAATATTTGTAGATTTGCCGCCTTCCCTTACAGTTGATTATTTTCAGTACATATTTCGGTGGCGTCATTTGGTTCTGTGCTTGGCCTAACTCAGCGTAGTGTGAGTTCTGCGTAATTAACCCTTCGTCAATAAACTTTCGTAATTTAAACAATTTTCCAAATTTTGTTTGCTCATCCACGCAGCGTGGCGACCGTAAACCATTTTCTTTCGCTAGATTCAGTCAATTCCACCCGTGTGTTCAACATTTTGGCCAATTTAACAACATTTTTCCAAATTTGTCACCATTTAGAATCGTTGTCGTACGCAGAGATGCAGCGGCAACGATCAAGTTGCAACCTTAATTCCTTCACGACATTTATCGTGATTTGGACTATTGCCTTTCCAACAGATTAGCGATTTAGGCGCATGATACACATGATTGCTAGTTGACCGGTAATTTTAAGGGTGGAAGGATAAATTCGAATAAACTCTTGATATAAACAAAATATGTAATAAGAGTGATTTTAAAACGTACTATAACCGACGCCTTTATGTGCGTGTTTGAGTGGTAGTAAATTGCAGATATTGTTAATATTCCTACTCTTTATAATTTGATTATTTTAACGTAGTCATTGTACTGTCAATGCTATGTCAATATCACTTGCATAGCCTTCTGTCAAGAAGCATTCGAAGACAGGCCTCATCAGTGCAATTATTTGCATTTTTGTTAATATTCTCCCCTATGACGGATTTTCTCCCACATTTAGACTTGGTATTCACATGTATTTCTCGATAACCCAGTGGAACTTCCCAAGGATTAAGATTTATGTTATATATGAACTGTTAATGCAGTGGATTACCACTGTCAATTTTTACTAGAGACATGTTTCTATGTATTTATGTCTATTTTGTCTACATCAACATCCGCTAATAACTTTTAAGTCCTTGGCAGAGGGACTGAATACAGTTCTTCTTAGTAATGTGATCTTTGTTCAAGACATAATAAAACGTTATAGATACGTTGTGTCCTCTAGATACCTGTAAGTAAGAGCTATCACAGAAGTAGTAGCACCTAGCATTTAGTATCATTTCGGATCTATACATTACTTCAACCAATTCCTGAATGAAAATATGTGCATGTAAAACTGTAACGAAGTCGATTGTTCTATGGCAGCAGTTGCTAACTGTGAACTATGTCGTTAGTTCTAAATTTATATATATATATATATATATATATATATATATATATATATATATATATATATATGTTAGGACAGCAATTAATTATCTTGGGTTACCACCATATATATCCAAAATAATGGACAATTAAAATGTTACTGATCAGCTGTGATGTGATCATAGATTCAAACATGTAATAAATATTCCTACTCTATTGCAATGTATCAGTTGTACCAAACAAAAAAAATGTACTAAAAAAATTATTGGTAAACTGTGGAATTTAATTATTCTGTTTCCCCTCCAAAATAGTGAGAAAGGAACGATCTTAAATGATAGACGATCTGCTCAAAATCAATTTATTATAATTAAAAATTCAGATGACATTTCCTATCATTTAAAACTGATAATGGTATTCACACAATCTTTTACAAATATTAAAACATTGAGGCACAAAAAATGACTGGCTGAGTCAAAGGTCGGAGGTTTTGCAAAACAGAATGCTATTAGATTGGCTACATAGGCGGTTGAAATTATCGTTAGTCCTAAGGTCACCAGAGTAAATAGGCATATCTCAAAAGAATAAAATAAGTGACCGAATCCAACAAGTCTGATTCATATAACCCTCCAGCAAGTGCGTTACCTTACCCCGACAGTTTATCATTGACGGCAGCGTCTCAGGCTCGCAGGCAGCAGGCGTTGGGAGCGGATGAGCTGAAATTTTTATCCGACAGTAATTGCTGCGACCTGTTAAGCAGGATCGACATGTAACTTAACACAGCGTCACTGGCGTCGGCGTCGCTAGGCAGTTGCTGTGCGATTCTATCACGCTAGTAGACTAATCACTATTTTGCATAGGTGACACAAAGGCCATTTGGCACAAATCGATCAGTCACTTGCGTAATAAGAACTGTAAAAACAATGCCCGATTCGCAAAGGCGCGAATGCTCAAATAGAGACTTCTAGCAAAACGAAAACTAAACTGTGGCCGCTCACAGCTTAACCACAGGACAATGTAACGTCCGCGAAGTAAACACAAGTTCTACAAGGTCCGAATCTTCGGAATCACATACAAGTCTAACCAGAGGACCGTTTAAGACGATGTCCTCCCCGCGATCTAAACGGAATATTCCGTGTCTCCCGAGGTCCGTACACTTCGGACGCTCAAACAGGAGACTAGCGAGGTCCGTGCACTTCGGACGCTCCGACACGAGTGTTCGTACGTCCTCGCGCTCTGCCGCAGCTCACGGCAAGTGACGGCGGCCACACCCACGCCCGAAAAGATGCACCAATATCTGCTAACGGCTAATAGTCAAACCAATCGGATGGTGTAGCGCCATTGACAAATTGTTGAGCTGTCATTCTAAAATAATTTGCCGAATCAGGACGCGTTCTCTGCAGCTGCCGAGAGGCTCCGCCCACGCCACCAAAGTTTCCCGCGGATTTCACCGTTCTCAGGGTGAATGCTCTGCAAGGAATTTCACCTTGTTCCTAGCTACGGTCACAGGACCTAAAAATGTTAACGTTGGGCTATATATACAGTCGCTGGAGCCAAACCGCTGGGGCGCCAGACGGGCAGAAGGCTTTCCTCTCCACCTAACAATTTCTCACACTAACTGTGTTCAAACTCTGCTGCTTTCTAGGAAGTTTTTTTTTAGATAACGCCTAAGGGCAATACGTCTCCATAAACAGCCCAGGGCCCAGAGCACTCTGCTATTGTTTGTATCTGGCAAATTCCTCTCTTGCGAAACGGCCGAATGACTAAAAAGGCAGTCCCCGCTATCGCCCACCGTAAACTGCGGGCCAGCATTGTGTAAAGCGTCCCACACATTCTAAAAAATTCTGCCAGGTATACTCCGCCGCCTGTAGCATCAGCGCCAAACAGGTCAAGCCAGCCCCTCTCGTCCTTCCCCGAAGGCGAGCGAAAGTTGGTGGGAGGGGGAGATCCCCAAGAGCGTCTCTGCTATGCGTGGCCTGGCCGCCCCCAATTCGTAAAACCACTTTTTAGCAGCTACGCTGCGCCAATAAACATTAAAATCCCGAAATTTTCATATAAACATAGAATCTACTACAATTCCAGGAGCCCATCACCCCTGATGTGTCCCCAAAGGCACAGAAATCAAAATAAATAAAGATCTACAAAGAAAAACGTTACATATTTCAATAATTAGCGTAAAAAGAAAGGTACAGTAACACAAGGTTAGTATGAAAAATAGACTAATTACAGCCCCCGTCTCACAAAACTACAGATTATATTATTTTTAGCATCTGGGATCTTGATGAGAATAAATTTTGGACAGTATGAAAGACGGCTGTCTGCCATCTTTCCTACGTTTTTAACTTTGTAATTTATCTAAGTTCACTAGATGGGCTTTTTTGCTAAACGAGAACCCCTTTCGTTCGGATGCATGAGAAATAGAATTTCATTTCATGGTTTAAATGTTAGTGTCTGTAATACTGTGTTAATATTGCTGGTAGTTTATTATGCTAATATTTATCATTGTATCTATGAATGTGGCAATATGAACGGTTTCTCCGTGACGCCACTGTCCCTGTGAGAATGTGTACTTGCTTTATTATGTATGTGCATGTATGAGAATCTTCTAGCATGGCGGTCTGAGTGTATGTATGAGAATTTTCGTCGTCGGCTGCTGGCTACGCGCCTTGCATCTCTGGCTTCATGTCGATCGGTAGTCGTTACCAACTTCTGCTTTTGATGCTACCAAAGAGGTTCCTCCACCCTTTGGTTAAAAGTTGGGTTGGCAATGCCCAGTAGCGAGCCTCGGCAAGACGTGCGAGTTTAAGCTCTCCCCACCACCGCGGTTTTTCCTGGGGTTTTTACGGATTTCCGGCGGGGACTGGCTGGCCGAGTTGGTTATTTCTGTGGCTGCGCTTCGACCTGGTAAGACGTTCTGATTTTCTTTCTTTCCTTGAGATGGTAGCGATTCTTGTTTAAGTCAGATCTAAGAACTTTGGTTAATTTTTTTCGGAATAAGTTTCTCCGATTATGTACGGAAGTGTATTCAATTTCATTTCGGTGATTTTGCGTAGGTAAACGCAGTGAATATGTTACTATTTCGGCCTGATAACGGCTGAGAATCAGTAACCTTTGTGAGACTAGCTGGCGGTGTACGAACTCGGTTTACTTTCTTTGTATCTTGGTGGGATGCAACTAATGTACAGGAATATTTTTATGCTGTATAGTGCATGTGAAATATTCTTTTACCTTTTCTCCTTCCACGAGTGATATGTACTCCACGTGGTGTGTTCTTAGAAAAAAGCCTTCACCTACACCTGTGTCTGTTTCTAGGCCCTTCAGGCAAGAAATCATGTATGTATCTTCCTGATTTCCCTTATAACATCGCAATCTCCTCTCCGTCTATTTTAAATTGCGGTTTCATTTTCAACTTGTACTTTGCATTCATACTCCGTCAGTAAATTCTCTTCTAGCCTTGTACGAACCCCTTTTTTAGCTTTCTTATGAAATATTACGTATTTCTAGGGGCTGCATGCCGTATTTATCAGTTGATTTACCCCGACTTGGAATAAATCCAATTTTTCTTAATTTTTGAGGACTGGACTTTATCCACCCGTGTAAACCCTTCCCAATAGCGTCTAACTGTATTTCTTTAGCTTCCTTATGATATCCTACGCATTTCTAAGGGTTGCATGCCGTAGCGTTTTTCTTGTTGAAGGGCTGCTGTTGATTAAGGGTAGTAAGTAGAACTGTATATCTTTGCCAAAGTCTCTTCTTACAGCGAAGTGGGAGATACTAGGCAAGCACGTATTTGTATTTGAACATATTTAGGATAGGCAGATTATCTGAATCATTACGAGTAGATACACAAAGACTGCGTTTCGACAGAGATCAAAGTCGACATCATCATTTGTCAATCCTGCCAGTAATTGACACTTGTTTTGATTTAGCAGATCTGATTGATGTCCGCCAACGCAGATTAAACAATACAGAGATCCAGGTAGTGGCTGTAATGTGGAAATTTGATATTTTGTGCATCCGGTCTCTCCCCAGTACCCTGTCAGCGGTTATGATGTTTGCATTTGGAAATAGCTATGCACTCGACTGGTGGCGACTGTTCCTAAATGCAGAGCACTGTCAAAGCTAACATGTAAACTGAAAATATATGCAGGGTGTCCCATTTATCTTCATCACCCAAAATATCTCTGGAGCACCGTCTTTTACCGGTATGAATGTAAGGCAGGGGCTTATGAATGTAAATATTTTGAAACGTTCTAAAACGAAAGTGAGACAATGGGGGTATGCAGAGTTCTACATAAAGGCAACACTTCTTTACGTTTAGCTAATTAATAATTTGATCTCAAGGACGGAAGCAAGAAAAGGCTGGGAGGGTAAAGCACACAGTCACTGCTCCAGAGTCACACTTTATTTTACTCAAGTACTACGGTCGGGGGTTCGAATCCCCCCTCGGGCATGGATATTTGTGCCGTCCTTAGTATAAGGTAGTAGATAAGTAGTTTGTAAGTTTAGGGACTGATGACCCCGTAGTTAAGTACCATAAGCTTAACAAACATTTGATGATTTTACTCAAGCATGTAATAAGAAAATAATATATATGAAATTAAAAGTAACACCGGACAAAGTATACAAGAGTGACACTGCCCAAAATCAATCAAATAATCATTTAAGTAATTAAACGTATAAAGTCTTTAATATGTTATAGCAAAATATTAACCTGGTATTATATATCTACTAGCTGAAAACCCGGCGTTGCCTGGGTATTTATTCCGGCCATTTTTCAGATATATATTCATTTGTGTAAGGGATTTATGTCTGTATAATCTCTTGGGAACACAATTAGTCGAAAAGAAGTAATAGATTGAAACTTGCTGCGTAATGTGGCGGTTTTCCATGAACGTTACTTTATATGTCCTCATATCTCATGAACTACGTGTCATACTATAATACAATTTAGAAGGTACACTACACACAACTATTTGCGTGTATTCTGTCTGTAAAATTTCCTGCGGCTACAGTTTGTAGTGTACAAATTATAAATTATAACGTCATGCCGAATTCCGTAGTTTTACTCCACAAACAGTGGAAAAGTAGTAAGGGAGAAACCTTTTCCCTTCAATCATTTTGCTATTGTCGTCAGCGAGAAAAAGTTTAATAAAGGTATGACATTATGTTTGAAGTTTGTTGCAAGTCGCTAAGCCGGCCGCGGTGGCCGAGGAGACTGAGGCGCTCCAGTCACGGTCTGCACGGCCACTACGGTCGGGGGTTCGAATCCCCCCTCGGGCATGGATATTTGTACCGTCTTAGTTCGTAAGTAGTCATAAGTAGTTTGTAAGTTTAGGGACTGATGACCCCGTAGTTAAGTCCCATAGACTATACAAACATTTTTGAACAAGTCGCTAAGTACTGTCATTCTCATACAGTGTATTTCGAAAGTCTCGCCGCATTATATGCCATTTTTTTTGATTTCTATTAGTTTTGACGTAATATCTTTTGAACCATGTGCTGTTTGTGATTCTTAACTATGCAGCAATTGTTACCTCACGGTAAGGAATGTGTGTACAAAATTTGGTTGAAATTGGTCCAATGGTTTAGGAGAAAATGAGCATCATTGTAGCAAAATACAGCAGTTTTTCGCGCATCTCATTGTTTATGACGTCATATCTCGTGAACTATATATCGTATGTGATTCTTACACTACCGGCGACCGACTTCATGGATTGAAGCTTACGTGTACAAAATTTCATAACGATTGGAACAAAACTGTAGATTTGTATGCAACATGTACAAACATACGGACTCTCTGCTTTATATATTAGATACATGTATCAGATAGAAAATGCCCTACAACAACTAGGCCTGCTTGAAAATCGCCGGCCGCGGTGGCCGAGGTGACTGAGGCGCTCCAGTCACGGTCTGCACGGCCACTACGGTCGGGGGTTCGAATCCCCCCTCGGGCATGGATATTTGTACCGTCTTAGTTCGTAAGTAGTCATAAGTAGTTTGTAAGTTTAGGGACTGATGACCCCGTAGTTAAGTCCCATAGACTATACAAACATTTTTGAACAAGTCGCTAAGTACTGTCATTCTCATACAGTGTATTTCGAAAGTCTCGCCGCATTATATGCCATTTTTTGTGATTTCTATTAGTTTTGACGTAATATCTTTTGAACCATGTGCTGTTTGTGATTCTTAACTATGCAGCAATTGTTACCTCACGGTAAGGAATGTGTGTACAAAATTTGGTTGAAATTGGTCCAATGGTTTAGGAGAAAATGAGCATCATTGTAGCAAAATACAGCAGTTTTTCGCGCATCTCATTGTTTATGACGTCATATCTCGTGAACTATATATCGTATGTGATTCTTACACTACCGGCGACCGACTTCATGGATTGAAGCTTACGTGTACAAAATTTCATAACGATTGGAACAAAACTGTAGATTTGTATGCAACATGTACAAACATACGGACTCTCTGCTTTATATATTAGATACATGTATCAGATAGAAAATGCCCTACAACAACTAGGCCTGCTTGAAAATCAAGAGGGCGGCGTTATAATTGATATTACCAAAAACTCCTGCAAAGCAGTATTAACTGTTGCATAAGAAGTCAAGGCCCAATTAATACAAATGCAATACCAGGTAATTCAAGAAAAAGGCCATCTTAAAATTTTAAAGGAAACTTAAATATATTATTACAGGAAGGCTTAGGCTAATGTACGGAAACATTGTTATTAAGAGAGCTGTATCGAAGCGTAATGTCAAATTGACAGAAATGCTAGATTAGTAAGTAATTCAACAGTCGGCCTGCTCGATATTTAAAGAAAACATGTATAGAAAGCCAGTTAACAGTAGATCTGCGTAAAATTTAAAAGAGACGTCACAAGATGTGCCGACCACGCTTGGCAACACTTTCTCTAAAATGCATCAACCCATTACATTAAATTATGAGACATAATAATGTCATACCAAGTTCAAGTGATTTGTTGAACCAAGCTTGGATGCTAAATCTAACACTACAGTCAGAAAGTAACAACAGAAGGAAGAATGGAAGGGGGAATAGGCTATGGCACAGATTGGACACACGAAAACTACAGCCACAGTACTGGCTGGATGTAACCGTAAAAACACACTGCCTACAGTATGACCGCGACCTGGTAGCTAATGGATTACGGAGGGGCACGTAGCCAGACAAACTCCCAGACTAACAAACCTGATACAATAAAATATTTTAAATCCTAACCTACCACTATTATGGCAGGACGCAGAATGATAAGACTTTAGTTTACTTAAATAAAGTGCTCAAAACAAGAAAGTTCATGAACCCGCGCATGACGCCTTAAACAATACACAGAAGACGAGGACAGCAAGCCAACCAGTGATGGGGTTCAGTGCTTGGACAATGCACAAATACATACGCAACACTATGAGTGACTAGATGCACAAGCCGTGAGCACTAAGGCACGGCGACCGCACCATTTGTAAGCAGGTAACGGCACTCAGCCAATCCACAATAGCAATGAACGGTTCACTCTTCACATCAACACGGACGGCACCAAATTGGAGTCGACTCGGGATAACTTGGATGGGAGAAAATACTACTATATGTAACGATCAACAGCAGCAAGGTCGGGGATAAGTGCGACCTTCCAGGTAGTGTTCAGCAAACTGCCGGCGTCGAGTTTTACGTGATCTCCAAGTGCGAGACAGGTATGGTGTCAGCTGATGTAAATAACAATATGCTGACATTAAGAAACTGCAAGAAGAGGAATGAGGGCAAAAACCAAGAAATCCCTTCATTAATATAAATAAAGAATGCATAAGATAACACCTGGTGGGGGGAGGGGGGAATAACAGATTACTAGCAGTAGGAGCTAACTTAACCTTACCCGTAGTCTAGCCCTTGACCAAAAAATAAGAGGGACCAAGAATAAGAACAATGACACAAACCTAGGTACAAACTTGCTCTCTACCAGGATAATTTTCCCGCCAGCTTTTCCACGGATGGCCTGACACACATGATTCTACCTATCAGCCAGGCGACGATGGGCAAAGATGATGTCAGTCCTCGCCCTCCTCCATTTCTCTCTGAGGAGGCTAGGTGTGATCGAGGTGGGTATAAGATCCTGTGTCTGACAAAAATTAGAAAGCTGTGAATTAATAGGATAAGCAACATCAGTCAAACAGGAGTAGCTCTAAGAGCCTTGTCCGTGGCGAATTGAAAGTTAAATTTAACCAAGGCAAACTGAAATCCCACCTATTAGGGGATCCATGATAGTAAATGATAAGTGCGGATTTCAAATTCCGATTCACTCTGCAAATGAGCCTTGGAGATAATACGGAGTCGTGGTGATATGCTTAATGGCGTTACCAAAGCGGAAAGATCGGAAAAGAAGACACTTAAAGGTAGGTGCGTTGTTGCTAACCAATTGTTTCAGGGGGCCGAAAAAACTGAATGTATTGGTGAAATGGGCAATAGCAGTATAGAGTACGAAGTCTTTCACGGCGACACTTCTGACGAAGAAGATGGAGGATATCTTCGAAAGCTTGAGATTTTATGAAGAATTGGCGTGGCAAGAAGGCCGAGAAAGTTTTTTACAATGTCAGTATTAGCGGTGATATTATGGGTCGGAATTAGCCAGATAAAAAGGGAAAATACATCAATAACGACCAGGACGTACTGATGGCCTCTTTTAGTACGAGTTCATCCAAAGGGCATTCAGCACGTTCGGAATTAAGAAGTCCCTAGAGAATAATAGTATTACTGACTTTGGCACGCTGACATAGCTCGCAACTCGCTACCAAACGCTTAACGTCGCGGTCCATAAGAGACCATACCAAATGCTGTTTAATTCTCGCCGAGATGTTATACCCCAAAATGAGAGCCAGCCAGGTAGTAATGAACAAGCGGGGAAACAAGTTGGAGAGGTAAACATATTTTAGGTTTCCGATGCCTGCTGCTTTCTTACAAAGAATACCTTTACTCAAGAAGTAATGGGTTACAGGCTGGCCCCGCATTACGTCTCGCTTAATTGGGCCCCAAAGGGAGTCCTTTTCCTGTTTAAGGCGGAGATCAACATACAACTGAGGAATTTCCGTGAGGACAGGACAAGCGACACCCAACTCAGTGTCTTGTGAAGACTCACTAGGCTCTTGAAATATCCCACTAAGGACATCAGCAAGTATGTTCTCAGAACCTCTGATACGCCTAACGGTAATTTAAATGCCGAAATTAGAACGGCCCACCTGGTGATACTTCCGGGCCTACGCGGTTTTAGCCAAAACCCAAGTAAGAGACTCGTTGTCGGTTTCTAGATAAAAACGGAATTTCTCCTGGCCAAAAACCATGGCTAAGGCCTCAACTTAATATACAGAATATTTCATTTCTGCGTCATTGAAATGACGAGAGGCATATACTAAAGGTTGCCTTTGGCCTCTATCCTTCTGGAGAAGAATAGCTGGCACGCCAAAATCAGTAAAATGAAACGCTTATTGAAATCGAGAAAATCTAAAACTGGAGGATTGCTAATAGCTGTCTTAATGGCCAAAAATGTCGCTTCCTGCTCCTCTCCCCCTTACGGCGTAAAGGATTAAGAGGCGCTGCCAACTCCGCAAAATTATGGACGAAATATCGAAAATAATTCTCCATCCCGATGAACTTAGCAGTACCCCTCTTATCAGACGGCGCGGGTAAGTCCCTAAGTGCTTTAGTTCAATCCTTATGAATAGAAAGCTATCACAAATGATGTGACCCAAAAAGGCTACCCATTTACAAACCAAGGTTATTTAGAATGGTTTAACGGTGAGACCCGTTAACTTAGTAAAGACAAGAGAAAGGTGTTGAAATTGTTCCTCCAAGATTTTACTATAGATAACTAGATTGTCAAGAAATTAAAAACACATGATAACTAAAGGTCACCTATCACCTAGGATGTAGTCACGGAGGTGGGACAGGACAGGTGCACTGGTAGCAAGCCCAAAAGGCACCCGATTGAATTCAAATAGGTTTCATCCAGTCCATGCAGAATGCAGTGACGCGCTTATACTCTTTGGTAGGAGGAATCGGATAATAGGCCTGATTTAACTCCAGAGCCCTGAACCATTGGGGGCCGGCAAACCATGCGAAGGACATATGTAGGTCGGGCAAGGGCACAGGCTCTAAAATAACCTTTCGGTTAAGCTTCTGATATTCAACAACAGGACGGAAATCTTTACCTTGAACCTTAGGAGGCATACAATAGGAAATAGAGGGCCTAATTACTCCCTGCTGGAAGATTTGATCAAGCTTCGTTCCCAACACCTTTATCTTGGGTGGAGGCAGACGATAAGGATATTGCCTAACGGGAATGTCATCGCTAAGACGTATGTGATACTAATTTACATTGGTAACCACCAGCTGATCAGACAACACTTAGGGAATCTTATTAAGTCTGGCATTAAGCTGTGATACCTTTTGGTTAAGCTTCTGATAATCAATAACAATCCTTACGTTGAACCTTCGGAACTAAAAATATGGGTGAGGCATAGAAGGAACTAGAGGGCCTAATTACTGCCTGCTGCAAGATTTGATCAAGCTTCGTTCCCAACACCTTTATCTTGGGTGGAGCAAGAAGATAAGGCAATTGGCTAACAGGAATGTCATCACTAAGACGGATGTGATACTAATTTACATTGGTAACCCCCAGCTGATCAGACAACAGTTAGGGAAACTCATTAAGTCTGCCATTAAGCTGTGATACCTGCAAGGGGGAGAGCATGGTCGGCTTAGAGCGGCCGGCAGCCTCAACTAACAAAGCGCCTGCATGGCCTCGTAAACATTCACACAAATTTAAATAGAAAGGAATGCCCAGCCAGGTCGAGCACCAACTGAGTTCGGCTGATAACATCACAACCAAGAATGACTGGGACAGCAAGTTTTTAACTAAGGCAAACTCAAATGGCCATGAAAAATCGGCAATACTCAAACTTCCCTTCACAAGGGATTTCTTGTTTCTTGCACTCATTCCCCTTTCTTGCAGTTTCTTAACGTCAGCATTTGCCTTGTATGTCAGCCAGCGTCCTACCTAGGTGTATGATGGTCATGGCATTTCCCCTCCGGTGGTGCTGTACGTGTTATGATCTCTGTCAAGAGCTTCTCGATCAGCTGGCGCGGATGTGACGAGACTTGACTGGGCAGCTGGACGGCCGGCGTGCCTTCACTGCGGGGGCCCCTCCTGTTTGTTTATCTTCGCCGTACTCTCGGCGGCGTATGTGCCTTATGGGGACAAACACCTGTCTCGCACTTGCAGATCACGTAAAACTCGTCACCGTCTGCTTGCTAAACATGACCTGGCAGGTTGCACTGATCCCAGACCTTGCTGCCACTGCTCGTTACATCTGAAGCATTATTTCCTCGGTAGTGTGCTCTATCGAAGTTAAGTATCCCGAGTCTACTCCAATTTGGTGCCGTCCCTTTTTGTGAGGAGTGGGCCGTTCATTGCCATTGTAAACTGCCTGAGTGCCGTTACCTGAAGATGTCATGTGTGTTCATGAATTTCTTGTTCTGAGCACGTTTATTTAAGTAAACTAAAGTCTGATTATTCGGCGTCCTGCCGTAATAGTGATAGGTCAGGATTTAGCATATTTGATTGTATGAGGTTTGTTAGTCTGGGGGTTTGTCTGGCTAGGTGCCCCTCCGTAGTCCGTTATCTGCCCGGTTTCGGTTGCACAGTAGGCAGTGTGTTTTTCCGGTCGCGAGTACGTCCTGCAAGTACCGTGGCTCTAATTTGGCGGTAAAAATTTCCTGTTAATTTCGTGTGTGCAATTTCTGCCATAGCCTATTCCTGTCCCTCCCCCCGCCCCTTTCCCCAACTTCCTTCAAAATAAAATGTTCAAATGTTTGTATAGTCTATGGGACTTAACTACGGGGTCATCAGTCCCTAAACTTACAATCTATTTATGAACTAACTAAGACTAAGGACGGCACAAATATCCATGCCCGAGGGGGGATTCGAACCCCCGACCGTAGTGGTCGTGCAGACCGTGACTGGAGCGCCTCAGTCCCCTCGGCCGGCCAACTTCCTTCCCTGCTGTTGCTGCTCACTGGGTTTAGTGTTAGATTTAGCATCCGAGCTTGGTTCAGAAAACCACTTGAGATTCGTATGACATCATTATGTCTCATAATTGTAATTTACTGTAAGGGGTTGATGCATATGAGAGAGAGTGTGTTATGCTAAGAGTTGCCAAGCGTGTTCTGCACATCTTGAGACGTCTCCTTTAAATTTTACGCAGTTCTATTGTTAAGTGGCTTTCTGCACTCCTCGTAACGTCTCCTTTAAATCTCGAGGAAGCCGACTGTTGAATTACTTGTTAACCTAGCATTTCTGTTAATTTGATATGGTGCTTTGATGCAGCTGTCTTAAGAACAATGTTTCTGTAAACATCTGCCCATGTATGTTTCCTTCAAACATTTTAAGCTGGTCTTTTTCTTGAACCACCTGTTATTTGTATTTGTATTAATTGGACCTTGCCTTCTGATGCAACAGTTAATACTACAGTTACGTTTAATATTGCCGGAGCTTTTGGTAATATCAATTATAACGGCGCCTTCTTGATTTTCAAGCAGTTCTACTGTTATATCACCTGTTATTTTAGTGTCTGTTAGCTTGTGTTTGCTACTTGTGCAACCGTCTTCATTCTGGCCTCTTGATTGTGTCATTATTCAGATAACGAATTCAAGTAATACAATTTGCTCATGGCAGGGAGCGATCTTTTAAATGTATTTTCTGAATAATGAAATGCCAAAATCGCGGTATTTCGTCTTTATTTATAACAGACGACCGGTTTCGATGTACACAGACATCATCTTTTGTTAATATTTACTGCAGAGATCAGAAGATGATGTCTGTGTGCATCGAAACCGGTCGTCTGTTATAAATAATGACGAAATACCGCGATCTTGGCATTTCGTTATTCACAAAGATTAAAAGTAACAAAACCAGGTACATACTCTTATAATCAATCTATTTGTTAATGTAAATGTAAATGTTAAGGGTATCATTATAAACTGTGTTAGCGTACCTTTTAAATGGATTTGCACAACAACTGGGAAGATACCGTGATAATGAATATTCTAAACAACGTGCTGATACTTGCAGTGTCATATGTAAATGGAGTCCTAGATTTCTGTGGCAACTGTCGTTTCTTAATAAAACGTAAGGAAAGTGTATACATCGCTAAAAATTAACTCTTTTGTTCTAAGCAATATTCACTATTAATGGAATATGTTGAAAGTCATTAATTAGAATCAGCGCATCTACTAAAATGTTTGTCTTTGGCATGGTTTCTATGGACGCTTTCAACGTAGATTTCATTACTTTTCTGTAGTTCAGATATGATTTTGTAAATTTTACTTTGTTCTGCGCTAAAATAAAGAGCAAATATTCTGTTTCAAACCGTGACGACGTTTTCTTTTAAATACCGAATTCCATAAAACTCTACTACTTAATCTATATACAAAGTTTCTAATATCATTACCTCATTTACAATAGTCATTGTAAAAGTATCTCCCCAGTTTGTGTACATGTGATAAAGACGCAATTCGTTGGTAAATATTTCATGATATGTTCATAAAATAGAATAAATGCACTTTTCACAGAAAGCGCTGTTACCTTTGGACAACTCAGAACCTTGGAGGACATAGTTGTGTTCAATTAACAAGAGTGTGCGAATACCTCTTAGGAAAAAAGATGAAAAAAAGCCAGTGGCATGATTTATTTTATATTATTTTTATTTTTTTGTTCTTCGGGTAGATCGATGCTTTGCGTTCGTTTGTTTATGTTCGTTCTGGGTTGTTCGTTGGAGATTTTGTTCAGTTTTTTTAATTACGCATGACTTCGAGCCCTGTTTCTTTCTCTCTCTTTTCATTGGTTCTTCGGTTTGATCGGTCATTTGTGGCCATTGGTTTATTTTGTTTAATTTTGATCGTTTCGTCATCGACTCAGGTTTTTCGTCCTGACCGAGCACGCAGAGCGAGTGCTCTCCTCTACAGCGCGTGGCAAGTTTAGAGCCACCGTCTAACATGTCCGTGCATCAGAAACTTATTCGCTGCCCAATACAATACGCCGAACAACTGTGAGCAGGGCCGTATTTAGACACGTGCAACATGTACAGCTGCACAGGGCGGCAAAATTTTGGGGGCTGTAAAGTTTTGCCATCGAAATTATTTTAATATTATTTGAATCATCATTATTCAGAGTTTCGATTACAGCAATAAATTTTTTAATTAAGGTCGTTGTGTTGATAGCAGTAGATTATCCAGAGAGGTGATTTTTTTTAATTTTATTTATTTTTTTAATCTGTTTGAATTTAAAAAGCTAGGGCGGTGACGTAAAATAAATTACTGCACAGGGGCGTCGCGTACCCTAAATACAACCCTGGCTGTGAGAGTAATCCGTATTTCTCGTAGCAGCATCAATGGCAGGTGTTATCTGCTAACATGCCATTTTTAGACATTAAACTTTAATTCAACGACGACGTGTTTCTAATAATTTTCAGTGCCATTGCTTTGAAATGATAACGATTGAGTTATAATAAGAATAATCATCAAATACAGAAAACAAAATTTCGTATACAAAAGAGAGTTTCGAGCAAGGTGTCAGGCGAGGGATTTCACGTGACTGATTTTCGAACGCCAAATGTTGAGCACCTCCATAGAACCACCGATACTTGTGCACTATGGTAGGTATTATGTATATTTTACTGTTTTAATTTTGACCTGCCATCCATTTTGTATCCGACTATCCACCAGCACATGATTTTGTACATATAGTCCAGGATATCTACCAAATTTTATATGGAACACTATAATAAGCATTTTAATGTCACTGAGACCAGATGATGAGACCATGGTGTCGAAACCGATCTTGTGATCTTGGCATCTACCCAATTTATACAGTTCCCGAAGGTGAGTACATTAAGTGATAATGAAAATGTGGGAGAGATATTAAAATAATAGTTTAAGGAAGTAAAAGTTCAATAGAGAGTATATTTGTCAAAAATAAACTCAAATGTCAAATAATTTTGACTGTTTGTTTAAATACGGTCAGAAAGAATGTTACGTGTTGGGTGCATAGATATTATCACAATATAGTGTCTTAAACATATAGTCCATCAATTTTTATTATCTTCATTTTTATTATTTGTGTCCGAAATGTGTGCAAAAAAATCATAAAACTACCGCCAACTGTAAAGTGGTGTGTGAAACAAGCCAGTGCGAGTTTTTAAAGTTTTTCCTCTTTTTTTTTCATAGTTTGAAGTCCCCATCACTCCCTCTCCACACTCCTCTACACATCCCTTTTATTCTCTCCTGCTCCTTCCCTTCACTGCAGTCAATGCCGCATCTCACATTTTCGCCTATCGGAGCCTTTACAATCCACCCCCACCTTTACCCGACAATCCATCCCCCTACAATCCCCACCTCACTCACAGTTTAGATGCTTGTGTGCTGGAGTGGCCGGACATGATGGTTCTGTGAGTATAGTTGTCTGAGTGATTTTGTGAATGGTTGTGTTTCTTTTTATGATGAAGGGCATGGCCGAAAATTTGAATTGTGTGATGTGACTGTCTTTTTTTTTCGTTCCTGTTAGCAGCTCAGAGACCCTCTTTACGGTGAGGAGTTATCTATCCTCCATAACTGGTATTACACATTGTCCAATGTAATTCAATGTATTTCCTGTCGCAGTAACAGCATCTCCAGAATGAATGACTTGTGTAGAATTGTTTTGCGAAATCCAGAGTTCACGTGCAAGATAGACAATATGCAAATTATAAACAATATCCAGAATGATATTTCTCTCTACGGAGAGTGCACTGATATGAAACTTCCTGAAAGATTAAATGTGTGTGCTGCAACCAGGATTCGAGCGTGGTGTGGCGTTACCCCAATTTTTTAGTATATTTTATTACGGCTTTTCTTAATTTTATTTCTGTACGAGCTGACGTTTGTCGCCCAAGCTAAGATACAGTAGGCAGCGGCTACAGCAGGCACGAGCTAGATCATTGCGACAGCGACAGATGGTCAGCAAACCGTGGGAATGCAGTATTGCAAGGAGAGTGGGGCTCCACCATGTTTTTATATGGAGGGAACTGCCACAGTTTATATGTCAACCCTTTAACGCATGATTTTTTTTTCATTTGAAGCTAAGAAATTACCACGATTATAGTGCGTATATACTGAAAAAGATATTGAAAGAAATTCCTTAAAATTATTATGCACTACTAGCAACAAAAAGTTCATAGCTGGTCAGCTATATAGTACTTCCATTATGTACCCGATGTAGGAAATGTCACAATTATGCTTCTCATATTTCCAGAAAGAAACTCATATTGGAACAATAATGTGATTGACTACTTTTATATGGTAAAGGAGAAATAATAATGTAAACAAACGCACATCTATTGAGGCAGATAAATATTTACAAGACCGCGACTGCAAGATTTGATAGTAAAGGCTAAATTAATATTTCGATTTCATATTTAGAAAGGTGCTCAGCAAAGAAAATATTCATTGCCGCGTGACTGATATGACACATGTGAAACTGGCTTCACGCTAATCTCCTATACTGAAAAAAATACCTAAAGGAATCTTAAAATAACTACCTTTAATTTCGAGTAGACTTATATTTCATTGACTTATATTCCAGCAACCGATATTGTGATCTGCAGATCATTAGAGTTTAAGACCTGAGGAGAAGACCATCTAGTGGGACATGTAAAACTGAAGTAAGCAATATTAAACTGGGTATTGAGAGGCTGAGTGGTAATGGGCACACTACATCGAGAGGTAGAAAGAAATATGGTATGAAATCGTCGTTTGGTGTATGTGTGTGTGTGTGTATGTGTGTGTGTGTGTGTGTGTGTGTGTGTGTCCACAATGCAAGGAATTGCGGCGCGTAATAAGGTTCTATACACAGCAAGTACAGGTGGATTCCTTTAACGAACTGACATTTATAATTAACATCTCTATATATGGGACTCAGAATTTAATTAACGCATCAAACCCCGCGTGAAGTTAAGTGCCGGAATGCCGTAGTGAGACTCCTACCTTTCGCGGCAAGCGCGCTACCGACTGAGCTATCCCAGCACGCTTCACCACGTTCCTTCCGCCAGTACCTTGCCTGCGTTCCAAATTTTCGCAGAAGTACTCCTGACGACCTTGCAGGACTTTCACTTCTGGAAGAAAGAATATGACGGAGATGCGGCTTACCCACAACCTAGGGCAGCGGGGGTTCGAATCCCCCCTCGGGCATGGATATTTGTGCCGTCCTAGTTCGTAAGTAGTTCATAAGTAGTTTGTAAGTTTAGGGACTGATGACGCCGTAGTCAAGTCCCATAGACTATACAAACATTTGAACATTTTTTAGGGCAGCGGTAGGCAACTGGCGGAGCGCGGTCCAGATCCAGACCGCCAAAAATATTTTGAAAGTGTAAGTTACATACTCAAATGAATAAAAAAATAAAAATAAACTTTTTTCTATGGATAACAATTCCTGTGAGAGCCACACTTACAATTTTTCTAGAATTCTACAGTTATCTGCTGAATAATTAGAACCCTTAATGATAATTATAGGCAGTTGAGATAAATGGCTGTCATGCTGTGCGACGCTGGAGAGTACGCTGACAAGTGGCGGCAAAAGGGGGCCAGCTGGCCGGTGATCCGCATGAAAGCCCTGTAGTCACGAATGCAGCAAAAGAACTTTATCTAACAAACAAGGAAATTCTATAAACAGACTTCATACTCTGACAGTCTCTGAAACCTCTATTTTAGCGGTCAGGGCATATCCATTTAAACACCACTTTTGTGCTCTTAAAAATCACCTTTTGGGGTTTCCCCAGCAGCAGAACGGACGGATGTGGCTGCGAAGTTGTTCCACCTTTCAAAGCCTTTACTCCAAATGGTGATAACAGACTTGCAGGTCGACATTTCCTTGCAAACATTTAAAAATGAAAACACTGACTAATTGTGGAGTGAAAATGTCCCAGAAAAATATGAAAATTTCAAAACATTAGGCATCTCCCTGACTACTATGTTTGGCTCCACATATATTTGTCAAATTTCATTAAAAAAACTAATTTGTTGAGGAATAAGTATCGCTCAAGATTAACGGAAGCTCACTCTGGAGACAATATTAGCATAAGGTGCTCCGCATGTCAACCTAACTTTAAGAAACTCATTGAAGACCGCAAATGTATTTCCTTGCATTGATCTTTTTAACACAAATACCTACAGTTCATTGTATTTCTTATTTTTTTAGTGGAAATTAAGTAAAAAGTAGTATGTTGAATGTATGAGCTGTTACTGGATTTTTCAGTACAAGTTTGATTACACATTTTAATACTTTTTGTGAGTGAAAATAAAAGTAAATAAATAGCAAAATAATATAAGTTTCACTGGATTATTATACATTTTTATTTCACATATTTTGTATTTCATATTGAGACAGAATATTAAAATTAAAATTGATAAAGAATATGTGGTTTTACTTCTGGACCTCGATAACTGTTTTCAAAAGTATTCGGACCCCATCCAAGATTCCTTGTGACAAAGGGGATCTACAGGCTACAGGTGGCCTTAGGAACCTATACATGGGGTTATTATTTAAAGTATGATACAAGAAACGTGCCTCCCATTGAGCGATGGAGGGTTGGGACTAGTTAACGACCGAGCAGGGTCCCTCTACATTAACAATATGAGCAAACGATAGACCAGCCCCTCCCTCACGCGTCGACTACTGATGCCAGTGTCCCCAATTCCGCCAGTGTGGGACGCGCTGATAGCATCACAGCTCTCTCATGTATCAACCTTTATCCTCAAATACAGTACTGTTATCTCGAATCTTCGCACCACGCACCCACCATAGAAAATCCATCCATTTTCCAATCCTGCGCAACTCTGCCTGATACACTTGAACAAACTGTTCAAACCGGCTTGGTAAAGTACAGCATTAATCGTTCCCTGTTGATGGTGGCGCTGTTGTCGAAGAAGGCTATCAACAGTGTTTTCACTTTGGATTCTTTCAGACGGCTGGTGAGACATGGAAATTAAATCACCAGAACTTTCCATCTGTTTTGCTTGCTGCTCGCCCGTGAACTTGCGCGGCATAAATAGAGAGCAGATCTTCCTCTAACCCAAATCATCGAGGACGATGGTGTGCACCGTGTCCTTGCTAATGCCATATTTCTCCGCAATCGATCTGAGAGTCCATCATCAATCTTGTGCCAGTATATTTCTCTACCTTTTCTGCAATAACAAAATCTTTTAAAACACCAATAATCCTTTAAAATTTAAAGGTACAGTAATGCTTACAAAGAGAGGCACTGAACGTGCAAATAACGTTACGTAACACTTAATTTCTGCAATTTTCAGACATGTCAATTTAAAGAGTTGATGATCTTACAATAACAGCAAAAAGCAGTAATAGTTCTTTAACTTGCATCAAAACCCCGCTGTAGTTTACTCACAGTTTGATGTATTTACAACTATGATTTACTCTAGGGGGCCTGCCAATTTGAAAATGTTCAAATGTTCAAAGACGGTACAAATATCCATGCTCGAGGGGGGATTCGAACCCCCCGACCGTAGTGGCCGTGCAGACCGTGACTGGAGCGCCTCAGTCTCCTCGGCCACCGTGGCCGGCGAAAAGGTACAATAATAATTTTTAAAATGATGGAATCGGAACCATTTTATCACCTTTACCTTTCCAAGCCTCTAAGATTAAAGAATTGACAATCACACGATAACAGCAGGCAATGATAAAATCCTTTAGAGCAGTAATAGTTCTTTAAAATGCATCAAAATTGGACTGTCTCTTACAGTTCCTACTCAGCACGAGTAAACTACAATTTAATTGCTTTTTCTTTCAGAGTCACTGCCCCATTATATCGGTAAACACTGAAGTTACGCCGCTAAGTGCAAGAGTAATCACAGGATGTAAGAGGAGTGACGCTTACAGGGCAGAATGACAAAAGACTCAATTAAGAAATGCACTTAAAACTAAAAGAGTCGTACACATCGTCTGGAGCTGCTACCCTCAATCAGTATATTTCCAAATCGTCCACTGCACATTGTGACTATGTCGTGGGGAGAACACCGCCACGGCTGAAAACCAGTGAGGAGCCAACAAAAAAATAAAAAAATAAAAAAATAAAATAAAAATTAGAATAAGCCCTTCCCTTTTTCCACTTCAAATGGGAGACGAGGACTAACAATAACGGGCCAGCGTATCTACCACATATTAGCAACAATGGCTAGACGACACAGAAAAGTACACAACGGCAGCAACAACGACGAGAGGGAAAAAGCCAAAACCAAACTTCCGACTACGCCTGAGGGCGTCAAGCAAGTCAAAGAAGGGCACAACGCCACATAAATTCCGATCGTTGTACTTTTTACCAAAGAATTAAGAATAATACTGGCGCCCCAGGCGAGATATTTCAAGAGTCAATGATCTTAAATAAGAGAAGTTGAACGTAACTTCAACACGCAGGAAGCAGCGACTTCGCTTAATGCGAGAGAAGACCGGCCTCTACGCCCGAGCGGAGAGCGTGCTCTGAGCACCGACCAAAGCGTCACCACCGGCTGTCCCGGCACCACCTAGAAGAGAAGGCCTTACAACAGGCCGTGCCTACGTCACACTTAGAGGCCGCGGCCGCCATCTGACTGGCCGTCCGCTGCGCGGCGGTGGGCGTGCCGCAGCCAACAGCCAGTGAGGTGGCGGCCGCGGCCTCTAAGTGTGACGTAGGCACGGCCTGTTGTAAGGCCTTGTCTCCTAGGTGGTGTTGGTCCCGGACCCACTCGCGAGCATCCGGGAAACGAGGCGTGAACTAGCGCCGCCACAGCGAGGAGCACAAACAAGGGAACATCGGTGCACCGGTTTCAAACAAGACGATCCCGCGGCTCAGAACCTTTCAGTGAAAAGGAAGGAGCTAACACATGAAAAGAGAACAGTGCCGTGGTCTGCTAGGTGGAGGTACTGTCTGAAGGAACTGTGAGGGAAGAAGCAAGTGGAGTCAAAATCACGACAGAGGAGATAATGTATTATAATTACTGTTCGACCGAACTTTCGAAGATGAAATGTGATGGAACGTTTAGATGACGTTACTCCAGAATTTTAGAGAAATTTCGATGTCAACGCAAGGAATTTTAATTTGTGTAATATCTATTGATATGACTGGAAGGACGATAAGAATTGGTCCATCTACAATAACCCTACTTTAAGAGCTTGAAGGCTAATGAAATGTGGGCGGATACCAAAGATTGTCATCACTTGCTGGAGATTTGAAATTTATTATCCATCGACAGTGATTAACAGGAAAGATTCAGTGAAATTTTCTTGTAAAAGAGCGACAATAAGTAATTTTTGATTAAGTTAAAATTAGTAAATTTAACTACGCACCAACTACGCAGAACCTTTAGGCTGAATACAACTCCCAAAACGTAGAAGAACTGATTCAGATTTAAAGTTACATAAAATTACAAAAACACACCAAGAAGCATGAGTAGATTTGATTGAACAAGGTTACAATTACAAGAAATAAATTAAAGAAGCGACTGGAATCGAATCAAGTACAGAAGCAATTTTGAGTAATACACATTTAAACAAACAGCGACAGTGTCTGGACAACGATCAAAAAACGACGGTGGAGACAGGAAGTATCAGAAGATGAAGAAACGGACAGAGCAGATCAGATGAAAATTAAAGTTATCTGAACATAACCGTCCAAATTACAACTCAGGTCTTACGGCAGCAGGTTCTGATATGCACAGATGACATCACAAGCGCAGCCGACTCACCACAAGAACAGGGCTTATCTTGAAAGGTGCCGATATCAAACAGAACCACTGCAAAGGTATTGATGGTTAAAGCAGTTCCGCTCTGTGATGATGTGAATTGATTGAAGGCCCGCAGAGCCCATCCCGCAGCAGCAGCAGCAGCAACAACAACAACACACGAGCCACCTACTTCCTCAATCGACGAAGCCATACTGTTTCCTCGGTCGCGACAGAACTCGCACCTTCCGCACGCGCCGCGAGATACAGTCGCCAACTGGGGCAACTAGCGACACCCGCCAGACAAAGTGACGTACAAAAAGCCAACCACGGTAAGTGGCGCCAGTGCATAGTAAGAGGAAAAAGAACGAAACTCGAGCGAGCACGGCTCATCTACGAATCTGGATACCATACAACTTTTACATAGACTAAGTATCATCTAAACAATCCCTATGAGAGTAAGGGCAGATAAGCGTAAGAACTGTCACACAATCTGTGTGTCGTCTGATCCATCCAAGTTAAGGACAGAAGAAATTAAGAGTTAATTAAGGAACTGTTAGATTTTATTTTCTTTCCATAATTTATTGTTTTAATGCCCTTTTATTGCTCTTTTTAATGCTCATTTAATTGCTTACCTAACTGTTCGCTTTATTGTTCCTTTTTATTGACTCTTCTTATAGCTTATTTTTACTAGTCATTTTACAGTCCACTGCACATCTTTAATGTGCATTTTACTGCACACTACTGCTGTTGTATTGGGAACACCGGTAAAACTGTATTTGGTTTCCCAGATGTCCAGCGTGGGGTAATTTAAACATCCATTGTAACCCATCGGTCCAAGTGTTCATTCCGAAATATGAATACATTCACATTCACATGGCCACTCAAATTGGTCCTCAGATTTAATTTGAATTGTTTCCTTTTTTTAATAATAATAGTATAAACGCATATGTTTCAGTGCGTTTATAATTTTCATTCACTTTATATCTGGAATCTTATTTACAAAGAATGGAACATGCTACGTTATGGCGCTGGCAGTGAGTTTTCCCACTGCACGGTGTTTCTTGCCCAGCCGTAGTTGTAATTTGGGCGGTTCTATTCAGATAACTTTAATTTTCATCTGATCTGCTCCGTCAGTTTCTTCATCTTCTGATACTTCCTTTCTCCGCCGTCGCTTTTTGATCGTTATCCAGACGCTGTCGCTGTTTGTTTAAATGTGTATTACTCAAAATTGCTTCTGTACTTGATTCGATTCCAGTCGCTGCTTTAATTTATTTCATGCAATTGTAACCTTGTTCAATCAAATCTACTCTTTATTCTTATGCTTCTTGGTGTGTTTTAGTAATGTTATGTAATTTTAAATCTGACTCAATTCCTGTTCGTTTTGGGAACTGTATTCAGCCTAAAGGTTCTGATTGGAGCTTTGGTGCATAGTTTAATTTACTAATTTTAAGTTACTCAAAAATTACTTATTGTCCCTCTTTTACAAGAAAATTTTACTGAATCTTTCCTCTTAATCACTGTCTACGGATAATAAATATAATTACAGTGCACTGCTAGTGTGAATTTTAGATTTTATTAGACTCTATTGGGGGAAATTTAACTCATAATGAGATAACCCCTCCATCCTAAAGCCTGCTACAACCCCTGTCTCCATTCCCTCTTCAAACGTTTAAATGTTTGTAAACCTAAGAGAACATACAGCAAGTGATGACTGTCTTTGGTAAACCCAAATAACCATCCACATTTCATAATTCTTCAAGCTCTAGATATTACACAAATTAAAATTCCTTGCGTTGACATGTAAATAACTCTACACTTCTCGAGTAAAGTTATCTAAACGTTCCATCACATTTCATCTTCGAAAGTTCGATAAAACGGTAATTATATTACCTCATCTCTACTGTCGCGATTTTCCAGAATGAAACTTTCACTCTGCAGCGTAGTGTGCGCTGATATGAAACTTCCTGTCAGATTAAAATTGTGTGCCGGAACTGGGACTCGAACCTGGGACCTTTGCCTTTCGCGGGCAATCGCACTACCGACTGTGCTATCCCGACACAACTCACGATGCCGCCTCACAACTTTACTTCCGCCAGTACCTCGCCTTCCTATTTTCCAAACTTCACAGAAGCTCTCCTGCGAACCATGCAAGATTTTGACTCCACTTGCTTCTTACCTCACAGTTCCTTCAGACACTTCAGACAGATTATATATTTTTGACGACTTTACAGCGTTCAATGAATGAAACAAATCGCAATTTGCGATCAGTTATGGCTTCACTGTACTAGGTGAAAGCTAACGTCCTCGGTCCCTAGACGTACACACTACTTAAACTAGAACTAAGTTACGCTTAAGGACAAAGAACTCACTCGTGTCCGAGAGAGGAACCTCCGGCAGAGTGGCCGCACAATCCAAGGATTAAGTCTTACAATTAGACCGCGCTGCGCTCACCTCCGCCACTGGCGCCTGACTAAATGTCACTCTCACAGGTTGATACACTTACAACTGCTTTCGGAATATTTGAAAAAATACAAATCGGACTAAAGAAAATTGCAATAAACGTTGTTCACTTCCAAGAGGGATGTCCATTAACATAATGTTCGACCACTTGCTTCCTCTTCGGGGGCCGGAAAATGAGGTGACTATAAAATCTTAAACTAGATATCCTATTTTTATTGGAGATTTGGATTCACCGTAAAAATTTAACTTTTGTACGAAACACTATATCCGTTTCATGATAGATGGCGCTGTGAACGGCAAATAGTTGAAAAACGGTAATATGTTTGAAATGTTCAAATGTTTGTAGAGTTTAAGACACTTAACTGCGGGGTCATCAGCCCCTAAACTTACAAACTGCTTATGAACTAGCTTATACTAAAGACGCCACAAACATCCATGCCGGAGGGGGGGATTCGAACCCACGATGGGGAACGGCCTCGCGCATAGTAGCATAGCGCCTCAATGCGCTCGGCCGCTCCGCCGCGGCAAAAACGGTAATATCTCAAACGTAAACTGGTTATACTAAAGACGCCACAAACATCCATGCCGGAGGGGGGGATTCGAACCCACGATGGGGAACGGCCTCGCGCATCGTAGCATAGCGCCTCAATGCGCTCGGCCGCTCCGCCGCGGCAAAAACGGTAATATCTCAAACGTAAACTGGTTATGAAAATCAGAAGACAGTTTTTTTATATTTCTGTTAATGCTGCCATGTGCCACAATCGAATGAAGCACAGACTGGCCAGACAGTTAATTGTACATCTCTACGCAATTGTTCCACGATGCTATAAAAAGATCGATGCGCGAAGCATACAATAATTATCACAGCCATACCTTAGCAAAAGATCTTTCCGAGAACCCGAAAAAATTCTGGTCCTATGTAAAATCGATAAGCGTGTCAAAGCCCACTGTCCAGTCACTCGATCATTCCGGGGCAGTAATAGAAGAAAGCAAACGGAAAGCTGAAGTTCTAAATTTAACCTTTAAGAAATCTTTCACGCAGGAGGACCGCACAAATGTACCATCATTTGATCAACGTACTAATTGCGAAATGGGGGACATAGCAATAGGTATTTCCGGTGTAGAGAAGCAGCTGAGAGAGCTAAATACGAAAAAGTCTGCTGGTCCGAATGGAATACCAGTTCGGTTTTACAAAGACTATTCTGCGGCGTTGGCCCCCTACTTAGCTTGCATTTATAGCGAATCTTTAATTCAGTGCAAAGTTCCTAGTGATTGGAAAAAAGCGCAGGTGACTCCCGTGTATAAGAAAGGAAAGAGAACTAATCCATACAATTACAGGCCAATATCGTTGAAATCAGTTTCATGTAGAATTTTGAAGCATATTCTCAGTTCGAATATAGTAAATTTCCTTGAAACAGAAAAGCTTCTTTCCATGAATCAGCACGGGTTTAGGAAACATCGTTCATGTGAAACTCAGCTTGCCCTTTTCTCACATGACATCTTGCGAGCCATGGACGAAGGGCAAGAGGCGGATTGTGTTTTTCTCGACTGCAAAAAGGCGTTCGACGCGGTGCCACACTGCAGACTGCTAACGAAGATACAGCTTATGGAATAGGTTCACAGATTTGTGACTGGCTGGAAGACTTCCTAAGTAATAGAACGCAGTACGTTGTTCTCAACGGCGAGTGTTCATCAGAGACGAGTGTATCGTTAGGCGTGCCCCAGGGGAGTGCGATAAGACCGCTATTATTTTCTATCTATATAAATGATCTGATGGACAGAGTAAGTTGTAATTTGCGGCTGTTTGCTGATGATGCTGTGGTGTATGGGAGGGTGTCGTCTGTAACTGACTGTAATAGCATACAGGTTGACTTAGACAAAATTTCTAGTTGGTGCGAAGATTGGCAGCTAGCTCTCAATGTAGAAAAATGTAAGGTGATGCGCATGAGTAGAAAACACAATCCTATAATGTACGAATACTGCATTAGTAATGAGCTTCTTGATGCTGTCCCGTCGTTCAAATATCTAGGCGTAACATTGCACAGCGATATGAAATGGAACGAACATGTAAGGACAGTTGTCAGTAAGGCAAACAGCCGACTCCGGTTTATTGGGTGAATTTTGGGAAGATGTACTTCACCTGTAAAGGAGACCGCGTCTTGAGTATTGCTCAAGTGTTTGGGACCCGCAGCAGATAGGTTTAAAAATATACATAGAGGCGGTTCAGAGGCGAGCAGCTAGATTTGTTACCAATGCGCGAGTGTCACGGAAATGCTCCGGCAACTCAATTGGGGATCGCTAGAAGAAAGACGACGTTCTTTTCGTGAATTTCTGTTAAGTAAATTTAAAGGGCCGGAATCTGAAGCTGAGTGTAGTACGATCTTGCTGCCGCCTACTTACATTTCGCGTGGTGATCACAAAGACAAGATAAGAGAAATTAGGGCTCGTACGGAGGCATATAGGCAATCTTTTTTTCCTCGTTCAATTTGGGAGTGGAATAGGAAAGGAAATTCCTAGTAGTGGTACAGTGTACCGTCCGCCACGCACCTTACGGTGAATTGCGGAGTATGTATGTAGATGTAGATGCTATAGGTGCAGTTAGAAATGTTCAAATGTTTGTTAAGCTTATGGGACTTAACTACGGGGTCATCAGTCCTTAAACTTACAAACGACTTATCAATTACCTTATACTAAGGACGGCACAAATATCCATGTCTGAGGAGGGATTCGAACCCCCGACCGTAGTGGCCGTGCAGACTGTGGCTGGAGCGCCTCAGTCCCCTCGGCCACCGCGGCCGGCTGCAGTTAGAGTAGATATCCATGCCCCGTACTTTAAGGCTCATACAAATGTTGAAGAAGCTCGTCAGAGGTATGTTAATCTATTCTCTGATTATTCTCAGTATTGTCCAACTGTTTGCTGAAACTGGAAGTGTTAACCCTTGAGAAAGAATCCGATGTCTCTTTGTTCGAGATTCAATAATTTTCAACTCACTTTATTTTGCCGATTACTGCGCTCTCTATCATGAAACGAAAAAATTATTTCATACAAAGGTTACATATTTTTTCATGGAGAATGCAAAACTGCAATAAAAATAGAGGTTAATATTCAAGATTTCAAAGTCACCCCCGTGCAGACTGTCTAGCTGGATGTCCCGCTTCGAGGTGAGTAACATAAATTTTATTACACCTTTTTCTTAATCTCATTTTTTCATATATTCCGAAAAATTATTTTCAAATACCTCATCCTAAGTGCACCGAGCGAGGTGGCGCAGTGGTAACACAATGGACTCGCATTCGGGAGGATGGTGGTTCAAATCCACCTCCGGCCATCCAGATTTAGATTTTCCGTGGTTTCCCTAAATCACTCCAGGCAAATGCCGGGATGGTTCCTTTCAAAGGTCACGGCCGATTTCTTTCCCCATCCTTACCCAAACAACCAGAGCGTAAGCTCCGCCTCTAATGACCACGCTGTCGATGGGGTGTTAAACACAAATCTTCCTCCCTTCTCTCATCCTAAGTTTGTTTGGATACATGTTTGCACCGATGTGCAGCATACACAATCATCATTGTCTCAGCGTGTGTCTGCAGGAGTTTCTTTTGAACATATTGTTGCACAACTACGACGACCACAAAGCAGTTGAAGAGTCTCAGAATACGTGAGACAAAAATAGGGGAAAGAGGGTTGCACAAAGAAAGGGGTAGAAGGAAGTAGAGATGGGGGATCAGATGCAAGTAAACAGAGGGAGCCACGGTGGAGTAACCGAGCGGTCTAAGGCGCCTCGCTGCGGAGCGCGCAGTTGCTCGCCGTCGGAAGTTCGAGTCCTCGCTGGGGCATGGGCGTGTGTGTGTTGTACTGAGGTTAGTTTACCTTAATTTAAGCAGTTTGTAAGCTACGGACTGATGACCACGCAGTTTGGTCCGATAGATTTACATACATTTGAACATTTTGAAACGGACGGAAGGGGAAAGAGGAAATTCAGTGATTGAATGAATGAACAGGGTAAATAGCTTGCATACATTCAATAGGGCATGGACGACGCTTTATTGACAAATCTGGAATTTGGAGACGGAAGAGCCAACATAGGGAGATACCGCAAATACCAACACTGAAACAATGAACGAACCGTCTGCACTGTACTTCACAAAAAGTGCTGAAACTTACGGCCGTCAACCTCTTGGCGAGCATGTCATCGAACAAAGTTCTGTCGCAGCCAGAGAAATATCCCTGCTGTGTTTCGAATCTCATCGCAAGCAGCTACAAGCCTAGCAACTATTTCCATCTCTGTATTGATTCCAATCTTATACACGACTTTAGATCTCTACATAGGGAATAATCAAAGCGAACCAGGTCAGGTGACCTCACAGACCATGGAATACGAATTCTAATCCAGTGATCAGGAAATACAACATGGTTGTGGAGATCTTCCTTGTTTCCTTGCAGGAAATGAAGACTACACATAAAAAGCAGAGTTCGTGTAAATTTGTTCTTATATTAGTCGTAAACAAGCTGGAAAACAGTAATGATAGATAAAGCGGTAGACAAGTTTGCTTCCATACCTCCTTACATCGGCTTCTTCGACTCCAGGTTCGCTATCTCAAATTACTCATGAGGCATTGTTTTTTGTCCTGTTGTATTTTTGCACGCTCCTACGGATACACCCTGCATAATGTAGGAAATGTCACTGTGAGGGGAGGAGAAGAGCCGGCCGCGGTGGCCGAGGAGACTAAGGCGCTCCAGTCACGGTCTGCACGGCCACTACGGTCGGGGGTTCGAATCCCCCCTCGGGCATGGATATTTGTGCCGTCCTAGTTCGTAAGTAGTTCATAAGTAGTTTGTAAGTTTAGGGACTGATGACCCCATAGTTAAGTCCCATAGACTATACAAACATTTGAACATTTTTTGGAGGAGAAGATGGACATGAGGAAGTGGAAAGAGAGCGGGACGGAGTACACCTTGTCACGGTATTCCAATTGGCGCGAGGTTGACAGCAGGTAGGACCGCCGAAGTTTCAGAGCCCCCCCCCCCTCCAATGGGCTCACCTTTCGTGAATACGTTCGTTGCGAGCACGGAACCCCGAGCTAATGCAGTCTTCCTTACTTCTTTACTTCCCGGACTGCATTTCCTTTCCCCCTCTCCTCCTCTCCTATCCTCACTCCTTCCCCTCCCAACCGGAAGACATAACCTCAGTAGTTTAGTCCCCCTATCCCAACCAATCAACCCCACCCAACCCAGTTTCAGATGGTGGCAGATTCTCCACGACAGACTTCAGCGGATCGATACGTTGCAGAATCTTTACTTCTTCAGCCGTAACGATTCACAGGCTCTATTTCAATTGCGCTCCTTCCCGTATATATGTATATATAAACAAACTAGACCACAAATTGTTCTTTATTTTCAAGTAGTTTCGACGCAACGGTGATCCATGTCCAGGGTGTTTCTATGTAATATACAATCATTAGATTTAGAACAATTCTAAAACAAAAACTACGTTTTGAAAGACGACCGTCTGTCGTCTTCCGTATAATTTTTATAAATTTATAATTTATTTGATGTCGTTAGTTTAGCATTTTGTTAAAACTAGAACCCCACTCTTTTCAAGGCAAGAGAAACAGCATTTTTATTTCATGTTTTTAATTTTAAATATTAGTTTCTGGAATATTAGTTAACATTGCTAGGATTTTGATATTTTAATAATTTATTATTGTGGTTATGAATGTGGCAATAAGTACGGCCTCTCCGTTAAGCCTCTGTCCCTGTGAGAATGACTACTTTTAAGTGCATGTGCAAGGATCTAACGGCTGTCTGAATGTGGGTGGTAATAGCTCGCTTTGCATGGTTCTCTCTGGCTCAGAGACGATAGTTAGTCGTTACCAACCCCTGATGCTGATGCGAGCAAAGAGGTTTCTACACCCTTTGGTTACAAGCCAGTCGACGAGCCCTCTCCAGGACGAGTCTCGCGATCTTCTCTCCCCACCACCCCTGGGTTTTGCCAGTTTCCGGGAGCTTTCCCGCCTCCTAGCCGCTCGGGCTTCTGGTCACTTTGTGCTGGGATCGTGGTGAGGTAAGGTTGGTTCTTCTCTTGTGTCTGCGGAGATGATAGCGATTCGTTGTCTAGCATGATTGACTTAGACTCTTGAACTTAGATTCGTTATTTTTTTTTATTTTTTTTTTTTGGAAAATTCCTTCCGATCG
The DNA here is from genome assembly GCA_026315105.1 of Locusta migratoria. Classification (NCBI taxonomy): domain Eukaryota; kingdom Metazoa; phylum Arthropoda; class Insecta; order Orthoptera; family Acrididae; genus Locusta; species Locusta migratoria. The sequence goes on from CM048745.1 coordinate 331,008,520, forward strand.
TGCGCGGAAATATGTTCTAGTTGTTCAATACAGTGATTTCCAACAGATAAACGCGGTGTATGTGTTAATAGTTGCAGTTTTATAACGGTCTGGTGTATTCAAACCTTTTGTGATTATGTGGCGTTGTACGAATTCTTTCTAGCTTTGTGGGGTCCGATTTCTCACTGACGATATGTTCATTTTTATACAGTGCATGTAAAAATCTTTCTTATCGTTTCCTTCTGTGAGTGATATGTGTTCCACGTGGTTAGTTCGTATAACAAAGCCTTCAGCTTCCACTATTTGTTTCATGCCCATCAGGCAAGTAACTATGCGTGTATCCTTCTGATTTCCACTAACATTTCGCGATATTGTCTCCCCGTCTATTTTAATTTTGCTGTTTCTTCTCCGAACTTGTACTATGCACTGAGTCTTAGTCAGTAATTCTCTCCAAGCCTTGTACAACCTCCTTCAATAGCTTGCTTATGAAATTTCTGTATTTCTGTATTTCTAAAGGTTGCCTGCCGTAGTTTTTATTCTCACTTTTCCGTCTTTGTGATTATTTCACATTTCTGGATTTCGAGACTGGACTTCATCCGTCTCTGTAATCGCTCCCTATCGCGTGTAGCTGCATTTCAGTAGCGCACCATCTCAAATCAGACACGACAGACGAGAGCCATCTTCGGAGTTTTATTGTATATTGTGTTGTGTGGTACCTCCGGGTTTGCTGAATTTCCCCCTTTTTACTTATTATTGTTTTTCAGCAGTGCTGCGAACAAGCTGAGATGCAATATTTTATGTTTAAGTTCCGTTGCGCCACAAATGTTTTTCTTTAGCCACCTTTATGAAATAAATTTATTTGTGGTGGCTTGTTTATTAATGCCTGTGTGTAATTTCGTGTCATCTGCTACGTATATTGGCCACTGTATCGTTAACTTCCTTAAACCAAGTCAGTTCTCAATCTCGACCAGGGAGCAAGGTTTCGCAGCAGGGAGTCCCGGTAATCCACACTGATCTTTTGCTACTTTTACTGCTAAATAACAGTTTTTTTTCTTTTTTTTTTTTGTACCTCCTACCAGAATTAAGCTTTCATTTCGTACAGTGGCCTACTTTTAATTTGTAATTACGTTACATTAATATGAGAATATGAAAGATAACAAAATTGTTATTCCCAAGATGGTGCGGAGCGGAGCAGAAGCTGTGAGTTCCTGCCGGTGCTGTCACTGATGGAAGGAGCGAGGGGTGGGCCGCTGAGCCTCACTGGAGTGGCCGAGCGCGTCAGCGCGCTGGCTCTGCGAGTTCGCTGACAGGGCTCAGCTCTCTCTCTAATAAAATAAACACTGAGCCAAAAGTAAAACGAACATAACACAACGACGATGTGACGGCCGTAAGAAACAGATGAACCCAAGGGAAAAAAAACACTATAAGGCGCCTTGCAGCTCCCTGACATCTATCCAACACATCATCGAAAATGCATCACGAAGTACTTGCCGTAATAGTATGACCTAAAAAAAATACCATAAGCAACTAATAAAGTAGTAATCTGTCGCCAAAAGAATGATTAATTCGCCCATTCCACATAACGCAAACAAACGGCGCTGTAACATGGTAGTGTCAATACAGAGATTTTATTTGTGTAAACTATACAGTGGCAGCTCATTAATGTTCTGTGTCGGTGGAACGAATTTTGTGAAATCAGAAAAAAAACTATGAAGCTGGCAATGGGCACTAATGAAGTTCATCAGACCAGAACGATTTATATGCTGAATATGTGAAATTATTTTAATTGAAATGAGATGCTATATGTGCAAAATAAAGTAGGACGGTCTGTCAGTGAGGCGAGAAGAAAAGGCGCAGACTACTAAAAATGGAATATGTAACGTTACTGCGTTCATTCCTCGTGACGTACTTTTATTGGCCATGTTATAACTGAAAATTGCAAAACGTGGATTTGTAGTTTTCTTTTTCATAGTCTAACGTATTTTCTCTCTGAACACCAGACTACCTACAGCCGATTTTAGACTCAAGGACGAGTGTATAACATTACAATTCCCAATTACGAGAGAAATCCGGGAGTTTATGTAAACTTTAAAGCTTACTGTAAATTTCAAAGCAGAATGTGTATTGCGACGCAATTTAGAAAAGATGGGATCTAATTACAAATTCTCTGCCATAATCTTATTTGAATTTTGTATGCAGTTGGGGCAAAGTGTGACCTCTCTGATGTAAGCATTAGACACATCAGACCTGCCATTGCAAATTCCAAGGAAGATGGAAATGTGGTGTACATTAACGGATCCTACGAGTGAGTAGCAGAGTCAGAAACCAAACCGTTCATCTTCGTTTAAGTTGTACGATGTGGTAGAGTTCAGCTACTCGTCACCAACGTAATCATTAGATATCACACCAAAGCTGAGCTTTGGAGATTATTAGCAAAGATTTTAAACGTGCTTTTCGCAAAACATCATTCATGGTTTTGGCGATATCTGAGAAATTCGGTCGCTTTCCGTCCTCGTTTATAGCTAGTGCGGCCAAGATAAAGGTCAAACATGGTCTCTAAAAATGACCAAAATTTGTCAACGTGGTAATTACACAGTTATAAAAATATTCGACAAAATAATTAACTTTATTCAAACTATATGAAAAGTGGAAAAAGCTGCATATTACAGTTCATGATACAATTTACGTTCATAAACAAAGCTTACTCCATTACAGATAGGTCCCTACTTTAAAAACAACCCTGGTATCAAAACTCTTTTCTATTACATTTACGTACCTACAGGAATATTCCTTTCACTTTTTCTTCAGGGGTTACAAAGCATTATCGTCTCTCAAGCATCCTCCAGAATATGTAGCTACCTGGCGCACCAAAGATAGTGTTGTAAGGGGCTGTCTGCAGAATTTGCCACTGTATACTCACCCCGATAGAGATAAAATTCATATCACAAGAAATGATTTATCAAACTTCATATTTTCATTTTGGAATATAACAAACATCAGGTCCAAAATTTTCTTCAGGCACCTGAAGAGTATTTATGCCCATCTCCTATCACACTTATCGACAAAAAATCAACTTCTGGGATTGCATAGAGGATAGGTGAAACTTCCTGACAGATTAAATGTTTGTGCCAGAACCGGGTTTCGAACCGGGGACATTTGACTTTCGCGGGCAAGCGCTATACCAACTAAGCTATCCAGGTAGGCTTTTTGCAGGCATCCTCACAGCTTTAATTTCGGCAATACCTCGCCTTATACTTTCCAAACTTTACAGAAGTTCTCCTGCTATCCTTGCAGGACTAGCACTCCTGGAAGAAAAGGTATGGTGGAGACATAGCTTAGATATAACCTAGGGGGCCGGCCGCGGTGGCCGAGGGGACTGAGGCGCTCCAGTCACGGTCTGCACGGCCTCTACGGTCGGGGGTTCGAATCCCCCCTCGGGCATGGATATTTGTGCCGTCCTTAGTCGTAGCTAGTTCATAAGTAGTTTGTAAGCTTAGGGAGTGATGACCCCGTAGTTAAGTCCCTTAAGTTCTACAAACATTTAAACATTTAACCTAGGGGATGTTTCCAGAATGATATTTTCACTCTGCAGCGGAATGTGCGCTGATATGAAACTTCCTGGCAGATTCAAACCGTGTGCCGGAACTGAGATCCGAACCTAAGACCTTTGCCTTTCCCAGGCAAGCCATCTACAAACTCAGCTATTTTAGCGTTCTTCCCGATCCGTCCTTACATCTCTGCTTCCGTCATGTCTCTACCATATCCTTTCATCTAGGATTGCCAGTCCTGCACGGTTCGCAGAAGTAGAATGTAGGAACCGCAATTCAGAGAAAAGGTCCTCAAACTCTCACTGGATGTGTTAATGTGAAGGTGCTGATTTCAGTTTCGATGTTGTTTTTGTAGAAGGTATCTTTACTGTGTGGCTACACAGTGGCTGAACGATCACTGTAAGGTTCCATAAATTATTCGGGAGTGAGCATAAGAGACGATGGAACGATCAAATATTATAGTGGGAAAAGTAAATTGAGATTAACTGGAAGAAGCCTCAGGAAGTATAGTCCAAAGAATGAAGCTTACAAAACAGTCATGAGGCCAATGCTGTGTAGGATCGGTACCAGATAGGACTGATGCAAAAATCCAAAGGAGAGCAACATTCTTTGCGCAAAAATGACAGAGATAATCGGCAAACAACTGAAGCAGACGCTGTAAGAGAGGCGTTTTGCGTCACCGTATATGATACTTGAATGAATCTTTCTGGCAGATTAAAATTTTATACCGAAACCGTGAGTCGATCCTGGGACCTTTGACTTTCGCGGGCAAGCGCTCTACCAACTGAGCTATCCCGACACGACTCACGATGCAATGTTACAACTTTACTTCCGCCAGTACCTCGCCTCCTACTTTCCAAAGTTCACAGAAGCTCTCCTGCGAAACTTGCAAAACTAGCACTCCTGGAAGAAGAGATATGTTGGAGACATGGCTTATCCACAGCCTAGGGGATGTTTCCAGAATGAAACTTTTCACTCTGCAGCGGAGTGTGCGCTGATGTGAAACTTTCTGAGAGATTAAAATTGCGGGCTGGAACCGGGACTCGAATCTGGGACTTTTCCCTTTCGCGGGCAAGCGCTCTACCGACTGAGCTATCCCGGCACGACTCATGATGCCACCTCACAACTTTACTTCAGCCTGTGTCGGGATAGCTCAATCGGTAGAGCACTTGCCTCGATAGGCAAAGGTCCCAGGATCGAGTCCCAGTTCCGGCACACAACTTTAATCTGCCAGGAAGTTTCATGTCAGCGAACACTCCGCTGCAGAGTGATAAGTTTCATTCTCAATACAATGATTTCTCCCGCGTTTGCCTCGCGAAAAGTCCATGAGGATAAAATTATTGGTATTACGACTCACCTGCAATCATTTTCCTCGCGAACCCTGCAGCTGGAACTGAAAAAATGGGAGCGAGTTTAGTACGCACCGTGAGGTCAGTTGAAGAAGTACACTATCGTTTAAAAGTTTTCGAAGCTTAAGAAATACGAATTAGCTATGTTGTTTTCCCCGTGTCTTGGTAAACAAAACGTTTAAGACTGGTGTTACACTGGTTTTAAAAATGAAATCGTTCAAAACATACATTGCGTTGTTATGCTGTTGAGGTTCTAAGCATTGCACGGCGCAATGTTTCACCAACGTGTCTGTCCAACAGTGAAGCATTGTAGGCGTTCCCTCATAGTCTCGGAAACTTTTGGAGGCGGTACTACGATTGCTGATTTTGTGCAAATAAACGGAAAAATGAAGAAACAGCATTGAGATCGTTTTCTACATGCAAAACGATGTGAAGACATTTAATTGGCAAGGAATCCGTCCTACAGTTAAATAACGACAGTAAACGCACGAAACTGGGTAAATCGCTTTTGGGAAATTTAGAGAAAAAAAGAGAAAGAGATGATGTGGACGCCGCATCCCCCCATCCCAATACTGCAATCCTATTGAAGAGAATTACTTGAATAGTGCAGTTAAAGCAAGGCCTTTTGCCATCGTTAATCATCTCTAGACCATACAAAACGTATGTCGGCATATTAGCGAGGAAACCCTGATCCTCACAGGGGACTCACGCTTCTTTCGTGCGGGGCGAGTACGGGGCCAGGAGTTTTTCTTCCTTCTTTCCTCCCTGGACTGCATATACTTTTCCTTCCCCTCCTTTCCTATCCTCACGCCTTCCCCTCCCCACCGGTGGCCTGATGACCTAGGCAGTTTGGTCCCTCTGTCCCAAACCATAAACCAACCAGCAAACACTGCTGAAGCTGACAGTAAGAATGCCTCGCGTGTGTCGATAAGTACTTAACCCTCGGGTGGGCGCGACTCCTGATTTCACATGAGTCGGCGCGCCGCGGTATATACACCGCAGTTCCTTAACTATTGTCTTTAGCGAAACCAGAGGCTATAAACTGATATAAAAGTCATTATTTTAACTATGTATTTGAGGTGAAAATACTTAAAAAAGCAGTCAACATTATGTAGAAAATATGTTGATAAAATTCCAACGTGAACAAATTCCCATCTGCTTCATTAATGTAAACTTCCGGGTGAAGTTGCCGTGGTCCATTAATAAAACTTCTTACTCCCGACGTTTCGTTGCCTACTGCGGGCAACATCTTCAAGAGTGAGTCGACGACTGCCTACTAGGCGCTGGAGGTCCTGCTTATATAGAGGGCGTAGATGGGGTCACCACTTAATCACGTGCTGCCGACTATGAAGCTATCTTTGACCATCGTCCTCTCTATCGATTACAGGACGGTTAGTAGGCAGTCCTCGACTCACCCTTGATCAAAAGCAACTGCAAAATGATTCAGGTAACATATCAACATGGTGCAATATTTGGCAATTGAACCTTAATAATGATAAATGTGAGGTCATCTATATGACCACTAAAACAAATCCGTTAAACTACAGTTACACGATAAATCAGTCAAACCTACAGGCCATCAGTTTTACTAAATACCTAGGAGTAACAATTACGAACAACTTAAATTGTTGGGAAGGCGAGACAAAGACTACGTTTCATTGGCAGAGCACTTAAAAGATGCATCAAACGCCGCGGCGGAGCGACCGAGCGCATTGAGGCGCTGCGCTACGATGCGCGAGGCCGTTCCCCGTCGGGGGTTCGTAATCCCCCCCTCCCCAGGCATGGAAGTTTGTACCGTCTTTAGTATACGGTAGTTCATAAGTAGTTTATAAGATTAGCGATTGATGACCCTGCAGTTAAGTCCCTTAAGCTTGACAAACATTTGAACATTTTTTGATGCAACAATTCTACTAAAGAAACAGCCTACCCTACACTTGTGCGTCCTATTTCGAAGTATTGCTGAGCAGGGTGGGATCGACACCATGTCGGACTTACGGACGATTTAGAGAAAATCCAGAGAAGGTCAGCTCGTTTTGTATTATCGCGATATATGAGAGAGAGCGACTCGGAAATGATGCACGAGTTGGGGTGGAAATCATTAAAAGAAAGGCGTTATTTGTTGCGGCGAGATCTATTTGCGAAATATCTCTCACCATTTTTCTCTACATAATGCGAACATATATTCTTAGCACCCACCTACATAGGGAGACATGGTCGTCATAAAAAAATAAGAGAAATCAGATCGAAAACAGAAAGATTTAGGTGTTCCTTTTTCGCGCGATCTATTAGAGAATGGAACTATAGAGGAAAATCGTAAAAAATGGTTCTATGAACGCTCTGCCATGCACTTCAGTGTGAGTTGCAGAGTATCTATGTACATGTAGATGTATTCATCCTGACATTTTTTATGCACAAGTGTGAAAAATATCAGGCACTGATACATTTCCCCTAAAAGAGTCCGAATATTTTCTATTGTAGTGTCTTTACAATCGAGTTTGAGGATAGTATCACTGCGTATTTAACCAGTTGGCCTATTGGCATGAGCTACTATGTCCTTTAGCATGTTCTGATACATAGAGAAGAAATACTTCTGCATGTGTAAAGCCCATTTCTGGTACTCCGTTTTGCTTCAGGGAAATCTGTAGCAATGCTTTCAGCACTTGTTTTTCGTGTTATTAGAAGTTGACTAATACTAGAGTTTAATTGTCTTTCCCGATACAAATTTTGAATCTGCGTGCCGTAACATCAAGTGGAATCGTTTCCTTACTATCATCTCAAATCTGAATCAGTTTTGTGGTCGTCAGTTTGAATTAAAAAGAAATAAAGAAAAAGACAGCAGTAGTGGAGGCCCTCCGTGATCGCACTAGCATGGTGACAAACTCAGTAGGCCTACTGTCACCTCTTCGTGTGTTAGTATTTCTAATGTAGGAGTCACAGAAGCCGGAACTGTGATGTGTTCCATACGTGTGGATAAGAATACCCATTAATACAGTCCATCGAGAGAAAAAAGGTGGTCGAAAGCTTTTTCAAACAAGAGTGGTTTTAAGGGCATAGTGGAGAAAAGTGTCAAGGCAAGTGCCAAGGGGAAAAAAAACCTCTGCGACAGTCGGGGACGGGTAGTAAGAGCACCCCTAGCGGATGTCTATCTGCGACAGATCGTGCAAGGGTTTGGTTGTGTTAGTTACTTGGGTATCGTGCAAGCTCGCTAGCATTTCCATATTAACATCGTCATCAGACTAATCATGTGTCGACTCACCTTCAGAAACTTCCGACAGTATTCGTAGGATCTCTTCAGGAACACGTACGCACGTAAACAACTAACTAAACTCGTAAATAAATATAAATATTGAAAATATCTGACGAAAACGTAAGCAAAAACAGTTGAACAAATACTTTCATTATAAGGCGCACGGCGGTAAACACACCGCAGATGAAAAAAAAAAAAAAAAAAAAAGATATTGCAACTTACATTGGCCACCTCTAGTTTCAAACCATGTGAAACACTCCAGCTTCGACGAAGATCGAATACTAGATTCCATGAATGCCGACTACAACAACCGGCATCTGGACACTCAGTAAATTGAAAGTTACACTGTGTATGCCGAGGCCCGCACGCCGAAGGGTTGAAGCCATAGAAGGCTAATTTGAGGAGAATAAAATTTCTTTGGATTTATTTAATTTAAATGCAAAATTATTCCGAATATGTTACAAAATCACTGATGGTCTAAATAGTTTGGATGCAACTGTAGACCTTAAAACTGAGAAACCACTAAATTAGAAACATGTTCCAAAACTGCAATAAAGAGCGTGTAATTACCTACAGATTTATTTGGTCATTACATACAGCTACGATATATCCGACATTCTCTTTGGACTCAGGGTACAGATAACTAGTTTTACCAACTACTGGTACTAATGAACACATTTAATGGAAGCTATTTCAAACGTCTGGGTCTATCACTGCATTTTCATGAATCTGCCATGAGCAAATTGTATTTTACAATCATTTCTTCTGAGGACGTAAAAGCTATTTTCTGCGTTTTGCACCCAGTGCTGAATCGATATTTTGCTTCGACCACGTTAAAAGAAAACCAGTCCGCCGCCTTTATTGTGAAAAGAAACGCTGTATTTCAGGAAAGCCCTCGATCTCGCAGTACTTACCTCCGCTGCAGCCGGAATCCTGATACGCACTTACATATTTATAGTTTCCATGTTTAATGTTTAAAAAGCACTTACACGCATTCGTCGCGCGGCCGGGCATATAAAAGAACCCGGGCTAGCTTGTCCCGGAGATTAATGGGCGGCCTACTGAATAAAAGACAATGCCGGCCCGTTTTCAGTCCCATTTGCAGCAGGTATTGTGGGCCAGCAGCGCGCCGCCCCCTGTGATAAATTTCCTCTTTTTTACCCCGCTATTTTTTATTTAAAGTGCGATGCATCATTTATGAGAAGGTCCAATAAGAGGATTTAGTACCCATAAGCTTTTCAATCAGCAATAGTGGTTATTTGTTAAAAGCACACATGTCTCTCTATCTCCCCCCCCCCCCCCCAATCCATCACCACACCAAACCACACACACACACACATATATGAACGAATACCAGAGAGCATTATGGTGTAATTTGGACGAGAGTCCTGCTGTCATCACCTGTGTTAGTAGATACGAAAATATGGGATACAATGACGGTAGTTTACAGTGGTCTTACAATTCAAAAGCAGTTTGGTCTGCGAGCATAACTTCATATACAGAACAAATAGTCAATTGTAGACAATTATGCACATATTTTCTTGGACAAATATTACAGAAATGTGTATAGTCTTCAACAGCTGGAATGCTTTATTGTAACGTTGTGTTAACTGCTTATTTTGGAGACGGCCAGAGTGTGCCAACTGTGTGTCACGTAGCGCAGAGGCCGTTAGGTATGCTACTAGCAGTCGAGTACAGCAGGCAAGAGTACGATAAATCATAGAATTTTAATCAGTTTTGGTGAATGCCTCAATTTATCTGGTTACAATTCGGTTACAAATCTTTACAATACTTAATAAGATTGCAGGACACACATTAATGTCTCGTCTGAATGTAATTCAGTATATCACACTTACAACTAGGACTGCTTGCATTCCACCTTCAATCCATTCTAATCAACATGTTTCGTTTGTTACGCTAGATGAAACTAAAGGCTTTTCAAATTATTACTTCAACTGAACGTTTCTTACGTGACTAGTACATTCACAGAAACGTCTCGCTCTTTTATGCAGGACCTTCGAACGTAGCTATGCCATCCATTATTTGTTTAAAACGTTTCTTCTCATTAAACAATTGTCCTACTTTATTCATTGTACCATTATTCCTTACTTTCCTCATTTTCTTTCTCATCCCCTCCCCCAATCTCTCCTACCTCATATATACAGTGGCCAGGGCAAATATCTCACGAAATAAGCATTAAACGAAAAAACTACTAAGAACATTTCTAGCTTGAAGGGGGGAAATAGATGCCGCTATTGTTGGCCCGCTACATAGCGCTGCCATAGGTCAAACGGATATCAAAAATTTTTTAAATAGATACTTTAAAAAATAGGTATTTTTATTACACATTCCTCTAGTACGTTAATAAATATGAATGTTTTATTTGGAACACTTTTTAGCTTTGTGATAGATGGCGCTGCATAGGCGAAAACGTGTAAGTACGTGGTATTGCGTAACATTTCGCCACTGGGGACGGTATTTGCTTCGTGATACATTACTCATGTTCAAATGGACCGTTTACCAATAGCAGAAAAGGTCGATATGGTATTTATGTATGGGTATTGTGATCAAAGAGACAGGAAGTGTTCAGCCACAAGTAAAACGTCACCCACACCCTGCAACAAATGATGATATATATATTTTTTTTTTTTCTTTTTCAGTTAAACAAAGTAGATGAAGTCCCATCGCCAACTGGCGACTTACACTTCCTGGGATTACAGAGGTATGTGGGTGAATGATAACTTCATTTTACAATAAACTTTGGGGGTAGGCTTCTAAGGGCCAGTATGTCGGTCCGTAAGGTACCCCACTTGATTTTAGTACGTAGTTCCACTGTCGAGCAATTCACACGAAGGTTACAATGTAAATTACGTTTCCACATCTTCTTACTAACACGTTTTATTTAGGTAACTAACGATCGTGGCACCTTGTACCTATGCCACCGTTGAATATTCTAGTCAACAGTACCAGTGGCTTCCTCGGAAGGTTTTTGAGGTGTTGGTTGCTGATTTTGTCCGCTCCTGGTGTCTTATTGGGATGTAATTTACTGATGATACTCCACACTTCGCTAGGTGTTGCCAGTCTGGGAAGTAATTGATCTTCTGACGTGATGAACTGATTGACTATCTGCACTGTAGTGGCCTCATGCTCCCGTTGGGCAGGGTTTAGTTGTTCTTGTAGCAGGGTTGTTTGTTGTTCGTAGGTGGTGACGAATGTTTCAGCTTTGGTTAATGGGTCTTCCGTTAACCCCTGTGGAGTTTGCAACGGTCTTTTTGGCGTGGGCTCTTCCCTGATGTTCTTCACCAGTCGCCACTCATCTTTCGTCTGGAGCAGAAAGTTTGACATTTTATCCCCCCACCTCTCTATTTTCCATTCCTGTAGTCGTCTACGTAGTTGTCGCTGAAGTCGGTGGGACTGTCTGCGGTACATTGGATTTCTTGTGTGTTGCCAGAGTTTCCTGTACCTGTTCTTCTGATGCCGAAGTTCTTCTAGCAGCGGTGGTAATGTTTCCATGCAGTGCGCCTCTTCCGAAATCGTAAGTAGAGACAAGTTATGGGCTTTGCGGACCTTCTTCGTTAAGACGTCTTCGGCAGAGTCTATCTGCTGTGGTGTTTGTATTGCCATAGTTGGGTCTATGTTGTTATTTAAGTATCTTTTAAATTGTGTCCAGTTATTCTCCTGATATGTCCTGCGCCGGCGTATGGTACCCGTCCGTGGCAGTACTGCAAGGACCGGGTCATGATTTGACGACAAGTCGTTGACCGTAATCAGCCGGGGGTCGATCCCGAGTCCTTGAGTGATAGCGATGTCTAATACGTCCGGCCGTTGGTTCGGTAGATTTGGTGTGTGTGTGGGTTCGGTTGGTCCCCACACTTCAAGCTCCAGTTCTTGTTCCAGCTGATGGAGTTGGGTGCCTCTTGGATTTGTTACTCGGGAATTCCAAGTGGGATGTTTTGCATTCCAATCTCCTGCGATAAATGTCTTCCCATGAGGCGCAAGGATGTTTTCCAGGTCTTGTGGAACCAGCCGCGCTCGAGGACGAAGATACGTACCGACTAGAGTGATCTCTCCAAGTTCTGTCCGGATTGAGACTGCCGTTGCTTCTAGTTCTTGAAGTTGTGGTAGATCGATAGGTCTGTGGGTGATCGATCGACGGAGGAAAATTGCAGTTCCGCCACCTCTAGCTGGTCTGTCCGTGCGGTATCCCACCATATTTCTTAATTTGAAGGTTTGGTGCGGTCGTAAGTGGGTTTCAGATAACGTCACAATGTCAATCTTGTGCCTGAAGATGAAATCCTGTAATTCGTTTTTCTTGTTCCGAACCCCAGTGGCGTTCCAGATACATAGTCTCAGATCTGTCGTATTGACCTCCATGGTGTTACTCGGCTGCTTCCAGTAATGCTAACGTTTCAACCAGTATCACAATTTTGGATAGTTTGTCCTTAGCTGCCATCATTCTCCTGCCAGCTGTGATAAGCTTAGTAAGAAAATTCTGGCTACTGAGGAACTTCAAGACCGTGGTGACTTCTGTGAGCGCCGCATCTGCGTCTCTGTCCCTTGGCGCCCTGGTTCGGCTGGTGTCTCTTCTGCGTCCTTGTAGTGCAGATGCGTAAGTCTGCTCTTCGTGCAGTCGGTGTATTGTGTCCTCTTCCCGTTGAATCGTCTGAGTTGGTGATGCTGTTCCTGCGGTGTCTGCCACAACCATCTTGACGGTTGTGTCGTTCTTCGGTGTTTCCTTTCGTTGTTTGCCAGGTGTCGTAATTGGAGCGCGGAACCTCTTCAAAGTCTTTTGATATTCTGGGCACCCTTTCCATGAGGCTGCATGTTGTCCGTTGCAATTTGCACACTTAGGGTCCGAGGTCTGTGTAAGCGTGCACTGCTTGCTGGGGTGCATATCCCCACATTTAACACAACGAGCCGGCAACCAGCAATAGTTGGTGGTATGCGTCCATCTCTGGCATTTTTTACATTGTGTGGGCTCGTTCCGCGAGCGATAATCCTCGACTCGCACCTTTGTCGATAGTACGTACTTCACTCCATATATTTCGTCCGTCTTGTCATTCTGCGGTAGAGTAACTGCATATACAGGTAGTGGGTACACCTTCCCTTGCTTCTTCCTTTTGTATTGATGTACCTGTCTAATAGTGAAACCTTGATCTTCTAAGTGAAGCTTGACCTCTTCCTCAGTGACCGTAGGTGGTAGGTCTTTTACTACCACTTTTAAATCTCTGGTGCTGCTGTCCTGGTATGTATGAAATGGTATTTCCCTATTTTTACAATAGGCCAAAAGTTTGTTGTAGTCATCCATGGTGTCTACGAAAAACTTGACGCCATCTCCCGTATACGCTGCCCTGAGCCCGCCAGCAATCTGGTCCTTTAGTTCTCGGCACAGTTTAACGTGGTTTGTGCTGTCGTAGATGACTATTGGTGGTATCTTAGGTGGTCTCTGTTGTGGTGTCGTTGACGGTATGTCAGCTGCCGATGGTGTGTCCTGATTGGATGGTCCTGCTAAAACGTCGAACTTGTTTGACGTTTGCAGGGGTTGTGGCGCAGTTGTTGTAACCTTCTTCGTTGTCCGGCGCCGTGACGACTTCTTACTTTTGACTTGTCGGAACCCTTCCTCGTCTCTGACGCCATCAGCAGTTTGGCACTCCATGGTGACTCCTCCCGTATTGGTCAAGGTGTCTTCGTTGAAGTCTGATGTCAGTGTGTCGTCGTACTCATCGTCGGAGTCGTGTAAATATTTCTGTTTAATTCTTCTATTTCCGTCTAGTGCTTGTTTCCGACGTCTGCTACGTTCGGCCAGTTTTTCTTCCCGATGTTTAAGTTTCGTGTCTGGTAGCGTCAAGGCTTTAACGCCTTGTTTGTTGGTGTCACCTTGTTGTTGTTGCTGTTGATGTAGGTCCTTTGTAGTGCTGTCCATGCCGAAGTCCGTGACGTGAGCCATGTCGTCATCCGTAGCAGTCCAGTGGCTAGTAGTGGTGCCTACTCGCGGTACTATTCCAGAGTACCTCATCTAATAAGCGCCCTATACCACCGCGAAGCGCTAAACAAAACAAAGTTGGCGTATACTGCAGACACAACTGTAATAAATAACACGTGCACACTCGTCGCTGTTCAGCAGAACTATGAAATGATGATGCCCAAGTAAGTGGTTTAGTTGTAGTTGCGGCTAATCCGCACAACAGTAGCAGACAAATTGAGGGAGAATCGGGAACCTCAAAAACGTCGGTATTGAAAACTCTACATCAGCATAAATTTCATCACTACCATATTTCTATGAACCAGGATTTGCATGGCGATGACTTTAGTTTTGCCACTTGGCACAAAATAGATTACGGGACGATAACAGATTTTTTTTCACGCATTCTGTTTAGTGACGAAGCGTCATTCACAAACAGAAGATAAAGTGAACCGGCATAATATGCACTATTGGGCAACGGAAAATAGACGACGGCTGCGAGAAGTGGAACATCAGCGACCTTGGCGGGATAATGTATGGTGCGGCATTATAGGAGGAAGGATAATTGGCCCCTATTTTATCAATGGCAATCCAAATGGTGCAATTATACTGATGTCTTGCGTAATGTTCTACCGATTTTAGTACAAGATGTTTCACTGCATGACAGACTGGCGATGTACTTTCAACATGATAGATGTCCGGCACATGGCTCGCGTGCAGTTGAAGCGGTCTTAAATGGGATGTTTAATGACAGGTGGATTGGTCTTAGAACCACCATACCATGGCTACCACGTTCGCAGGATCTTACATCCCCGGATTTCGTTCTGTGACGAAAATTGATATTTTTTATCGTGATTCACCGACAACGCCTGAAAACATACGTCAGCGCATTGTCAATGCATGTGAGAACATTGCTGAAGGCGAAGTACTCGCTGTTGAGAGGAATTTCGTTACGGGCATTTCCAAATGCAATGAAGGTGAAGGACATCATTTTGAGCATTTATTCAAGTCATGAGACAATTACAGGCAATCAAGTAATAACAGCATGCGTAATCATATTGTATGAGAATTTCACAAAAGTACATGTATCAAATTGGAACAACCGAAATAAAGTTCAAAAGTACCTATGTTCTGTGTTTTAATTTAAAAGTGTACGTGTTACCCACTGTTCGTCTAAAATTTTGAGCAATTTGTTTGTGAATATTACAGCGCCATCTATCACAAAACGACAAAAGTGTTGCAGATAAAACATTCATATTCGTTTATGTACTAGACTAATATGTAATAAAAATAGGGCTACCTATTTCGAAAAATGCAGTTGACATCCGTTTCACCTATGGCAGCGGCATCTAGCAGGCCAACTATATCACCATCTTTTTTCCACCTTCAAGTTAAAAAAATTTTGTTCTTTATAGTTTTTTCGTTTGATGCTTATTTCCAGAGATATTTGGCCCGGTCACTATGAGTGGACCACCCTGTATATTAGTGTCTGGACTGAAAACAACCTTAGGCCCCTCTTTTTTTTTTTTAACCTAATGATAATTGGAATCGTCACTATGTCTCAAGTTGGTTTGGCAGTGTATGAAACTGATATTTGTATACTGCCAATATTTAAATTGGCTGTCTCGGAACAAGTACGTTAGGACAGTTGTAATAACCTGGCTGGTAAATGAACTTGATGGTTCTCGACTAATCGCCATATTATGAAATGCCACTTCAGGTTAGAAAGGAAACAGCCACCAGCATCAGGGCAGATTTACTAACAACAGGTTTCGGGCATTCATTGACCTTCTTCAGGTATCTGTACAGGAAGAATAGCAATAATTAACCGAAACCGGTTGTGACCACATCTGAAACTGGTGACTGTTTCCTTTCTAACCTATAAACGACAGTTCCTACCATGCAACTTTGACAGAGTTGTAACAAAGATTATATCATACCGATTTTCGTCTAGATTAATTTCACGTTTCATCTCTCTGTTGCCTCTTTGCTGTCTTTCTCTAATCCCAAAGCCCCCACTTTACTTACCGAAATATACATTTAGACTAACTAGCGATGAAGCTTTCACAAACGCGTTCAAAATCTCTTTCAAATGCATGCAAAAAATAGGACATGAGATTTTCTGAGTGCCCTCTTTACTTAACCTGTATAACATTTTAATAGATTTAAGGTAATTAGAGTTTATTCTACCGATAATCAGCTTTTCAAAATTGCGATGTATGGGGGTTCTGTTCGCTGCAACATTATTCTCCTGGGGCGTCGTGGTAGAAATAAATACTCGTAGATACAATTTTTCACTTCTTCTTTAATTTGAATCAAACTTCGTCTGCACCAAACATTTTAACAACAACACATTTACAAAGCATCAGAACGGTAGTATTTCCATTTCAAAACACAGAGTGACAGATTCCAGAGCATCTGACAAACGACTGAATCTCGAACTCCCCCACGCAAGGCGGTGAGGCAAATATATAACATCGGCAATAATGACGTTACATCATCCATTGTTCATAACAATTGAATATAGTAATTTATAATTAACGAACACAACAGTAAAACATTTCATGTATACTAAAATAATCACAATATAAAATGAAAAATATGCATACAATAATTTTAGATGGCACATGTATTTTTAAGACGAAATTTCCGATCTTTCTGTTAAAAACAAAGTGCGATGTTAAATATCAATTAATTTGTTAATGAATACATCACACATGTTCCTAACATATATTGAACTATCAAATGTCATGGCCATTCACAAAATACACTCCAAGTCTCAAGTCAGTCAATATATACAAAGAATTCAATATTGATAATTAATGTAATAGTCGAAATAACACAATTAGCTTGTAAATACAACTTGTTTATGAGCCCAACATATATACAATGCTATTTACTTTCATTTCTTTATGTTATACGAAAGTTTTTACCCTTCGTTTGTCTATTTATTTGAAATAATGAACAATGACAAAAGTATTGTCTCTAGAACTGTCTGGAAAGAAACTATATGAATCTCTTAATTAATGAAATCTATCACTTGTTTTAATCACAGTATCACCGAGGCACTGTCCTACACTGATTCCTAGGCTGGCTATGTCGTTTTTAACTAACTTCACACGCAACTTTTATCACTGTTGAACCACACGATTCCGGATCCGAAGCAGACGGTATGGTAGGATGACATTGAGATGAGAGGACCAGGCAGACGGTATCGTACGATAACATTGAGATGAGGGGGTCAGCAGTATCGTTACACCTGTTAATTTTGGAAGTTTGTCTGTTTGATGATCAGCGATGACAAAATTCAGTTAGTGCGCAGCTCTACCGAGACTGCTATTTATTATTCCTGGTTCTTCCTGGTGTGTTATGAAGAAATGATTTCCATGGGTTTCCATATTCCATCAGCAGGAGACTTTACCCCGGCAGCCGCGACGCCCTGAACTGCAGGGCCAATAACATGCAAATGGAGTATGGATGAGAGCGGGGTGACCGTGTAGTCGTAGCGAAGCGCGGAGACCCTCGATAATGGGAGTGCTTCGGTAAAACGCAGTGTGCGAGCTCTTCATCGGTACGCAAGTGTCGGGAAACAGCGGTGTGCTAATTGAATTTATTGCATTTCCGATTCGATCAGTATCTGTCAACGAATGAGTCAAAAAATCACCGAACTACAAACGAATATTCTCACAATCTTTTAGCCAATATTTTTTAAATAAACGCTTGTTTCTTGAATAGGTCACTTCTGTTTGTAAGATGATAGATTATCTTCGCTGTAAAATTGATATTATTCTCCTCAAAGGTACTCCAGTTATTATAAGTTTTAGTTTTCCCACCAAACCAATGCTGACTTTCGAATATCAAAGATTTTTCGTGTGATACTTTGTATGTTTACTTGATAATTCATTCACTTCATCCAACATAGCCTCTCTTTAGTGCGCCTCGGTTGCACAGTGGTAGAGTGCCAGACTACAAATTCAAAAGTCGCGGGTTCGATCCCCGCCAGGTCCTAGGATTTTTATCTGTCACTTTCCACTTCTTTCACCTCTGGCAGTATTGCTCATGTGGAAAATACCGAGTAGCACCGTGGTTCAGAAACCATGTTAAACTGTAGGTCCCCCTATAACTGGCTGGGTAAGTCAGGTCGGAGGAAGGCAACGGCATACCACCTCCAAACAGGACCATGCCTAGAAAAGCACTGTGGTGTTCAAACCAATCTTCGGATTGTTGACTGCTTTACCTTTAGCCTCTCTTTATAAAAAGCCTTTTTTATGAATATCCTGTTTCATACGTATTGCTTAATTATGTGACAGCTGATTTCTTATTCAATCATTAATATTTGTCATTTACCTATTATGTACATATTTTCGTAGCTGACTTTCTGTTCAAGTGTAAAGTTGCTTATATCTCATAAGAACTAAAGCGAAGAAAAGCTTTTGCCAAAAATTGTTTCAACTCACATGACGTACCTGCATAAGGCAAATAAACATTTTAACTTTCCTACTTACGACACACTGAATAAAACCCAAGTTAACACATTCCACACTGCTATGTATGCACCTCGACTGTGCAGGTGAACTGGCGATTTTTATGTAACGTTAATGAATAACTGTACAGTAAAAAGAACGAGAAAGCCAAATTTCTAGCATCATTTGAAACCCCATCCTTTATAGATCAGGAAAAATTTAAGCTTATATGTATGCTTGCATCGGTAGAGGTGTACCATCATTCCAAAAAACATGAGAAACCTTCACATGGAAAACACTTTTACATTTAATAACATGATTTCTGGTGTTCTTAATAAAAAGAATTTGGTTCACAATAGATTTTTTGTTAGATATTTCATTATATAAAAAGATTACATGTATGTTATACATAATTCACTTTCAAGTGGTAATCCTGAAAGCCCTGAGGTACGCAGACTCCTTCGTTGCAGTCTTTGCACCACCACCTGCTTTCCTCTCTTACCCGCTTGCCAGTCTCTTTCTTCCCGTTGTCGGAGCAAACTTTGTAATACCGTGTAGTATTTACTTTGTTGGCAGTGTGAGGTACTTTTTCTCGAAAGTCACGACCAAAATTTTTATCCTGCCTAGTGCTTGGTGTTGGCTCTACAGATCTAAAGCGTCCACCTTTTTCTACCAACGTCAAGCTAACGTTTTTCATGAAGTCCACAAGAGTGATGTTCTGCTTACTGACGTCTGTGTACAAAATAAAACTGTTCACGACAGACATTAGGAAAACATGAAAGAACCGTTTCTTCAAACACTTCATTGCTTTTTATGCGAATGGGTAGTAACTGCACAGCTGATCCACAAGATCTACACCAGTATTGTTCTTATTGTAGTCTATTACAACGTGTGGTTTCATTACCGTTGTAATCCCATCTTTTGAACGTATTGGGACGTAGCCTGAAGTTTTGTAGAAAGGCAGTATACATCAAGCTTATTTTTCCACTTCAGCGCTAGATTGGGCCCATTCCTCAAAAACATCATTTCATTTTGCCACAGTTTCTTTGTTTTGAAGCTTTTTTGTAAGCATTTTCTTTTCTTTTTTTTTCACATCAGTTCCGACAGCTAATGTATTTTATACAACTGATACACGGAACACATCGACTGCTGCTTCATGTAGTGAACAAAATATGAACTACATCAGTTATCTTACAGCCGCCAGCCACGTGGTGCGGTGAAAAACTCCTTTCAGCGACTGTAAAAGCGGCGCCCGTACGAGATACGGGCACCGTCCACACAGCCGAAACTTGCGCGCCCGTATGGCGTACGGGCGTAGTGTTGAATGTGTTAACCCATAATACGATGGAAATGAGATTTATGTAAACTAGAACAAGTGTATAGAACCAGTGGCGTAGCTAAGTAGTTTGGCACCCAGTGCGGTGATCCAATTGTCATCCCCCCCCCCTCCAACACCACCACCACTCTCGCCAACCTTAGAAAGAATGGAAAAAAATTTCAAGAAGAGAGGAATAAATTTTTGATACACATAATGAAATGAGCAAACCAGAAAGTTAATTAGTTTGTAAACAGTCTGGATGAAAGGAAATAAATAAAACTAGTTTTTATAAATAACATAGTTTAATCGATTATTAATCAAGCAGAACAAATACCTAAAGACTGTCTTAATGACTGGTAACTTTCACATGCAGTTTACAATCTCACCCGTCTAACTTTCCCTGCAGCAAATTTTGAAATTGCATCCTCAAAGTCAGTAGCTTTAGCCACACTATTTTCAGTTGACAAAATTGACAAATGAGAGTCTTGCTTGGCTCACAGCAGACTTAAGGTAAATCTTAATGAGTCTCAGCATTGAGAAACTTCTCTCACAGGACGCTACCGCAACACACAAAGTTAAGAAAAATCTTAATGCCAAAGTGAGGTTCGGAACAGATTCAGAAATTTCAAATTCAACAACAAACTGTGAAACTCTTAAAGATGTCCATCCAAGAGATTCTTCTTTTGGTACATTAGCAACATGCAGAAATCTTTGCAGCCGTATAATTTCTGCGAAGATATCATCTTCAGAAATCTCATCGTAATTGTCAATTAAACATTTTATTATCATGGGAAGTTCCTTTTCTGAATTGGATTTCTGGGCTATAAAACAGCAAAATGATCTGATATACACTCCATGTTTCTGCAACGTGTATCAATTTCTTGTTGGAACTGTCGATGCACTCTAACATTGACTTTTTCAGTTCCTGGTGCAAAGTCAGCGTCTCGTCTGCAGCCTTTTCCCCAGGCATCATTTTCTTCTTCCTAATATTTCTTATTTTTTCGACGGGAATACCCGTCTCGTCACATGTGTCCTTCGCAAATCGAAAAGGCTTCTTCCACAAGCAAATAGAAATCTTCATATTGATTTATAGCAAACACTTCTTAGTTGTCTTTAGATTTTTAGGCAAATATTGCTTAAAAGAGAAATCTTCCTGAAATGCAAAAAGTTAGTAATCAGTTGTCTGTTGTATAGGAGAAAATGCTTTTATGCATTTTTTACGGAGGTCAGATATTTATGAACAGCAAACACTAATGAGATTTGTTCTAACCGGCCGCAGAGGCTGATCGGTCTGCGGCGCGCCAGTCTCGGTCTGCACGGCCACTACGATAGGGGGTTCAAATCTCCCCTCGGACATGGACATTTGTGCCGTCCTTAGTATTAGCTAGTTCATAAGTTTAGGGACTGTTGACCCCGTAGTTAAGTCCCATAAGCTCTACAAACATTTGAACATTTTGTTCTATTTGATGTCACAGATGCATCAAAAAATAAACCCATATGGTATTTTTTTGTAATTTTCTACGATTTTTCTTACACACTATACCAGAGCTTTCCAAACTCTTCCTACTCGCCACACCATTTCGAATATATAAAGTTGTACAAGAAACACACTGATTTTAACTAGAAAGATTTACCTATATAAATGATACATTGAAGAAATATGAATTTTCCATGATTCACCTGTACTTAAAGTGCACACTGAACGAACTGAATAATGTTTAGTATTTTTTCCACTATGTTCTGTCTTATTTTATCTTAAGATTTTTCTGTTGTTGCGACACCCTTAGTGGCACTACCCGACACTCCTGGGTGTCGTGACATCCAGCTCGGTAAGCTCTACACTGAACATTATAACGTACCACATTGATAGCCACGACGGAAAACAGTTCTGGTTTTATGGTAGACTAGTTCATGCACGTTTGACCACTTGAACACCCTAGCACAAAGTAAATTCGTGACATATAATTAATACGGCTGGTTTGGCTACTTGGTCGTTTATTTTAACGTTCAAATCACGAAAAAGGAACACAGTGGACGTTTATACTCTAAAAGAGGCAGCAACATCTGAATAAGTGTTGTAATCACTTTTAAAGCTGGGAGAAACTGTGGTGGCGCACAAGTACAAAGTGCGCGTCACCTACTTTCGCCGCGCGCCGCCATGCACGCACGGCGCGGCGTTCTTACGACGACAGCCACGAGCGCACTCTGCTACAACGCCGCTCGTGGCCACCACTGAACGACATCGTTCACTTGGGACTGAGATAGCAACCAGTTAGCACTTCAGCATCAGATAGGCACCAGTGAAGACTTGGCTATCGGATAGGCACTAGGCAGGCCTCTTGCTCAGCATGTAAAAGTTAAGTATTGTATAAATTCTGTGCAATATATATCTCGTTCTAATTTACTCTAGTGTTTCTAGTTTCTGGCTGCTCCCCTCCGTACCTGCACCAGCGTGCTATCTTTATTCCTGAGTCGGTCTCATTCCACTCGGCCACCGACACCTACGACGGAAACGAAACACAAAAGCGGCGACGAGGCTGGGACACAAAAGAAACATCTGATTATCAAAAAATCATTTAAAAGAAAAAATTCAGGCATTTGGCATCAGCAGAAAAGAAACCTATTGTTATCTCTCTTACAACTACAGGAAGAAAAAGTTCTATTAAAAAAATTCATAAATAATTCCTTTTACTTACGTGCAAATGAATAAATATTTCATTCGATCTTCTGAATATTGCGGAAGAAAACTCTGGCGTCCGATCACTCACGATAATAGACGAAGAATGGCAACAGCCCCGTCGGTTCAGACCATTAACAATGGTACATTAGCGTGGGAAAAAAAGAAAAAAAAAGAAACCTCTGGCAAGTTTTGTCACCCCCTTGGAGTTGGTACCCGGTGCGGATCGCACCCCCCGCACCCCTCCTAGCTACGCTACTGTATAGAACTCACACAAATCCATACAACTGTAACAGGGAAGACAGCACATACTACGCAAACAGGAAAACAAATAAGGAGAAAAAGAAAGTGAAAGGGAAGAGAAACAGAGATCGAGACCAGAAAAATGAATGGGGCAGGTAGTTAGAGGAAGGAAGGAAGATTATGGTTTAACGTCCCACCGACATGGTATTGACTAGAGGCAGAGCTCACACTGGGATTGTTGGGTAAGGACAACGCAGAAAATTTGACGTGCGCTTTCAAAGGAAACATTCCAGCATTTGCATGGAGGAAAATCGCAGAAAACCTAAATATGGCTGGCTGGAGGACGATTTCAAATACTGTCCCACTGAATGCTAATCCAGGTTGTTACCACTCCACCACCTAGATAGGTAGGAAGAGAGGCCAAGAGGAGAACAGACAGAGAACGAGAAGAGCAGACAAAGCGGAGTAAGTAAGACAAGGGAAAAGGGCAGCCGGCCGCGGTGGCCGAGGGGACTGAGGCGCTCCAGTCACGGGGGTTCGAATTCCCCCTCGGGCATGGATATTTGTGCCGTCCTAGTGTTAGCTAGTTCGTAAGTAGTTTGTAAGTTTAGGGACTGATGACCCCGTAGTTAAGTCCCATAAGCTATACAAACATTTGAACATTTTTGGAGAAGGGCAAACATGGAGGAGGGAAGGCAAATGATGTTCAAAATGTTCAAATGTTTGTAGAACTTATGGGACTTAACTACAGGGTCATCAGTCCCTAAGATTACAAACTACTTATGAACTAGCTAATACTAAGGACGGCACAAATATCCATGCCCCAGGGGGGATTCGAACCCCCGACCGTAGTGGCCGTGCAGACCGTGACTGGGGCGCCTCAGTCCCCTCGGCCACCGCGGCCGGCGCAAATGATGATGAGGGCAGTTAAAGGAGGGGTGGGCAGGGGAAATGCTCATATGTTTGTAAACCTGCTGGACCAAATGCTACAGTCATCAGTCCATAGTTCAAATCAAATGTTTGTAAATATATCGGACCAAACTGCGTGGCCATCAGTCCGTAGTTTACAAACTACTTAACACTTTCGCTGCGGCTAACGCTTATAAGCGTCCGCGCTCAATGTAGGATAGCGTCAGCTGCAGCGAACACTTTCGCTGCAGCTGACGCTATAAACTAAGGTAAAGTAACATAAGGACAACACACACACACACACACACACACACACACACACACACACACACACACACCCATGCCCCAAGGAGGACTTGAACCTCCGACGGCGAGAAACCGCGTGCTCCAGAGCGAGGCGCCTTAGACGGCTCGGCAACTCCACCACAGCGGGCCCTAGTCTTACATTTTACTTACACTAACTAAAACTAACCTAAGGAGAATACACACAACTATGACTTAGGGAGACCTCAAAATTCCTAAGGGAAGCAACGCACGCTCCGCAGCGAGGCGCCTTAGTACAATCGGCCACTTCAATGCAGCTAGGGCAGAGGAAGGAGGAGGGCATGCCATGTGGAGAAAGGCGGACAAGGAGGAGGGCAGACAAAGAAAGAAGAAAACAAACAAAGTATGAGGAGAGCATGATAGGAGGAGGAGGGCAGACAAAGAGAGAGCAGGGTAGACAAAGAGGGAGGAGGGCAGACAAAGAGGACCGAAAAAGGAGAAGAGAGAGAAGGGCTGAGAAAGAGATACGAGGATAGATGATGAGGGAAGAGGGCAGACAAAGAGAGAGAAGGGCAGACAAAAAGGGAGGAGTGCACATGGAGAAGAGCAGGGAGGAGGGTAGAAAATGATGGAGGTGGGCAATGAGATAGGAGGGCAGTCAGAAAGAAGGATGGCAGGCAAATAGGGAGGAAGACAAATGAAGGCGGGCAAGAGAAGAGGGAGGAGGGCAAAC
Source organism: Locusta migratoria (assembly GCA_026315105.1). Taxonomy (NCBI): domain Eukaryota; kingdom Metazoa; phylum Arthropoda; class Insecta; order Orthoptera; family Acrididae; genus Locusta; species Locusta migratoria. Next base: position 331,033,212 of record CM048745.1, read on the forward strand.
TGGGAGGACAGACAAGAGGAAGGCAGATGAATACGGAGGACGGCTGACAGATAGGGAGGAGGTAAGAAAAAGTTGGAGGAGGGTAGATAAAATGTGTGATGGTACACAAAGAGGGAGGAGGGCAAATGATGAGGAGGGTAGTTAAAAGAGGAGGAGGGCAGACAAAAGAGGAATCTGGTATGCCATATGGTGGAGGGCTGACAAAGGAGGGTTGCCATTTTTATCAGATGAAGAGGCTTGATCAGGATAGAGAAGGGTGGAGAGCTGCATCAAACCAGTCTCTGGACTGACATTTTCCATTACCGTTTGCTTGTTAATGGTCAGCTTATACCTTCATTCCCAAGACACTGTATCTTCAATATAATTCCCTTTCCGATCTTTCCCTGACTGAGTTACTATTTAATCGGCAATCCTCTCCGTTTATATTTCTTATACATCAATTTTAATTCCGTTTCCAAATTTCTACTTTTTCGTTTACAGCTTGTGTTACGTGTAAATTGAATAACTCTGGGCAAAGGCTATAGCGCTGTATTACTCCCTTCTCAATCACCAGCATTTCTCATAAATACAAATTTATCTTGTCGTAGGTCGGATTCTACCAGTTTTCCCATTCGTCTGTAAATAATTTGTGTCAGTATTCTGCAACCGTGACTTATTAAACTGACAGTTCTGTAATTTTCACACTTCTCTGCACTTAATTCCTCTGGAATTATTACATGTTCCTCTTTAAGTCTCATAACACTCGCACACAATGTGGAACAGTTTCTTCACAACTGGTTCTTCCAAAGATATTAGCAGTTTGAGGGAATATCATCTACTCCATCTTATGACTCATATCTTTCTGTGCTTATTCAATTCTTCTCGCAGTATCGTATCCCATCTTCATCCACGTCCCTTTTCAATCCATTTCCCTTATATAGCACATCTACCTATATTTCACTTTCCTACTTTTACTTTTATTAGGAACACAGAACAAAATGATTCCATTATATTATATATTCCATTATATTATATATTCCATTATATTATATTCCTTAGAAACACCAAGGAATACATGGAACATCAAAATAACAAAGTTTCTGAAATTACAAAAGTCAAACCGCAACATCCTCCCCATTCTGGTCAACTTCAAGAAGAATTACAGCTGGCCGTGAAATTATGCCCCTCCCCCCCCCCCCCCACTCCTAAGTTCGTGACAGTTGGTATGTCCCATCTCTTCCCTCATGAACATCGTCTATCCGCGCCATTTTCCACATCTGACATAAACCAACATCCTGTAGAAGTACAACATGACCAAAATGTAGTATTCTAGATTGTCCTAGGCAGATGAGTTTCTTGAAAGTTTTTAACAGGATCATGATTCTTTCTTCCATCATTCCAGAAGTGCTATACCATATTTTGCTACAGTTGTAACTCCCTGACGTGGTTCTCGACCTGTGATCACCGTTATGCCTCGCTCACCTACAAGAAAATGTGCAGGTGTCACTGATTTAGTTTCTCTTTCCTTGTGTAATTGGTCTTGAATATAGTGCTGCTTCTACGTTGACCAAGACTGTACTGAGACCTTCCAACTAAGACTGACCCCACAATCCGTTCCCAGAAGTCTCCCTCCCATGGCGCGTGTGGAACAATGAACCTCCGAGTTATAGATTGCTGAGAAAGGTATTTGTATATCTTGCTGGCCATAAGAACCTGCCAGAGCTCCTTCAGCTCTGTATGGGTGCAATGGTAGCAACATTGTTAGTGTAGACTGTGCTAGGCACTCCTCAGCTTCTCACAAACCTTGATAGACTTTGAAGAAATATGTCAGTTGACATATTTGGGCACAATTCCAGATGTAAGGCACGTTTTGTTACACAAGTGAATAGACCAATGTCCTTTATGGTGTATAATGGAAAAGCAAATGATATTCCTGTGACTTCAAATAGTTTCAATGGTGAAATCTGTTCAGCGAGTAAAGGAGCCTCTGTTTGTTGAGCACAGCGAGAAGCATCGGTGCAGAACACGTTTTATTACCTGTCGAGCTCTAAGAATTGAGAATTATGTCCTGAGCTCAGATAACATTTGTGTTTACTCCAAGGTGGTGGAGAATAATGTGAGTTTGTCACATTAATGAGTGAAATGATTCTGCCCATCAAGTAGAACTGGGTGACGTTCTATTGCTAATTTTGCAAACTGTTTAAGTTCACCAAGACAAATAAGACCTCATCCAAGAACGGATTAAAACGTGCTATTTTAGAATTTTGTGGCAGAGGCACGTTGTTATGCAGAGCATGCAGTTAAACTGCAAATTGTTGTTGTTGGTCAATCTGAATCCAGTAAGTACATGCAATTCTGTTGTTGTCAATTCTCAATATGTATTATTTTCTTTCATTAACTGCTATTTATAATAACACATCTTGAGAATTGACAGCAACAGAATTGCATGTACTTACTGGATTCAGATTGACCACCAACAACAACAATTTGCAGCTTATCTGCATGCTCTACATAACAACTTGCCTCTGCCACAAAATTCTAAAATAGCATTTTCTTTCATTAATACAATTTCTGCGGTTCCGTAGCACAGTGGTAAAGTGCCAGACTACTAATCCAAAGGTCGTGGGTTCGATCCCCGATAAATATTAGGATTTTTATTTGACTCTTTCCACTTCTTTCACCTCTGGCAGTGTTGCTGATGTGAAAAATACCGAGTAGCACCGTGGTTCGGAACCCACGTTAAACTGTAGGTTCCCCTATAACTGGCTGGGTAAGTCAGTTCGAAGGTCGGAGGAAGGCAACGGCATACCACCTCCAAACAGGACCATGCCTAGTAAAGCACTGTGGTGTTCAAACCAATCTTCGGATTGTTGACTTTCACCTTACCTAACTGCTATTTAAAACGAAGATTCCAGCCTATGACACATTGTAGTAATTACTACACCGTGTAGCTATTAAAATAGGGGGCGGTTTGTTCTTACCATGAAGACTTGGTTTATTTCTTTCTTCTTTTCTTGTAAGGAATAGTCTTTCGTCTGCATAAGTCGTGACCATTGAATTCTGTTCTTTGTTAACCTAGTAGACCCGTGGATCCATATAGTGAAATCTCGAACTTTGTCTGGAGAGCAGGTCAGATGGTTTTTAGGGAAATGCGTCCGCTTCAATGTATTTGTTAATATTTGTATCTCCGTAACACGGTTTGGGTCATTTATCAATTCTAAAGCTACAGTTGAGTCAGTCCACAGTATTGTGTTAGTTGCATCATAGTTCGCAGCCTTACAGAAATAATGAAATAGCCTTATCCCAAAAAGTGCTCCTAGTAGTTCCAGTCATGCAAGAGTTATATTTTTGATGGGAACTAGTCTGTTTTTCTGCAAACTAAATGGACTGAAGACATGCTTAAAATACTGCAACGCATACAAAACACTGCTCCAAGGGCCTTTAAAAAAATGTAAATCTATCGGACCAAACTGCGTGGTCATCAGTCCGTAGCTACTTAAACCTAGGTAAACTAACCTAAGGACAAACACTCACACCCATGCCCCAAGGAGGACTCGAACCTCCACGGCAAGCAACCGCGCGCTCCGCAGCGAGACGCTTTAGACCGCTCGGCTACTCCACCGTGGCAAGGGCCTTTTCTGATGCATCTGAAAGGCACTTATTTCTGATTTTGTCTCTTCAGGAGCACCAACCCATCAAGAGACGTTAATTTGTGCATATGATGGCAAATCTGATACAACATTTTTCATAAGGAGGTAAAAGCTTATCCCATTCAATTCCTCTTGACAAAATTTTCTGGAAAACTACAGGTGACAACAGACTAAGTGGATAATATAATCTCACAGTTTTTCTGAAAACTTCTTGCTTCCTGACAGGACGTTCTCTTATATAGTCGATGACAATAACCTGTATAGCACTGATCGGTCCTTATATTCCAGGGGATTCCTAGATCCTCCGCATCTGTAATGTTTACCACACCTGATTTCTAAATTGGAGTCAGTTGTTTTGACGTTGTGGCCCACATTGTCATGGTAGGCAAATGAGTGATATGAGCTCATCATTCAAGGCAATCACAGCATTGTTATCTTCAGCACATGCTACAAAGTCCACCATACTCATGTTATTTTCAACAAGTAATGCGACTAGTGGTAAATTCTTTCGTGAAGAGTAGGAAAATCTTTAAAATTTTTCAGTGTGGCTGCAAGAAGAAAGGGACTACAGTTGAGCTCGAAACCTAGACCGGTGAAGCAGTATGTAATACTTTTATCTGTTGTAATGTGATTTCCTTGTTGATCCATGATTACTCAAAACGAAAGAACCTTGTTTAATCTCTTTCTTTTTTTAATAAGAACTAACTGCAGAAAGCCTGTTTAATGTCGGAAATTAACCCTCTGGCGGCAGCGGCAATTACTATAACATCAGCAGCAGTGCGGTGCAGATTTGCTAAAACCTAGTATATAGCTACCAAGTGATCTTAATGACAAAAATAGTTTAATGCACATGTAGAAAAAATCACATTTGTTAATATCTGAATTAGTATATCAATTACCTTCGGTGTATAAATATAACGTTATTGCGAAAGTGGACAATAATCATGTGTAATATACCCAGCAGTACTATCATTTCCTCTTTCATTACTTCCCTGTAGTTCCTGTCTCTTGAGTAATTAGTGTCAGCTTTTTTCTGTGTTATGTGGAATTTAGTACACATAATTACGTCCTCAATCATATCAACTATCATGAGTGAGAGAGATTGCGTCTCTGGCGTCACGACCCTTGCGTTCCCTTTTGAACCAGGGAAGATTTTAATGATATTCTTTTCCACTGCTGCTTGAATTGCGTTTTACTCCACAGAGTGATTCCGTCTTCAATATCAGATTCATTGCGTCAGAAATCTTGTTCGGGATCGGAACTAGGATTTACATTTGAATAATAGTATCCTGTTTATGATCTAATATCTTCATTACTTGTAGAAAGAAGTCTATTTCCTCATCTGTTAGACCCATACGATGTCTACGAGACCTGAAGATTAAATTCTGTAGTAGAGTAACACTCATTTTGCATTGTGTAAGGCTTAAACAAGGTTAAAAATGATATTGACGGAAATTGCAGCAAGACTAATCGGGGGTTCGAATCCTCCCTCGGGCTTGGATATTTGTGCCGTCCTTAGTCTTAGCTAGTTCATAAGTAGTTTGTAAGCTTAGGGACTGATGACCCCATAGTTAAGTCTCATAAGTGCTACAAACATTTTTGAAGACTAATCGGGAGAAACAAGAGGACAATTTATCGAGAGTTAAACTTCTATTTACGAAATAAATTTAAATTTTTGAGCATTTAATATGTAGGGTAAAATTTATAAATAAATATTTACCAGAAGCTGCCACAAATGCAGCTACTTACACGGCAGGCAGCTTGGTGCAAATCTGCTACCAGTGATGCACTCCCTAACAAAACATTTATTGGGTGGACACAGCCACTAGAAGCCCAGAACATTCAGTAACATCATTGTTAAGGATTACTTGAGGATTGGCTATAGCGGAACTACGTCATCTCCATTATTGCGACAACAGTGAGCATTTAAAGAAAAGTGGTAGCATATTTGCACCAGCGCTACCGCTCGAGGGTTAAGGCGACTAGATATAAAAGGATCCTCATTAATACTGAAGTAATGTCTGGATGTAAATTAGGGCCAATTTCCAAAGAGTTATTCAGTGAATGTACAGTTTCTCGTGAGAAAACATCCCCCAATTTGATAACACAAATTTTCTTTCTTTACTCCTAGAAGTGCCAAATGTTAAATAAAATATGTGACTCTATGTTTGTTCAAGAGGAATGTCATCAAAATGTCCCTGCTTTATGTGGTCTGTCATTTGTATCACCAAAATATCCTTCACGTTATTATCCTTTCTCCAGCGAAATAAATCTACCCTCTGCTTGGGTGAGATTATTAAGAGCATAATTCTGTATTTTCTGGTTAAAGAAACCAGTATTCCATTGTCTTCAATGCAGTAATGTTTGAGATTTCTTGTAACAAAGCCAATCATCTCGGAAATCCCTGTTTGGTCCACTGTGATCCCCATTGTTTCTAAATTCCAAGAACGCCGTAGAATATCATCTGTTGACGTCGCTGTTTCTGAACTACTGTTATTTGTTATCACAGGGTTTCTCATAGTGTTTGACTTTCCCCCACTAAGAATCAAAACCATAGTGGAAGGTACCAGTACAATCGAAGAGAAAACTATAACGATTTTCCAATAGTGATCTGCTCTTTAAAAAATAATATTTGTTTATCTATCGGACTCAGCTACTTGGTCATTATACGTAGCATGCAAACTACTAAAACTATGGTAAACTAACCTAAGGTCAACACCGATACCCATGCCCGAGGAGGGACTTGAACCCCCGACGGCGAACGACATCGCGCACCGCAGCACGGCGCCCCAGTGCGCACAGCTAATCCGCCGCGGTTGATCTGCTCTGATACGGATCTCAATGGGAAGATCTTCTGTGGCATTCTTTGGGTCCGTTTCGAGTACACACTTGGTATATCATTTTGGATGAGACAAATGGTTGGACACTAAATAACTATGTGCTCCCAAATGCAGTCAGAGACATTGTAAAAAAAAAAAAAAAAAAAAAAAAAAAAAAAAAAAAAAAAAAAAAAAAAAATCATAACCGTTTTAGAGTGAATTCTACTACTGTACGACGTGCTGAAGCTACATATAGAATTTGAAAGGCACTGAAGAGAATGAAATAAAACTCGACTGCCAGTATCTATAACGCAGCACGTGTGTCTGCTAAATCCTATTAGCGCACTGTCCTGAACTAGAGCTGTCTGAAGATGCGTAAAATCTGTCGAATTTACGCCGATTTTCCCTAGTGAAGTATTGGTACCGATTCAATAAAATTTTCTTTGTTTCCTCATAAGTGATGCCAGTAATAGGAATTCCATCCGCCAACAACGTCGGCTCGCCTGGCAGATATCCTCGTAGAAAAACATGTATATTAATTGTAGAAAGCCATGGTTCTTTATCCAAAATTAATTCCAATTCTTCCCAGAACAGTGGCCACATTTCGGCATATCCATAAAATGTTTCAATAATGGCAAGTAGCTTGACAAGGTGCAAGCCTACAGTGTGGTGTTTGGGAACTGTACGCAACATCATATTCATTTGCGATGTTATGGATGAAAGGGTGCAGTTGATTGCTTTTGTAGCACTATGTATTGCTCGTTTAATTTTGGCTATATATTCCTCACGGCTCGGTACGTTCGCGTCATGTTAATAGTCATCTAAGGAATTGAGCTTCTCTACTCTTGAAGACGTTCACTGCATTGTTCAGTATCGTCCAGCGGACTTTCTGAATTAAGTTTCTCAACAGCTGAACAAAACCGCGTAGCATTAGTCCTTATGACGAAAACACAACACCGTGATTCCAATCCTTAACAACAACTGTTTATTTCTCAGAGAATAATACATCATAGAATACATAAATCATGGAACATCAATATATATATAAAGTTTTATAAATATATCAAAAGTTAACTCGCAACATCCTCCCCACCCTGGTCAATTTCAACTGGAGTGACCAGCTGAATGGGTCGTGAGCTTATGGTTCATCTACATCTACATAGATACTCTGCAAATCACATTTAAGTGCCTGGCAGAGGGTTCATTAACCACTATCATAACTTTTCTCTACCATGCCATTCTCTAATAGCACGCGGGAAGAAAGAACACCTAAATCGTTCCGTTTTCGATTTGATTTCTCTTATTTTATTGGGATGGTCATGTCTCCCTAAGTAGGTGGGTGCTATCAAAATATTTTCACATTCAGAACTAAAAGTCGGTGATTGAAACTTCGGAAACAGATCACGGCGCAATGAATAACGCCTTTCTTTTAATGATTTCCACCCCAATTCGTGCAACATTCCGTGACGCTTCCCCCCCCCCCCCCCCGTAACGTGATAAAACAAAACGAGCTGCCCTTTTCTGAACCTTCTCAATATCTTCCGTCAGTCCCACCTGGTGAGGGTCCCACAAGGGGCAACAGTACTCCAGGAGAGGACGCACAAGTGTGATGTAGCCAGTCTCTTTGGTGGAGCTGGTGCATCTTCTAAGCGTTCTGCCAATGAAACGTATCCTTTTGTTCGCCTTCCCCACAATATTTTCTATGTGTTCTCTCCAGTCAAAGTTGTTCGTAATTGTAACTCCTAGGTATTTGGTAGAATTTACGACCTTAAGGTTTGACTGATTTATCGCGTAATTGAAGTTCAGTGGATTTCTTTTAGTGGTCATGTGTATTACTTCACACTTTTTTTTTATTTAGTGTCAATTGCCAATCTTCGCACCAAGTAGAAATTTTGTCTAAATCGCTTTGCAGTTGCTTTTGATCCTCTGTTGACTTCACTAACCGATAAACGACAGAATCATCCGCGAACAGTCTAAGGGAGCTATTCAGATTATCTCATAAATCGTTTATAAACACGAGGAAAAGTAGGGGACCTATAACGCTTCCCTGTGGAACGCCAGATATCACTTCTGTTTTACTCGATGACTTACCGTCAATTACAACGAACTGCGTCCTTTCTGATAGGAAATCGTGAATCCAATCGCACAATTGCGAAGATATTCCATAAGCACGCAATTTCATTAGAAGCCGCTTGTGGGGTACAGTGTCAAAAGCCTTCCGGAAATCCAGAAATATGGAATCGATTTGAGATCCCTTGTCGATGGCACTTAACACTTCATGTGAATAAAGGGCAAGCGATACTTTCTGAATCCGTGCTGACTATTGGTTAATAGGTCGTTCTCTTCGAGGTAGTTCATAATATTCGAACAAAGTATATGTTCCAAAATCCTATTGCAATTAGACGTCAATGAGATAGGCCTGTAATTTTGGGGATCACTCCTATTGCCTTTCTTGAATATTGGAGTAACTTTGGCAACTTTCCAGTCTTTGGGTACGGATCTTTCGCTGAGTGATCGGTTGTAAATTATAGCTAAGTACGGAGCTATTGCATCAGCATACTCTGAGAGGAATCTAGTTGGTATACAATCTGGCCCAGAAGATTTATTTTTGTTTAGTGACTTAAGTTGTTTTACTATTCCAGGAACATCTACTTCTAAGTTTCGCATGCTGGCAGCTGTTCTTGGATTGAATACTGGAGTGTTCACTTCGTCTTCTTTGGTGAAAGAATTTCGGAAAGCTGTGTTTAGTAATTCTGCCTTAGCAGTACTGTCGTCGGTAGTATTACCACTGATATCGCGTAGTGAAGGTATTGTTTGTGTTTTGCCTCTAGTGTACTTCACATATGACCAGAATTTCTTTGGATTTTCTGCAAGGTTACGAGACAGGATTTCGTTGTGGAAACAACTATAAGATTCTCGCATTGAAGTCCGCGCTAGGTTGCGAGTTTCAGTAAAAGATTGCCAGTCTTGCGGATTCTATGTCTTTTTAATTTTTGCATGCGTTTTTCTTTGTTTCTGCAACAGTGATCTGACCTGTTTTGTGTACCACGGGGGTCAGCCCCCTCTTTTATTAATTTATTTGGTATAAATCTCTCGATTGCTACTGATATTATGTCTTTGAAAGTAAGCCACAACTGATCTACACTCGCATTTTTAGTTTTGAAGGACTGGAGACTATCACTCAGGAAAGCGTGAAGCGAATTTTTATCTGCGTTATTGAATAGATATATTTTTCGTTTATTTTTGGTGCATTTGGGAATTTCGATATTCAGTCTCGCTACTACAACTCGATGTTCGCTAATCCCTGTATCTGTTTTGATGCTCTTTACTATCTGGGGATTATTTGTTGCTAGAAGATCAAGAGTATTTTCGCAACCACGTACTATTCTAGTGGGTTCATGAACTAACTGTTCGAAGCAGTTTTCAGAAAAAGCATTCAGAACTAGTTCGGCGATGTTTTATATTTACCCACAGTTTTGAATACGTAATTATGCCAACATATCGAGGGTAAATTAAAGTCGCCACCGATTATAACAGTATGCTTCGGATACCTATTTGAAATATGATTCAAGCTTTCTTTGAACATTTCTGCAACCGCATCGTCTGAGTCAGGGGGCAGATAAAAAGATCCAATTATTAATTTATTCCGGTGGTCAGGTATAACCTCTACCCAGACCAATTCACAGGAAGTATCTGCCTCAATTTCGCTGCAGGATAAACCGTTTGTAACAGCAATAAACACGCACCCCCTGTTTTATTTATTCTATCCTTTCTGAAGACCATTTGGCCCTTTGAAAAAATTTCGACCGAATTTATCTCAGGCGTCAGCCAGCTTTCAGAACCTATAACGATTTGTGCCTCAGTACTTTCTATCAGCTCTTGGAGCTCTGGAATTTTCCCAATGGTTCCATCTGAAGTTCGTAACGTGACAGTTCGTATCTTCCCATCTCTTCCCTCATGAAGATATTCTATCCGCGCCTTCTTTCACATGTGACGTGGAAGAACATCTTCCTGTAAAAGTACAACATCACGAAAATGTAGTCTCCCAGAACCTGTCCTAGGTTGATGAGTTTCATGGACGTTTTTGAACAGGATCAGGTATTCTTTCTTCCACCTGTTCCAGAAATGCTCCACTATGTGTTGCTGCCGTTGGAATTCCTTGGACAAATCCTTCCTGACTGTCGGTTCTGAAACTGTGGGCAAGGTTGTCAGTCGCTCACCTACAAGAAAATGTGCAGGTGTCAGTGGCTGTTTCTTCTCTTCCTTGTGTAATTGGTCTGGAATTTAGTGCTGCTTCTATGCTGACCAGGATTGTGCTGAGACCTTCTTCATCTATCTGTGACTGTTCTAAAACCTTTCTCAGGCTACATTTGACTGAACCCACCATTCGTTCCCAAAATCTTCCCCACCAAGGTGCATGTGGGGTAATGAATCTCCATGTTATAGCTTGCTGAGCAAGGTACTTGTATGTTTTGCTGGCCATGAGAGCCCGCCAGAGTTCCTTTAATTTTGGCACGAGAATATTACGAACACACAACAGCGTTATTCCAATACAACGACCGTTTATTCCCTAAAGAATAATATACATCATGGAATAGATAAGTCGAGGAATATCAGTATAACAAAGTTTCTATAATTAAAAAGTCAACCTGCAACACCCTTGTTTGCTTACTACTGATCTTCCAATTGAGCTCTTGATATTCATACTGCTGCATTTGTGTCCAAATGAATTTTTCTTTTCGTGAAGGTAGTATCTATCTTCCCACTCCTGCTTAGCCTGTTTGCCCTTCCAGGCAATCTCATTTTTTAATCATCTGCGCTTCATTTTAACTGCTTAAATTACAACAATTTTATATTTTCCCCTTACACCATTCAATACATCCTGTGATATTCAAGGAATATCGACCTCTGCGGCCTTCACCATCTCATTTCTGGAAGCTCAACTTGTCTTTTACTGTTATGCTTTCTCCTGTTTCCGAGAATCGTTGGCTAATGCCCCCTCTGAAACTGTCAGCAACTTCAGGTCCCTTCGGTTTATCCAGCTACCGTCTCCTTAGTTTTATACTTTTTGTAGTTTCCTCCAGTTAGTAAAAATCTAATAGGTAATTTACAATACTATCTTCAATATCAAATAAGATCTTTGCAGGGGAGAAAGTATCTATTGTATTTATTCTAACGATCAGTGGCTATTAAAAATTTTGATCCTTTTACAGCAGTGTTTTTCATCCTGTGCGTCTCGATCCCCAGGGGGTCGCAAAGTCTTGTTCGAGGATCGTCGTCACAGGAGGAAGTTCTTGAACCATAATATAATTAGGGCTTCACTAATACAAAACCGTATGCCTAGGTGACATGTATTTAAAATTACGGAGTTTCTTGTGAAACATTCATTATGAATTGAAAAGTCATGGAAAGTTGTATAACACAGTGTGTTAATGATGAATAAGTGCGAAGACTGAACACTGTTACAGGAACCGATCGATAGGTAAAAGGATACAATAAATAATTGTGAAAAAAATCGAAATAAGATCTACTTCTTTACGGTCTATACAGTGGGACCTTTCTAAAGGGGCATAATTCGCTTCTAAGTCGTGCCTGAAATGCGAAACAATCTTGAAGCAATATGTTTTTCTTGTTTCTGTCGGGGATCATGTGTTCCAACAATTTAAAAGGAAAAATAAGATAGGAAACAGAAGATAAGAAAGAAGATTAAATTTGTTTACTTTGAGATAACAGTTTTGATACGGTTCGTGAGGGATTTTTGGGGGGGGGGGGGGGAGGGGCGAGAGCGGTTCATCCAGAATATTTTTATTTGGAATGGAGTCGCCAGAATTGTTTTACTTGCAAGAGGGTCGTATATTCGAAAAAGTTGAAAGCACTGTTTTATAGGATAGTTTTTTTACGTTAGTCGTATGAGACTCTATTTGTGTTCTACCTATCTGCGTATCTGAAACTGAGAGCTGTTATAGAGTACGTTATCTAATTTATTACCATCGTCAGATGAATTGTGTGCTTTTCATCGATCCCTAGACTGACGAACTACTTGCACTAACTTACACTAAGGACTACACACACACGTACACTCATGGCGAAGGAAGGACTAGGGTTGCCAGACTGAACTCGAGGCAGGCCCGGAGACCAGACGTGCCCCCCTCCCCCTTGGCCAATGACTCCCCCCCCCAACTACGACAATTCCCCCCCAACTAGGATTACACGTGAATTCTTAAAAAAAAGTAAATAAATAAATAAAAAATAAAGTCATCTCCTCCCTCTCAGCAAGTATCCCCCCTCCCCCCGGTGGAACATTGCTAGGGGTGGCCTTCACATGCCGCAGCTGACCGGCCAGGCAGCCAGTTGCTGTGGATCAACAATCGGCACACTTGAGTCGGCGTGGCAGCAGAAGTGGGGGCAGCATCAAAGCTGCTCACATCAACAGCTGCGCCTTCGAAGAGTTGCCGCTTGCGGCTCCGCGCACTGTGAATGGCCGAGCGCACTGAGGCGTCTTGCCACGGTTCGCGAGGCTGCTCCCGCCAGAGGTTCAAATCCCCCTAGGGCATGGATGTTGCGTTCGTCCTTAGTTTGAAGTTACGTTAAGTTCGATGTAGATCGTCGCTAAATGAGCATAGTAATTCAAGAGCACCGTAAAAGAAAAAAAAAGGGGGGGGGTTAAGATGAAGGTTACATTCAAGCCCGGAGATGAGAGTCATTGGCCCGTAGACCCGGAGAATTCATTCCAAACCCGGGCACTCCGGGCAGCGCCCGGAGATCTGGCAACCCTAGGAAGGACTCGAACCTCTGACGGCAGCACATGCGTGATCCATAACGCGATCCCCCAGAGAGCACGGCCATTCCCGAGCGGCAGAGAATCCATATGTTAAATGCATAATGTTCCTTCCAGTATCTCTGTAACAAATAATGCGTTATGTTGCATAGCAAACGCTCTGAAAGGAGGCAGTTTGCATTAATTTTTCCCCAATAAGCAAGAAGGTACACATAAGTTTGAAACGAACTCTTAGTACACTACTATTAACTTACCACAACACTATGAATCTTCCTTTCTGTTAAATCAATTCACAAATAGATACGCTTAAGAAGCAAAGTACCGTACATAAGAACTTAATTTCGCTGCATTCAACTCCGAGATTTAACTGATTATCCGGTGGACGACGACAGTTGGTAGAAGTGGGCGCCGACAGCTGAACGCAGAGAAAAGAAGAGAAGGATAACGATCAATCAAGTGGGCGTCCATTAATTACGCGAGAATTTTTTTCTTTTTTTTTAATTTGGTCGCCGCCCTCCAGTTGGCGAGATTTGGCGCGGTGTGGTAGGACTCCTCTACTTTCCTCTTTCCCTCTTGACGTGAAGTTTACCCCAAATCTTTTCAATAATTCAATTAATGTTGAATTCCAATAACGCTTTCATTATAGGCATTGCAGAATATCACGACTGACTGAGTAACTAACTGACTCGCAGTGATTTTGAGCGGTGCCACAAGGAATTTACCGAATGAAGTCTGATACTTGTTCAGCAATTGTTTGAAATTGGGGAACTGTGGGCACACATACGAGTAAAGAACACAGGAAGGCCATTAAGAAGAGGGGGCAGTTTAATAATGCCTCCGCTCTGGATTAATTCTATAAAACAAAATTTTGTCTGTTATAATAATGAATATTATCCGAATAAACAAGTTCATGTGAGATTTTCATTGGTCCCAACCCCGCCCTTTAAAATGCAAATTGGTGAGTTCCTGTCAAACCGTTCCTCCTCCCGTCCCCTCATTAGGAGCTCACGTAATTATTGGACGTCATTATATAAATATCCGAACACGAACATTTAAGTACCGATTTTTAGTATTAATTATAAAATGAGGCCAATGAAATATAATACGAAATGGGCTTCCACATAGATGTGCACAAAATAAAAATCATGCTGATTAAAGTTTTCATATTTTAAACGGGACGTAATACGACGATAGCCGCGAAAGCTACAGGTCCAGCAAGATACTCATCTAACGGAAGAATGTGTGTAATTACGAGGTTGACCATACTCTCAGTAGTGCAGATAAAAATTTCGAGGTAATGAAACCACGTTTTATCGTGCCGTAACTATTTCATGTATTATCCTGCAATAATAATTTGTTGGTCATGTGCTGCTGTTACCACAGAATTCAAGTAAGTTTCTAATTTTTATTACTTCATTTCCATTAGCAATGACTTCCTAATTCCATTGTTGTTGTGGTCTTTCCATAGATTCTAACCTGAGCAAGCCTCTCCATCTCTTAATAAGATCCGAAAGGTTGAAGCGATCACTATTTGAACATTGATGTAGTCAAATAGGTCCGACATTTACAGTAGCTGGCAGTATTCCATTGCAAGTAATCTGAATGGATAAAGAGGTAGCAAGTGATCAATTAAAAGAATTTCGCCTGATGCTGTAGTGGAGAGCCTTAAAATTAACAATACAACATAACATAAGCGGTACGATATAATCCTAAGTAGTAAAAGGTTTTGGGTTCGAAAATGTTAAGTACTTTGAAATTTATATTTTTAAATCCTTATCCATATGTTTATCAGGTGAAATGAATAAGATTTTAATCACTATCTTAGTCAGATGATTTCATGAAGTTGATCCTACCCCTGCACTTTTCAATTACGGATTCTTTTTTTTTTTTTTTTTTTTAATCAAGTGTGTGTGAATGACAAGGCTTTTCAGAAATTGAAATTACCTATAAGAAATGGGAAATTAATCTGCAATAAAGGATTACTCAGCTTTAACATTTTGGCAACACTGAAAGTAGGCTGTTATTAAAGTAAGCTAGATCTAGGGCAGTTGAGATCTGCAAATGTAAGTTAAGACGCTCACTTCTGCTTTAAATTACTTTATGAGTTGCCGCAATACATTCCAACGGAAATATATCTAGCTGCTCACTCCTTAAGGGAGCAGTCAACCTTTTTAACAAACGCAAAATCAATGTTAAAAAATAAATGAATAGATAATTAAACATGGGATGGGGAGCATGAAATCATAAAGCAGAGGTTTGATACTTTAAAATCATAATCTATTCAGTAAAATAACAAGCAAATAAATGTGGGGTGACCAAATTAAGCACACATCTTGCACAAAAGTGAATTAAATCGTATAATTACTGCCCATATTAAAATTATTTCTGACCTTTATGAATATGGAGGTAACTTAGGTGGAAATTTTCAAAAACACAATGGGCAGCTGAAAGCACATTCATTCAGTCATAGACATGCACATAAAGCTAGGCGGTACATTACTCTCCGGGATCACTTGAAAGCCACGGCGAAACAAGGCGTCGGCCGCGTCTTAACAAGATGGCAGGTGTCTTTATTACAAATTTTTAAATATACCGTGCTCTTAACGAACTCATATGTGGGGAGGCAGCGGCTCACTATTATTAAGTACCACATGGCGTGCGACCAGCCGAATTTCATAACAATTACAAACAGGAATTAATTTAGAATAAGCAAGTAAAGCACACGTGAGATTTGATATAAAAGAAAGCTAGTATTAATAAAGCATGGCTGAAGGCCAAAGTAACGACCACTACAAAAACACGTCGTGCAATCAGTCATACAAGACAGGAAAGATGGGATCAAATCAGAAAATGTGAGAAATGTGTAGCATACTCGCAGATACAGAAACGATACGAAAAGTTAGTTAAAAAAAGGAGGAAAATCAAACACATTAAGTTTACACTAAGGTTGAAGGCCACACACGTGTATTCTATCTTGAGCAAAACCAGACACATAATCATCACTGGAATGAAACTGCAAATAATAAATTTACACTGAATTTACTCGCCTCTCATAGCAAAAGAATTACTCAAAAGAACTACCACTGAAAAACTGCCTGATCACAAATAAATAAAAAGTCCTAACAGCATTTCTTGCCCTCAGCATGATTTGGCGGAGTACTTACTTCCTCAGTCGTCAGAACCAAATGTAGAGCGCGCTAAAAGCGACGCAGAGTTCTTTCAGAGACAAGTGTTTACCAACCCTTGCTACCTGGCCAAGAGAATTCCCTCTTCACCCGCTGCCAGAGATGTCTCCTGTCACCTCTTTCGTCCAAGATTAGGTTGGTACGACAATAAGAACACGGCCACCTCGCCATCTTGCCAAGTAAGCTTGTTTCTGGTCACCCAGCAGACGCTCGGGGAGACGACAAACGGAGCTATGTGTTCTTAATTACAGCAAGACGAGGCCTAGAGCGCGAGGCGGCGACTGTAAGCCATTGCGCGGCAATCAGTGAATATTAAAAGCTACCTTACACATTCACATGTACATACAAGTTTAATTACATGGTTGCAAACATATATAAATGTGGGGCAAACATACATAATCATTGGTTATTGATCATTGATAAAAAATAATAAAATAATTAACACACAGATAGATAACATTAATGGTGCAGAAACACTTAATGTTAAACAATAAATCAAAATGGAACGCGCCCACACAATCAGTGGGCGTGTTTCAACACGGATCGTCGTATTCCCCGCCATCATGATAAATTCGTTCTCTTTCTCGGCGTTAACGAATATAATCATGTTATGTTCAAGACGTCGTGCCTGACCGCGAATGGATTTTTAACGCTTTCTTCCTACGCTGGCACTGAGTCGTAACAACGCACAGCAGTTTCCTCGAAGCCTGGTTGCATCTCGACTTGCGACCATGTTAGTCCCTGTCACTGCTGCGTTACCACTTCGTCTTGTAGGGTCATATTTGTCGGCTGTCAGCAGTAGAGTGTTGATGTTCATGTTGTGAAGCCCAGTTTCAGTTTAAATTGATGTTTTCATTGTGATTTGCTGGCCATGTCTACTGTACTGTAGCGTATAATCATGTCGCATGTATTTATACGTGTTGAACATGGCGATGTAGTATCTGTGTACCGTAATGGAAAAGCTGATGCTGCTTGTAGAGAATATGGCAAACGATTTTCGGACCGCAAACTGTTAGATTCAAGAGTGTTTACCCGAGTACATTGCATGACACTGGTATAACACCTCATATAACACCTCAACCTTTATATGAACAGATTGTGAATAAAGTAATAGCCACTATTTACTAGGCGCAACGTAGTCCTTTAACAAGAGACTGGTAAAAGGCACAGGTGGTTCCCGTGTATAAGAAAGGCAATAGAACGGACCCACGAAATTACAGACCTGTGCCATTAACATGAGTTTTTTTGTAGAATTCTTGAACGTATTCTGTCTTAATGTTGTAAATTTTCTTGTGGCGGAAAAGCCTCTGTCCATGTATCAGCACGACGTTAGGATCCATCGATCGTGCGAAAGTTAGCTTGACCATATTTCTCTGATGACATCTTGCGTGCTATGGATGAAGGGCAAAAGGCAGACTGTATATTTCTCCATTATGGAAAGGCGTTTGACACGGTACCGCAAGACAGATTGGTAACAAAGACACGAATTTATGGAATAGGTATCCAAATATGTGAGTGGTTCGAAGACTACTTAGAACCCATTACGTTGTCCTCGATGGCGAGTGTTAATCTCTGTCTAGGGTATCGTCAGGGGTGCCCCAGGGAAGTGTAATAGGACCGCTATTATTTCCTATATATATAAATGATCTGACGGATAGAGTGAGTTGCAATCTGCGGCTGTTTGCTAATAATGCTGTAGTGTAGAAGAGGGTGTCGTTATTGAATTACTTTAGTAGTATGCATGATGACTTGGACGAAATTTCGAGGTGGTTTGAAGAATGGCAACTAGCGCTAAATGAAGAAAAAAAGTAAGGTGATGCACATGAGTAGGAGAAACAATCCCGTAATGTTAGAATACAGCGTTAGTGGTGTGCTGCTCGACAGGGTCGCGTCCATTAAATGCCTAGGCGTAACGCTGCACGACGATATGAAATGGAACGAACGTAGGACAATCATGGGGATGGCAAATGGTGGACTTAGCTTTAAATTTTGGGAAGGTGTGATTCGTCTGTAAAGGGGCCCGTATATAAAACGCTTATACGACTTGAGTATTGCTCAAGTCTTTTTTTTTTTTTTTTTTTTTTTTTTTTTTTTTTTTTTTTTTTTAATGAAGACATTTAAACAAAGTACTTATGTGCCACAGTCGCTATGTTACTTATAACCTTTATTTTGTACAACTAGTTTCAGTGAAGCCATTTTCAAGTACTTCTGTATCATCAAAAACATTTATTATCCTCTACAAAAAAAACCGCTCCATAAAATTGAACTGAAATACAGACTCTGTACTAATACAAGTGATTATAAAAAGTAATAATAGTAAAAATAAAATATCTTGTCTAAAATAATGGATCCCTACATCAAGTTATCTTTCCTGTAATAAGAGAACAGGTCTGGGCTGAATTATTCTAAGCTTTGTTCCTATGAAAACTTGTTTGTTCTCTTGACGGAAAATCTGTTTGTTCTCGTGACAAGACTGCAAGGTTGCATTTGACACCCCTGTCATGCGAACAAACAGACTTCCAGTCAAGTGAACAAACAGATGTTCATAGGAACAAAGCTTAGAATAATTCAGCCCAGACCTGTTCTCTTATTACAGGAATGATGTAACAACTTGATGTAGGAATCCATTATTTTAGACAGGATATTTTATTTTGATATTTTTTATAATCACTTGGGTTAGTATGGAGTTAGTACTTTAGTTCAGTGAAGAGTTTTTCTTTGTAGAGGATATAAATGTCTCTGGTGATACAGCAGTATTTGAAAATGGTGACATAGCTTCACTGAAACTAGTTCTACAAAATAACGAAATGTTATTTTTAAGTAACATAGCGACTTTGGCACATAAATACATTGTTTAAATGTCTTCATTTTAAAAAGTTTTCCACTCACACTCCTCATAGACATTGGATGTAGGCAAAAATAGGTAGAAAATGAGTTAAAAATTTGCCTCCGTGTAATTCTGTAGCATATTAGAAATACTGTCGCCAATTTTCACAGATTAATTCGAACCACAAATGATAAAAAAGCTGTCTTGTTTCAATCACTGCGCAGCGCCACGCCCAGTTTTCTAGACGACACTCTCTCCATTATTACTTCCCGCTGCCAAAAAAATCGGAAGAGTATAGAAGGCAGTGGACCCGTTTATCTCGTGTTATCTTTGCCATAAAGCCAACATTCCAGTATCTAGCTCATCCAGATTTGTAAAGAAATGAACCCATAGTGGAACACAACAGTCTCATTTGGAAGAGATGCCCCCAGACGACATTTAGCTCATTTACTGTTATTAAAATTTGCCACATGTAATGCATGTCTTGTATTTAATGATGGTAACACTGGAAGAATAAGGACCCTTACTGGAAGAGGATTTGTTGGTCGTTGCTTCACTGGGAAGCTATTGAAGAAGATAGATAATGCGCATGTTACAAGATCTGAAATGTTTGTGAAGGATATAGCCAAAAGGGTACGCGAGAAACATTAGTTACAAAGTAAACATGTCCAAAAAGAGGTAGATGACCAAATGTATGATTATGGTCAACATTAAGGTACTGCTTTATGGTGTAAATATCTATGAAATCTTTTATGTGCATTTCCCGTAACTTTCATTTATCGGTGTATAGGGAACACTTTTTCCTGAACCACTACAGATAGATAAGTGAAATTTTCTGCTAATTTTGTTCATAGTATAACACAACTTCCTGTGGACCAAATTTTTTCTAAGTGTATTTCCGTCAAAATTCTTTATATTTTTCTGCTATTGAAATTTCTTTGTTTCATACATTTTCAAAAACGAATTGTAAGAGCTCTAAAAGTAATATTAAATAACTATTCCACACGTTTGCGTATCGGATTACTAAGAAGAACCACAATATGAAAGGTATAAGTGAAGTAATTTTTGAGAAAATGCTAATTGTGTGATAGCACGTGTTGCGAAAATTTCTAACAATGGCATGATCAAATTTTTTTTCATTTTTTTTTTTTTTTTTTTTTTTTACAAAATAATTTGAATACATTCCAGAATGTAGCCTATAACATAATTAGCTCAAATGCAAAATTTGGTTCTATTATCTTTCAAACACCGAAAACTGTGTGAGACAATGTAATTCCGTCAATTTTCTCCTACGTTCCCCGTTAAAGGAACACCTAGAGGCAGTTCAGAGGCGCATGACGATTTGTGGAGACATCGGTTGTGTGGACGATTATCCGGCATTACTCAGTCGGATAACAACTGCAGACGGAACTAGGTATTTCGTTTACGATCTGAAACGAAAATCAGCCACCTGGGATGTTGCAGCGTGTGCAACATACAGTCGTGTGTGTGCGTATCCTTCAGGACTGAAGTCTCAGGGCTTATTGACTGCACCACTTACACTTCTCAAAACAATTAACGGATCAGGTGAGATATCATAGTAACTGTATTACGAACATAGCAAACGAAAATGCATAGAACTCACCTGTATCTCTGTACTCAATAAAACTTGGACACATGTTGTCCGGCATACAGTAAGATATTTCACTACAACTTGAAACGTGTCCATAAAAAATTATTTTGTAAGAAAATGTCCAATATTGTGCCTTCTGTTTTGTATCGAGTAACTTGCTTGCAAGAAAATGTATAATATCGCTTCTACTGTATGTATCGATAAGTTTCATCTTTGGCAAAGATCATGTATTGCATAGCATTGTAGCTCGCACTGAGAGAGAGTGGTACTAGTGGTTCAGCTCGCTTAGAGAGCGGTTGGGTTGTGTGTATGGCTCCGATGTAGAGCAGAGGCTGCTTTACCAGCAAGTCAGAAGTTGTATTATGTAGGTAATGTAATGCTGATTATTAATAATAAGTAGCTTAAACTTCCTTTCATGTTTCATTTACGTAGTTAGAAAATTAACCTACTTCCTTCATTTGATAATTAATTATTAGTGGATTTAAAGTACAGTATTGATGTGAATAATATTGTTGAACGGATTTTATTATCGGTGCCATAGTAAATGATGGTTAATTGACTATGATACTAAATTGATACTAAATTTCAATAATTAGAAACTGATCTGCATAAAATTCTCACAGTCAAGCATTAAGAAAGTGATTTGTGGTTTTTTTTTTTTTAATATCTTTCTCGCAGTCAAAATTTTTGAATATAGTCAGTGTGTGTTTCATGTAGCTTACATGTCACAGTTGTTTTGTTAAAAATATCCGTTGCGCACATAATCAGTTTCATGCACTGTTTCTCACTTAATAGCATATACATCAGTATCAGGGCCATAATTAAACCAAATTGCTGTGTCAAGGAACAATTTGTTGTCTGATCTAACGATAGGTTCAACATCCACACAACACACGTACAGCTTTTATCTGGCGACCCTGCCAGGATAGTTCACAAACAGGATCGTGACGTAGTTAGATACGTAGCCTTATTTAAGTTAGTTTGTCTTTTCCACTAACCAACTTATCTTTTGGCTCTTAATTTAATTTTTGTAGCACCATCCTTTGTTATAGCAACAGTAGCATACTAATTGTTTCTGTAGTTTGTTACTTACCATTCTTGATAGTGTGTAGCATTGTTTATAGTAGATTAATTGAATATACAAATAATTGCATTACTACTGAACAAGTCTCTCTTTTATATTGTCTGATGTTTGTTGTGATGAAAGTTCTAGTATCGCGGAACTCGTGTGATAATTAACGATTCGCGTAATCTCGATTGTGATTGTATGTTGCACTAGCCCGATTCAGCCTATTGTTCTCTCATAATTACTGTGTGTGATTTTCAAAAAATATGCAGTAGGTGAAAATAAATATTATTAGTCACTTTACTGCAAAATTCTGTTAACAATGTCGAAGAATAGGAGAGTCCGCGCTGATGCTAAATCTGCTTCCGAAAATGAGACCTCGAATGATGCAAGGAGAGAAGCTGAATTTTTACAAGAGTCTTCTCACTGCACTGATACAAATACGACAGTAAATACCGTGTCCGAAAATGCGGAACAGATTAGTTCAGGAATAGACAATATGGATAATGATACAGTACAGGTTTCGACAATACAGAATTCCAATTCTTGTAACGTGGTTGCGGAAAATAATGCATCGGTTCCGCCTAGCTCTGCTACAAAAAATACTTGTGCGACGGCTATGGAAAACGTATTACCAAATGATTTCATGCAAATTTTATTGTCACAGCTTTCTAAATTAAATGAGAATAGTCAATTACAATCTCAGGAATCTCAGAAATTAGGTGAAAAACTTGAGAAACAATCTCAGAAATTAAATGAAAAACTGGAGGAACAATCTCAGAAATTAAATGAAAAACTTGAGAAACAAGGAAAAAAACTTGAGAAAATAGAACAGACGTGCGATTCGAGGTTTGTGAGTATTCAAAATAGTTTTAATAAAATAAATGAGGACAACAATCGGTTCAGGGAACAACTGCTCAATACTTTCAAACGTGAATCTCAGCAAATAAGACAAGATATTCGCGACGAGATTAACCCGGTAGTGGAAAGCCTTGCGTCACGAGTGGAAAATATGGAAAGCTTTGCGTCACGAGTCGAAAATATGGAAACTACTTAACTCGCTCAATTGAAGCAACAGAGTAATCTATTTGATGAAAAGTTGCAGAACTTCCAGTCAGTTACGACGGAACAGATCAATAAAATTAATAAACAGTTTGAGGATATTACTGTTAAAATTACCCAAATCAGTGATAACAGTGACAAAAGTTCTGATGTAACGCATCCTACCCCGTTTAATGAAACTAATGAATATCTCGCCCTTGACCGTTTCAAACAAGGTCAAATGACCATTAATCAGCAATACAAGGCTGAGGTCAGGAAAATAGATGATCGCGTGGCGCGAATAGAGAGGAAATTTGACCATACTTGTGGAAATGCATACGAAGACGTAGAAGAAAATTTGAACGAAAATGACAATGATGATTCGACTCAAGTAGGTCGCTTGGTACGTGAACGAAGTGTACCTCATAGCAACAACAATGAAGACGCGGTGCGTAGTTTACGCTCACTTACACCGCACAGGCGAAGGGAAGCGTTTGACTACAAGCATTTCCTGACTGTACGTAAATTCAAGACATTCAAAAACTCTCCGAATGACTTGCACCCTAAAGAGTGGCTGCAGCAATTCGATTATTGTCTTCCCCCGAATTGGCCACTTGAGCACAGATTAGAATTTACATGTGGTTATCTGGAAGGCGAGCCAGCCACCAGAATGAGAGCTATTGCACAAGAGTGCTATAGCGAGAATCAGTTCCGACGCTCATTTCTATCCGCATACTGGTCAGAAGCGGCACAAGACCGCGTTAAAAACAGTATTGCGACGTTCAAAACTTTTGAGCGATCAAATTTCTCGAGCCCGGTGGAATATTTCCAACATTTGGTATACAAAAATCAATTTTTATCGGCACCTTACTGCCCTGCGGAATTAATTAGAATTTGTTTGAACAAATTGCCTCTACACTTGCGTCAAATTGCCATTGCGGCACGATGCAAGAATGATATTGAAGCCTTTAGAAACCTCTTACAAGACTTAGAGGAAGAAGACGAGGAAAATTCCTCGCGCAGTCGATATTTTGATAGAAACAGATATGATCGCCGGTCGCAACAAAGCCCGCCGCGTACTAAACGTTATTCAGAGCACGACGATAAACCAAAAAATAATTCTTTCACTAATGAATCTTACAAACAAAGTCGCGACAATGAGAACAGTGATTGTCAAGATCGTGAGAATAACCGTGGAAGTTTTCGTGGCCGTTACCGAGGTGGTGGCCTTGGTCGCGGAGGACGCCACAATAATTACTATCATAACAGCAATACCTCAAATGATACTAATTGGCGTGAAAGACGCAATACTGATAGTGATCGCGAGACTGAAAATAACAACAATAACACTGAGAAGCGTAGTCGGGAGGGCACACGCGATAATTCTCGTGATCGCCTTCCACGATACGAAAAAACGAATCGGGGCCTAAGCAGATCGCGTACCCCGGAAAGACAAGAGCAAAACATTGAAATCAGACCTGCTAATCCACGCTACAATTCGTCAAAAAAAGGGCCGCGTCAGGTATGACTAGCGGACTCGACGGCAAATAATTCGGCCGTACAGGATTTGTGTGATCCTAACTATACGCTGAAACTTGTTCATTGTGAACGTCCTCACAGAGAGGAAGGTTACAATGAACAACCTCCCGATCAAGACAGAATAGTAGTTTGTGCGGAAGTGCACAATACTGATGCTGGTAGCACCTCAGTAAGTGATAAGGCAAAACCGACACAAATTGTGTCAATACCTAAAGCCGTTACTCCTGAAAGTAATGACAGTAACAAAAATTGTACTATCAGATTTAACGAAACAAATAAAGAAGCATCGAACAAACATTATACTGCCCAACGGTTAAACGAGATAAATGTCGATCAGCAATATAATGACGACAATTCAGAGTGGGAGACAGAAGCTTCGTCTTCAGACTCTGAGGAAGACATTATATACGAAATAAAATTCTTACAGTATCAACCAACAATTGCATATGACAGACCGGTCATGTACTTTGAAATGCAGGATACGGTACTGCCACACAATAATGCAACTAACAGTAACCTTGGAACAGCAAAAAATGATTTCGAACAATTAGATTTGCAGAACACCTCTGTCGCTGATTGGATAGACAATTACATGTTTTCTAATGACGACGATAGTGAATGCGAAGTCGATGAACAATCAGGATTTGAAAAGCATTTATCACAGCTAAAAATCCCGCAATTCACTTACCTTATTTTGTTCTTGGACTGCCAGATCTTGATACATCCATAACAGACCCAAGTTCTCTAATATATCTCATTATGTCTTACACTCTTAGTCTAGACTGTGTTTTTCATCTAAAGTGTTTCTCCATCCATTAACAACAACAATAACACCAATTCTTCTTCTTTCGTTAAAATTGTGGCAATTCGAAAAACACGTCTCACAGATGATGCTTTCAGCAATTCATTAGTTGCATTATTGTTTCTTTTGTTTGCCTTTCGGTTGTATACCAACTTGACAGCACACTAATGGCGCTGCTGTCGCGGGATAATTTGAACCTTCGGCCGGCCGAATATCTCTAATTATTTGGCGCTTTGAACATCAAAAATTTCCATTAATTTTATTTGTCTTGCACAGCCACAGAGTTCGTTATATGTAAATTGCAAGATAGTCATAGTTTTGTATCAGGGGGGCGCAGTAAGCGATGCGCAGTAGGAAACACGTTTTCGCCATTCTGCGCATGACGTCACTGTGGGACACCTGGGAGCCAAACTATATGCAGAGTTGGTTGCTAACTCGTGTACGTGTGTGTGTTACCATTTCTGCTGTATTTGCTTGACCCTCTCATTCCCACGTTATGAATTCAGCTTTGGAAAAATTAAAATTCAGTGTTATCTGTATTAATACAGTGCACTAAAGGTCAAAATACGTGTTTTAAAAGTTTGGTCGCACTATTGATTTTTTATGTCATGCACAACACAGACGTTTGTATCGAGGTATTTTATTACTTGGGATGCTATTTTGTTGATGGTTAACACTGTCAGATCAATAATGCTAGTATAATCTTCGCCACAGCACCAAAGACAATTCACTGCTCAAATAAAATAACATGAACCACACTCGCGCTCCTAATCACAGCCATGTACAGACGGCTACGTAACACAAACTACAAGACGGACAATGTCTCATAAGTGGCTACACGCCGTACCAAGCGGCAAAAGTCGTACTTGCAGCATGTTATTCATCAACAACAATGCGACTTTAAGGATTGGTACCCAAAATACGGTATAAATCAGCTTTTAATACGTTGTTGTCGAGGAACAACATTGGGAAGGAAAGGGTCAAATAGATATTTTTATTTTTCACTTCACAGATTGGAAGTAAAAAGTTCATAGTGGCAAGTATATTGATTTCCCGAGTGCTTGTCGCGCGTGCTATAATTTCTGCTGTAATTCTTTGAAATACTTCTGTTATTTACACAATGCCGGGCTGTGCTATTAACGGTTGTAATTCTCACAGCGGGAACGCAAAGGGAACTGAAACAAAGTTTCATTTTTCCCTCGAGATGAAACGTTGAAGTGTGGCTCTCCAAGTGCTACAGAAAGGCCACTGTAAATGTTGCACATTCTCGAATAAGCTCCCGGCATTTCAATGAAACCGATTATGCAAGGGATTTACAATTGGAGTTGCTTAATTTGCCACGGAAAAAAGTGTTTGAAACTTTCCTGTTCTTTTAAAGTCAGCAGTTCATATTAAAGAAATTATCTATACGTTTGTGATTTGATATGTTACTGATACGTACCGTGTAAATCTACGGTAGAATATGACCCAGCAGTCTTAACTGCAATATTTTATAGCAGAATAGCACTTTGTACTTAAGGCAGAAACAATTTTCGTCAAAAACTTATAAATGCACATTCCGTGCCATACCGGACTAAGCCTGTGCAGGCCGTTTGGGAGCGCGCAGTCCCACAGTCAGGGGGGCGCAGTAAGCGATGCGCAGTTGGAAACACGTTTTCGCCCTTCTGCGCATGACGTCACTGTGGGACACCTGGGAGCAAAACAATATGCAGAGTAGGTTGCTAACTCGTGTGCGTGTGTGTGTGTTACCATTTCTGGTGTATTTGCTTAACCCTCCCATTCCCACGTTATGAATTCAGCTTTGGAAAAATTAAAATTCAGTGTCTTTTTTTGTATTAATACAGTGCACTAAAGATCAAAATACGTGTATTAAAAGGATTGGTCGCACTACTGATATTTTATGTCATGCACAACAGAGACGTTTCTATCGAGGTATTTTACTACTTGGGACGTCATTTTGTTGATGGTTAACACTGTCACTTCAATAATGTTAGTATAATCTTCGCCGCAGCACCAAAGAAAATTCACTGCTCAAATAAAATAACATGAACCACACTCGCGCTCCTAATCTCAGCCACGTACAGACGGCTACGTAACACAAACCACAAGACGGACAGATTAATGCCTCATAAGTGGCCACACGACGTACCAAGAGGCAAAATGTCGTACTTGCAGCATGTTTTTTATCATCAACAATGAGACTTCAACGATTGATACACAAAATACGGTATAAATCAGCTTTTAATACGTTGTTGTTGAGGAAAAACACTGGGAAGTAAAGGGTTAAAAAGTACATTGATTTCCTGATTGCTTGTCTCGCCTGCTATAATTTCTGCTGTAATTCTTTGAAATACTTCTGTTATTATTTATACAATGCCAGGCTGTGCTATTATGGGTCGTAATTCTCATAGCGGGAACACATAGGGAACTGAAATAAAGTTTAATTTTTTTCCTCGAGATGAAACGTTGAAGAAAGTGTGGCTCTCAAAGTGCTCAGGAAGGACAATGTAAAATGCTGCACATTCTTGAATACGCTCCCGGCATTTCAATGAAACCGATTATGTAAGGGATTTACAGTCGGAGTTTCTTAATTTGCCACAGAAAAAGGGTTTGAAACATTCCTGTTCTTTTAAAGTCAGCAGTTCATATTAAAGAAATTGTCGATATGTTTGAGATTTGATATGTTACTGATACGTATCGCGTAAATCTACTATGGAATATGACCCAGCACTCTTAACTGGAATATTTTAGAGCAGAATAGCACTTTGTATTTAAGGCAGAAACTATTTCTTCAGTCAAAAACTTATTATAAATGTACATTCCGTGCCATACCGAACTAAGCCTGTGCAGGCCGTTTGGGAGCGCGCAGTCCCACAGTGACGTCACAGCGCCAGCCAATGGCAGAGCAGAGCGCTTACTGCCCAACCTTATTTATTAACCTTGTCCCACAGTGACGTCACAGCGCTAGCCAATGGCAGAGCAGAGCGCTTACTGCCCAACCTTGTATTTATTAACCTTGGTTTTGTATGACAATATCCCAGCGTAGCACAGAGCATAAGTATTCAGAGTTAGAGAAAAGTAACAGTGAGAAAAAGATGTAGAAAGAGCGCACTAAGGAAAAGCGGAAGAATAGTGACACTCAGCTCGAGAACGGGGCACCAATTGCCAAGTGGTGTGTCCAAAACAGATTAATGGACTCTCTACCCCAATTTTATGCCTTGAAAATTTTAATATTGGAAATGTGGTGTATGCCTTTCGACTTTTGCGTCTTTAAAGTTTCTACCTCAACGACGTTGTCGTGGATGATACGTTTGATTCGATACGGACCATTGTACAGTAAGAAGAATTTGTGAATCATAGATCTTCCCTTGTGGGATAAGTGGTGGGATCTAATTAATACATTTTGTCCTACATAGAGTTGCTTAGCATAACAATTACGTTGAGAGCGTTTCCTTTTTTCAGCTGCTTTCTTAATGTTTTTAAGCGCTAATTCAATGATCTCATGATGACGTAGTCTTCTGTGTTTAGGAAAAGGTATCAATTCCTTGATACGGTCGGGAGGTTGCTTGTTTTTCAGAACCAGAATTGGTGAAAGACCTGTAGAATCATTAGGAAGTTCATTGATAATATTTTGAAATGACAGAAGATATCTATCCCATGTGTTATGTCGTCGGTAGCAATACAGCCTACAAAGTTTTCCAAGCTCTTTCATCACTCGTTCACAAGAGTTAGAGGCAGCATGATAAAGTGATATGAACACAGGTTTGATGTTTCTGCGCCGCAACATCCTTGCCCAATCATGAGAACGGAATTGAGGTCCGTTATCGGAGATGACTTTATCTATATGGCCAACATCTTTCAGGAAGTTTTTGACAAAGGCGTTAGTAACTGTCTTCGCCGTGGCACGGCGGAGCGGAGTAAAAGATACAAATTTTGATGTGAGCTCAATAGCAACGAAGACAAAAGAGAAACCATTGTTAGTTCTCGGAAGAGGTCCAAACAGATTAACGGCTGCTAACTGCTTTAATAACATTCTCTTCAAACGTAAAGCCCCTGACAGTCAATTTTGGTTAGTGTGTGTTCCGGAGGAATCCGTGAACAAATTTATTTCTTAGTTACGGACACTATGGTGCCAAGAAGTGCTTCGCGAAATTACGCGACTCTTGTTACTTCATCAACATGGAGAAACGTATACGTAATGTGTTATCTCGATGCAAATTGTGTCAGAAAGCAAAGCCGCCGACCATATCGCATTCTGCTCCACTTTTTCCGATTATACCTTCAAAATTAAGTCTAGTTAATGCACAGAGATACTTTGCTTTTGCTTACTGCTATCTTCAAAATTTTATTGATGATCTTATTGATGAAAATCTGCAGCTATGCCTAACAAGTAGTGTACGTTATCGGATGATTTACTGTAATGTACATCTATTACTGTGCCAAAATTTGCCTTAATTGTTTTGTCTGACACTACTGCTGACTCAGACAGACACAGACATGACCTGATGACTTGAACCTCTTTTGATATTCTCAAGAAACTACCCTGATGTGTTATACCTCAAGGCAATGAAATATGTAACTCAGTTCAGACAAAAGCCTGGCCATGGCAACATATGTAACTTAATTGTTATAATTTGGTGGTAATGCAATCCCCACCATAGTGATGTATGTCCATTTAATTGACTAGTGGTAATTGGAATGTCAAGTTATTTGAAGTGGCTTCACGTTAATTGCTCTAATTATGACAACAAATTTACTTTACATGACCTAATGCCAAATTGATGACAAGCACCCTGAATGTATTTCATACAATTATGTGTTTGTAAAGTAATATGTACATAGTATGTAAAGCCTTATGCCTATATGAAATGACACTAATTTTGTAGATACTCTAGTATAAGAATTAAATTACTCATTACTATTCAAATGTATCCGTCTTCAAGACACTACTTGTAATGTAAAAATATGGTTTAATAATCAACGACTTTTCTTTCAGTGTAAACTGAAATATCATGACTATGTTACTAATTTGTGTGTAAAATGCTTTATTTCATGTACTTTGGACACGCATGTGAACTGGCGATTTCGCACACGAGATTCCATAATGCACACAGAACAATGGACGTGTTATTATACACCACTGATTTTGGGCCTTTTAATGAAGATGTTTTTTGGATGATGTTTGGCCACATAGTACTGTCCATTGCAGCCATGGCCAACCACCATAATTTTGCTCTAATTTTGGCTATGCTGATGCAGTCTGCTAGTAGCCCCGTTGGTTGGAGCACACTTGGTTGTCGAATTGCATGGAGGAATACATCAGAACCTTTTCCCCATGACTTCAACTTCAATGCAACCAGCCAGCTCGCCTACAGTGTGGTGTAATCTTACAGTGTTTTGTGTTCGTGTGCAGACCTAAGATGAATGTTAGGGGATAATTGGCTAATCGTGTGCAGACCTAAGATGAATGTTAGGGGATAATTGGCTAATCGTGTGCAGACCTAAAATGAATGTTAGGGAATAATTGGCTAATCGTGTGCAGACCTAAAATGAATGTTAGGGAATAATTGGCTAATCGTGTGAAGACCTAAAATGAATGTTAGGAGCTAATGTGCTATTCGTGTGCTTATACTATTCAGTGCCTCCCATTGCAAACGTTGTCCACAGGTTCATTACAAGTGTTTAGGTATATTTCATGGTTCTCTAACATTGTGTGACCAAAATAAAATTGTGCTCTTGATAGATAAATATGCTTTCAGAACTATAATGAGTCAATACACTTTAGTCTGAACTGTCATTGTAACTATTCGATTGACAAACGTAATATTGAAATCCTATTGTGCCGAAGCAGTGACATTATTTTGTACATGATCAGAAACCTATGTAGTCAAAAATTTTACATGTATGTTCTAGCATCCATGAAAGTATGGCATCTTAAATGCATCACAGAATACAAAATTGACACTTTATCTTATACTAAGTGCACTAAAAATTTACATAGACTACATTGTGCACAAGATACAAATGTTCATTTTATGTTCCCAAAAATACTGATCTCTTGTAAAAAATTTAGACGCATGGAACTTACACTACTGTGTGTATTACTTGTAATTACCTCATTTTCTTTAAAGAATGATGACATTAGTTAAACTACCTTTTGTAAAACTTTGTATATGTTCATGTTTATTATTGTATTTTTTTTCACTTGTCTATTAGTTCTAGCTAACTCATTTTCTCCACTATATCATTTGTCAAACTATGTTCTCTGAAATTCTATATATACTTATGTTTATCATTATGTATATTTGTCATGTATTCCATTTATTGCTGATGTGCTGTACATTTTGACATTTGCTTATGCCTGTCACATCCTGTACCACTCCAAGCATGACTTTTGATGGTACTGTCCTGTAAAATGGCATGTATTTATGACTGTCACATTTTTTTAAAATTTTCTATGAACTTCATCTGTTGTTTTGATCTTGAATATCTTGTATAAAAATGTTTATCAGGTTTTCATATTTTTCATGTTATATTTTGGATGTCATTAATGGATTTTTGGACTTGAAATTCAGTAATTTTGCTGGCTAGGCAATGCCATTGGCATCACCCACCCTACAAAATTTTAATAGGTAGGAGGGGGGTGATGAAACGTGTCCATAAAAAATTATTTTGTAAGAAAATGTCCAATATTGTGCCTTCTGTTTTGTATCGAGTAACTTGCTTGCAAGAAAATGTATAATATCGCTTCTACTGTATGTATCGATATGTGTCCTTTATGAAGTTTCATCTTTGGCAAAGATCATGTATTGCATAGCATTGTAGCTCGCACTGAGAGAGAGTGGTACTAGTGGTTCAGCTCGCTTAGAGAGCGGTTGGGTTGTGTGTGTATGGCTCCGATGTAGAGCAGAGGCTGCTTTGCCAGCAAGTCAGAAGTTGTATTATGTAGGTAATGTAATGCTGATTATTAATATAAGTAGCTTAAACTTCCTTTCATGTTTCATTTACGTAGTTAGAAAATTAACCTACTTCCTTCATTTGATAATTAATTATTAGTGGATTTAAAGTGCAGTATTGATGTGAATAATATTGTTGAACGGATTTCATTATCGGTGCCATAGTAAATGATAGTTAATTGACTATGATACTAAATTGATACTAAATTTCAATAATTAGAAACTGATCTGCATAAAATTCTCACAGTCAAGCATTAAGAAAGTAATTTGTGGTTGTTTTTTTTTTTTTAATATCTTTCTCGCAGTCAAAATTTTTGAATATAGTCAGTGTGTGTTTCATGTAGCTTACATGTCAGTTGTTTTGTTAAAAATATCCGTTGCGCACATAATCAGTTTCATGCACTGTTTCTCACTTAATAGCATATACATCAGTATCAGGGCCATAATTAAACCAAATTGCTGTGTCAAGGAACAATTTGTTGTCTGATCTAACGATAGGTTCAACATCCACACAACACACGTACAGCTTTTAAACTCTTTACTTGAGGTTTACATGTTGTTGTTGGAATTTTGAGAGGACTAAACTACGAGGCCATCAGTCTCCTAAGGTTTACATGGTATTTCCTTAGAACGAGGCACCATGGGGCTACCATAATAGTGAAAAAGTATTCACCTCGCCTTCTAACGGCCAGTACAGTTGCACACCTGCGTGTCATGGAAAGTATCAACTACCTCTTGAGGGATATTTGGCTGTTATTTTATAACCAGCTCTGCAACCGTTGCAGGAGGTGCTGGTGTGGCTGCAATGCGTCTGCCAAGAGCATCGCAGACATGCTCAATCCGGTGTAAGTCCGATAAATAAGCAGGCCACTTCATTCGTTCAATTCCCCCAGCTTCAAGCATGTTGTCCACCAGTGCAGTTTTGGTCAGACCAGCGTTATCGTCTACGAGAAGGAACCCATCTCCTATGAGACCAGTATAGGACGCAACAAAACGGCATTCTGAACGACGTAGAGGTCCGTACGTTCGCCAATACTTACTCCTGCCCACACCACTCGTACACCACCATATTGTGATGCTTCCGGCACATAATGAGGCTTGGTCAGAGTTCTCTCCATATGAGGAAACGACGATTCTCCAGCTGAACATTAAATCTTGTCTTATCTATGAATATAACCTGACGCCATTCATTACGACTCTAGTCTTGATGTTCCTCCGCCCAAATTCTGCGGGATAAATAGTGTAGTGGTTTTAATGCGACACACGCCGAAGGCCCCCGCGCGTAGAGGCTACATTCCGGAAGCCGATTTCGGACTGTTTGTGTTGATATTTCGCGTTTTGTTGCTACCTGGAGGGCTACGTTTAGTTGCATTAGCCTCCTATCTCGACGGGCTGTTGACCAGAGAAAACAGTCATATCTTGCTGTTACCTCTGACCGATCTTGGCCTCGCCATCTTTTAATGGTTTCCGTTTTCTGATATCATGCCCATGTCCTGGAAATTACATTTTGGGACAGTCCAATAGCAGCAGCAACCTTCCTCTGTCCCGCTTCCAAACTTTATATGGCTTCCCATGCCTTAACTTCTGGTAAGTCATGTTGTTGTTGCATTGCACTATATCCTCAGTACACTATCTGAACCCAACTGCTTGTGCAATTCATTTGGTAGAGTAAAGAAAAGCCAATACCTACCCTCTCTGTAGAAACTTGAAAGTTTTCTTACCCTCGCCTATATTCATTCCACCTAATACACATGTCACCATTAGGATACGGAAATCAAACAAGTTCTCCAGCGTATGAACTGTCAGCTGGGCAGTCTGGCAGTCCTCGACGGGAAGAACGATGCCTAGAACCACATTCGCGAAAACAGAATCAGCAGGGCCTCCCCTCGCTGGGGCAGACCGTGAAGACACGGCGTCTCTCGGCTTTGCAGAACGCAGCTTCCGGTAACGCTCCAGGGGCGGAAGGGAAACGTGAGAATGGTAACTTCCGCCAAATGTTACGATATTGCCGCGCGCGTGGGTATTACTCCGCACACCACGTGGAGTACAGCATCTGCTCCACAATTGGCTCCTGCCGGAAGAACGGAGCCCAGGTTGGCCAGAACGAGGAGAGATGGTAGGAACTTGATTTCGGAGGACACAGCAGTTTTTGGCAGAGAAGTGTATTCATTTTTTTCACTATGGTGGAGGAAGGTTCAAATGTTTGTTAAGCTTAAGGAACTGCGGGGTCATCAGTCCCTAAACTTACAAACTACTTATGAACTACCTTATACTAAACATCCATGCCCGAGGGGGGAATCGAACCCCCGACGGGGAGATGCCTCGTGCATCGTAGCATAGCGCCTCACTCCACCGCGGCTGGTGGAGGAAGGACATTGGTGCCTTCTCTCTGGTAGAGAGAAGAAATTCTCCTTTAGCCTCGGTCGAGCTTGGTACTTCGGTCTTAGACTTCGGTCTGAGCTTATTTGGTTCTTGTGAAGAGTTGGAGAGCAGGATGAAGTGTACCGGCAGTTAAGTAGTCAGCCACTTGTGCCATACCGTATTGGTTCAAGGGCATACTTGTCTTGTGTCAGTCTGCCGATCCCCTGGCTCTTGCTTCCCTTGTCTTGACGAGACGTGCGAGTTGTCTATAGGCAAAGTTCGGCAAACAAGTGCGCCAGTTAGGAATCTGCCTACCGAGGCGCGCGATTGCTCCCATTACTGACAACAGCAGCCTGCCGCTGCACACCAGTACGCCTACAGCCGCACGAGATAACGTATCCGCGGCTCGGCGTTATGTTAATGATCACAGTCCGTTTTTCCCGTCACGTCGCGTGAAAGACCTGCGTAGTTCATGCGTTAAGAATCATTCCACAATCATTATAAGTTAGACATTCTGCACTCCCCATTCCCTAACTTTGCCAGATGAGGAAACAAGACCCTATTATATTCTTGTTTTCATTGTTATATTTTTGTGAAGTCATTCTCTCCTCCATTTATTTAAATAAATTAGTCAAACCAGAAATTAATTAATCGTGTATCAGTCCCTTCCAGCATTTATTGTAGTTAATGTATTTTATCCCACAGAGCAGCAGATAGTCGCAAGTCAATCCCCTAGTGCAGCGGTCGGCAACTGGCGGACCGCGGCCACGTCCGGACCGCGAAAGGCCAAAAACTGGTCCGACAAAAGTATTCTGAAAGTGTAAGTTACCTCCTCTAATTCTTAAACATTTTGTAGCTAAAAGGAAATGGGGAAATTAATATGTGATTTTGCTGAATGCATATTATCATACCGCCGCAATCAATGTCTTTATAAGATACGTTTTAAGGCAAGAATTTCTTCATTCCGTAACAATTTTTTAATATAAAAACAATCCTGAAATAGACATTTCCATATTAAAAAATTTCTTGGCAAATCTTAAGAAGAAATTTGTCGTAAGACTGAAAGAAATACACGAGTTGTTACGATTCGTAAAATCACCTTTTGAGGTTTCTCCTGCAGCAAACTGGACAAATGTGGCAACGCAGTTGTTCCACCTTTCAAAGCCTTTACTGAAAATTGAAATAATAGACTTCCAGGAAGACATTTCCTAGCAAACTTATAAAACGGTATCCACTGAAGAATTTAGGAGTCAACATGTCCCGGAATAGGAAAGTCAAATAAAAATAAAATAATAATAATAAAAATATATTTCTGGAATTTCATCTTTAAAGGTTAATTTCTTGGAGAATAATTATCGCTCAAGACTAACGTCCGCTCACCTTGCAGACACTGTTCGCATAAGCTGCTCCGCACATCAACCGAACTTTAAGAACCTCCGCAAGACCGAAAATGTAATTTTTCCCATAGATTTTTAACACATATTTCATTGTATTTCATTCATAGTGAAAATTAAAATAAATAATAGTATGTATGATGCATGACCTGTTACTGGACTTTTCAATAAAAGATTGACTATTTTATTTCATTATTTTTGAGAGTGAATATAAAAATAAATAAATAGCAAATAATATAATTTTTTCTGGATTTTTATATTTTATTATTTTACATCTGTTGTATTCCATATTATTTTTGAGAGTGAAAAATAAAATAAGAAATCTATATTTTTTATTACAAAAAAAAATGTTCAAATGTTTGTAAATCTATTGGACCGAACTGCGTGGTCATCGGTCCGTAGCCTACAAACTACTTAAACCTAGGTAAACTAACCTAAGGACAAACACACACATCCATGCCCCAGGGAGGACTCGAACCTCCAAGGCGAGCAACCGCGCGCTCCGCAGCGAGACGCTTTAGACCGCTCGGCTACTCCACCGCGGCTTTTTATTACAAATCTGCCATTGTGCTGTATTTCATATTATTTTGTGGGTGAAATTTAAGGTTAAAAATTAATAAGGAACATGAGGTTTTACATCTGGACCGATATAAAAATTTTCAAACGTATCCGGACCCTAAGATTACTTGCCGACCGCTGCCGTAGTGTAATCTCTCAAACATTCAATTATTGCCACTTTTTCGGTGGCCGTAATGTTGTTATCATATATAGGAAAGGTTGGGGAAATGCCAGCCGACTATATTATAACCCCATACTGCTTCAACAAGCCTTTCAGTATAACAATTGGAAGTAGGGAGCAGTTGGAGAAAATAAGTTCGACACCGTACGGGGGACACTGTATGGTTCACTGACGGTCGAAATCAGACCAAGGCATTGGGGCCGGGGTATACGAGGTGCAGCCAATACTGGAGGGTGTCATCTCTCTAGGGAAACTGGCCTCAGTATTCCAGGCCGAAATCACTGCCATCAGGGCATGTGTGGAGGAGAATTTGCGTAGTTGCTACAAAGATTGTAGCATCTATATCTATTCAGACAGCCAGGCAGCCCTGAGATCACTGGCAGCTCCTGCAACAAGGTCTAAAATTGTTGCAGAATGTTCTGCTGGAGCTAGGAGAAAGCAATAGAGTAAACCTATTGTGGGTCCCTGGCCACTCGGGGATCAGTGGCAACGAACATG
Organism: Locusta migratoria; assembly: GCA_026315105.1. Classification (NCBI taxonomy): domain Eukaryota; kingdom Metazoa; phylum Arthropoda; class Insecta; order Orthoptera; family Acrididae; genus Locusta; species Locusta migratoria. The sequence goes on from CM048745.1 coordinate 331,070,458, forward strand.
GCGACAGATTAGCCAGGATGGGGGCAGAGACTCCATTTATTGGACCGGAACCTGTCCTGACAATCACCAAAGCAATGATCAAATTGCAGATACGTAACTGGCTCAGAAGACAGCACATAGAATATTGGACCAGTGCATCAACAAAAACATGGCAAGGTAATGATGCCAAAGTCATGTTTTAAAAAGAGCTCTGCAATCCTGGGCCTGAACAGGAGAGAGATTAGACTCATGTTGGATTGCTGACAGGCCATGGGAGTTTCAAAAAACACCTACATACAATTGGAATAACAGAAGAGGACCCTAAATGTAGGATCTGTGATGACGGTGATGAAACTGCACCACATCTAATCTTCGAATGCATTGCATTGGAGAGTAAAAGGCACAGAACATTTGGGACAACCAGACCCAAAGAAATTGTGTCTAATAAAGAACTGGTAAAGGGACTCCTTGCACTGTTCAAGGGCATTGGTTGGCTTTACCAAGGGAGCGATACCACACAATAAACTTAGTTTCGGTGCGGGCAGTGGCGGGTTGGACCAAGACTGTTTTGGCTTCCCTGGAAAAATCCAATCAAATCAATGTTGTTATCTCCTTAGAACTGACAGAAAGACGTCGAACCAGTTTAGTTCATTCTGCAGAAGACAACACTTCACAACGTAAACAGGTGATCCCCTAATTGTTTTGTACTTCGTTACCTTTGAATACAGTATTAGCACGGGAGTGTCTTGAGACGGCTAATAACGCGAGTGGTACAGAAGGTGTTGTGCCAAGGCCAACGAGAGGGACAGGCCCCGGCGCGGCTGTGACATTACGTAAGCAAGGTAGGCCTGAGCCGGCGGGATCGCTAGCGGGTTGGCCGGGCGCTAGGGCACAGCAGCGGGCCACTCAGCTAGCAAACGCGCCGGCTCAGGCCTACCTCGCTCACGTTATTTGACAGCCGCGGCGGGGCCTGTCTCTCTCGTTGGCCTCGGTGTTGTGCACAGTGAGGACACGGCCACTAGGTGGTAATCTGGAGTCTCCCTGCATGGGCAGCTGAGCTGCGTCCAACGCGGCTAACTGCCAGACCCAGCGCTGGAGCGGCTTTAGTGCCATCATCGGTGGCGCGCGCGCCCGAACACCCGCTAGTGGCGCAGTTCGATAGCGGCTGCCGCTATCCCGGCCAGCTCGTGCTCCCGAGAGGGGGCGGTCGAGTGTCAGCTATCGACTGCTCGCCGGCCGGCAAATTCACGGCCCCGCGCTCGCCGATTACCCGACTTCGGCCGTTTCAGCGATAAACGCCGCTGGCCGCCATCCACCGTCCCCGCTCATCAAGCGCTAAACGTGTGGCGATCTGCACCATGGGTACCGATAAAACAGGTGGCGTGCACTATACGGTGGCCACATTGCCAGACTAAAATATACCGAGAACATTTCGAAATGTAGGAATTTTGAAAACTTTGTTGCGAGAAATAAATATTATTGTTATTTGCTTCTACTGCCTCATTGGACTACTTCAGTCAATAAAATTTTGCTCCTCTTCTTCAACAGTTGTTTCGTTCTTTCCGAATTGCCCATTATCTTTTCATTCGCTCTGTCTTTCCTCATCTGTAAGTATCCTTTTCATTGGTTGTTGTTTGTCTATTTTTGGTTTGAATCTTTTTTTCTTCTGTTTTGTTTTGCAGATCATTCGGGTTTATTTTTAGTTCTTCCATGTCGTATATAATTTTCTTGATCCATCCTACTTGCAGTGACGTAGCCAGGATGTTGTCAAAGGGGGGTGGGGGGTGTCCGAATGGTTAAAGTGAAATTTACCAAGGCTCATGTTTTCCATTTATTCTAAAGACAAACTTAGGCTAACATATTTTTTTATATATTTTATGCACATAGTTTGCGTTTGTAGGACCTTCTTATAGATACTGCAGTATTTTATATACAAAATTGAGGAAAACATTTCTTAAAAATTGTTTCGCCATAGAAACCTTCAGTTGTTATTCCAAACGAAGTCAGATGATTAGAATGAGAAGTGTTTCTTTGTATTTGAACACTGACGAAGACGAAGCTCGCATGTCACCAAGCTCGCTGCCTGTGAGTCACAACTGTAGTTTGGTGTTACGCAAATCTGCATTAATTTTTGCATCATTATATGTAACTTGCATATTGTTTTAGAATACATTTCTGGAGGAACAGTGATCGTTAATGAAATTACATTTATAAAAACACAATCTCGATCGCAAGAGAATTTTTATTGTTCTTTGGCAACCGGTTTCAATCTGCTTGTGACACCTTCTTCAGGCCGATGCAACACAGTAATATTACAAATATTAAGAAGGATGTACAGTATATTTGCCATTTATTACCATAATATCGTATTCAGTACATCGTTCTTAATATTTGTAATATTACTGTATCGCAGTCGGCCTGAAGATGATCTAACAATGCCGGCCGCGATGGCCGAGGGGACTAAGGCGTTTCAGTCACGGTCTGCACGGCCACTACGGTCGGGGGTTCGAATCCCCCCTCGGGCATGGATATTTGTGCCGTCCTTGTTCGTAAGTAGTTCATAAGTCGTTCGTAAGTTTAGGGACTGATGACCCCGTAGTTAAGTCCCATAAGCTTTACAAACATTTGAATATTTTTTGATACAATAAAAATTCTCTAGCGATCTTTTTTTGTTTTAATATACTTGCATTTGGATTTGGTGTTTCAGAGGGTTAATTTTATCATTTTTCTTAATGTGGAATGCAGTCCAAAATTTCTTAACATGACCAACGTGGACATAAGCAAGATTTATGACTAGTTGTTTCTGTCTTGTTTTGTATCCATGACTAAAGTGATTATCTCTTCTAAACTACTTCTCCATGGCCTAAATCCTCCTTGGTATTCTACTAGTTCCTTTTCAAGTTGATCTTTTCAGCGATTTTAGATAATTCTTCACAAGATTGTATATGTACAATCCAAGAGGAAAATGCCTCTGCTGGATTTGATTTTTCTCCTTTCTTGTGTAATGGATGTATTATGGCTTTTGTACATTGTTCTGGTAATGTTTCTTTTGTTCAGATTTTCACAATGCATTGATGAGTAATATATTCATTGAATATTATTAATAAAGTTGTTACCTTTTATTTCTGAAATCAACTTCTTATACAAAGAGTCAACAGTATTCGTAGATAATTAATTTACAGTTGATTTCTTCGTTGCCACTTTTCTTCGGTGTTTATTTTTAGATATTCAATCAATCTGGTTCCTATAGAAGTATTCAAAAGGATTTGCTTCAAAATGCAGCCTCAATATTTACTCCGCCTTTACCAAATCTAATGCGCTTGGTAATCGAGTTATCAACGTGACTGACCCTAATGTGGTAGACAATGTATAATTTTTTAAAAATTTGTGGCTGTTTTCGTCGTATTAAAAACACATTGTCCACAAATTTTGCCGTTGGTTTCATTCGACAATGAATGGCAAATATAATTTTTTTTCCTCTTCCACTGGGCCCGCAGCATACACAAGTTCAAAAAATTGCATTATCGTAATACTTAATCCAAGTTTGCTGCAATAAATGTTATTCAGCTTGTGCTGGTTGTTTCCACTACAAGCTTGCTTCATCTACTACCATTATCAAGTGAACATATTGATGATTTAATAAAATAATTACCTACGTTTATGTATTAGAATTTCATATAAAAAATTTCCTTACAAATGGACTGACGTGCATAAAATTTTTAGTGTCAGTGTCTCTTTTTGTGGCAAGACTTTGAAGTCACGTTTTATGTCGTGTGGATTTTTTTTTTTTTTAAGGAAAAATACACGATCGTCATAGACGATAGGATGCATTAAAAATGATCATTTGTACAGGCACACTTATACTGAAAGCAGGTTTATTGCGAACTGAAACTTACACGCAGCACTGACTGACTGACGGGCAGAGTGCTCTGCTATTTATACAGAATGTACCAGAAATTAGAAGAATAGTTAACATAAAAAAACATGTAGAAATTACAAGTGAACATAATAAACATGTAGAACGTTCTGAAAATGACAATTACAAAGTAATAAATTTTTGCCTGTGGACGACATTGATCCAGCGATCTTCAGCACCGCAATCGGTGACGCTATCGCTTGCGCCACGCCGGCAGTCGGTTCACGTGGTGTCTTAGGCAATATTCTGCTGCTGAGAAGTACAAGGCCTCAGCCGTTGTCCTTAGAATTTTGTATTTGCTTCCCACTTGTGCCCTACTAGTTTTTAAGGAGGTTGTTCCGGTAGTAACCATCTGGTGTTTTGGCACGGGTATTTGTATTTAAGGCAGCGATCAAGGGTACTTAGGTTTGTCTGTGTGCTCTAATGCCTGTCCTTCCCGAGTTACTTTTAACTTTTTGTCTGCCAAATGCATGTTCAGATGGAATGCAGTTACCCGGGTTTTATAAGAATAAGCAGACCAATGACAAAGAAGAAATCACCATAACAAGATGAATACCTATTAATGTGCTCTAATAATTTTACTTTTATTTATTATTGTGAGCCTCTCTTCCACAAGCCAACAACATAAACTTTTGACTTGCCCAAATCTACCTAATGTAGAGGACACGTGGGGAGTAGATTGTAGATTGGCAGATAGAGAACAGGAACGTAGCAGTATGGAAGGTGGTGTTTCAATTTACATATTCTGACACATACAGTGACATCTATTCGTCAATTTGGACACTATTTATTTTTCTTCTTCCATGCGTTTTCCCTGTTTCCGATTATATTCCGTTGCCATTTGAGCTCATTCTCACCAGCGCTGTTAATTTTACAGCATTTTGGAGGTTTAGTTGAAATCACCCTGGATATCTCTACTCAATTTTTATGTAAAGGCCATAATCGTGGTGAAACAACACTATTTTCCAAGTTTCTATTGCGAAAGTGGTTTGTTGAGCGATCTCTCAGGGACTTAATTGTGATTTGATGAGTACACGGAATGATTTTTTCTTTTAGCTCAAAAGAAAATATATGGTAGATAATATTGACCAATGAAGGGGAACAATATTTAAAAAATTATATAACTCATATAAAAATGTGAAAGACATTATTACCTGGTGCTATTTGGAACATCATGCATTTGGATTAAACTTTCTTTCAGGGCAATATTGGTATTCTACTCCTATTAGATGTTTTTAACATGATAAAATTTTTTGCTTGACAGAAGTCGTATCAGTTTGTAATTACATTACGCAGTTTTATGCTCAACAGTGAGTAAAATCCTGTAGAGCGCTCTTTGATGCATTTCCCCAGAATTCATGACTGCGCCGCCATCTATGGAAGAAATGTCCCACTAAATGCTTGGAACTGACTGCAATGTATACAATATACATGAAACATGAAACAAAAATTTGCGTTACGAACCGCAACATCACTAGGGTTAATACACTACCGGCCATAAAAATTGCTACACCAAGAAGAAATGCATATGATAAATGGGTATTCATTGGACAAAAATATTATACCTGAACTGACATGCAATTACATTTTCATGCAATTTGTGTGTATAGATCCTTAGAAATCAGTACCCACACAACCACCCCTTGGCGTAATAACGGCCTTGATACGCCTGGGCATTGAGTCCATAGACATATTTTAGTAGACTGGCAATGCCGTATACATTGTGTGCCGCTGTCACTGAAGTCTCACCGCCATATTTCTATCCTGTAAACGTGTGAGATTCGTGTGTTTAATTACAGAAAACAGTCGTGAAAATACGGATGGACTGTCGTAATTACATTGTCATTCGAGTTTTGACATAATGGTCAATTCGTGTGTTGTAAATGGCTTTAATTTTTCTTGCAGTAAACGGAAGACACATACAATAATGAGCTGCACTGAGTAGCTCTTTTTTTATTAATCTGTTTTCAATTTGGTACAACTTCGGTATTCTTTCAGTAGTATGGTGTTTATAAAAGTGCTGCTTGTCGTGGACAACACGTATCTTTATTCTTTTGAGTGATCCTACGAAAATTACATTCTGCTTTAAAGCATACAGTCGTGTTAATTTTCTGTTTTTATTTATGTTACTAGTTTCGATCAGTTCTTTGATTTTTTTTTCTTCGTTGTTATTTTAACGCCGACAGAGTCGGCGGGCTGGCAGCAGCATCAGGCGCTGCTCTTCAGCTGAGTAAATTACAAAGGTAGATTAAAAAAAACCATGTCACAAGAGTAAAAACAAGGAATGAAAAATATGGCATGAAGAAAACAATGGTACATTAAAAACTGGAGACAATAGCGCAGGCTTAAAACACATGAACAGGCGAGAGAGACAGACACATAGACAGTTAAAAACAGTCTGTGTCACGGTGGCGGTAAAATCACATTGAGAACAGTCACTGAACACACGAAGAAGCAACACGATGACACTGGTGAAGAGGAGAGGTTGTTGTTTGACACACTGTAAACTCACATGGAGACACGGATGCACTGGACACTAGACGACATTGGATCTAAAATTCGTCACTGGGGTCCCCGCAGGGGACGGGAGGGTAAGGGTAGGAAGTGCGGGGGAGGTTGGGGAGATAGAGAGAGGAGGGAAAAGACGTGTGCGATCGAGACTCCTGGTTGGGGAAGGGGGTGAGCCAAGTGGGGAGAGGGAGGAGGAGGGGATGGGGAGAGGGGGCGCTGATGCTACGGGGATAGGATCAGAGTTGATAGGAGGGGTAATTTCGGGACGAAGGGCGTCATCCGGTAGGGGAAGGGTGTGTAAGTTGCCTTGGGAGAGGACATGTAGCGTGTGCAGATGGAGAGAGGGAGGAATGCAGTGGTTTAGGCGTGCCAGAGGCCCAGAGTTGGTTACGATGGGGTAAACGAGTGGGTTGCGGGAATCTATTTTGCGAGTGACGTACAGGATTTGGAGGTGTTCAAGGTGATGAAGGAGGTGAGAAAAAGGGATGAGTTCATGTAGGATCCGCGTGGGGGAGGGAAGTCGGATACGGTAGGCGAGGCGGAGGGCATGGCGTTCCAGGATTTGTAGCGTATGATAAAAGGTGGGAGGAGCAGAATCCCAGGCAGGGTGGAAGGAGCAGAGGATGGGGAGGATGGTGGAGGGGCGTAATCCCCACGTCCGGCCAGTGAGGAGTTTGAGGAGGTTTAGATGGGGCATGGCTTTTTCACGGATGGTTTTTAGATGGGGGGTCCAGGAAAGATGTCAGTCAAGGGTGAGACCAAGGTACTTTAGGGTGGGGGTGTGACAGATGGGACAGTCGTGGAGGGTTAGGTAGAGGTTGGGGAAGCGAAAGTAATGGGTGGTACGACGTATAATGATCGCCTGAGATTTGTCAGGGTTGACAGAGGAGCCACCAGTTGCACCATGCAGCGAACTCGGTGAGGAGAGATTGGAGCGAAACTTGGGATCGGGCAAGGGAGGGGGCTAGGGCTAGGAAGGCGGCATATTGGAGGAGATGCAACGGACACTGGGGTTGGGGCATGTCGGCAGAGTATATAAGATACAGGAGAGGGGAGAGGACAGATCCTTGGGGCACCCCGGCAGAGGGGTAAAACAAGCAGGAGTTGGAACTGCAGACAGTGACATAGGATGGGCGGTGGGTAAGAAAGGATGCAATGAGGCGGACGTAGTTAATAGGAAGGGCATAGAGTTGGAGTTTGAAGAGGAGGCTGAAAAGCCAGACACGACCATAGCCTTTTTCAATATCAACGGATACAAAGATGGCGGATCTAGGAATTTAGCTGGATGGATAGGAGATGGATGAGGCGAAGGAGCTGGTCGTCAGCAGAGAAGGATGGTCGGAAGCCACACTGGGAAGAAGGAAGGAACTGGTGTTGTCAGAGGGGTTGATGGATACGACCTTGCTAAACATGGAGGTGAGGCTGATGGGATGGTAGGAAGAGGTTTGGGACGGAGGTTTGTTGGGTTTAGAGAACATGAGAATGTGGGAGATTTTCCACAGGCGAGGATAGAAACCGGTATATAGGATAGTGTTGTAGAGGGTGGCAAGGGCGGTGTGGAAGAAGAGGGGACAGGCACGGAGTGCCTGTAGGTGAGCCGGTCGTGACCGGGAGCTGTGTTGCGTTTCGTCGCGAAGTGTAGCTATAATGTCTTGTGCTGTAATAGGTGTGTTTAAATCTGAGGGAGGAATGTGTTCCAAGTGCTGGAAACTGGGGGCGAGTGGGGGTGAGGAGGTGACAGTTCGCTCATGAACGTCAGGAAAGAGGGAGTAATCAAAATGAGGATTATGGGAAAGGGAGAAGACTTCGGATAGGTAAGTGGCAAAGTATTCAGCCTTACTGGCGCTGTCGGAAAGGGATGGTTATCATGGATGAGCGAGTAGTAGGGGAGGATTGACGGCCAGTAAGGCGATTGAATGCTTTCCAGTACTTTGAGGAGTTAATGGGGAGAGTGGAATTAAGGCAGGTGCATGTCTGTCGCCAGTCCCGGCGTTTTTTCGCATACAAAAGGTTTCTGATGTGACCGTTGGATTTGCTGGTGGCGTGTGAGTGTGTCCCGGTCCGGCTCCGGAGGTATGATCGGTAGAGGCGTCGGGATTCTCTGAGGAGGAGCACGGCCTGTGGAGGCAGGTTAGGACTGTGTGGGTATATTGTTTTTGTAGGGATGTGGGCTTCAACCGCGTCAGCAACGGTTTGGTGGAGAAAGGTTGAAGCATCGTCGATGTCTTCGGGTGTGCGGAGCGGAAGGGGGTGGCTTTCGACCGAGGTATCTATGGCTCGACCGTAGGCATTCCAGTCGGCACGGGAGTAATCGTGAATGAGTTTTGTAGAAAGTCTCGGACGGGGAGTTCGGGCAGGGCGGGGAGGGGACTGAGGCGCTTCAGTCACGGTCTGCACGGCCACTTCGGTCGGGGGTTCGAATCCCCCCTCGGGCATGGATATTTGTGCCGTCCTAGTTCGTAAGTAGTTCATAAGTAGTTTGTAAGTTTAGGGACTGATGACCCCATAGTTAAGTCCCATAAGATTTACAAACATTTTTGCAATTTGCAGGGCGGGGGCGGTGGTCAAGGGTGAGCAGGACAGGGGCATGGTCATAAGGTCGAGGACGTCTGCCATGGTGCGTCCATGGTGGTTGGAAGACGACGTCGGGGGTGGTATTGCATACAGGGCGGGTTGGGCGAGGTAGAGGTAGGAGCGAGGAGGTGACAAACTGATGCCACCACCAGAGTTGAGCAGGTGGACGGGAAGAAAGGTTTAGGTAAGCGGCAATCACATAGGTCGTGTAGTTACGGTCAATGTGGGAAAGGAAGTCATATGGAAGAGGAGAGGTGCTGTGGATGTAGATGGTGGCGAGGGTGATGGTGAGGGAAGGGAGGAAGAGACTAAGGATCAGATGTTCGGTTGGATCATTGAGGAGGGGGTGGAGCCGGACAGGGTGGTGACGGAGGTGGCCGATCGCCACTCCCCCTCTGGCCAAGGGAGGGGGGCCATCAGTGCGATGAAGAAGGTAAGGATTGGTGCTGATGGACGGCGGGGTTGGAGGAAGGTTTTCTTTGAATTGTACGACCGCTATAAATGTGCTACTTGAAGTGTATCACGTATCTTTATTCTTCTGAGTGTTCTTCTCTTAATACGATTCTTAAAGGTTTGTGCTAACTTTAACCACTACGGAAATATTAGCTCAAATACGAAGCATATTTAAGCAACTATTAAATCTAAAACCGTCATTTAGTGTTAGAAGAGCGTAGTAGTAGCATACGGAAACTTTTTGACGTCAGGTGATGCAAGATGGCTGCATTAGGCTTCAATCTGAGAGGAAAGTTTACCAGTCTAAAAATATATGTCTTTGATTGAGTCAAACAGAGACTGGTTGGCGTGTACAATACGATACCACACGATACCACAGTTCATCAAGCCAGTGACTAGCCAGTTGCTCGGCCACCATTGCCAGACGTTTTCATGTGGTGAGAAATCTGGAGAATGTACTGATGAGGGCAGCAGTCGAAAATTTTCCGTATCCAGAAAGGCCCGTACAGGACGTGCAACATGCGATCGTGCATTATCCTGCTGAAATGTAGAGTTTCGCAGGGATCGAATGAAGGGTAGAGCCACGGGTAGCAACACATCTGAAATGTAACGGCCGCTGTTGAAAGTGCCGTCGATGTGAACAAGAGGTGAGCAAGACGTGTAACCAATGCCACCCCACACCATCACGCCGGTTGATATGCCAGTATGGCGATGACGAATACACGCTTCCAATGTGCGTTCACCGCGATGTCTCCAAACACGGATGCGACCATCATGATCCTGTAAACAGAACCTGGATTCATCCGAAAAAATGCCTTTTTGCTATTCGTGCACCCAGGTTCGTCGTTGCGTACACCATCGCAGGCGCTCCTGTGATGCAGCGTCAAGGGTAACCGCAGTCATGGTCTCCAAGCTGATAATCCATGCTGCTGCAAACGTCGTCGAACTGTTCGTGCAGATGGTTCTTGTCTTGCAAACGTCCCCATCTGTTGACTCAGGGATCGAGACGTGGCTGCACGATCCGTTACAGCCATGCGGATAATATGCCTGTCATCTTGACCTAGTGATACTGTAAAATGTGGAGGGTGACTCCAGAAGTTGAGTACATCGTAACTAGTACCTCGGCTGGCTGACGTTATCCAAACCGAAAACACGGACTTTCATCTCAAGTACAAATCTCAGTGTGTGCCCTGAAACTTATACAAGTTCACCCGTCCAAGTATCGGCTCAATAAGCAAAATCTCCGAATTCATTCACCCGCGAGAACCTGTTTTTTCGGTAAGCCAATCAGCATAGAGTTCTCAAATTACGGCCAATAAAATTTCACTAAAGGACCGCAGATTTCGAAAAGCTGGCGCTTTGAACATCAGCCAATCAGAGTCGGCTACCCCTTGGAGACACACTTTTGGCGCGATTCTTCACGAACGGTCCAAACCGTCACCAGCGCAAACCAAGCTTCTAGGAGAGAAAAAAAAAAAACAAAGAAAAAAAAAGGGGGGGCCACTTTCAGTGAGTGTTCCTTTTTTAGCAGACGAGATTCTGGGCGCTTGTCTTAGCGGAGGGGCCGGCTATCTTTTTCTAAATTCGGAAGGAGCCGTTCTAAAAGTACAGACAATACTCCTCCTCCTTCTCAGTTTGGGACACTAGGCTAACACATTTACAACCTGCTGCTCGGTCAGAGCACTGAGGCACATTGCTATCGGGATCCCTACGGTGCGGCTCCCACGGCACGCCGCTGGTCGCAGGTAGAGTGCTGTAATGGTCGCCTCCACCGGAATTCCACTCCCCCTCCAAGAAAAACTCAGCTCTGTTTCTGACCTCAGCAAAAATCTTCCCTGCACTGCATTTCAACAGCAACAGATAAATACATGTACTGGTCACTTTACATCATTACACGAACGATAAACACAATAAAGATGAGAGATGTGCTGCCATCTCTCAATAGGAGGCCGTTGGGATCCAACACTGCGTTCCGTATTGCCCTCCTGAACCCACCGATTCCATATTCTGCGAACAGTCATTGGATCGCGACCAACGCGAGCAGCAATGTCGCGATATTGTAAACCGCAATCAAGATAGGCTACAATCCGACCTTTACCAAAGCCGAAAACGTGATGCTACGCATTTCTCCTCCTTAAACGAGGCATCACAACAACGTTTCACCAGGCAACGCCGGTCAACTGCTGTTTGTGTATGAGAAACCAGTTGGAAACTTTCCTCATGTCAGCACGTTGTAGGTGTCGCCACCGGCGCCAACTTTGTGTGAATGCTCTTAGAAGCTAATCATTTTCATATCAGAGCATCTTATTCCTATCGGTTAAATTTCGCGTGTCTAGCCCGTCATCTTCGTGGTGTAGCAATTTTAATGTCCAGGAGTGTATGTAGATGTAGATCCGGGAGGTGACCGGTGATCTCGGGGGAAAGCCGCTTAGAAGGTGGCGGTCACGGCTCGGTAATTTGTCGGGAGCGCGCGCGACAAAGCCGTGGCAAGACGGACGACTCGGCGTGCGGGCCATTTGTCGCCGAGCAGGCGAGTGGGCGGCGAAGAGCGCGGCCCAGGCGTTCAGGCGGGCGGGTGTTGGGCCCGCGGGCCCCAGACGTGCCCGGAATAGACCGCGGGCGCTGACGGGACTGGCGGCGGATCGGCCGCGGTCTGAAGCTCTGTATAGGGCAAGTATGGCCAGCCTGTCAGGATCGTCCTTGTTGGGCCTATTCCGCTGCTGTTTACACACCGACCGCCACAGCGTTCCTAGCGCTTAACAATACTCATCAACTGATTTTGAGAAAACCATTCAATAAAAATGTAGAAGGATATAAAAAAGCCAAGATCGCTGATCATCAATTTTTATTTACGACGACCGGCCAATTTCATTTGAATGTCTAATATTTGTCTTGTTTCAATTCTTTGTTTCCTGTAATTATACACAATAATACATGAAAACCAATGAGAAAAGCTTGTTGCAGGAACTGTATGTTAATTTCATATCTAAATGGGAATCTAGTTCACTCACTAATAAGTAAAAATAATAATAATAATAATGTGTACTTTCAACAACTACCTGCAGATAAAATAACCTCACGACATTGTGCAGGACTTCAGGACTTTTCTTCACAAATTTATTCAAGTTAAAAATATATAGCTATCTGCTGCGTGATCCATTCCTCAGTGAATCTTTAATCTATTAATTTACATTATGAATTAAAATCATAACAGCACAACAACCGAAGTTCGCTTCTGGACTCCTAGTTTTCTCTCACGACTTTCATCAGCCAGACTGTTCATCTTCCTGTATTTCTGACATCTAAGGGAAGTACTATAATGTTTACCTCCCTTCTTCGCTTCTTAAATACACCCAAAAGTACAACACTGTGGCATTATTCAAACCAAAATATACGAATATTCGCAAGGTTTCTCGGGGCAGCCAAGCAACGTATAGGACCAAGATGGCGGAAAGAAGCATGTGACTGGATTTCAGCCAATCACGAGCTGCAGAGGGCGGCACGCAGCGCGGAAAAGGATGGTCATACTTTTCCTATACAGAGCTTTAGACGCGGTCGCCACCCCGCACTCACTGCCTATAGTCCAAGCGTAGGCAGGGGCGAGTGCTAAAATTATTACCTACAGGAGAACGGAAAAGCTGGTAGACGCTGACCTCGGGGAAGATCAGTTTGGATTTAGGAGAAATGTAGGAACACTGGAGGCAATTCTCACATTACGACTCATCTTAAAAGATAAGGAACCGTGATTGCGGTTTATCGTATCGCGACATTGTTGCTCGCGTTGGTCGCGATCCAATGACTGTTAGCAGAATATGATATCGGTGGGTTCAGGAGGACAATACGGAACGCCGTGATGGATCACAACGGCCTCGTACCACTAGGAGTCGACATAACAGGCATATTATCCACATGGCCGCAATTGCCAAGCGGTCTGCGGCGCGCCAGTCACGGTCTGCACGGCCGCTACGGTCGTGCACGTACTTCCTCTGGAATTATTACGTGTTCCTCTTGAAGTCTCATAAAACTCGTACACAAGGTTGGAACAGTTTCATCACATCTGGCTCTTCCAAATATATTTGCAGTTTGAGGGAATATCATCTATTCCAGGAGGCTTGTTACGACTTATATCTTTCTGTGCTCGTTCAATTCTTCTCGCAGTATCGTATCCCATCTTCATCTACATCCCTTTCCAACTCATTTCCCGTATATATAGCATCTCTGCCTGTATTTCCACATTCATGCTTTTACCTCTATTAGGAACACAGAATAACGTGATCCCTATATCTTATGACGATCGTTTGTTCCTTATATAATAACATACACCAAGCAATACATGGAACATCAAAATAACAAAGTTTCTGAAATTAAAAAAGTCAAACCGCAACATCCTCCCATTCCTAGTTGAGCTGGCCGTGAAATTATGCCCCCCCCCCCGGCTGCAGTGGCCGAGCGGTCTGCGGCGCGCCAGTCACATTCTGCACGGCCGCTACGGTCGGGGGTTCGAATCCCCCCATCTGGCATGGATGTTTGTGCCGTCTTCAGTATAAGATAGTTCATAAGTAGTTTGTAAGTTTAGGGACTGATGACCCCGCAGTTAACTCTCATGAGCTTAACAAACATTTGATCATTTAATTTGATGTTACAGTTTCGTAACGCAAATTTTTGTTACATGTTTGTTGTATATTGTATACACTGCAGTCTGTTCCAAGCATTTAGTGGTCGTTTCCTCGATAGATGGCAGCGCAGTAGTGAATGCTGGGGATATGCATCAAAGAGCGCTCCACTAGATTTTACTCACTGTTGAGCATGAAAATCCGTAATGTAATTACAAACTGATACAACTTCTGTCAAGCAAAATATTTTATCATGTTAAAAACATCTAGTAGTAGTAGAATACTAATATTTTCCCTGAAAACAGGCAATAAATAATGTCTTTCGCGTTTTTAAATGAGTTATATAATTTTTTAAATATTTTTCCCCTTCATTGGTCAATATTTTCTACCGTATATTTTCTTTTGCGCTAAAATAAAAATTCATGGAGTATAGGGATCACGTTTTTAGCGTTTGTAGACGTGGAGAAAGCTTTTGACAATGTCGAATACACTCTTCCAAATTCTGAAGGCATCACGGGTAAAATATACGAAAACCAGACAGTGGTTATTAGAGTCGAAGGGCAAGAAAGGGACGCAGAGGTTGGGTAGGGAGTAAGACAAGGTTGTAGCTTTTTCCCAATGTTGTTTAATCTGTACATTGAGCAGGCAGTGAAGGAATGGAAGGAGAGGGCATTAAAGTGCAGGGAGAAAAAATAAAAACATTTCGGTTTGCCGATGACATTTGTCAGAGACCGCAAAGGATCTGGAAGAGCAATTGAATGGAATAGACAGTGTCTTGAAAGGAAGGCATAAGATGAACATTAACAAGAGTAAAACGAAGGTAATGGAATGCAATGTCAGAAAATCAGGCGATGCTGATGGAATTAGATTAGGTAATGAGACAATAAAAGTAGTAGGTGAATTTTGTTACTTGGGTAGCAAGATAACTTCTGATGGCCGAAGTAAAGAAGATATAAAATGCAGAATGGCTATGCGGAGAAAAGCGATTCTAAAGAAGCGAAAATTATTAACATCCAATATTAATTTAAATGTTAGAAATTACTTTCTGAAAGCATTTGTGTGGAGTGTAGCATTGTATGGCAGTGAAACGTGGACGATAAGGAGTTCAGATAAAAAGATGATAGAAGCTTTTGCAATGTGGTGCTACAGACGAATGATGAAAATTAGATGGGTAGATCACGTAACAAATGAGGAGGTTGCTTAACGGAATCGGGGAGAAAAGGAGTTTGTGACATATCCTGACTGAGAGAAGGCATAGATTGATTGAATACATTCTGAGACATCAAGGAATTGTCAACTTGGCATTAGAAGGAAGCGTGTGGGGTAAAAATCGTAAAGGGAGACCGGGGGACGAATACAGTAAGCAGATTCAAAAAGATGTAGGTTACCGAACGTATTCTCAGATGAAGAGACTTGCAGAGCACAGGGAAGCGTGGAGAGCTGCATCAAACCAGTCTGCGAACTGAAGACCACAACACAACATTACCTAAAACAAAACAAAAATATTTTTATTCTAGACATGACACAAAATGATGTCAAAAACCACAGTCGTTGTACAACATTATTACACTAATTATTCCTTCACTTCATGTCACAACTTGACTAGTTTAGACGATCTATGTCGCCATTTTTAAACGATATTACATGAAGAATGCACAATATTACCTTGTGTATTAGCACTGGAACTTAAATAGTGGCAACACTGCTGTGGAGACACTACGCAATGGATTCTACTAATGTCGCTGCTAGCAGACGTTGTTCTCAACCTACCTTAGCTCCGAGCAAATAGATTCGCCCATCCCACGTCACCGGGCTGCGCACAATCGAGGGAAATACAGTCACTTGTGAGCGAGCGGTCTAACGTAAAGTGTCACTATGTTTTTGAAACAGGGACAACGGAGTTGGATCAATACTGGATGTGCCAGAGGTCAGACAGCACGACAGTGTCATCAAGGTCTCTTCAAGAGGCGTGCAGAGAATCGCCATTGCCGTACAGAACAGTGGTACGGTGGGTAAAAGCCTTCAACGAATGTCAGCAAACTGTGGCAGACAAGCATCGGGTAGGTCGTTGAGGCGTGTCGGGCTCACATTTCGGGTGGTCACCTCCTCGCTTCCTGGCGCGTAAGTTCTGCTTTGCCACTTATCGACCTTGTTGTCTCTTTCATCCATTGATGTCGCTGTGAGCGACTGCGATTGCCCTATCTTCGCTTCCCCATAGGGTATGACGTGGGAGACAGACAGTTGGTCTGAGGAAAGGGTCGGCGGCGCACCGGTCGGGGAAGGAGATTTGGATAGGCTCGGGCTGTGTGTGTGTGTGTGTGTGTGTGTGTGTGTGTGTGTGTGTTTGTGTGTGGTTGTCGCCGCGAGGACGCTGGGGCATGTCAGCACTGCTTGCAGTGTCTCGGGTTAGCGCAGAAGTAGCTGTCGGGTGAAACCCGCCGTGCTCGGCTGTGCGGTTGACAAGGCAAGTCGACAAATGTTCAAATGTTTGCAAATCTATCGGACCAAACTGCGTGGTCATCAGTACGTAGCTTACAAACTACTTAAACCTAGGTAAACTAACCTAAGGACAACACACACACAGGGAGGACTCGAACCTCCACGGCGAGCAACCACGCGCTCCTCAGCGAGACGCTTTAGACCGCTCGGCTACTCCACCGCGGCGCAAGTCGACAAAGCCGTGTTAATTGAGATCGAGTGCATGTTGGAATTCTCCTGGCTCTTACTGCGCCTTCAGTACAGTTCCTCGTTGTCAATGATCGACGCCAGTATGGTGCAAGTGATGGTAATTCTCGTGTATAACTGTGATGGTGTTATCCTAACGAATTACTTTCCTCCAAGGCATACCGTCAATGTACATTATTACTGTTCGTTTCTGGAGCATCACCTGTGACCGGATTTGCGAAAGCAGTGGCAACACTTTCTGACAATCCACACATCATTTTGCATGGCAGTGTGTGGGTGCATACAGCGCAAGCTGTGGCTGCTCTGTTCTGTCGCGGGAGTAGCCGAGAGGTCTGTAGCGCCACGTTGCAGATCGCGAGGTCTCTCGCGTCGAAGGTCCGTATCCTCCCTCGGGAATGGATGTGTTTGTCGTCTTTAGGTTAGTTTAACTTAGTTTAAGTAGTTTGTAAGCTACGGTCTAATCACGCAGTTGAGTCCGATAGATTTACAAGCACTTGAACATTTCTGTTCGGTCGATGGGACTGGCAAGTACTGTACCATCCACCATACTCCCCGGAAAGTCCTTGTAATTCTGATTTGATTCCGAAGATGAGGCAAAGACTTTGTGACATTCGCTTCAGACCGGTTTCAGAGATTCGACTGGCAGTAGACCGCTCCATTCGCACCATCACCAGAACAGGCTCTGCTAACAGTGTACTACGTCCTCCACATCACCGGCAACGGGTCGTACACAACGCTGGTGACTACTTTGAAGGACAGTATCAGGTGCAAATATGTAACGCTTTTGTATTGGTTGTGAATATATAGTTGTCAGTATTTAAATTCCAACCCTCATATGTATCGCACAGAATTGACTGAATTTTGTCTATTACATAGTTCAGTACAGCTTCATCGTGACGCAGTTTTACAGAGAAAGCTGCCTCTCGGTTGGTCTTGTAACCCATCCTATGTTACATATTCTAGAAGTCAGTTTGTCAACATTACAGTTCTGATTCGTCGAGTTGTGCTGAAATACTGCTCATCTGTTACGAAAAGTAACACACAGCAATACGTCGCACATAGAAGTAGTTGTTCTCGTGAGTACTGCTAATTAAAGTACTGAAGGTATCTGAGGCCGCACGATCCATCGCTTCACATGGTCTACATTCATCACGGAGCAGCTGAAATCCTCATTCGTCCGACTATATCATGTACCAGCTTATGTACAGTGTAGAGTTTAGCTTTCGCCCATATTTAGCAACTGTATTACAATTTGTTGTGAAAAAAATCAGGAATCAATGTTACAGGTGCAATGTTTCATTTCTAACGGTTTATAGCACTTATAGCCCCATCTTCATATATTGGTGACCCTATGCATTCCGTAGCAACACCGTGTCCTTACAAGATCATTGGACGGAACAAATAGGGTCACCAGCTGCCTCTGAAGAAGGGCAGTAAGCGTACGAAAGTTTTCTAAATGAATTGTTTCACCTATGCCAATGTGTTTTTAATACGTGTGTGTAGATGAGTTGAAAATATATGTAGGGTGTGGGGATAAGTTTAAAACTTGGACCTGACTGGAGGCATCCAAGTGTAGTCGTTGCAAATATGGTGACCACTATGTCCAGGTAACATGAATAACAGCGCAACTGCTTAGTAGACAGGAGACCGAGTTAGAATGCCGACACGAGACAATTGTTATAACTTTTCCCATCGATTAATTTCAGTGATCAGTGGCAGCTAATGTAATAAATCCTTTTTGTATTGATTCGCCATGACCCTGACAGAAACGGTATACTGTGCAGGTCAATTCGTAGTATAAAGAACACAATATATCGACAAAGAAATTCGATAACATTCGACCCAATGTCTAGTGTAGGATGGAAACTTACAATTCCGTTGAGAGCTGCTGTGGACAATGGGCGTTGAAAGCGAATCTATTTCTTTTCTGTCGTTTACAATGACCTGCCATCTGGATGCTAAGACACGTCGTATTTTTCGTTGATATTTTTTTACACATAGAGTAATTTCTTCTTATATGTAGTTAAGTTGAACAATACACAGCATTAACAAATGATGGAATAAACTATGAGTATTAGAAAATTTCAATTAAGTAATTTATGAATTGAATAAATTTATGATAGGGGGTTAACAAATAACATAGTCTTTAGTCGTGCTATATTTGAACGCATTTTATTCTAGCATCTAAAACTGCCATGTTAATTCCGAAAACGTATATTACATAAAAGTTTGTCATACTTTGGGGGCAATGTGTTTAATTAATTTACTTTGGAAAACAGCCAAGACCGCTTTTAGTCTTCATTCAGTTTCCGCAGATTAAACTGCAATCATCGTATCTCGCATTTCATTCACAACATTACAAAGAAACTTTTTCAAATACAGACTTACTCACCATTATTATTGTTGATTTGTCATAATACAAATTCATCGGAACTGACACATAATTTATATAGGACAACAGGAACGAATTCGTTATAAAGCTTCACACAAAGAAGATGGGAAGTTGGAATGAGATCGGAGAAGTAATGATAGAGACTATAAAAGAACTAGAAACCATCAAGAACAAGGAAACACAGCTGGTGAAATACGATATGTGATGAAGCAATAGGAAATAGATTAACAGACCGGAGAAAATTGAACTCTTGCAAAAAGATAAGTGGAACACATTCACTGAGATCAGAAAACAGTACTAGGAATTTCTATGAAGTTTTGGAAGAAGAATATACAGGCTACATACCGATGAGCCTCCACTTCAAAGACTCGATATGCACACTGATTACAAACAACAAAGATAACTGTGAATTACTTCCTAAATACTTCAAGAACCTTATAAATTGCGAAGAACCGACGTAACGATTAACTTTCTGTAAGCCTCAAAAGGAAAACTCCCCATCAGCACCACCGTCACTGCATCAAATTGAGAAATACATTGGCCAGTTGAAGAACAACAGAGCAGCATGTGAAGACGGGATAGTTGCTGAGATGTGGAAGCTGGGAGCGAAGCGGCCAGCTGAAACCATCAATGAGGTTATTAAAGATTACTGGGAGAAATAAACCGTACCGGATGATTGGAAACAGACCATAATTCACCCATTACATGAGAAGGGAGACACACAAACAACTACCGAGGCATATCTCACCTTCCAGTCACATACAAAATTCTATCTAAACCTCTGGCTGAATAACATAGAAGCACAAGTAGAACACATAATTGGTGTACCAAGTGGGGTTAAGAAAAAGTAGATCGTATCCAGAGAAAACTTTTAACCTGAAAACAATTCTCAGGATCAGATCAATGCGGAACATTAACACGGTAGTTACTTTCGTTGAATTCAAAAACGCTTATGATCCGTAGACAGAAAAACAGTATTCCTAACACTGGAAGAAGTATTTGTCGATAAAACCACCGGCAAGTTAATTGAACCTTTCCAGATTAAGATAGGTGTTCGGCAAAGTAATGGACTCTCACCTATTCTCTTGAGTCTGGTGTAAGACAAAGAAAGTGGTTAGAGAAAGGAATACAGAACTGAAAATGAAAAACATTGATGAATTCATTTAGGAGAAGGAGGGGAAGATTTGAAGTCCAATGACTCGCTTTTGCTGACGATATTTCAATAATTTCTAAGGACAAATCAGATGCAAAAATGATGATAGAAAAACTTCACAGAACTGCAGCGAAAACCGGTTACAAATATCGTATGAGAAAACGGAACACATTTAAGGTAAACACAACTGAGAGAAACATCTACAAGCCCAACACGGAAACATTGAAAGAGTAGAGAAGTATTTGGGAGAATTGATATAATCAAATGGACTGGATAATACCACAAGTAAAGAAAGATCAAGGAAAATGGAATTAGCGTACAAACCCACCCAAAACCGATATAATAAAGATCAGTATCGTTCTACGCAAAAATTAAGCATTAGCAACAGTAATTAAACCGGAAGCATAACACTGAATAAAAAAAGGGGAACAAGAAGAACTAAAAAAGAAAGGAAAATAGAAAAATTTTAACACCACTAAAGAACAAAGATAACTACTGGATGAAAAAAAGAAATTAAGACTTATGCAAAAACATACATACCATCACAGACACAACAAGGAAAAGGCGATGGAAACTTTACGGACCCATTTATAGAATGAATGACAGTAGGATGACAATGAAAAATTTCAATTTCATTTCCAAATTGAAGAACTTCAGGGGTTGGCTGGAAGAGGCAGAAAAGAACTTGAAAAAACTTGCAGAAGGCCCCGTACATGACAGGTAAAATTTTAGGCTTCAGATCAATTCTGCAAAATTTCCCATCCAACAACAAAAACTACAATCTAGGAGAGTGATGTCAATTGAACAATGGTAGGCCATCAGGGAACGCATGAAGAAGTTCTGGGAAGATAAGAAGCAGAAGATTGTACCATAATCTTAGGTTCTAAGCGGCTTATAATTGGCCTAATTTTGCAATAAGAAATACAAATTAAATATGAAAACCATCATTATTTAATTTGATGTGGTCACACTAATTTAAAACAAAAATTTAAATTAAAGCGTTATAGATCTGATATTTTATTGGTATTATAGTAAGCCAACAATAATATTGGTGAACAAGTATGTTGGTAAAAGCTTTCTTTTTTTCCTTTTTCTTTTGGTTTTGGTCTTGTGGTGAATGAAATGATGACCCGGTCATCTGAATAAAGATTATATGCGATCTTTAAAATAAGTAAAAGTATATGCCGTATTGTATACGATATCCAAGGGTATTGTTTTCTCTGCATATCGTAGACGTATTCCAGTGAGTAGGTGGGAATCAACTACTTAACTTTACCAATTTTTCAATAATGGTATATTTACGGTATCTACTTTTTTGCAATAATTCCAGTATAATTTCGTTATTAAGTGTTGCACTTCAATAAATCTCAGTGTTAACTTTCAGATGAATGATACGAACTTAACACTTTTTCAGCTTTTATACAGGTGCGCAAGCCATTATCAGTAATTTCTCGCAAGAAAATTTACGGATATCTGACAGCTTTAACGAGTGGATAGAACGTAAAGAACAAGTCAGTTCTTCTGCATTGACACAGTCCAACTAGTCATAAATGCCTGTTAGATGAAGCTTCCACTGCCTGTTCGTCACTGCTCGACTAAGCACGGCTGCTACGGCGACAAATCACAGGAATCACAGAAGTTGCAAGAATCACGTAAATCACAGAAGGCGCAAAAGTTGCAGTTTATCGACTGCGAATGGGTACAAGTTGTGAATTTGTGAAATGCGATTGTGACAAATCGCTGATAAGAAAATCATACAGCTAAAGGAGCACAGGTTAAATCATTGATATCTGAAAGTGGCAGTTTAGCCCATCTCTACTTCTGCAGCTTTTCGTGGCTGCGGTGTCCGTGACGGGCGTACAATCCTCGACTGTCTTTTTTTACACCCAACTTAATCCCAGCACTTTGTTCCTTGATGTTCCTACCAAGTCTTTCTTCTTCGATCTGATCCTTTACATCTATTTTCCTGAGAATATCAAATATCATGTAATTTTCACATTGCCTTGTGGCTTTCCCAGGATTAAATATTATGACTGTTTCGTTAAGAACTTTTTCTAATGTAATTAATCTCTTGTGCCATTACCTTTTCTAATGCTAAATTGATCCTCTTGTGACGGATCTCACCTTTTTTCCATTATTCTGAACATTATTCTAGTTAGGGACCTGCCTGCATCTCATGTCATGGTGGATCTACAATAAAAAGATTTTATTTACTGTCCCTCTTGAAAAATCTTATAGTTATTCAAATTATTTCAGGAGTAACGTTATATAAGGCACTAGCTAAAACCCCGGCGTTGCCCGGGTATTTATTTATTTATTCCTGCCTTGAATTGGTACTTCTCCTACCCATTATCTCTGTCCATCTCCTTTTCTTGTAAAAACATGTTATATTTATCGGAGAATATATAAGAAATAACGCTGTCTTGCATAATGTACAAAATTATACGTGCAGTATCCAAACAAAAAAATATAGCAATCAAAATACAAATGGCATATAAAATTCGCACGATCTCATATTTACGTTGTAAAATTGAATAATTTTTCCGGTATACATTTGTATAAGTACAGCATATCTGTAAAATATGTTGAAAATATAATTAGTAGTAAAGAAGCAATAGATTAAAACTTGGTGCGTGATAAGGTGGTTTTCTATGAACGTTACTGTTTATGTGCTCATATCTCATGAACTAAGTTACGTCTTGTACTGTGATACAATATCGAAGATACATTCAGCTATATGTGTGTATACTGTCAGTGAAATGTCTGCGGCTACAATTTGTAGTGTAGAAATTGTAAATTGTAGCTCATACCGAATACCGCAGTTTTAGTCCATGATCAGCGGAAAAGTAGTAAGCGAGAAACTTTTTTCCTTTCATAATTTTGCTATGGTTGTCAGCAAGAAAAAGTTTAATAAAGGTTTGAAATTATGTTTAAAGTTGGTTGCAAGTCGCTAAGTACTGCCATTCTCGTACAGTGTGTGAATAAAGTCTCATCGCATTATGTGGCAGTTTCTTGCAACTGTATTGTTTACAAGGTCATGCATGATGCGACAGTTTTACGGCATCTACACAGGGAAACTGTTGTGAGCGGTAGACTTGTTTTCGTTTCATCATTTTGTGAAGAGGGGGGTCAGTTACAAAAAGCTTCATAAACGTCCGAAATTACACGCAAACTTGGTGGCAAGTTCCCAATTACTCCCATTTTCCAATAATTGACGCATAAATCTGTTTCTCTCACGCGGTGGCGTCTCATTATTTATGACGTCCTATCTCCTGAGCTGTGTGTCGTGCTCTTTTGTTTTTGAGTTAGAAACCTTCGTGGGCGTATGGTGAACAGTTCACCAAAGTTAGATTGCAATCGAATTAACGGTTGATAAACACATAGAATACATACAATATAATGAACAGAATTTTTCAGTTTGGTTTCAACATGAACCACCTACCCAACAGTTGTATCGGTTACACTGCTAAACTATGTATTACAAAAATGTTCCGACACAGCATTCTTTGTCGGTTACAACACGTCATTAAAATGGACAAGCTACGACACAGGGTACCGTGCTATGATCTTGTGATGTCGCATGCAAATGTTGTTGACAGTTAACGTGTTACCGTTATAACCAATAAAATTCTTTTCTGTGAATATTGAACCAGAAGTGGACAGAAAAACTTGATGTAAAGGCAAAAAATAAAAAATTCGTTTCACAGTCAGTAATTTGGGATTTTCTCCATGGGAATTATTTTAATTTTTGCACAGATATATGCACTTGGTATCTTACGAAGATAATTTTTTCCGAAAGATTGATATGAAAGATTCGTTAATCTGACTGCCATTTCTACCGAAAATTCTAAATATTTGGCGAGATTTTACTTTTTAATTAAGCATTTTTTTGTTCAAGTCCTAATACTCTAACATTGAGCTCTTTTCTGTAATTACCTTTCCATAATGTCACCTCGTAGAGTACTCTATTATTTTCCTTTATCCATTTTCACCTCTGTGTTTTTAAACTAGAATTCCTGTTGGGCTCCTAATAACAGTGCCACGGTCCGTAGTTTGAATGCGCCATTTTTTCCGCCCAGAGTGTTTCCTATTTAAACTTTTGCGTCTCTTCACTAGCTAATCATAATTTTACAAGCGACTACCGTTTTATCATGAATATAGCAAATCATTATATTAAACTGTCTTCAAAATACTGTGATGCACCCAAAAGAGTGATTATTCATACCATGAGTAAGTGATTAGTGTTGGGAAGTTGGTACGAGACAACTTCAGTGAGTCAGACGGTAAATAAGACGTTTTCGTACATGTCGAACTATCAGCGATGCTTTACGTATGCTTTAGTCCAGTGTTTTTCAGCCTGTGGGTCGCGATTATCAGGGGGATCGAAAATATTAGTACTTGCTCGGGGAGTCGCCATAGCACAACGAGGGTTTCGGTAATACAAAAACGCATGCCTAAGTGAAATTTATTTAATGTTAAACTGACAGACGGAAATTAATAATAAATTGAATAGATCATAGTTTCATAATACAGTATATTAATGATGAATAATCGCAAAGCCTGAAAACTGTTTTTAGGTACTAATCGATAGGTAGAAGCATATGATACAGTAAGTAATTCTGAAAAATTTGAAAGTAGATATCTACTTCCTTACAAATTGCTTATACAGTGGGAGTTTCTTAATGCATAATTCGTTTCTGAGTCTTTCCTGAAATGCGAAACACTCGTTAATGAAACTATACTTTTCTGTCGGAAATCATGTAAAAATAGGATAATGAGGTCCATTCCCGAAGATACACATTAAACTTCGTGCATCAATTTAAAAGAAAGTTGTAGAAAAATAAATAAGATTAAAATTATTTCCTTTGAGATAACGTAGTTCTGTTACGGTTCGTGAAGGTAAAGATGGGGGGGAGTGTTACGCAGAATAATTTTATTTGGAAGGGTGTCGCCAGAATATTTCTACTCGGAAGGGGGTCGCCTTTTCGAAAAGGTTTAAAAACACTGCTTTAGGCAATCTATCCACCAAGGGAATGCACTTCACAGAGGATACATAGTTTTACTGAGTGGCGCGAGCATCAAACCACGCCGTACAGGCGCGGGTCGACCAAGAAACACCAGCCCGAAAGACGACGTATTCTGCTCAAGTAATGCAGGACGCCTTGACCTCACCACTCACTACCTGCGAATAAAATCTCGAGCGTTCCCGCACAGTGACTCGAAGACTCTCATCTACCGGCCTCAGAGCATATTGTAAAATACTCCAAAATTTTGTTTCTGAAACTACTTGTAATTTAATTGAATCGCTGATAGGAAAAAGGAAGAAAGTCCACACCCCACTGTTTTGAGAAAACTAAGAAAAACTTGTTAACTCCTAAAATATTGTTCCGACAGTTTTATGATCCATTTCAAACATGTAGGACTAAATTATCTGCACTAAATGACGAGTCGTTCGAACGCCCTCGATAAATATTTTTGAAGCAGGCTCCTTTGAAAGTTGGTGGACATTCTTCCTTTTTCCAATAAACTATTCTTTTCAGGGTAGCTTGCTAAGAAATTCGCTGTAACACAGGTTTAATCTGCTATTTATTGTCATTTATGTTACAAACTGATAACACTGATGTCAATTTAGTCCAACATCTTAAGACCAATAATTTATTTTGATGTAGTATTAAAATTTTAATTGACTATTATTAATGCTTTTTAATCTTCTTCAACAGCTTGTAGAGCTTGTTTCCTGGAACTACTAATCTTCTCCTACAGATAGGACATCATTATTTCTTGTAGACCACTGAAGAATGTTGTTATAAAACTCATGATACTCTGATGAAATGAACTTCATTACTTTATTAAGATCTTGTAGCTTCTTGTGATTAATAGGAATCTTCTTGCTGTATGCCATATTTCTCAGATAATCAGGAACTTTTCGTCCCTTTAAAAGCCTATATGTATTGTGACGCAGTCCATCTACCCATTCCATACAAACGACCTATCCAGGGTTTTGATGTGTGTAGGTCAAATTCCGGAATTTAGCAAAAATTGTTCATGTGTTTGTAAATCTATCGGACTCTACTACATGGTAATTAGTCCGTAGCTTACAAACTACTTAAACTAAAGTAAACTAACCCAAGGACAACACACACACACACACACACGAGGATTTTTTAAAGTGTTGTGGCCACCATTCTTTAATGTTAATGATATCTTGATGTTCAACAATCTTGAAAAGAATTCAGTGTTTCTCTTGAATTAGCTATCATTTCAACATCCCGTTTGACGGAATAGTTTATGTCTTGTTGTCGTGTCACTCTTTATTACAGCAAAATCTTTATAGCATGGGAGGAAGGAGTGACCACGTACAGGGTAATAATGATGAATTATTGGAAATTTGCCAGTCATTGCTAGGTATATCAGGTACCGCACATGTAGTTCATTCACTGATTCGGATAGCTGTTCATGTATGTAGTCGTTGAGGAAAGTACATACTTCGTTGGGACCTCGATTGACTTGCCCTTCATGGTAGCAATAAAACTGTGCAGTATTGTTTTTCAGATTATGGATTTTCTTTTCTGCTCCTTCTCCTTTGAACTGTTGAATAGTCTATCGGTCCCATTAAATACAGATCTTTCTCCTTTTTAGTATTAGCATCGTACAATTTTGTAATAATTTCCATTTCATCCTCATCTTTGAAATGTTTGAAACACATTTTGGAACAACTGCAATAAAACAAATTATACAGTATACCACTCCAATACACAGCACATAAATATTTTGCAGTGAAATGTATACAAATAACACAAGATGCATGAATAAAACTTTCTTGCATGATGGACCAGGCCGTTTCGCTGGCAGAACCAAACCTTTTGAAGTTATGTCCTTTTTTCCTAGTGATCTCTCTCTTTCTCTCGCGTTTTTCCTTGACATATTCGTCTATATTTCGTATACCTTTTTTCTGTGGTGTACTTGTTCATTATCACTTTCACTTCCATTCATTCTGATGTGCGTTTACAGACAGCAAACTTACGGAACCACACAGAGAATAATGTGGGACAGTAAAACTGAACCGGCCGCGGTGGCCGAGGGGACTGAGGCGCTTCAGTCACGGTCTGCACGGCCACTACGATCGGGGGTTCGAATCCCCTGTCGGGCATGGATATTTGTGCCGTCCTTAGGATAAGCTAGTTGATAAGTAGTTTGTAAGTTTAGGGACTGATAATCCCCGTAGTTAAGTCCCATAAGCTTAACAAACATTTTTGAGTAAAACTGAAACAATGTGTGTTAACTGCTATTTAGTAACATTGTTGGATCGCTCCTTGCCTGACATCTGGTGGTGCTGCTCAGACCAGTGATTGTAAAACAGAAGAAGTCCGGACATTTTTCCCTATTCCAACAACTAAAAACTTTCATATGCTGTACTTTCGGTATTATTGCTGGTTGTTTCTTCCCTATTCCATTAATCGATAAGTGGACAGCTGCGGAAGAAAATGTATATCTCAGCGTATTTTCGTTAAAACATGAAACTGGGGTAAGTCTCAGATTTAGATTTTTTTTTAAATTTTTCCATGATTGGACGGGCGGTCTTCTCACTTTAAAGTATTAAAATGCCAAGATTGCAATTAATTACGTGGGTCAGTAGATTACAGTGCAATAAAGCGGCTGGGGTGGATGAAATTAAGCCGGAACTCGTCAAATACAGTGGAATATCAGGTCTCAGATGGTTCCACAGGATAATTGAGAATGCGTGGGAATCGGGACAGGTTCCGTCTGACTGGACGAAAGCGGTAATCACGCCAATTTTGAAACATGGTAACAGAAAAGATTGTAACAACTATCGAGGTATCTGTTTAATTAGCGTTGTAGGAAAAATATTCTCAGGTATTGTTGAAAGGAGAGTGTGAGTATTAATTGAGAACAAGTTAGATAAAAATCAGTGTGAGTTTAGACCTTTTAGAGGCTGTCAGGACCAGATCTTTACCTTACGGCAGGTAAAGAAAAATTGCTAGGAGTGGAACAGGGAATTGTATCTATGTTTCATAGATCTAGCAAAGGCTTTTATGACTGTGTTCCTAGGAGGAAGCTACTGCCAGTTCTACAAGATTATGGTATAGGAGGCAAAATTCTGCAGGCAATTAAAGGGCTTTACGTAGACTGTCAGGCAGCAGTTAGAGTAGATGGCAAATTAAGCTCATGGTTCAGGGTAGTTTCAGGGGTAAGACAAGGCTGTAACCTGTCACCACTGTTGTTCATACTATTCATGGATCATATGTTGAAAACAGTAGACTGACAGGGTGGGATTAAAATAGCTGACAACAAAATAAGCAGTCTCGCATATGCGGATGACTTAGTTGTAATGGCCGATTCGATTGAAAGTTTGCAAACTAATATTTCAGAGCTCGATCAGACGTGCAAGGATTATGATATGAAGATCAGCCTCTCCAAAACGAAAGTAATGTCTGTGGGAAAGAGAACTAAACAGATTGAGTGCCAAATAGGAGGAACAAAGAACTAGGTAGACAGTTTCAAGTACCTGGGATGTATTTTCTCACAGGATGGCAACATAGTGAAAGAACTGGAATCGAGGTGTAGCAAAGCTAATGCAGTGAGTGCTCAGCTAAGATTTACTTTCTTCTGCAAGAAGGAAGTCAGTACCAAGACTAAGATAGCAGTGCACCGCTCTATCTTTCGACCAACTTTGTTGTATGGGAGTGAAAGTTGGGTGGATACAGGTTACCTTATTCATAAAGTAGAGGTTACAGATAGGAAAGTAGCAAGAATGATTGCAGGTACCAATAGATGGGAACAATGGCAGGAAGGTGTTCATAATGAGAAAATCAAAGAAAAACTGAGAATGAACACCATAGATGAAGCAGTTAGAGCGAACAGACTGAGATGGTGGGGTCATGATACACGCATGGAGAAGCAAGGTTACCTAAGAGATACATGAGCTCGGCAGTGGAGCGTAAGGGGAGTCGAGGTAGACCAAGAAGAAAGTAGATTCGGTGCAGAATGATTTTGAACATCAGATGAGGCAGCAATGTTAGCGTTGAATAGGGGATCATGGAGTAGTTTTATTACAGGTACTATGCTCCAGGCTGAACGCTGAAAGGCATAATCAGTCTCTAAGGATGATGATGATGATAATGATGATGATGATGATTTTTCATTCTGCATGTTTGAAAGTTTTACAGTGTGTAGATACATCCTTTCCGCTTGTTTTCAATCTTAGTTCAACTTGTTCCCGCGAGTGGCACCGTCACAGCATGTCTTCAATATCGCTGCTACACTTGACGTTCGTCGGAAGCAACGAGCTGTCATTTAATTCCTGTGCTGTGAAAACGACACAGTGGGAAACATCCACAGGGGGTTGAAAAAGGTGTATGGAGATGCTTCTGTCGATCGCAGTACAGTTAGTCGGTGGGCAAGCAAGTTACGTGATAAAAGAGAGCACGGCAATATGGAGAATTGTCCTCGCAGCGGCGTGCCTCGTACTGCATACACTCCAGACATGTGCAGAGAGTTAACGAATTGATGACGGACGCGTTGCAGTGAACGAATTGTCACACTACGTAGGGATAAGGGAAGGAACTGTTTGCAAAATACTGAAAGTGTAGGCGTTAAAAATGTTTGTGCCAGGTGGGTTCCCAGGATGTTGACAGTGGCACACAAAGAAACACGAAAAACGGTATGCAGCGAACTTTTGGAACAGAACAGAAATGGAAGAGATTAATTTCTTGGAAGAATTGTGACAGATGATGAAACATGGCTCCATCCACCAGAGAAGAAGAGGCAATCAATGGAATACATCATGCAAATTCACCCAAGAAAAAAATTCAAAACCATACCTTCTACTGGTAAAGTTATGGCTACGGTGTTTTATGATTCCGAAGGACTCTAGCCTGTAGAAATCATGCCACGTGGAACCAACATAATGATGATGCATATGTGACGAAACAGAAGAAGCCGGCCGCGGTGGCCGAGGGGACTGAAGCGCTTCAGTCACGGTCTGCACGGCCTCTACGGTCGGGGGTTCGAATCCCCCCTCGGGCATGGATATTTGTGCCGTCCTATTTCGTAAGTAGTTCATAAGTAGTTTGTAAGTTTAGGGACTGATGGCCCCGTAGTTAAGTCCCATAAGCTTAACAAAGATTTGAACATTTGCTTCCAAGAGGGCGTTATGGCAGTTGAGAGTGATGGGGATTATGTGGAGAAATGAAAATATTGTTCCTAAAGGTTGTATCTACACACTTTAAAACTTTCAAACTCGTAGAATAAAAACTGTATTTTTTTTTTTTTAAATAGTGTGCATTTCTTTTGGTGTGACCCTCGTAATTTATTTTTCGACGACCGGTTCCGGTACACAAAGGGTACCATCATCTTGTCACTTGTGTCCAATGCTTTCCATTTCGTGAAGGCGGACGATTGTTATACCATTATAATGTGCGCCTTCACTAAATGGGAAGCATAGGACACAAGTGACCGGATGAGGGTCAAAAATAAATTAATTAACTTCGATCTTGGCATTTTAATACTTTGCAAAATTATTTCTGTATCGGTGACGAAGGTACCTGTGGTTATGATGCTGCGTAGTAGTATCCAGTGTCAACACCTTGACTGCCGCCGTTGTAAACCATTCCATACCTTAGAATGACAGACATTCTGCATACATGAATAAGCTGAGCTGCAAGCAATGAGTTGACGAAGTTTGATCCCAATCGGCATAAAATACGAAGAACAAGACAAACAAACAAACGTTAACTTTTATATATTAGATTTATGTATTTATTTTCAAATTCGCATTAAAACCATACGTTGGTAACAACAAATTCCTTCTACTGGTGGTTTTCATTCCAATGATACGGTACGCTTGGTATGCATCAAAGCTGACAGCCAAAAAACCGTCATTTAAAAATCTGAATGAAGTACTTTCCACTGAAGCATATTTTTAAAAAATTTCCGTACTTTAAATTGCTTGTATAAAATTCACATGGTGTGAACAATATTTATGTTTTAAATATTGCTTTGATGACTGGTGCCCTGAAAAATGTAACTTCCAGACAGAGCTGCTAGAATTTTCAGAAATTTAATTTCGTTTGAAAGATCGCCTAAATCTGAAAATTAATTGTTTAGTCACTGAAATGATTGTAGGTAATCTGAATATATTAATACTGCACTGATAAACTGAATTGTTCAATCACATTTAAAAATTTCATCAGGATCAGAATACAACTGTAAAATCTGAGAAATACATATGTAAAGCTTCTTCCGTCATGCACCACCCAAAATTTCAAAAAATGTTTGTATAGCTTATGGGACTTAACTACGGGGTCATCAGTTCCTAAACTTACAAACTACTTATCTCTACCGCTCGGTTAGTCCACCGCGGCACAAAGTTTTATCACAGTCGGTTGAATGATACGGCCGCGCATAAAATACGAACTCACGAACATTCATTTTTATATTTTAGATATATAATTTATGGTAACAGACTCTTCTTTAGCGATACCAAGGTAGATAAAGCTATGCACCGGACAATAACGATCATTGCAAAAACCTTACAGAACAATTTCAAGAATAACCATTCCAATTTCGAGAACAATATCATGTAGCAAACGCTCACTGATATATGAACGGAACAGTATCCTTTATTATAAAAGATCATCTTCAGTTACTCTATTAATAACACAACGATACAATATCATAGCCTACAAAAAAAAATAGGCCTAGTAAGAGACTACGGTGGTGTACTGCAGAGCGCTACGGTGTCCTGAGGCAAAATATGCCGAAAGTTAGGTTCACTTTCTGACTTTTTTGGGTCTTTATATCGTCTACAAATTTATATTTGCTTAGCAAACCAAGGATATTCAGCCCAAAGACTGATTTGCGAGGCTCTCCGCGCTACCCTAATCGTGAGCAAGCCTCTTCATCTCTGAATATGAACGACCACCTAAATCATTTTGAGCCTGCTTTCTGTATTCGTCTATCGGTCTCCCTCTGCCATTTTACCCCACACACTTCTCTCCATGCTAAACTGACGAATCCTGAGGACTCACAATGTTTCCTACTGACCAATCCCTTTTGTTAGGCAAGATATGTCAGAAATTCCTTTTCTCCCCCACTCTGTTCAACACCCCCTTATAAGTTCCGCGATCTGGCCGTCTTAACTGATCTACAATTTTTATTGTTTTGTTGCCCAGTCTAATTCTTCGGATTTTTTAATCTTTATTGTACAGCAAAGGAAATACCAAAGGAATGGAAGATCTCACTTACAAAATCAATATTTAAAAAAGGGATACAGATCAAAACCCGAATAATTATAGAGGCATATCACTGTTAAATACACCTTATAAGATATATGGTAAAATAATAACCGAAAGATGAAAACCCATAATGGAGTGGTTGGCATCAGAAGTCCAAATTGGATTCAGAAAGGGGAGAAACTACACAGACAACATATTTATGCTACAGAAAATTATAGGAAAACATAAGGAATGCAATAAAGAAACACATCATCGATTATGTAAAGGCTTTTGATAAAGTAAGTAGACAACTACTGTGGGAAACTTTAATAAGAAAAGGTATACCAATACACATTGTACACGTAATTCAAAGGATCTATGCCAATAGAATCCAAATAATTGGGGATAATGAGGAAAAAACAGATATTAAATTCGGGGTTCGACAAGTTTGCAACCTCTGTAAAAGAAATGTTTGTAATTACATGGGACGGAACTACGTTGGTGATCTGTCCCTAGTCTTACAATTTACTTAAACTAAGTTAAACTAACCTAAGGACAACGCACACATCGCTGCCCCAGGGACGATTCGAACCTCCGACGCGGGAGGCCGCGCGATTCGTAACGTGGCGCTCCAAAGCGCTCGGCGACTCCCGCGCGGTTTGCAGCCTCTCTCCGCTGCTTTTTAATATATACATTGACGACATTGTACGGCAATGGAAGATAAAACTGAAGATCTATACATACAACTTTAACCCTTTGAGTACCAGTGCTTTCTGTCTGAATCCATCTTTTCATTAACTATGACCGGAAGGAACAGTGTCTTTCGCGTGAAACCACCGATGCTAGTACAAAGTAGAGATTACTGGTAAATGTCCAGAAAAAGAAATAGGTCAATGGGTAGTGGAGTAATTGATTCGGATACCAGCGAACTAAATCCATAAGATTTACTTTGACCGTTTTTTTTATTTATTTAATTATTATTATTTCTGCTGGCCTAATGAAAAAACTTCATGATCATCGTGTGTTTGCTTGTGAGACAGTAAACAGGTCAAAAGGATTTGTCCAAAGATTAGAAGCCTGAAAAACATCTGCTCCGAGGGCAATATCTTCATCTGCATAAATACTCTGCAAATCAAATTGAATTGCGTGGCAGAGGGTTCATGGAACCGCTATTCTGATACTTCTCTACAGTGCCACTCTCTAACAGTTCGCGGGAAAAATCACCACCTAAATCTTTTTGTTTCCGTATAGGGAAGAGAAAGTTGGTGAAAGGAATTTCGCAAATAGATCACGTCGCAACGAATAACGCCTTTCTTTTATTTCCACCGCAACTCGTGCATCATTTCCGTGACACTCTCTCCCCTGCAACGTGCATAATACAAAACGAGCTGCCCTTCTATAACTTTCTCTAAATCGTCTGTCAGTCCCACTTGATGGTGATCTTACAATGCGCAGCAGTACTGCAAAATAGGACGCATAAGTGAAGTGTAGGCAGTTTCTTTAGAATAACTGTTGCATCTGCTAAGTGTTCTGCCAACGAAACGTAGTTTCGATTTTCCTACAATATTTTAAGTGTTCTTTCCAATTTAAGTTGTTCTTTATTGTTACCCCTACGTATTTATTTGAATTGACGGCCTGAAGATTTGACCGATTTATCGTGTAACTCAAGTTTAATGGATTTCTTCTAGTGGTCATTGGATGACTTGACACTATTAAGGGTTAATTTCCATTTTTTTCGCCATGCTGGTATTTTATCTAAATTATTTTACAGTTGATTTTGATCTTCTGATGACTTTACTAACCGATAAATTACATCATCATCCGCGAACTGCTGTCTCCTAAATCGTTTGAGGGCCCTATAACACTTCTTTTCTACTCGATGACTCTACCAATTACAAAATACTGTGTCCATTCTGACAGAAAGTCACGAATCCAATCGCACAACTGTAGGGATATTTCATAAGCACGCAATTTGATTAGAAGACGCTTGTATAACTACAGATGCACAGAAGAAGGCATGTCTGCATTGATGTGGAAAGGAAGGAATAGAATTTCATTTCTGTCTTATTTTCATGATCCACGGTAAACAACAACAGTGTCTCGTAAACAAAAGGATAGGTCAGTAACTGAGATCTCATGTCCTATCAAATGTTCAAATGTTTGTAAATCTATCGGACCAAACTGCGTGGTCATCAGTCCGTAGCTTACAAACTACTTAAACCTAGGTAAACTACCTTAAAGACAAACACACACACCCATGCCCCAGGGAGGACTCGAACCTCCATGGCGAGCAACCGCGCGCTCCGCAGCGAGACGCTTTAGACCGCTCGGCTACTACACCGCGGCTCATGTCCTATACTCCTGAAACAATTCACCATGCATATGTGGTAAGTCAATAAAGCAGACTTGTTGAAATCTCTGTATGAGATTGATAGGAAAAGCAAAGTATGGTGGCTTAGAACTTTTTGGCACATGCTGGATGACTCCATCGTAGATTCATTTTTGTTGTTCTAAAATAGAAGCGATGGGGAACAATGCCGCTGAAAGAGTTTCGGATTGAGCTGACCGTGGACGTATTGGCACAGCAAATGGTACATCGTCAAGAAGATGCAACAATCGAAATGCAAGTAAATTAAAAAAATCGGTGCCTCAAGAACTGGGAGAAACTAAGTCTGAGCACATGCAAATACAACCACGATTTCGTTGTTGTGCACACTGCAGCGCAAAATCTGAACCTTATAGAGCAAAATATAGGTCTGTAACGGTATAACGTGGGATTGTGCCTGGGGAAAGAACGAAATAACTTTGAAAAATACCTCTAGAAATCATAGATGGTCCAAGACCGTGGGTCTCAGTGGTTTCGCAGTGAAACCATCTTCATTAAATAACTTTTTTTTTATTTTGATATTATTTTTTTTGTATTCATCACTTAAGAGACTATTAAAAAAGACTTCTTTGAAAATTAGTACAAGATAACTTATTTTTGACATATTGGGGCTCAAAGGGTTAACAAAACATTACGTAATGACTTTGTTATTCGTAGATAACGAAGTGTTCATTTCTAATAATAAAGATGGACTGCAGAGAGCTGCCTACTAAGTATACTAAACATGCCAGATATACATCGATATCAATACAAAAAACAATATCCATGGCTTTCTGTGGGAAAAATCCAGTAAGAAAAAAATAGTTATAGACATTAAGATTATAGAGCAAGTAGATAGATTCAAATTTCTAGGAATCATGTTATCGAACAGAGGATACATAGATGAAAAAGAAAAAAAAAAGAGATATTTAACTACTTAAATGGCGCTATCATAAGATCATCCAACGTAAAGTAAGAATTTTGTAAATTACCATAACTATGTGGAAGTGTATCCTGGGTAATGAAAAAGAAAGATAAAACAAAATTACAAGCCAATGAAATGAACTTACTCAGGTACATAGAAGGATACACCAAGCTATACTACAAAAGAAATACAGATATCAGGAAGGAAGTAAATAATGTCGATATAAACAGTAATGTTGACGAATACCGACAAAATGGATATCCCATCTGCTACGAATGGACGAATGAAGATTACCACCACAGTTTTGGCGATATACTCCGGAAGGGAAAAATATATTGGAAGACCTGCAAAACGGTGGAAGGACCAGATGAAACTGCAACAGGCTGAGGGAAAGCCTAATGCGTGACGGAAGAAGAAAGAGAAGGAGAAATATTTCCTTCAAAATAGCCTTCTTTTCTTAGATTACATTCCATTACGGTTGTTTTGCTCTTTTTAATGCTCATCTTATTCTCTGCTTTGAAAACGCAGTCATTCCATTTAGTTGCTATTCCAGGTCGTTTGCTGTCTTTCAAAATTACAATGTCATCGGTAAACCGCAAAATTTTTATTTCTTCTCCTTGAAATTTAATTCCTTCTCTGATTTTCTCCTTGCTTTCCTTCACAGCTTGGTCAATGTACAAATTGAATATAATTGGGGAAAGGCAACAAACTTGTCTTATTTCCTTCCAGACCACTGCGTCATGCCTTTCAACTCTCATAAGTGCTGTCTGGTTTTTGCTCAAGTTGAATGTAAATTTTCGTTCCCTAAATTTTACCCCTTCCGTCTTCATAACTTGAAATTATTCCAGTAATTTTTCCCTAGAGCTAAATACGTAGGTTTGCATTTCCTTAACCAATATCTACTCTAAGTCGTAATGTATGGCCTCGCGTATTCCTACGTTTCTCCTAAACCCGAACGCATCTTCTCCGAATTCGGATTCCAACACTTTTCCAGTTCGTATCTAAATAATTTATGTCAGTATTTTTCAGCAATGAACTATTAAACTTAAATAATTAGCACACTTGTCTGCACTTGCTTTCATTGGAATTGGAATTATTACATTTTTCGTAAAGTCTAAGACAGTGGCGTACCAAGTATCCAACATTTCTTTAGGGGGGGGGGGGGCTGGGAGGGTGCAATAAAATCTATTTACTGACTTCGTCTTGGCGATTCCAGGACTTCGGTCTTGGGGGAGGGGGCAAGGTCATGGGAAAAAAAGGGCGAGAGGAGAGAACAGAATGTTGTAGCTGTTAGAAGATGCTTCAGTCAAAAGCATAAGAAATACTGGGGGGCGGGGGGGGGGGGGCAGGAACCGTGTCTTGCTCCTCCAAAATTTCAAGTGTTCAAGCGGAGGTGGGGGTGCGACTGACCCTCCTTACCCCCCAGTTGATACGCCATTGGTCCAATGGTATTTCATGTGACTCATAAATCTTGCACACGTGGTGGAACCATTTCCTCGTGATTTTCTCTCGCAGCTATGGGGGAAGTTACAGGAAATATCATCTAGGGGCCTTCTTTTGAGTCAAACACGATCGGCGGACGCAGAGGATACCGTGTTCACAGGTGCGGTTCCTTTACGAGCTTACGAGAGTAACTCGGGCGTCCGATCCTTGATTGTCGTGAGTGCACTCGTGCTCTCCCGATAATCCATTTGTAGTCCGGGGTAATGTCCCAGAGATAAATGAAGTTGGTCCCAACCCCCCCCCCCCCCCCTCGTTTCCGACCAAGGTTTTCGGGAGGTTTTCCTTGGTTGTAAGGCATATGCCGGAATTGGTAAGCCCCTCCCGCTTATTCCCAATTGGGATCTCCCCTTTGCCCCACTATCAGCTTGTATGATAAATGGCTGAATAGAACTGTGACTCTCAAACAGCCCGCTCCACTCCTCGGAGAGGAGAATGAAAAGAATAACGTTTAGGCCAGTCGCCAGGTAGTTTTAGGTCCAAAAAAATTGCAGGAAGCTGAATTTTTGGTATGTTGTTAGAACGTATTAGAGTAGTATTAAACCAAATTTGCAGCTTCGAAATCCTTTAGCTTAACTTTTAGGAGCCAAAAAACCTCGAAATTTTCAGACTTTTTTCTGGTTTCGGCTTATAACTCGTGAAGGGTGTTTTTCTCACGAAAAGTCACTCACACCTCTATTAATGTAGATAAAATATTCTACAATTTAAGCCCAACAGCAGCTCTGTAAGTCCAATAGGTCCCGAGATACTGGACTTCAAAAATTGACTTATTTCTCCAAGAAGTTCAAAATTACGATTTTAGTCATCTTTCAGCTAGAATATAGCCTTTAATGATCATCCAACGGGGAAAGTCATACTAAAGAAAGTTATAGAGCAGTTATTTAGCTTTAATTGAAGTACAGAACGAAGTCCATAGGCCTAATAGGTTTCAAGTTATCGTTAAAAAACTAAAAGTTGGGAAAATCGGATAGTTCAATAAATTGGTGCAGATGATTAATTTTTCAGCAAACAAATATTTATTTACAGGTAGTGCCACTTATTACATAATGTACATGTAAAACCTTAAGTGGTACGTCGAGGTGAGAGTTGAGGTGGCCGATGAGGGGGCTGTATCGTCGAAGGAAACGCCCTTCCTGGCTCGGGCTCCATTATTTCTTCTGTCTGTTGGAGCTCTATAACCGAAGTTGGTTCGTCCACATCTTCGTCTTCCTCTTCTGAATCTGCAGAGACGTTCCGGGTGTTGCGGCATCTCTTGCCCTGGCTCATTCGGCAAAGAAGAGAGCACTAGAACCCTGCTCTTTGGCATGAGCAGGTCCCGTCACCACACCCTTTCCTACATTTGCTTGACATCTTCAGTAGTGCTGAAGGTACTAGGTTTGGACTGTGGTGATAGGAGTTAGCCCTTGATGGCTTCTTGTCCAACCCCAGTCAGAGGGCTCTTTCTCGACGCCCAACCACATCTGAACCTGGTGGTATGTTCGTAGGAGTGCTGGGCCGCTGCTTCTTGCGTTGGGGTAGACGAGCAAGCTGGACTTTTGCACTCGCAGCAGACCTGAGGAAAAGTTCGTAGAGGAGAGTTTGAAGGTTGACGTCCTCTCCACCACTATATAGGGCGACCAAGCACTTCCAGCATGCAGAGGCCATCTCTTCTATATCGGCATATTGCTTAAGAAATATGGCAGCCACGCCAATCAGCTGGGTATTCTCCTCAATTACGTCCATCATTTTTGTTTTTTTTTTTTTCCTTCCAAAAAATGGCAGATACCGTGTCGCAACCAGTGAAGGCATGGAGAAACAGCTCTAATCCAGGAGGGAGCGACATTTGTCCTCGATTGAAGGATATTGACGAGAACTGTTCACAACTAGCTCCACGCCTTCCACCTTTTTGGAGGAATATTTTCCTTGTATTGGAGCCCAACCCATTGAGGAGGAGCAACAAATCGATATCCTCTCCAGCTATTAGGACGTGTTCATGTTGTCGGCTCTTGTCCAGCGCTGTCCTTATGACAAGGCAGTCAACGTCGTCGTCGGTAGTTTGCTTGATCTCTAGTCCTTCGCTCTCCATTCCAGTGCGAATAAAGTTGATCGAGCGCTGTTTGTCTTTCCGTTGGAAAGAAATTTTTTCTGAGTCACTTTGATCACAGTACAATCTTGGAGGTTGGAGTCCTCCCTGGGGCATGGGTGTGTTTGTCCGTAGGTTAGTTTACCTTCGTTTAAGTAGTTTATAAGCTACGGACTGATGACCACGCAGTTTGGTCCGATAGATTTACAAACATTTGAACATTTTGAACAATCTTGGAATATTATTTCGCTGCATTCAGGTACCGGATGGCGTAGTTGCTCAGCTGCTTTGTGCTACTGCCCGGCTCCTCCTCTGAGTTGCCATCGAACACCACAGCCACATTCCTCCCATAGCGCTGGACAGTGTAGGAAATGTAGGCTGCTACAATTTCGCGGATTCTGTTGTTACGTTGCCAGATAACTGTCTATAGCAGATGCCCTCCATCGGAAACAACAAAAGTAATTTGTGTGATGGAGATGTTTTCAGTGAGAGGAGTGAAAGCACTGAAGAAGGTGGTTTTTGTGCCCTTCCGCATACCCACCTCCGAAAATAGTGCCATGAGTTAGAGGGCCATCTCGAAGGCAGAGTGCTGTCATAAGTCTTGATCTGACTTTTTCGTAATGCACAGCCTTTGGAATATTGTGAAACGGTCAATAGCGACCACCTTGTTCTGTACTTCCACTGTAGCTGTAGCCAATGTTCGTACTTTGTCATTCCTTTTGAAAGTAACATTGCCTGATGGACAGTTGTTTCTCATTCAAAGTAAATGGTGTATTGGGATTCAAACCACGTTTTTAGTTTGTCGAAGTAGTATCTCGGTCGATACGAGAGGATCTCATGTCAACGTGTTGCTCAGTGCTAGTGCAGGAGACATCCCAGAATTACTCCAAGCCCTCACAGATATTCAGCATATACACCGTGCGAGCAGTCCAGCGCGCTAGGACACTGATGGGGATCCCGCGTTTTTTCACTGTCACTGTTCCCTCTCCAAACACTTCCGACACATGAAACAAACATCCGACGGGGGTAGCTCCGACATATTGTAAAAAAGAAAGTTCTTAAAACACCACCACGATCGAGATTTAGACGATTTTTGTTTGAAACGTTATTCAGAGATCCGTGTACGGTCATTTCTAAGGACAGACTGGGTGTAGTGAGGAAGACAAGAAGTTTGGGAGGTATGATAGAACTCCCTCTTGGCCACCACTCGGAGTGAGGGGTGAGGGTGACGGGGGTGCCTTCACACAACAAAAGGCCTCGCTACGAACGAACGTCCCAATCCCTTAATGGCTGACAAATACCCACAAACAGAGAGGCTTTCGTTGTTTTTACAGTAATACCTACTTTCACAAATATATTGGTATGCAGTAACACATAAATTACACCTATTTATATAAAATGCGTTAATAATGATCGTCAATGAGTAATTCCTCCTTTTTCTTTAACATATATAGGATAAGAGGACTGCAATTCGTCTGGGTCAGTTTATTGAATACTCCGATTTTTCCTACTTTTCGTTTTTTAACTATAACTAGAAATCTATTGGGATTATGGACTTCGTTCTGTACCTAGATTAAAGCTGAATAACTGCTCTATAACGTTCTTTATTATGACTTTCCCCGTGGGATCATCATTAAAGCCAGTATTCTAGCCGAAAGATAACTAAAATCGAAAATTTGAACTTCTTGGAGAAATAAGTCAATTTTTGAAGTCCAGTATCTCGGGACCTATTGGACTTACAGAGCTGCGGATGAGCTTAAATTGTAGCATATTTTATCTACATTAATAGAGGTGTGGGTGACTTTTCGTAAAAAAAAAAACAGCCTTCACGAGTTATAAGCCAAAACCAGACAAATGTCAGAAAATTTCGAGGTTATTTGGCTCTTAAAAGTTAAGCTAAAGGATTTCGAAGCTGAAAACTTGGTTTAATACTATTCTAATATGTCCTAACAACATACCAAAAATTCAGCTTCCTGCAATTTTTTTGGACCTAAGGCCATTTTTTTGTCTACGACGACTGGTCTAGTGACATCTTCAACGTCATCTACTTCATCTTCCACAATATTGTATACGCTCTATATATGTTCCGCCTACTTTTCAACTTTCTCTTCTTTGCTCAGTACAGGTTTTCCATCTGAGATGATATTCAAGCATCTTGTTTGCAAACGTCTCTTTTATTTTCCTGTAGGTGTTTCTATCTTTCACTTTCGTTCTACTAATCTGCATCCGTGACTAGCCAGTACCACTCCTGCTTAGCCAATCTGCATATCCTCTTACCTAACTTTTAGTCTTCTGCACTCCCTCTTGATCAGTTGCGGTGTTTTATAGTTTCTCTTTCACCATCTAAGTTCTGCATTTCTAAGTAGGGCTACCTATATGATCATTTCCGGTCTTCATTACTTTTCATTTTGTATTTAAAGAGCTCTTTGGTTTTCGAGTTCACTTACATAGTTATATTTCTAGTAAAATCTCAATTTTACAAAAACATTTTTTCATAGAAAAAAGGCTTGTTTGTAACGTCGCCACGTAAATCTTTTCTTACAATTTAGTTTTTATGTTTATCGGAATAAAGCTCTATTTACTGCAAAAACTTGATTTTACAGCAAAAATAAAAACGCTAATTTACTGTATCTCGGAAACAGCTTTAATGATTTGCATGAAATTTAATATTTTAAATTAATATTTTACCTATATAGACTTGTGTCCTGAAAAAAGACAATTTTTGATAGTAATTATTTTAATAACGATTATATGTGTGTTATTTACCACATACAGGGTGGCGCAGGGGAACGGGAAATTTTGAACGTTACAGTTGGCAGCACTGTAGCGCCGGCAGATGTTCAAAACTTAGCACAATTGATGTGAACGCATTGGCATTTAGTAATCATGGAGAATTGGACTGGTGCGGAACGTGCAGTAGCTGTGAGAGCGTTTTACAAAAATGGTGATAGTGTGACTGCCGCACAGAACACATTTCGACAGCATTACCAGCTTGGACATCATGGACGTGTTCCATCTGCACATGCGATTACGTAATTTTGAAGAAACAGGATCTGCTTGAAAAAGAAACCTCCAGGTGGCATTCCAACGGTAGTACCCCAGAGCTGCAATCGAGAGAAGTCCTCGCCGCCCCACACACTGTCTTCTAATGCTAATGCTACTGCTAATTCCTTGATGTCTCAGAATGTGTCCCACCAACTTATCCAATCTCTTAGTCAGGATATGCCAGAAACTCCTTAACTCCCCAATTCGGCTAAGCACCTCCTCATTCGTTACGTGATCTACTCATATAATTTTCATCATTCGTCTGTAGTACCACATTTCAAAAGCTTCTACCATATTTATGTCTGTACTCTTTATCGTCCACGTTTCAATCCCACACAATTCTACACTCCAGACAAATGCTTTCAGAAAGGACTTCCTAACATTTAAATTAATGCTGGATGTTAACAAGTTTCGCTTCTTTAGAAACGCTTTTCTTCCCACAGCCAAACCGCATTTTATATCTTCTGCACTTCGGCCAACAGAAGTTATCTTGCTACCCAAATAACAAAAGGCATCTACTACTTTTGTTGTCTTATTACCTAATCTAATTCCTTCACCATCGCCTGATTTTCTGACATTACATTCCATTACCTCCGTTTTACTTTTTTATGTTCATCTTATATCTTCCTTTAAAGACACTGTCCATTCCATTCAATTGCTCTTCCACATCCTTTGCAGTCTCTGCCCAAATCACTATGTCATCGGCAAACGGCAAAGTTTTTATTTCTTCTCCCTGAACTTTAATTCCCTCTCCAAATTGCTCCTTGCATTCCTTCGCCGCTTGATCAATGTACAGATTGAACAACATTGGAGAAAGGCTACACCCCTGTCTTAATCCTTTCCCAACCTCTGCGTCTCTTTCTTGCCCTGCGACTCTAATAACTGCTCTCTGGTTTTTTATAGGTTAAATATAACTCGTCGTTCCCTATATTTTATCCCTGCTAACTTCAGAATTATAAAGAGTGTATCCTAGTCGACATTGTCAAAAACCTTCTCGATAGCTACAAACGCCATAAATGTAGATTTGTCGTTCCTTAGCCTATCGTCTAAGATAAGTCGTAATGTGAGTATTGCCTCCCGTCTTCCTACATTTCTCCTAAATCCAAACTGATCTTCCCCGAGATAGGATTCCATTAGTTTTTCCATTCGTCTGTAAATAATTTGTGTTGGTATTTTGCAACCATGACTTTTTAAACTGATAGTTCTGTAATTTTCACATTTGTCGCAACTTGCTTTCTTTGGAATTGTAATTACTATGTTCTTCATGAAGTCAGAGGGTATTTCCCCTGTCGCATCCATCTTGCATACCAGGTAGAATAATTTCCTTATGCCTGACTCCCTACTGCATCAATACGAACTTACTCGTGAATACATTTCGTTACTCGCATCTATCGTATCGATACGAATTTTCTCATGCATGCATTTTGTTATTCGCGTCTACCATATCGTTACGAACTCTGTAACGAAAACCAATAAGGAGAATGCATGTATTCTGTGATACTATTTATTATGATATGAGTAATTTATATAGACATTCGTGACGAAATGTAAGTGCATATTGCGAAGCTCTACGATTTTAGATGGTTATTTCCGTTTTTAAACATTTTGGATTATATTTCTTGGGCCGTGTTTGAAGGTTAATCCTTTACGATCTGACGTCCACTTTTACGAAAAGTTTTATTGTATTTTTGACCTATAAAATTTCAGTTTAATGTTTGTTTTTATCTTGTCTACTGTCAAAAGTTTGTAAAAAGTAGATTACTTTAAAGTTATCATCTACACATTTTCATTAATGACTGTATTAATTGTTAATGTTCAAATGTTTGGAAATCTATCGGACCAAACTGCGTGGTCATCAGTCCGTAGCTTACAAACTACTTAAACT
Organism: Locusta migratoria; assembly: GCA_026315105.1. Taxonomy (NCBI): domain Eukaryota; kingdom Metazoa; phylum Arthropoda; class Insecta; order Orthoptera; family Acrididae; genus Locusta; species Locusta migratoria. The sequence continues at coordinate 331,114,752 of CM048745.1, forward strand.
AAGGTAAACTAACCTAAGCGAAATTAAGCAAGCAGCCCCACCATAAAAAATCAAAAAACCATTTATACCAGAATTTTGTGATAATTTTGTGCTAATTTGTTGCTCTAATCAAAAATTTGGTGCTCGTGCCGTTTAGCCGGAAATCGAAATTTAAGAGTGCGATGCTAGCTTAATATTAAGGTAGCTCCCCCACCTCTGAAAATCACATTTCAAAATAAAATTTCGGAATTACAACCACGTGGGAATTTTGTGCCAATTTTGTGCTCTTAAATGACGCAAATCCCAACCTTCCAGCTGCATTATTTATGTAAATACTAGCAATTTTAAGTATTTTCGCGCCGCGGGAGCAAGAGTAAAGTACCTCAATGGAATTTGTTGCTCCTAGTTTAACAATGCCAAACTATAGGTTGAATTAGGGAAAAGTTGCCGAAGATGGACCGTTGCCTAATTTGGACCACCTACGCTTTTCGCCGTGTGTTGGTAACTTAAAAAAAAGGTGTAAGCACAGTGGTGTAAGTTCGCTCAACTGGTGAGAAACATTGTCGAAGTCACGTGGCTCAGTCGCCAGTCGACGATATTCATTGGATTGAGAACAGTTTCCATTATTGCGTTTTCTTCGATGTCGCTGTAAGTTTTCTGCTACATATCATAAGCTTTCCTCTGCTCTAAAAGTAAGTAAAAATATCATCAGCACTATAGTTCAAACTGCCATTCTTTAGCTAATAATTTCATATCGTAAAACTAGAGTTTAGCGTTTTTTGTTCTGACAATGTTATCTTTACTTATATGGCGTCGAGTTGCCGAAGTTGAACCAAAGGCTGTTTACTAATTTGGACCGGTCGAATTTAGGGATCAATCGTAACAAATAATACTTAATGTCATTTAAGAATAGGTAATAGGTAGATGTTACATTTTTAGGCTTATTTTTCTAGGTTGCAAAACAATTTAAAAATAAGGAGTAAGTATGGCAACCTTTTTAGATTTGGAAGATTAAATAACGGGAATGTATGGGAAAGAAGATGAACCTAAGGTAGCTGTGGAAGCATACAGAAACGGTAACCATGAACTTAACGAGTGTGCTCGTATATACCGACGACTACCAAAAGCTACAATTAAAGAGATATCCTGATGGTAAAAGCATGTACTCAAATGAATTTCAGTTATTCGGAAGACAACCAACCTTTACAACAGAGATGGAAAAAATGGTTGCAGATCACCTTCTTTTATTTGAAGAGAGGGTTTTTTTTTTCCACAATCGATGATCCTAAACTTGCATTCGACATAGCACAGAAATATGAACTGCCTCATTCCTTCAACATAGAAAAGAAAATGACCGGTAAAAGGTGGTTTTCTTCATTGATGAGACAAATACACAGCTTTCCCTCCGTCAGCCAGAAGGAATATCAATGGCGAGATGTTGAAATGAAGCTGTTCTTAATACTACGGGTCTTATTTCCTTTTTAGTCATTGTTTTACCATGCGGTTCAATTTAAGCAACTGAAAGTCCAAATTAGGCAACCGGTTTCCTAACTTGGACCGTTTACACATTTCTAAATTTTAAGTAATGTCCATTTATGCTTTGTTTTTATTCACAGTATTAAACTAGCAGATGAAAGTGTACAACATATAGCTTCTTTTAAAGTATATTTTGTTTCGATTAGATAGATAATGTAGACTTTGGATCCCAAAATAAAAAAGTGGTGCAACATCCGCAACATTCCCCTATGTGCTTTTAAGATATCAAGGTCCCGAATTTTGTGCTCGACGGGAAATGCAAGATTTCGGACTATTACGCAAAGCTCGAAACAAAATACATTAACGGAATTTGTTGCTTTTAACTCAACATTGCCTGCATTGTAAAATGAAATAGTAAACTATTCTGTGGGTCCGAAATTGTCATAATCGAAATCGTTTTCCGAACTATATTAGTGCAGGATGTTTATGCAGTGTTCTGCAGATAAGTATTCTATAATAAACACGTGCGCCAGAAGAGTATGTACTTTAGAACAAGCGGTATCCTTAGGCACTGTCTTGGAGACATTCGTGTATATAAAATCATAATTAAGTTTATTAAGATCACTGTACACAGTGTATAAGCATCAAGTGTGTTGGTAATATAAGGTTTTGCTTGTGAATGTGTGAAAATGTTCCAACGTTATTTAAATTGTAATGTAATGCAGTTATCGCTTTGTTTCCACTTTCCCATTTTGACAAAATGCACTTCTGTTTTTTTCTGTTTATTTAAATATATGTACATTTCCACTGTGTGTTGTAGATAGCCACATTGAGTTAACACTCAGAAGGCCAAATAAATAAATAAAAAGAAAAGTATCACTTTTAATACGTTGCTTGTAGCGCAAGAAACTTCGTTGCTTGGTGTGAAGAACTGTTAGATTTTTTTTTTTTTTTCAAATGGCATAATGAAGCAGAATTTATGCTTATGATTAATTGTAAATGCAATATAAATTCCTATATCGTTTAATGATACGGGGTATTCATATGTTTTATTAGGAATATAATTTTCCCAATAACCTCAAACTGTGATTTAAAGAAAAATGTTTATACAAGTTATATTAACACTAAATATTTCTCATTTTTCAATGCTTCAAAGTGTATTCTGATTTTCCATCTTATGCCGTCCCTCTTACGATATTGCCCTGTGGAGCCCCGTCTCTGCATTACTTTATAGTACGGCCCTGGTAGAGTTACCTACTTCAATACCAATCCGAAACAACAAGGCCATAGAAGGGCCTAAAATTGCAACGCTGTACTAACTAGGCGCAGCCGTCAAACACCCCATAAACCATCCAAAAACTGAAAACGAAAAAGCCTCGTAGTAACTTTCCTAAGATTACACTGTCCATTAAAGTTTAACACATATTGCATTTTGCATATGTACTATCCTAACGTTGTTCGCATTATTATTACAAGAAAATTAAACATGAACCGTTCCAAAAACAATTTAACTGAAAACAATCCGTATGCACACAACATAAATAATACAATATATTTTAAAGATAAACAAATGTTTCCTTTCAGTACGCCTTATAACTAAAGCACATGGAGAAAACCTATTTAAGTAAAAAACTTGTGGGCTTCTCATTAATTCAAAAAGTCAACAATCGGATACGGATTTAAAAGTATATATAGTCAACCTTAAAAGGGGACGTAACGCTACTCTGATGCGTACACTTCTGTGAAGCGCACGTGTTTCTTACCGCAATTACAAAGCGCAGTGCAACAAACGAAGTGGACTCACACAAATGCAGCCGAACACAAATTTGACCTGAAGAGATTATGAAAGATAAGTTTCTTATTTCAGCGAATGATACCCCCAACGGCACTGTTACATTTGCAGCAACTTTACTCTTGTCTCGAGCGTTGCGTAAATGAAGTCCGAAATTTGACATTTCCTATCGAACACAAAACTCGGTACCTGGATACCTTAAAAGCACATAGTTCAAGCTATAGTTTGGCATTGTTAAACTAAGCGCAACAAGTTCCACTCTTGATCCCGCGGTGCGAAAATACTTAAAATTGCTATTATTTACACAAATAATACAGCTGGGAGGTTGGAGTTTGCGTCATTTAAGAGCAAAAAATTTAGTACAAAATTCCCACGCGGTTGTAATTCCGAAATTTTGTTTATAAATGTGATTTTCAGAGGTAGGGGTGCTAGCTTAATATTAAGCTAGCACCGCACTCTTAAATTTCGATATCCGGCTAAACGGCTCGAGCACAAAATTTTTGAATAGAGCAACAAATTAGCATAAAATTAGCACAAAATACTGGTATAAATGTTTTTTTTTAAGTTTTTATGGGGGGGGCGTACTAGCTTAATTCGTCTACTAACCGTCGAACAACACACACACCCATGCCCCAGGGAGGACTCGAACCTCCGACGGCGAGCAAACACGCGCTCCGCAGCGAGGCTCCTTACACCGCGCGGCTACTCCACCGTGGCTATTTTTAATGTCACATAATAACGTACAAGTGCCGCTGCTCCTAAATGAACTGCTACTACTATGATCGGTCCCACTGACATTCACCACGAAATATTCCGATTGATTATGACATTCCAAGCATCCAAGTGAAGTGCGGGAACAGTATTTAAAATGGAGGTCGCGGGTGGGTCTCTCTAATTTTGTTCAATTTGTATGAGAATTGCATTTTAATCATGAGGGAAATAACCGTAGTATAATTGCCTCAAAAAGCAGTTATACGGAATCCACGTGGTATTTTTGTAAGGAGTAGTTTCTTTTAGTGAGGAATACATTCGGATACGGATTTGTTCGTTACTCTAACAGCTTTACATACGTGTAGGAGAGACAGTGGAATGATACATGAATAATACCAGATCAAACTGTACAATTCTTATTTATAAAAGTATATTTTACATTCAACTGCGAGAAAAATTTAGTGCTTCAAATGTTTGTAAGGCTTTGGGACCAAACTGCAGTTATCAGTCCATATACTTAAAAAGTTCTTAAACTAACTTAAGGACAAAACACACACCCATCGCTCAGGGACGACTCTATAGGGATCAGTCTTGCACTCCGCAGCAATGGACCTTAGAGCGCATGGCTGTATTCATTTAAAATTGTGTAATGAACCTTAATTCGAAACAATTTTCTGAAGCTTTTACTCTCCAAGTTTCATTTCTTCCTTGAAGTTCTTATGTATTTTTTACTGTGTGCTGCCATATTATGTTGGTGTGCTTTTCAGTCCTATGACTGGTCTGATGCACCTCTTCGTGCTATCCTGTTCTGTGCAAGTGCAAGCCTCTTCATCTGAGAATAACAACCACAGCTAACATCCTTTTGAATCTGCTTACTATATTCGTCCCTTAGCCTCTCTCTACGATTTTAATCACACACACTTCCTCTTAATGTTGAGTTGTCGATACCTTGATGACTCAGAATGAGTCCCATCAACCTATTCCTTCTCTTCGTCAGAATATGCCAGACACTCCTTTTCTCCCCAATTCTGTTGAGCACCTCCTCGTTAGTTTTGTGATATACCTATAAAATCTTCATCATTCGCCTTTAGCACCATATTTCAAAAGCTTCTACCGTCTTTTTGTCTGAACTCTTTATCGTCCACGTTTCACTCCCATACAATGATACACTCCAGACAAATGCTTTCAGAAAGGACATCCTAACATTTAAGTTAATTTTGGATGTCAACAAATTTAGCTTCTTACGAAACGCTTTTCTTTCTATAGCCATTCTTTACTTCAGCGATCAGAAGTTATGGCACGCAAGCCACCCCACGTCGGCAACGTCTGTGGTTCATGAGGGTGGAGCCTTATTAAAAAACTAGTCAATGGACATGTATGACATAAATATAGGTGTACGCTAAATAATCCTCAGCATTTGTCGTAGCACCACTTTTCAAAAGCTTCTATCTTCTTCTTGTCTGAACTATTAATTGTTCATGTTTCACTCTTGTACAAGCCAAGACTCCAGAGAAATGCTTTAATGTTCTTTGTTAACAAATACCTCTTCTTCAGGAACGCTTTTCTTGTCATTGCCATTCGCTGTTTTATATCGCCTGTACTGCAACCATCTTACGTTATTTTACGCCCAAGTAGCGAAACTCATCTAAGTCAACATTCCGGAGATTGATTTGAACACCACAGTGCTTTACTAGGAATGGTCCTGGTATGCCGTTGCCTTCCTCCGACTTTCGAACTTACTTACCCAGCCAGTTATAGGGGGACCTACGTTTTAACGTCCCAGCATTTTAATTCATTCTCAAAATATCTCTTTGCTTTCCACCACAACTTGCACGAATAACATCGGAAAAAGGCTCTAACCTGGTCTTACTCCCTTCATGCCCTTCGATGCTTATGACTGCTGTCTGGTTTCTGTACAAGTTGTAAACAACCTTCCGTTTCCTATATCTTAATCGTCTTGATATCACAATTTGAAACAGTATATTCCAGTCAATGCCGCCAACAGCTTTCTTCAAATCTATATGTGGTAGTAAAGTACGTTTTCCTGTTCGTAATTATTTTCTAAGGCCGGTATTATACTATCAAATTATTGGACAAAGAATCTGGACAAAGAATTGGACAAAGAAATTGTTGTGTCCTTTCCTGTCGGACATAAACAAAAGGGTTCGTCGCCACCCGGAGGATTAAGGGCGCTGCGAAGCCCCCACTAAAACACCAAGATTGATTAGTGACATAGCAACTGATTAAGAGGGCTCTCGTGGACTGCGCTGACTGAGCAGACAAAGACCAGGCGAAGACCTGCTACTCGGTCGTTGACTCCCCTCTGCGCATGACGTCGGCGGATACCTTCTGTGCGGTGGCGCGATCTTCGATGATTCGCCGTCGACGCCTCGATCTATCGACGACAGTGCTGCTGCCTGGTGGCGCGCGTTAGGCTTGTGACGCAACAGAAATATTGGACGTAGTGTAACGGAAATGTCGTCCAATATTTGATCAAATCTAACGTCTCGCTTTAGATTTGATCAAAGAAATCGCTCGCCTTCTGTTCCCTGCGATGAGAAATGTGACCGCTCGAAGCGCTAGTAGTAGCAAATAGCTTATAAAGATAATAGCGGAAACTCTGCCGTGAAACGGGCGAAGCGCACCCGAACACCACCTAGCGGCTCGAGTTGTCAACTAACACAGGGCGTTAACAGTCGCTTTACGTTGTTATGTACACAAGGAAGACTTTCTTGATCGTCGTCTTAGTTGATGGAGCTAGAAAATGGTTGGAAGACGGCTGTAATAACTGTAAACAGCAAAGCACTCCAAAATCATTCTTCAGGTTTCCAAAAAAATACAGAGATGTATGATAGCTTAAGCAGGCAACCATTAGGCCTACTCAGATAATTTCCTTTTACGATCTGATTTACCTTGTATATATATATATATATATATATATATATATATATATATATATATATATATATATATTGTTTACAGATGCAGCCAATGGGTTATTCTTAGTCGAATAGCTGGCTTGGGTGACATTTTGCAAAAGAAGGGTCCCAAGCATTTGAATAAAAAATACGTAGTATGCGCAGACCACTTTGTGGAGAAAGATTTTAGAAATAAGAATCTGTTAAGGCAAGGGCAAGTGTTGTAATTTGTAATTTGCTCTTCGCGTATGTAAAAAAAAAAAGTTGTTATTGTAGCATAACAACAACGTTTAATGGCAATTCACACCTAAAAGCTTTCTCGTCTTCACATTGTTTGCACCTTGATGGGTTTATGCCGGTCTGTTGGATTTGTATGCTAAATTTCGCATTGCAATAAGGACAGTCACGGTCAATACTTTACTGTCTCCCCCGCAAGACTGAGTGAAATGTCTGCTGAAGACAAGAGTTAATGTATCTCTGTGTGCTGATATCAGTATCAATGAAGGTAAACATATTGAAACAAATGCGAGACATTTATTATGTCTTGGGCTTGTAGTATGTTGGAACATGAAAAATGTAAAATGTCTCTGGCATCATATAATGATAATGAGCATGAAGTAGCCAACTTCCATATCTAGATGAAGATATATGACAAACAAAATGCTTTTTCCCAATGGTTGTGCTCAGAGTATTTCATTTTTAGACAAAATTTTGAAAAGTGCGTTATTAAAAGCACTTATGGTGTTAGGAGCAATTGATCTCCTTTCTCATGAGTGAATAAGCCGAATTAAGAGGCATGTGTAATAGCTGTCTTTTCTTGTTGGAACAAACGTTTGCTAATAAGAAAAATGATTCGTCAGCATCACAATTCAGAAGCCTAGTGTCATGGAAAGTAACTCACAAATAGGCCCACGAAATGTGAGTACATGCATAGGATTAAAACTTACTTATTGTATTATTTTGCGTTCGAATTCTACCCAAATAAACTGTACAGAACCGATTGTTTTAGTTTCTTTTTAACCCTACACCTTAAATGAATTATCATCCTACATAATTTCTTAAATTCGCAGCAAATATAAACCTTGTATTGTAATTGCGGTTCGCAGGGAAACAAAATTATGAATAGCAGACGTGAAGCCATGTACAGTATACAACTCGAGTCAACAGATGGCACTGCTAGCGGTGTCGCCTGGCAAACGCATGTAAATTCCACGAAGTTTCCGCTATTATTTTTATAAGCTATTAGGTGGTAGTACAGCCTCATCGTGCTTAGAAGTGTTGTATTTAGAAGTGCCGGCACAATTTTTGCTATTCACAGAATATATACATCAACTGCGATTTTTTTTTTTTTTTTTTTTTTTTTTTTTTTTTTTTTTTTTTTTTTTTTCCGGGGCTCCCTTCTCCCCTACACCCCGTCCTTACACTCTCCAAGTTTGCCTTCATCGGCGAGCTTCTAGTGCTATCATATGGTGCCGCTGACTGCCGGTACGGGAGGTGGAAAAGAAAAATAGCAGTAACGGAATAAACAATCATAAACTAGAAAGTACATAGGAAGATAACAAAGAAATACGACATTTTCCCCTTCTGGGAATGGCAGTCCTAGGTGGCCAGTTTCGTTTCTTTACCGAACAGGGTTCATCGTAAAAAATTCTTCGCCGCTGTGACAAACAACGGAAATTTTACCTGCAAGACGTATACTTTTCAACTAATTACAGTATAACACTCCACATAATGAACAATTAAATTTAATGTTCACTGTAGCGAACAACTAAACGGATAAACCAAAAGTGTCTTCATCAACAAACACAACATGGATGGAGCAAAGAAATTTCTCTCTTGCAGAACAATGACGCGGCATGTAATTTCTTAAAAGTTAGAAAATTAGATCATATCTGCTATTCCACAGCTTCCTAGTGAATTCCGATGACATGTGTCAAACAAGTCACACGAAGCAGTTTATAAAAAGCATCCTCCATCTAGAGGAGACACGATGACATCCGATGGTTCCGAACTATTCCTAGATATCACAAACGAAAAGCAAACAAATGTCACAGTTAAACAACAATGCAATTTCAAAATCCGAAGTATCAGCACAGTCCAGGGTTCCCTCATCTTCCCCTCGTCACTCCGTCACAAACTCCACGAAGCGTTAACAAGATTATGAAAAACAGTAGTGAGAGATATTTTTATGAAATTTTGAAAAGTCTCTTGATAATGTATGTGTCCTCTAATATACTGATGTTGTTCCCACAAAAACATGAGGAATTGAGTTGCATCGGTAAGTTCCAGATGAAAGATGGCATACGTCACATGCGCGACGATCCAGGTAGTGGCCGCCCGTTTACTTGCGGGGAACGGCTTGAAGTCCGGAACCAGTATTGTAGTGGCATCAAAACAATCAGCGGTATTGCGACTGACGATGCGCAACATCTCGCGAGCAATATCCCACGTCAGTTTGAAGCGGGGACACGTGACACGGTGTTCCACAGTGTCAACTCCACCGCAGGTATCGCACAGGTCAGACGGAGAATGTTTTATCGTGTGCAGCCGAGCGTTAGTCGCGACAGTTTTATTGGCGACCTTGTACCAGGTAGCCTTGACATGCGGGGAGAGATATCGGGCCGAGATGTTCTACCACGCGATCTTCCACAACCGTCGTGGGTTCCGAACTTCAAACGTGTTAGGCGACGGGTTTCCTCTAACTGCTTCATAAAATTTCTTTGCTGTCCTATTGCGTGGCTCGAAGTATTCAGGTGAAATATAACTCTTCTGCATGAAAAATTGGCGCACATACATTAACCGGAAAGGAATTGCCATCGGGTTAAGTGGAGCGACCTGTGATTCCGGTTGATGGATACGGAAGAACTCAGCCGTAGGCCCGCGGGGGTGTTTCTCACAGACGGCAAGTGTTCGATGTACTAACAGCGCGGCGCTCTTAGCCGGCAGGTCGATCAGTCCAAGTCCTCCCTCTGCCGGTGGCAACGTGCAGGTCGCGTGAGAGACTTTGAAAATCTCTCCTCTCCAAAGCAACCAATATACTGCCTGCACGATTGCTCTACCTATTTCCTTAGGTAAGTGAAAAACTTGCGCCAAAAACCATGCCTTGGACAACAAGAAACCATTAATGAGAAGCACTTTTTGTCCCAATGCGAGATACCTACGGGAATGCAACTTTGCTATAGCCCTAATAGAGTTAAGTAGAAGACGCCAGTTGTAAGACGTCGTCCTTTGTAGGTTGGCTTGAAAGGAAATACCTAAGATGGTATGCTTGTCACTGATCGTAAACCAAGGTCTACGTATCTGCACAGAGGACAGACGTATCGGAAGCAGCACAGTCTTGCATCGATTGACGTCGGAGCCTGAAGCACGGCGATACAGCTGCAGCACTGAGTACGCCACGTCGACGTCGTCCCACCTGCTGACGAACAGTCCGAGGTCGTCCGCGTACGCGCGGCACACAACCCGCGCGCCTCCCACCGTTATCCCCTGGCACATGGAGGTCAGTTTTCGGAGGAGGGGGTCCAACGCGATGGCAAACAAACCCATAGAAAGGGGGCAGCCTTGTTTCACGGAACTGTGTAGCTTCACCGGGTCTGACAGACAGCCATTGATCATTATTCGTGAGGTGGAATTTGTCAGCAGGTGCATAATGGCGGTAATAAATTTTGTGCCAAAACCAAGTTTGAACATCACCTTCCGCAGATATTAATGGTTCACCTTATCAAATGCCTTAGCAAAGTCAACGGATAACACTGCTAAAGGCGTTTGTGTTGTCGCAGCAAATGCAATGGTGTCCCTATATGTGAGTAACGCATCGAAAATTGTTCTGCCCGGAACGGCACAACACTGATATTCGCTGATCACCTTGGTCAAAGCAGTACGTAGTCGAGCAGCAAAACAACGAGCAACCAACTTATAGTCTCCGTTTAAAAGAGTGACCGGCCGCAGGTGAGCTGCGTCACATTTGCGAACATCCTTCGGCAACAAAACAATGACGCCCTCTAGAAAGGCTGCAGGAACAGTAACGCCGTTAACGATTTCATTGACAATGTCCGTAAGTGTGTCACCCAACAAATTCCAGAAACGCAAATAGAATTCAGGAGGCAGACCGTCAGCCCCAGGAACCTTGCCTCTGGCGCTGGTTTTAAGTGCATGAAGAACCTCATCTGCTGTGAAACGTTCGTATAGAGCCATCCTATCCACCCGCGCGAGAGGATGTGGGAGGCCTTGTAGAAGAGCGTGAATCGCAGCATCGTCTATGTCTGCACGTTGAAATAGGGCGGTAAAGTAACGATGTGCCTCTGACAACATCGCAGCATTAGTAGTGAGACGCTCTCCATTACTTGATTGCAGAAAAGGCAACTGGCATTGCTTCCGGCGTTTCATTTCCCGCGTTATGTGATAAACAGATGGTGCCTCACCAGGGATATTGCCGTCAGGTTGACTACGGATGATTGTACGTTCCGACTGAGCTCGCTGTAGCGACAAAAGTTCCGCCTTGATGCGCTTAAGCCGTGGCAAAAAGTCACTTGCATTACGAAGATCTGCACGGACAGCATCCTTCAAGCACTGAAGATAAAACTCAACAGTCTTTCGACGCCAAAACGCCTTCTCTGCACTGTAAGTTTGCAAAGTACTACTCAGTGTGGGTTTAGCACTATTAGTCCACCAACCTATTACAGTACGATAGTTTGCGCGCTTTTCTAAACATTGAGTCCAGGTTTGCTCGATTTCCACCTGAAGAACAGCATCTTGTAAGTGCTGGATATTGAACCGCCAAAGTCCGGGTCGTTTTAATTTCACCAAATTTGGCAACGTAACACGGCAAGTATAGGCACTGTGATCAGAAAACGCTAAGGGCTGTGCGCCGACACTAAATATGTTAGGCGCACAGTTTCTCGTCACATAAATACGGTCCAGTCGGCTCTGTCCCGTCACATAAAAGTGCGTAAACTCCGTGTAAGTAGGGTGGAGTTGTCGCCACGAGTCCACAAAATTAAGATCGGAAATTAAAGCCTGCAATGACGAGCATTTGTGCGGGTGAGGTTGCTGGTCCGCATCATCAATTACACAATTAAAGTCGCCGCCCAGTACCGTGGTGCTATTGTGTCCAATGAGCAACGGGCAAACGTCGGCAGCAAAAAACTGATCACGTGCGTGCCGGTTATCTGTACCTGACGGGGCATAGACATTGACAAATAACACATCCTCTACAGTACACGCAATGCCTCGACCATCCGGTAGTTTAACAACATTTCTAAAATCCCATACTTGGTTAATTAAAATTGCAGTGCCACAAAGTGTTTCTGGATCAAGGTTTAAAATTGAATTAAAACCTGGTACAAACTCAACTTCAGCGGTCTTCACTTCTTGTAAAAAGACAACATCAGCCTTAATAACTGTTAAAAAATCTATTAGGGACTCAAGTTTATGTGCACGCTCGATCTTGTTAATATTGACAGTGGTGACCGTGCAAGCATTCCCGCGCACAATAGAACACGTACTAAGGTTCAGAGGGGACGACGAAAAACTAGAGTTCTTGGGCGGGGTCCGCCCCCACGCTACGCTGCTGATCCTGAGCCCACTCCATCGGCGCGATGTTTACGACCGGCAGGCCGGCGGCTGCCGCGCTAGCCGAGCCCGAGTCCCGCGTGACGTCACTGTGCGAAGCCCGCCGCGTGCGCTGAGACACCGCGGCCGCCTCGTCCTCGCTCTTCCTCTTGCCCGCGGTCTGTACTTCGACACTAGGAGAGCGCAGACTTTTGCGCGCATCCTTGCGTTCGCTCCTACGGGGTTCGCCGATGGGTTTTGCGAAAACGGCGGAGTCAGAAGTCGACTGTTCGCCCTCATTGCTACTGTCGTCCGTAGGCGACGTTTCCTTCGACGTCTTGTTACGGCGCCTCCTCTTCTTTTTCGCGACCGTTACTTCCGATTCCGCATCACCTGACTGAGAAGCAAACGGAACCTCGGTTTGCGAAACAACCTCCATCGATTCCTGAACAGGGGCGGGTTCTTCACTCACAGATGCGACAAGTGGGACAGGATTCAAAACCGGTGCCTCCACCTCCACTGACCAATCTCCCGACATCTCCGGACGCGGTGAAGCAAGCCCTTGCACAACGTCACTAAATAACGGTTCTGACTGTGCTCCGGTAACGACCGTCGGTTCCCGAGGCAACTGCACAGGGCGCCGACCTTTGTTTGGACAGTCACCACGAAGGTGTCCTACCGTATTACAAATCCCACAAGTTTGCGGTTGTCCAGGGTATGAAACAAACGCCCGACTACCACCGATAATCAAGTAAGACGGGATATGTTTCCGTAGGTTGACCTTCACAGTACGAACACCGCTGTCCACTTGATAGTAATACGGATCCGACCACTTTTCATTGATAATACCATTTGCAACAACATCACCGTACGGACGTAAAGCAGTTTCAATCACTGAATTAGGACATTCGAAAGGTACATTGAACACCCGTACGTCACGAACTCCCTGCCCAGCGTGTTGCACACGGACGTCACTAATAGAGCCATCCACGTGTTTAAATTTCCGAACCCCGTCATTTTCGGACACAACCTTTTCACAAACGTCATCATCCGACAATTTCAAAAACACTGAATACAAGTAGAAGTCAATTTGCAGTCCTAGTACTACTTCCCGTGGCAAACTAAGCGTATCCCGAATCCATGAATGTATTTCAAAACCGGTGGGCCGTAACGACTTCCGATCAAAAATGCATTGCACCGTACGATTTCGAAGTGGATTGAATGCCATTTCACTCACCGAATTAATGAAATTGTATAAAGCGCAGCCAAGCGAAGCGAAGACCGCTCCCACGAAGCCAAGGAGGCCGGTGCCGAGACGTAAACACGCCGCCGAGCCGGAGAGCGCGAGCACACGTGTTTCCTGACGGACAACCAGCCAAAGTGCTAGGCAAGCACGACACTGGTGACCCCTACACCGCTGGGGACACAGTGATCACCGCACCTGCAAGGACTACCTAAGCACGCCTCCCGTCAGATACAAATTCCCAGCTCCGCCCTGCCCACAGTACTCAAACTCGTAGTTATGAAACTAATTCCCGTAAGAGTAAGGGCTTCAAACTTGCACCCCCCCCCCTCCCCACTAACGATAGGATCATTGCCCGTCACCGGCAGGGGCAAGTTTGAAGCCCTTACTCTTTCTATGGTAACTGTTCCTACTATTGTGGCAGGTAACGTGAAAGTAGGTCCGGAAATGGAAAATGTCACATGCCGTGCCATTGATTATCAATCCCTGACCATGGAGTTCCAATCTTTGTGTTTTTCCATTTGCCGCCCTTGTTCATAACATGTGTAAATAATATTCGTAGGGTTTGCTGCCGAAAACACCCAATGCTGACCTACTTTCTTAAAAAATTCCTGATTCTCTGCTATAACTTCTTTCCAGCATTCCTTGGCTAAATTATTCGAGCAAAGCAATGAAAATTCACAAGTTTTGAAACTGTACGCATTAATTTTGTGGAGCAGCAAATAGTAACAGGTCCTACATTGCACTGATTTAGTTCTTGCACTGACAGTAGTATGTGAGTGCGTCTATCTGTAGATACCAACAATATGTCCCGCATTTTAAACTGTACCATCTTGCGCACTGCCTCTCAATATATCGGATCTGTAGTATTTCATAACTCAGGAATTTACATCCTCCACATGTAAGTGGAATTTTGATATTAACCTCCAACCTTGTGCTCACTTGTCTGCTTGTTACCGATGCCATCCGATAATAGATGGATAGTGCTTTGTCTCAGTCGGTCGACAAAAATGCTAGTGGTGACGGTAATTTTGCTCTAATCCTCTCCAGTCCGTCCTTATATTGTTCTGGCGATAGCAACGCTGCCGACAATTGCCCACGAGAGGCGTGTAGTGATGCCTCTTCTAACTCCGCAGTTTCAATACGGGCATAGGTTATGCTTTCTCCGTAGCATCTTTGCAAATCACAGCTGTCTATCAACCTTTCCCAGATGTTCCTTAACTACGTTAAAATCGCGGTTTGTTGGATTCGCCAATAGTTGAACGTGCGATGACAACGTGGCAGCCAGGATTCGCAGTTGCTTAGTATTATTTAAGACGTCATTCTCGTCGTATGCAAGTCTAATGCCGACGCGGTGGCCGAGGGGACTGAGGCGCTCCCGTCGCGGTCTGCACGGCCACTACGGTCGGGGGTTCGAATCCCCCCTCGGGCATGGATATTTGTGCCGTCCTAGTTCGAAAAGTAGTTCATAAGTAGTTTGTAAGTTTAGGGACTTATGACCCCGTAGTTAAGTCCCATAGACTATACAAACATTTGAACAAGTCTTATGTCTCCTGGTTGCCTCTCACGCTCCTCTGGAGCTGCTGTAATACCTCATTAATGTTCTTAAGGTCCTCAGAATACGCTCTTCGCAACACTGTTTTCAAAATTCGTCCTCCTGCATCCAACTAACTCCTCTTCCGATGTACACGCGGATTTTTGTCGTAACTGAGTCTTAGTAATCCATTATCAGTTCCCTGCACTTGCACTGTCTAAGCGCGTAGTAATGTATTGTGGTTTGTACCATTTTCATTCTCTTAACCATTTCCTTTTTGCGTTTTCTTTTTGATGGAGCCTATCGACAAAGGAGGTACCAACTCAATATTACCCTTGAAAGGTCTAACCCTCCTGAGATGTTCATCTACTGTACGAGTTGGTAGCTGTAACTTGACGTTTACAGGAGACGTTCAAATGTTCAAATGTTTGTATAGCTTATGGGACTTAACTACGGGGTCATCAGTCTCTAAACTTACAAACTACTTATGAACTAGCTAACACTAAGGACGGCACAAATACCCATGCCCGAGGGAGGATTCGAACCCCCGACCATAGTGGCCGTGCAGATCATGACTGACGCGCCGCAGTCCCCACGGCAACCGCGGCCGGCTACAGGTGACGTCATCTCAATGACTTCATATGGGCCATCATACCGAGAAACAAATTTCTTCGTCTTCCCTCTCGGTACACAAGGATTTAATATGTAACATTATCCATTGTCCCACATGAAATTTCGGTAATGTTGCCTTACAATTATGTAGTCTTTCCTGACGTTCTAGGGCCTTAGTATTCATCTTCTTAACTTGACGCCAGACCATTTTCATACGCTTTGCGAAATCCTCCACCTGAGAAATATCGTCTTTTTTGGTGCTTCATGCATAAATCGAAGGGAGATCTCATTTTTCACCAAATACCACCTCATAAGGAGATAAGTCAATACTTTCGTGCACTTTGGTGTTGTGCGCGCAAGTGAAGGCGTTGAGATGCTTATCCCAATTGTTGTGTTGTGAATTAACGTAATAGCTAAGCATTTTAGCTGTTGTTCGATGTACCATCTCTGTCCTGCCGTTCGACTGCGGATGATATGCGTTATTCTTTAATGTGCAACAACCGACACAATTGTTTAAGTAATTCTGCCATAAATGTTGCTCCTTGATCTGAAATGATAGTGTCCGGAACGCCAGTTTTCAATATCCATTCATTCAGTAACACCTGAACTACGGTCGTTACTTGCTGATCAGGTATTGCAACCATGGTACGAAACGAGAAAAATAGTCAATTATAGTGATATGCGAGGTACGTCCAGAAAGTAAGTTCCGTTTGGTTATATAAAACAAACGTGTACAGATATAGAAAAAATATTTATTGTCCAAAAATCTACAACTGTTGAACTATTTTTCAACATAGCTTCCAAAAAATTGTAGGCACTTGTCATAGCGTGGCACAAGTTTCTGTATGCCTTCTTCATAGAAGGTTGCCGCCTGTGTATTCAGCCATGTGGTTGCATGTTCTTTCAGCTCGTCATCATCGTTGAAATGTTGACCACCAAGGACAGATTTTTAGGTGCAAGGAGAAAGTGGCTAAGAGCGAGGCCCGGGCTGTACGGAGGATGATCAAACACGTCTCAGTGAAATCCCCGTAAGAGTTGTTTGGTCACATTCACCAAATGAGGTCGGGCACTATCGTGGAATCAAACACCACCTTTTGATGGAAATCCTCTTCTTACACCCAAAATTTGTCTTGTCAACACTTCAACGATGACGAGCTGAAAGAACATGCTACCACATGGCTGAATACACAGGCGGCAACCTTCTATGAAGAAGGCATACAGTAACTTGTGCCACGCTATGACCTCAGCCTACAAAATTTCGGCAGCTACGTAGAAAAGTAGTGAAACAGTTGTAGATTTTTGTACAATAAATATCTTTTCTGTATCTGTACACGTTTGTTTTATATAACAAAACGGAACTTACTTTGTGACGTACCTCGTACATCGATTACCTGCAGGGGTTTGAATTAGTGGCCCAAAAATGTCAATTCCTATCATCGCCCTAGGTTTATCTGCTCCTGGAAGTCTCTGCAGTTCTATTCGTTTGACGGCTGAGTTGCGCCCTCTGTGCACATGGGATTCAATTTTTTACATATTGATCTACGTCCTGTTTCCGCGTTTTTCACCAATAGTTCCGTGCTATTCTGCGCTCAGTTTATCTTTTCCTCGAGTGACCTGCCAAAATAGAATCATGATCCCGCTTTAGAATTTCTTTACGCATCGCAGCTGGCACAAGAATTCGCGGTCCGTTACGTGTTGACCTAAAAAGAATTCCGTCATTCAAGCAGAATTGCGGCTGATGTCAAACTGCTGACAGTCCGGTCGGTCTGTTGAACATTCTTCCAGTTTTCTCTGTCAATTCGTGCACATTCCATGCTTTGGATTTTCCTACTGAGTCCGCCAACGGAGCGTTGAGTGGTCTGTTGCTACCTTGAACTTTCTACCGTGTAAGTAACATCTAAAATATGTTATTCCAAAAACTAAAGCCAACATCTCACGCTCTGTGGTTGAATAGTTCCTTTTCGCGTTATTGAGCTGCGTGGATGCGTAAGCTATAGGATGTTCCCGACCATTCATTTCCTGACACGACCACACCTACTGCATAGTTGTATGCATCACACGATAGTGTAAATTGCCTGTTGAAATCGGGAAAAATCAGCACAGGAGCAAATGTCAAAAATTCTTTCAATTTTCTGAATGCTAAATCGCATTCCGGAGACCAAATAAATTTAGCATTCTTCTTTAATAACTGGGTAAGGGGTCTTGCAATTTCTGCAAATTTTGGAGTATATTTCCTGTAGACGTTTGTTACTTCTAAATAAGATTGTAAATGTTTTACAGTTGTTGGTATGGGATAATCTTTTACAGCTTGTACAAATTTGGGATCCGCTCGAATTCCTTCTTGAATAACGGACCTCCTTCAAGGCAAAGTGGCACTTATTCCGACTCAGCATTAACTTTGCGGCAAACACACGGTCAAACACGTCACGCAAAAGTGACACATACTCTTGCAAATTCTTGGAAAAAATAATGATGTTGTCCAAGTACACCATGCACTGTCTGAACTTATGACCCCATAAAACACTATACAAAAAAAATAGCAACTGTTGAAACGTAGCTGGGGTGTTGTTCAGTCCAAAGGGCACACATTATACTGATAATGACCATCTGATGTAGAAAAAGCTGTCTTCGGCCGATCTTCTGGCGCTACTTCGAGTTGGTGGTACCCGCTTCGTAAAACCAAAGTTGTGAAAAACTGACACTGACCGAAATTATCTAAGGTTTCCATGATATTCGGGATTGGGTAGGAGTCTGTCACTGTTTTCTTATTTAAAAATCGATAATCACAGCAAAACCTCTACACTTTCTCACCATTTGGTGATTTTTTGCAATTAGTACCACGGGCGCGGACAAGAGACTCTTACTTTCCTCAGTAATATCATCTCGCAACTGCTAATCTATTAATTGCTGCATAACAGGCTGCAAACAGTGAGATACGCGGTATTGCTTTTTGGAAACTGGCACCTCGTTCCTGGCGGGAATGTAATGCTGTACTAGAGGTGTTGCAGATAACTGGCCTGAAGGATTAAACAATTCAATATATTCTTTTAACAAAGCTTCCATGGCAACCTTATCCTGTCCCTCCAAATGTGCAACATTATTCTTTAGTGCTAACCAGTCGACAGTTTTTACCGGCGTTGCTTCCCTTTGTGTAAAATTATCTTCAAAGTAATGTTCATTTAATACTTCCAAATTTGCTACTGGGGTACCCTTCACTAACTGTACCTCTTTGAGCCCAAAATTATCAATGCTAACGGGTACTATCCTCGTACTTTCAATTTACCGCACGTAGGCTACGCTTCGTCGTACAAAACACCTGGCTGGGTCCAGCCTGTCATTTTCCGATAACGGTTCCACAACACGCGACGTATTTTCTGGCAAATCAGCGCCTCCTTGACACCAGATTAGCTTCCCTGATGTTATCACGCGAGCTAACTTTGAGGGACCTAGTCTGCAGTTTAAGTGGGTTCCTTTGCGCGTTGGGCGAACCTTCGACTGTAATGGTATCTCGGCGGAGGCGCCTAAATGAAACAACGTTCCATCCAGTTCCACCCTACACCGTTCCAAGTCAACTTTAGCGTGATGA
This sequence comes from Locusta migratoria, assembly GCA_026315105.1. NCBI lineage: Eukaryota > Metazoa > Arthropoda > Insecta > Orthoptera > Acrididae > Locusta > Locusta migratoria. The sequence continues at coordinate 331,134,153 of CM048745.1, forward strand.
GCAACCAGAAAGTCTAACCCAAGAATGACATCGTATTTGCTGTCTACCACAGGAAGAAATTTAACTTCTACCTGAAAAATCGTTCCACCTACTAGGAAATCAAGAGCACTTGATCCAAATGAACTTACTGGCACCCACCAACGCCGCTCATAGTCCAGCGTGGTGATTTTAACGATTTCTTTCCGAGCATGCCCCTGCTCGGGCTTAGAGTGTGGCGGTACTTTTGTGTATATGATCCCTGTAGTACTAGGCAGTGACACATACGAAAGTTTTTTTCGTCCTTACAGTTTGAACACGAAACAATCAGTGCAAAAGAGGAAAAGACTCTGTTCTTTTAGCAATGACAACATGAAACTGAAACAAACAGTTCAATATTTCCGAAGTCTCCCTCCTTTCACAATAAGAAAACATAGTAATAACAACTCTTATATTAGTTTCTGAATACAAGTAGGTAACTAGTCGTAAATATATATTAACCATATAGTCAAAGACTAACACTGAATTTTCTTCTGTCTGTTAAAAGATACTTCATTAAACGCGAAAAATGTCCTCAGTTGATGAGTGTTATTTTCCACTTTATTTGTTGCAGTGCATCTGCAATTCAATGTAAAACACATTTACAGGAGTGGAAGTATGTGAGTAATATTTTGTTAATTACACGCTAAATGCAACGATAGAGATTGTCATTATAACAGAAAACAAACTTCGTATACCTTCATTTTGCTCTCGTTTGTTTTCATTACAAATTCCCTAGCGTCCACCAGTGGATAGACTATAGCTCCCGCAGCGTGATACATGCAAAATCTTGATAATGGATGCGTATCGATAGAGTACTGTAATGGGCTGTTGTTTCACTCTAGAGATTTCACTGGAAGATTAGAACTGATCGTGTCCCCAGGTAATAGCCGCATAAATATCTGTCAATCATCGATTTTTCTGTTTCAGTGTCTGTTCGATTTCTTCTCTGTCTCAGTTTCTCTCCTCCCCTCTTTCGTATGAATTCCTTTATGTCGTCCAGTTGTCGGCTACCGGAATTTGAAATACTGGAGGTCCATATAGGACAAGGGAAGTAGAAAACAAATTGATGACATGGGATAGGACGGAATCTAGTCACGAACATGGCAAATTTGGTATGCTAACACTGTGATCATTCTACGGCACTGGCTGTTGGATTACTAATCTAGTCAAGTATGTTAAGTATCTATTTTTCTTTATGTAGACGAAAATCTACAGACTAAAAACTGCCTCCCAAAAAAATTAAATCACTATACGACTCATAGTAACGAGGATATAACGTCAGAAACATTTATAATCACGAAAAACTTTCTTTTGGCTAGAATCGAGGGCAAATAAAAATTTGCATACCTTGTGAATTTGATACACTAAGCATTTCAGAAGAGACTGCAACTAGTCACCTTTTATTAGGGACTGGTTGCAGGTTTTCCTCTACATTCATCACAGTTGGAGGTTCCACATTCATAATGGTTACAAATTTTAATTCATCCAGGTAAATGGAACAATGAAAGACAACAATAGGCGACTGGTAGCAGTTTTTTTCTGGAAGGCACATTACCCACACTAAATTGAGTGTTTTATAATGAGAGCTCTCAGCGAATTCAACAAACATTTCATTTTTAACGAAATCGGACGTTTGGTGCTGCTTCATACATGGTGTTCCGTTCTATATTGAATGTCGAAGCACACCTGCACAGATACCAGGTGAGATGGGCATAATATACCTAGGCATCATCATCTTCTTCTTTGTTTACACAAAACGTTCATGAGATTTCACGTCATAAATCAAGAGATGCGAGACAAACTACTACATCGCGAGATAAAGTTGCACATTTCCTCGTAAACCAGCCCTATTTCTTAGATATTCTCCTATAAAAATAAATTTTTCGTAAAAGGGGATGGACAGAAAAAGAAGTCATAGGACAGGTACTAAGTCAAGGCTACAATAAATAAATTCATACCCATGCAACGGCGAGTCTTCAGTTAGTCTGTAATAATTGCGGGTAGCAAGATGCAGGTGGGACAGAAAATTAGCATACGTTTATGGAAGGAAACGATACTGTCGGAAACATAGGAAAATATCAGCTTTACATACGTATGTGATGCGGTATTTGCGTAAACCAAAATCAGTTCACGGACATATAAGTAGTTGTAAAAATGAAGTAAGGATGCGAGATAAGGTGTGCAGGACAGATCTACGTCCTTGGCTCTGCCACAACAGTGTACGAGTGCAAAGCCCTTTTTAAACGATGAACTAACGTGTAATGGATTGATAAATTGATAATGCGTTGGGTAAATGGCGGTCGTGTGTCGTTTCAACGGGATCACTAGTATGATCGAGCTAGAATGTTAATCATAGCGATAAAGAAACATTGCTATTCCTAAATTCGGTTCTAGTGGGTTCACTGAGCATGCGGGAGCTGGTAGCTGTCTGCTGCAGTCACGGCTCCCATCAGTCCGCCATTTTTATTCCTAGTTACGTCTATTTTGACTTTTATCACAGTTTGTGGTTGTTTCATTGTCGCTAGTGACTGTATTATATGTATATTAATGAAGGTTTTTAAACCTTGGTATATTTCATAATTATGTAGTGACACGCTAATATGAAAACACGACTACTGCTGTAGAATTTATGGAATGGAATAAAGCTGCTATCACACTTTTAATAGAAGCGTATAGCGAAGAACCATCCTGTTTGATGTTAGGAATTGCCAGTAGCACAAGGTACGTATTTTTTCGCTCATGGTCACAGAAACTCGTAAATATTCGTTAATAAAACTAGCAGCGTCGGATTTCTTTGCGTTGTTACGACATGCCAGGACGGAAAAATTAGAAATACTTCCGGAATTCAGTCTCTCATTACCATGGTGTACTCGTCGCGGATTTCTTCTTCTCTTCTCTGAAGCTACGGTCGCATCCAGCTTCAATTTTTTTCCGTCAGCGTAAGCCAATGCAAATTGCAGCCGTCGCAATGGCTAAGTTTACTGGTTGTGAACTCACTTCCAGAAAATGTAGTACTGGTGTATAACCCTGCAAAACGATAAGACTCGCGACATTCGCTAGTAGCGTTTACTCACTGATTACGTTTATCGTGTAAACACGTTACCGTAAGATCTTGATTGAGTTTATAGTTCGTCAATAGTAAGCTAGGAGTCTTTCACTAGACTATTATCTCGTCCACTTTCGTTCGACGTTTAAAAAGAATTTAACTTACCGTACACTATGAGGAAAGACAGTCTGTCGCCGTTTATTAAAGCTTACGAAACTACAATCGCCAACATTCTCCTTCGAATGCGAAAATATATTGTTGACTCTCACTTGCATAGGTAGAAATGATCATCAGAATAAAATACGAGAAATCAGAGCTCGGACGGAGACATTCAGGTGTTCTTTCTTCCCGCGCGCTATTTGAGAATGGAATAGGAGATAAATGCTATAATGTCGGTTCGATGAACCCTCTGCCAGGCACTTAAATATGATTTGTGTATCCCATGTAGATGTAGATGTAGATGTATGTTATTTATAGGATTATGACGGGGTTTTGTCGACCATATCAAAGTTTTGATGTTTTGACGCTGCCAGATTGCGGCTAGCAAGGGTGTTGGTTCCACTAAGCCAGCCGCAATGGCCGAGGGGACTGTGGCGCTCCAGTCACGGTCTGCACGGCCACTGCGGTCGGGGGTTCGAATCCCCCCTTGGGTATGGATATTTGTGCCGTCCTTAGTCTTAGCTAGTTCATAAGTAGTTTGTAAGCTTAGGGACTGATGACCCCGTAGTTAAGTCCCATAAGTTCTACAAACATTTGAACATTTGATTTGGTTCTACTAATCTGATGTAATAGTTTAAAGTCAGTAAACATTTTACTAATCTTATTGGGATTGTGAACGTTATGATTGGACTTTTAAGGTTTATGCGCCCCGTTTCATTTATTTTCCAGACTTTCTGAGGATGTCCCACAAGGGTGAAACGCGTAAAAAGTTAATAAAAAACTTGTAACCACGACTGTCTTTTATTACTAAAACATATTTCCTACATGTAAGCGACTCCATCCGGAATCTGGTGCAGAGCGACCACATTACAATTATTAAATTTGGAAGAACCAGCTTTGGCCGCATCTTTATTTTTTATATACAATACAAATCGATTTCGGTCATGTTTGACCATCCTCAGTGCATGGATCCACAAAAACTTGCACTTTGCATATTAAGATCAAGTAGGCAGTACATACGTAGAATGTCAAACATCTACATCTACATGTGTACATCTACATGGGATACTCTGCAAATCACATTTAAGTGCCTGGCAGAGGGTTCATCGAACCACAATTATACTATTTATCTCCCTTTCCATTCTCGAATAGCGCGCGCGAAGAAAGAACACCTGAATCTCTCTGTTCGAGCTCTGATTTCTCGTATTTTATTCTGATGATCATTTCTACCTATGTAAGTGGGAGTCAACAATATATTTTCGCATTCGGAGGAGAATGTTGGCGATTGGAGTTTCGTAGGTAGCCCACGCCGCAGCGATAAGCGCCGTTGCTGTAATGATTCCCATCCCAGATCCTGTATCATTTCCGTAACGCTGTCTCCCCTGTATCGCGACAATACGAAACGAGCTGCCCTTCTTTGGACTCTTTCGATGTCCTCCGTCAAACCCACCTGATAAGGATCCCACACTGGGCTGCAATACTCCAAAAATGGACGGACAAGCGTAGTGTATGCAGTTTCTTTTGTAGTTCTGTTGCATGCTTTAAGGGTTCTACATCGATACTCTGCAAATCACATTTAAGTGCCTGGCAGAGGGTTCATTAACCACCTTCATAACTTTTCTCTACCGTTCCATTCTCTAATAGCGCGCGGGAAGAAAGAACACCTAAATCGTTCCGTTTTCGATCTGATTTCTCTTATTTTATTGGGATGGTCATGTCTCCCTAAGTAGGTGGGTGCTAGCAAAATATTTTCACATTCAGAACTAAAAGTCGGTGATTGAAACTTCGCAAACAGATCACGCCGCAATGAATAACGTTTTTCTTTTAATGATTTCCACCCCAATTCGTGCAACATTTCCGTGACGCTTCCCCCCCCCCCCCCCCGTAACGTGATAAAACAAAACGAGCTGCCCTTCTCTGAACCTTCTCAATATCTTCCGTCAGTCCCACCTGATGAGGGTCCCACAAGGGGCAACAGTACTCCAAGAGAGGACGCACAAGTGTGATGTAGGCAGTCTCTTTGGTGGAGCTGGTGCATCGTCTAAGCGTTCTGCCAATGAAACGTAACCTTTGGTTCGCCTTCCCCACAATATTTTCTATGTGTTCTCTCCAGTCAAAGTTGTTCGTAATTGTAACTCCTAGGTATTTGGTAGAATTTACGACCTTAAGGTTTGACTGATTTATCGCGTAATTGAAGTTCAGCGGATTTCTTTTAGTGGTCATGTGTATTACTTCACACTTTTCTTTATTTAGTGTCAATTGCCAATTTTCGCAGCAAGTAGAAATTTTGTCTAAATCGCTTTGCAGTTGCTTTTGATCCTCTGTTGACTTCACTAACCGATAAACGACAGCATCATCCGCGAACAGTCTAAGGGAGCTATTCAGATTATCTCCTAAATCGTTTATAAACACGAGGAAGAGTAGGGGACCAATAACGCTTCCAATAAAACGCAGTCTCTGGTTCGCCTTTCCCACCATATTATCTACGTGTTCTTTCCAATTTAAGTCTGAAGTAATAGTAATTCCTAGGTATTTTGTGGAGTTTACGGCCTTCACATTTGATTGATTTATCAATGACACTTATGTTGTCAAACATAAAGTCTGCACGGTCACTACGGTCGGAGGTTCGAATCCCCCCTCGGGCATGGATATTTGTGCCGTCCTAGTTCGTAAGTAGTTTGTAAGTTTAGGGACTGATGACCCCATAGTTAAGTGCCATAGACTATACAAACATTTGAACATTTTGAAACATAAAGTTATGTTTGACATGCTACGTATGTACTGTCTACTTGATCTTAATATGCAAAGTGCAGCTTTTTGTGGGCCCACAGGGCTTGGATTCATGCACTGAGGATGGTCAGACACTGACCTAAATCGATCTGCATTGTATATAAAAATTAAAGATTTCACTGCGGCCAAATCTGGTTCTTCCAGTTTTAATACATATTTGGTATGTACCCTCATGGATTTCGCCTTTATGGAGCAAATATTCAAAACTCTGAATGTGAGTAACGGCACGCTTCGCAGCAAAGCGCCTTAGAGGGCTCGGCCACTCCATCGCGGTTACCGCTTTGCAGTGCGAAAGCTTGCTTTTTCAGGCACATTAAACCATTTCTCTCGCGATATTTACGCTGCACCACACGCCCCATACCAGAGTACTATTTCTTGTAAAGTAATCGAGTCTCTGACCTACTTTGAGGGGGAGGGAAAAATTAATCTGTTGTCCTTTGGGAATGATATATTGCGTCAGTGCCGCGTAACACGACTACGAATAAAAACTAAAACCGCGTCGCCCAAAATTCAATTCCCGTATTTAAAATTCTGCGCAGCCTGTAGCGTTCATTTTTCACTGGGCGCGCAGATTATCTCGCCGGCGCCGGGAGCGCGCTGTTAATTCCGGGTGACGACCGGTGGGAGTTGGCGTTTCACAGTTTAATCAAACACTTGGTACCCGCCAATTTCCAGCAGCAGATTAACTGCCGATGGGAACGGCCCCGTGACGCACCGGCCCACACACAGCGGCACGTCGCGTCGGCGACCATCGATTCCGCGGTCGACCGGAAACCGAGCCGCGACCCCGGCGCTTCCGCGCGGCGCCCCCGCTGCCGAATTCGGGAACTTCCGCCGGGTTATCTCGGGAGCCATAAATCTCACACGCAACGAGCCGTTCTCGCCGCGGCGATGGGCCTGCGGTTCCAGATTTTTATTACCCGTCTTCGTAACAGATAAAGTCAATAACGCGCTTTTACAATGGCTGTACGGACCACAATGAAGTTTTCACTCCACACCGAAGAGGGTACTATATCTATCTGGAAGAAAGAGTAATAACCCAGAAACATTCAAATATTATAAAAACTCCTTCTACATTAAGAAAATTTATTAAAAAAATCCAGAATCATGTGCATCATGTCTGATTTTGACGTCTTTACAGCATTCAATGAATGAAATAAATCGCAACTTGCGATCAGTTATGGCTTAACTGTACTAGGTTTAGATGAAATATCAAAGTGCGGCGAATGAATCTTTCTGTGTGGCGGGAGACGTGCAGGGAAGAGTCCTCTGTAGTCGGGATGGTCACTGTGTCTTCGGTGATTCCCGGCCGCATCACAAATTTTTGTATATGCGGGGAGAACACGAAGATATGAGAATGGTGTCGGAGGAAACTTGCTCTGATGGGCAGAACGACCACCAAAGAAATAGCAATTGGAACCATGCTACAACCTGATTTCATCAGGAAACAAAACATGTGAACCTGGCTAGTCGGCCACACATTACATATACTAATGAATATATATATATATATATATATATATATATATATATATATATATATATATATATATATGAAACGGCGGAAGGCACCTACCACGATTTTCGACTCCATAGTATAAATCAGGCTATGAAACTCCTTAACAATCCACGACACAAAACATTATTTGCAAACTATCCAGTGGCATTAGAATTGACGCAGATATGAAGAACGAAGAGCAACGAACGATATTCAATAGAAAGGGAAGAAAAAAAGTTTAAGTTGAACCCGACGACACGAAATTAGAAAGAGAACGTCATAGAAGCATGACGCACAGTCCTTTCGGTGCGTGGCGCTATAGGAGTTAAGAGAGGACAAAAGTAAAACAGATTCAAAATGGCAGAGATTAGTGGTTTCTACGAAAAGAAGATTTGATTCCCAACGGAAACCAACCAAACAAAATTTACGAGAAGACGAACTCTGGTAGTAGACAGCGTGCTGAAAATGACATGTGTGAAGACAGAAGAGTCAGTTTCTTTATCTTATTCCTTTAGTTATTCTTATTTTTATTATTTGTTATTATTATTATTTTCCTGTGACAGATGTTGTCGATGTATTTTGTTTCCTTCTGGATGAAGTTCCACACTCACTTGCGGAGGACTTCAAGACGGAAAGAGGTACACTACCTTAACTTGCAGAAGAAGAGTAAATTATTTTAGACAAAGGACGATGAAGCCGACACCGACGAAGGCGAATTTGGTGAGCGGAAGGACGGGTTTTAGGGGAGGAAGGAGACCCGATAAAGTCAAAAAAAAAAAAAAAAAAAAAAAAAAAAAAAAAGAAAGAAAGAAAGGTGGCGGAGTGGTCAACGCGTCTACCTAGTAAGCAGGAGATCCCGGGTTCGAATCCCGGCCGGGCCCAAATTTTCATTCACCGCACTTTGGTATTCCATCTAAACCTAGTACAACGAAGCCATAACTGACGCAAGTTGCGATTTATTTCATTCTGAGATTAGTTCCTCTGATAACAAAATTAAAACAATTTGGAGTATTATTAAAAGGGAGAAAGGGCAACCAAGAGCACAGGAAGAGGGTGTTACCCTGAAAACAAATGGAAATTATAGTAATAAAATGTCAGAAGTAGAAATCATTTTAATGACTACTTTTTAAATGTTGTAGAGAAAATAGGATCTAAATGTTCATTAGAAGTAGCAAGGTAGTTAATGGAAGAGGCCATACCTCCACAATTTCATAACATTGAAATTCCACCCACCGCTCCTTCAGAAATTAGGAAAATAATAAACCCTCTCAAAAATCACATGGAATTTATGTAATTTCCAGCAGGGTGTTAAAAGCTTGTTCCCAAGAGATAAGTAGGATTCCTTGTCATATATGTAATAGCTCTTTAAAGCAGGGCATTTTTTCAGATAGACTGAAATATGCTATCGTTAAACCTTTGCATAAAAAAGGGGATACGTCTCATGTCAACATCTACCGCCCCATCTCACTATTGATAGCATTATTCAAAATGTTTGAAAAAGTTCTGTATTCTCGAGTTGCTTCACATATTAGTAAAAATAAAGTTGTAACAAAATGTCAGTTTGGTTTTCAAAAAAGATTTTCAACAGAAAATTTTATATATACATTCACTAACGAAATATTAAATCCTTTGAATAACCGGTCACCACCAGTTGAGATTTATTGTGATCTCTCAAAGGCTTTTGATTGTGTAAATCATGGGACTCTTTACTCAGTTTAAGTATTGTGATATGTGTGGGACAGTGCACAAATGGTTTAAATCATACTTAACTGGAAGAGTGCAGAAAGTTGAAATATACAGATCTCATGATACAGAAGAAACAATTAATTACTCTAATTGGGGAGTTATCAAAATGGGGTTCCACGAGGTTCTTAATATATATTAATGACTTCCCATTCTATATTCACAAAGATCCTAAGATAGTTCATTTTGCTGACGATACAAGTATAGGTATCACGCCTGCCAAACAGAAATTGACTGATGAAATTGCAATGATGTCTTTCAGAAAATTACAAAGTGGTTCTCTACAAATGGACTCTCATTAAAGTTTGATAAAACCCAGCATATACAGCTTCATACAATAAATGGCAGGATGCCATTAATAAATTTAGAATTTGAACATAAATCTGTAGCTAAGGTAGAATATTAGATGTTTGCATTGACGAGGGATTTAATTGGAAGAAGCGCTGTACTGAAAGTTTGATATGACACTGGGCTCAATAGCAAAATAATATAGGCGTACCTCTTTAAGGACTTTGCACGAAGTGCGAATGTTGGAACAACTATTTATTCACAACCGATACATGTTTTCACCTCTTACTGTCCTGCAAAGTAAGTCACCAGCGTTGTGTACAACCCGTTGCCAGAGATGTGGAAGGAGGAGTATACCATTAACAGAGACTGTTCTGTTGTTGCTGCGAATAGAGCGGTCTACTACCTGTCGAATCTCTAGAACAGTTCTGAAGCGAATGACAGAAAGTGGTTTGTTCATCTTCGAAATCAAATGAAAGACCTAATAATTCCGGGGAGTATGGTGGATGGTACAGTACTTCCCAGTCCCATCGAGCGAACAGAGCAGCCACAGCTTGCGCTGTATGCGCTAATCCCATTACGTGAGAGAGTTAACGAATCTCCACGAATCGTATGGGGTCGATCACTGTCCACTAACGCGGCAACAGTATGCACTTCTTCTTCAGACACGATAAGACGACCTGTCCGATGCATGTCTTTTACCCAACGTGCCAATGATCTATACGGCAATGCGGATTTTCTGCAGAATTCTTGAAGACCTTGATGACACTCATGTTGTACGACCTCTGGCACATTCAATATTGTTCCAGCTGCGTTGTTCCTGTTTCTAAAAAAATAGTGACACCGTTACGTTAGGCCGCTCGCTCACAAGAGACTTGTGTTTCTCTCGACTGTGTGAACGCCGGTGACATGGGATTGGCGAGTCCATTTGCTCGGTGGTAAGGTAGGTATGTCAACAACATATGCTATCAGCGACAATAGTAGATTCCATTGCGTAGTGTCTCCACAGCAGTGCTGCCACTATTATAATTTCCAATGATTAAGTGATGCGATGACACAACCTCTGACAATAAAGTCCAGTGAATGAAGTAAGAACGGTCGATCGGGCAACACAGGACAAACACAAGGCTGCACCCGCAGAGCATAGTCTATTACGCTTACTTTCACTCACTTATGACGTACGGCATTGTTTTTTGGGGTAACTCGCCTGATGCAAAAAGGATATTTCTGGATAAAAAACGGGCGGTTCGAGCAATATCTGGTGTAAGTTCGCGAACGTCATGTCGACCCCTTTTCAGTAGTCTGGGAATTTTGACTCTGGCGTCACAATACGTTTTTTCTTTAATGTCGTTTGTTGTTAATAATATCAGTTTATTCCTACGAGTTAGTAGCTTTCACTCGGTGAATACTAGACAGAAGTCTAATCTAGATTTGCATCACACCACCTTAACACTTGTGCAGAAAGGGGTACAGTATTCTGCGGCATCCATTTTCAATAAGCTGCCACAAGAACTAAAGAATCTTAGCACTAATCCACACGCTTTCAAATCTAAATTGAAGAGTTACCTCATGGCTCACTCTTTTATTCTGTCGAGGAACTCCTAGAAAAGTTAAACAATTAAGCTAATTTATTTTTCTTTATTGATTCTTTTCACTTTGTCTTAAGATTGTTGTGTGCAAAGGACTACTTAAAATTTTTCTATTACCATTCTTGTGTAACATTTAATGTATTGACTTGTTCCATGACCATGGACTCTCACTCCTCAATTTGGTCCTATGGAACAGGGAAAAAAAAATACAAGAGGTGATAACCTGCCCGCACCGTAATTGAGTTGAGCATCGTGTGTGTTCCGTGTTAGACCTGTCGACGAAGTGCTTATTTAGTGTTTTAGTTCTGAACTGAGAACAGGACGAGCAAAGAATGAATTTAAAGTTTCATTTTAAACTTGGCAAGACACCTAAAGTAAGTTATGACATGCTGGTAGGCCTACGTGTTTATGTGGATCAAGCGCTTGTAAAGTTTCTGCTAAGTTGCGCGCTCCCTACAAATCCGTTGACAACATCACAAACACGAAATATCGGACACCTAAATAAAACTTTGCCACCGGACATGTAAAATATCACATTTTCGCGTTCAGTTTTAAACACTATTAACACTATTAGTAAAACACATTTAAGAAATACTATGTGGATTTAAACATAACTCTGGCTGTCTTTTTACGTAACTTTCAACTTTGGTATTTTCGTTAATAATAGCTACAAACACTGAAAATGCATTACGCATTGATATGGAATATGCTTTTCCCATAAACTTACAAAACCAACAATACTACATGTTATATCTATTGCACAACGTTATTACATATATAACTTTTGTTTAAATAAATTAGGGCAGACCATGTTTTATATATCACTGGATCCTAAATTAAATTGCCACGCTCATTTCATGTATCCATTTGGTACTAAGAAACTATCGTCGAAATTAACAAAATTACTAAGACTATTTATAAAAAATTAAACCACAAATTGAAATATATTAAAATTACAAGTATAAATAACAAAACACCAATACGCCAATTACAAACTATTGACTTTTCTACGTAAAAATCATATATAGAACCCATAATTCGAGTAGGCCTAATATGTAAATTTACAAAGTCATGTTCACACTTATCATTTATATGCATATTTTAAATAGAATTACCGTAACTGAATAGAACCACATTACCAAAATATATTGTTATTATGAAAAGGAATTTCACACAAAATTTATAACCTATTTTTGATCTTGGTTTAACATGTGTATGAAATTAACGGAATATAGATTTTTTCATGTTTATGCGGTAGTCTCAAATGTTTGGAGAGAGGCCATATTGTGTTAGTTGGGCTGTGTTCACGAGAAGATGTGTTTCTCTGCTTGTCCGTAAAAGTTGTGCAACATGAAAAAATAGTAAAAGGCAATAAAACATTTATTAAGAAAAGTTTAAGTGAGTTCATCATTCAACGTCGACCACCGTTTCATTTGTCAATAGTTAGCCTAATGTAGCTACGCACAATGGATCTACGGACTTCAATTACAACGCAGACCGGCCATCTGATGCGAATATCTAAGCTAAGTAGTTTTTTTTTTCTTTTATAAGACAAGGCACCTCACCATCCCCCGCGTCCTATTAATAGAACTGTGGCATGCAATACGGACACAGTTCGTCTGGACCTATTATAGGGATCGTCAAACGGAGGACTCTTCACACACTGTCGAAGAAGTGTATGGATGAGTGGTTTGTACGTTTTGGAGGAAAGAGTCCAAAGAAGGGAAGCTTGTTTCGTATTGTCACGATGCAGCGGAGACAAAATCAAAATGTTCAAAATGTTTGAATAGTTTATGGGACCTAACTACGGGGTCACCAGTCCCGAAACTTACAAACTACTTATGAACTAGCTAAGACTAACGACGACACAAATATCCATACCCGAGGGGGGATTCGAACCCCCGACCGTAGTGGCCGTGCAGACCGTGACTGGCGCGCCGCAGAGCGCTCGGCCACCGCGGCCGGCGCTGAGGAGACAGCGTTACGGAAATGATACAGGGTCTAGGATGGGAATCATTACAACAACGGCGCTTATGGCTGCGGCGTGGGCTACTTAAGAAACTACAATCGCCAACATTCTCCTCCGAATGCGAAAATATATTGTTGACCCACTTACATAGGTAGAAATGATCATCAGAATAAAATACGAGAAATCAGAGCTCGAACGTAGAGATTCAGGTGTTCTTTCTTCCCGCGCGCTGTTCGAGAATTGAATGGGAGATAAATAGTATAATGGTGGTTCGATGAATCCTCCGCCACGCACTTAAATGTGTTTTGCAGAGTATCCCAAGTAGGTGTAGATGTAGGCCGCGAAAGTGTTACTGGCAGTTCCCGTAGCGGACGACCGGTGACCGTCGTCAGTGACGTAAACCTCGAGAAAGTGATGACGTTAATACGAACTATCGTCGATTAACTGTGCACATCATGCCGGATGAGCTGCGGATCAACTCCGAATACGTGCTACAAATCCTTACCCAGCCACACGTTAGAGAACAGAAAAATTCGTCCTCGACTTGTGCCACATGACATGACTGACGATCAGAAGCAGGCGCCTTTAGAGACTTCACAGGATTTTTTCGAAGCGGCGGGTGCGACACTCAATTTCTTTGTCAGTGGGGATGAAACCTGTTGTCTCCGCTACGACCCCGAAACCAAACGGCAACGAATGGAATGGCGTTCTCCGACATAATCTCACTGTAAGAAGGTCAGAACCTAAAAACCACGCATCAAAACGATGCTCATCACCGTCTTCAATCGTCTAGGCGATTTCCACAAATAATTTCTATCTCAAACAAAGTCTTGAACTCTGCCAGCGTTCAAGGTACTTTCAAGTTTTGACCCATTTCAGGCAACGTGGCAGAGTACGCCCCAGTAAGCACAACAAAGCCCCTGGTATTTTTGTTCGCGACAACGCTCGCCCACACATACCCAATATCGTCAAACAGTTCATCTACATCTACATAGATACTCTGCGAATCACATTCAAGTGCCTTGCAGAGGGTTCATTAACCACTTTCATAACTTTTCTCTACCGTTCCATTACCTAATAGCGCGCGGGAAGAAAGAACACCTAAATCGTTCCGTTTTCGATCTGATTTCTCTTATTTTATTGGGATGGTCATGTCTCCCTAAGTAGGTGGGTGCTAGCAAAATATTTTTACATTCAGAAGTAAAAGTCGGTGATTGAAACTTAGCAAACAGATCACGCCGCAATGAATAACGTCTTTCTTTTAACGATTTCCACCCCAATTCGTGCAACATTTCCGTGACGCTCCCCCCCCCCTCCCGAAACGTGATAAAACAAAACGAGCTGCCCTTCTCTGAACCTACTCAATGTCTTTCGTCAGTCCCACCTGGTGAGGGTCCCACAAGGGGCAACAATACTCCAGAAGAGGACGCACAAGTGTGATGTAGGCAGTCTCTTTTGGTGGAGCTGGTGCATCTTCGAAGCGTTCTGCCAATTAACCTTTGGTTCGCCTTCCCCACAATATTTTCTATGTGTTCTCTCCAGTCAAAGTTGTTCGTAACTGTAACTCCTAGGTATTTGGTAGAATCTACGACCTTAAGGTTCGACTGATTTATCGAGTAATTGAAATTCAGCGGATTTCTTTTAGTGGTCATGTGTATTACTTCACACTTTTCTTTATTTAGTGACAATTGCCAATTTTCGTACCATGCAGAAATTTTGGCTAAATCGCTTTGCAGTTGCTTTTGATCCTCTGTTGACTTCACTAACCGATAAACGACAGCATCATCCGCGAACAGTCTAAGGGAGCTATTCAGATTGTCTCCTAAATCGTTTATAAACACGAGGAAGATTAGGGGACCTATAACGCTTCCCTGTGGAACGCCAGATATCACTTCTGTTTTACTCGATGACTTACCGCCAATTACAACGAACTGTGTCCTTTCTGATAGCAAATCGTGAATCTAATCGCACAATTGGGGAGATATGCCATAAGCACGCAATTTCATAAGAAGCCGCTTGTGGGGTACAGTGTCAAAAGCCTTCGTGAAATCCAGAAATATGGAATCGATTGGAGATCCCTTGTCGATGGCACTTAACACTTCATGTGAATAAAGGGCAAGCTGTGTTTCGCAAGAGTGATTCTTTCTGAATCCGTGTTGTCTATTGGTTAATAGGTCGTTCCTGCAAAAAACAGGTTGGGGGGCCTGGTACAGCCACCATACTTGTCATATCTCAATCCTTCCTATTCCTTTGAAAAGAAACAGATTTAACCATATTACTGATATCCAACGAAACGTGACGAAGCTTTTGAACACTATCCCAAAAGAAAGCTTCGTGCAAAGTTTTATAGAACATGTATCGCAGAGCGCAGTGGTGCATAGTTATGGGAGTATTTCGAATGAAAGTAAGATAACTGTAGTTCATAGTTCATTCTACGTTAATACTACAGGACTATTCACCAGAGGTTGTACAATAGTAAAGTAACAGTAGCAATAATTTCGTTTCCAGGGACGTAGTCTCAATAAATCAAAAATATTGGGCAAACTACTGAATTAAAAAATTGAGCCACGGCCATGATTCAAAACGGCGACCCTCTGCTTATTAGGTAGTTACGTTATCCATGAGACCACTTTCTGTGTTGTTTTCGAAATGAATTATATATTATCCACTCTTAACCCTTTAATGCATGGTGTAACTGATCAGCTGCATACCATAGTTTACCCATTATGTCTCAAACCGATCAAAATTTTACCACAAATTCATATGTAGCTGCTTGTATACGTAGTGTTATATATGCTAGAAGCTCGTCCTAGAAATTACAAATCGCAGAGCGCTACTCAAACAGTTGGACAGTTAGCCGTATAGAGTTACTCCTAACATGTGCGATTGTTTACTTTAGTATTCCTCGTTTGCCATGTAAAAGTAGTCCATCAGATACTACTGTTGCATTATGAGTTTCTGAAAATATGAGAGGCATAATAGTGACATTTACTTCATGGGGTACATCATGGAAGCACTAATAGTGCTAATTGTGCATAATAATTTTAAGGATTTTTTATCAATTTTCTCTCAGGAAATATGCACTATAAATTAATCGTGGTATTTTTATAGCTCAAATAAAAAGTTATGCATTAAAGGGTTAAGGAAATAAAAGACAGCGCTGAGGCAGAAAGGGCGGACAGTTTTAGAAAATGTAATATTCAGGTTCAGGTAGAAGCACTGTGGGTGACTGATATGGTCACGTGTTTGGTAGCTCCGTCCATTTTGTTCAGTCAAGGTCATGCGAACCGTTCCTCATCCTAATGCTTGCTTCCTATTATTGTTTTGTACGTAATAATGAGCCATTTCAGTCTCGCATAACATGATAGAAATGTTAAAAAGTTTCAAAATCTATTATGCTTAACTACTGTGGTTATCAGTTCATAGGCTTACAAACTACTTAAAATAACTTACACTAACCTAAGCACAACACACGCAAAAATACGCACATGCCCAAGAGAGGACTAGAACCTCCTACAGGGAACAACCGCGTGCTAATCAGCAAGGCGCCTTAGAGCGCTCGGCCATTCCACAACGACGACATGATATTTCTACTCGTAACACCATTTTCCGTTGTACTGAACAACTTTTTACGAGGATCAGCGATGAACAGAAAACTGGTAAGAGCTCCTCGCTCAGTTCGTACTCCACAAAATGTTGAAATAGTTCGAAAAGTCGTACTCCTTAGTTTTGATCGATGTGCTAGAAGACATTCTTCTGAACTGCACCTCAATAATCGTTCATTAAGGAGTATGATGCAGATGATCAAAGATTCCATCCATACAAAGTGGCCATGGTGCAATAGTTCAACCCTACAGATTATGTACAGCGTGGAAATTTTGCTCGAGAATGTAGGCCATACTTGAACAAAACGAAATTTTATTTGCTTATGATTGATAAACCTCATATCCATTTGAATGGCATGCTGAATCAACAGAACTGTCATTATTGGGCCATTAATACTCCAAATCTATTGCATGAGAGGCCATAACATAGTAACCGGTACAGATGTTTTGCTAAATTCTTTTTCCAAAAACAAAGCAATACAAAAATCTATACATTAGTATTGCAGCAACGTTTATTTTTATTATACAGACTGTATTCTGATATTCATTTGGAATTAGCTAGTTACAGTTCTAAACATTCAATTCAAAAATATAGCTAATTTATCTGTGGTTCATTTCTGTGGAGATAATGTAAAAACTGCACTGATATCACTCCTGTCATTATAAAAAACGCTTGAAGTTTCACTTTATGTAAGGAAGTGATTTACCAGCCGAATATTTTTATTGTTTATCTCATACTTCTTTAGTCTACGCTCAAGGTATCTTCTTCTGCTTGCATACAACAAAAAAATCCATCATTTTGAATTTAAAACTTCGGTACGCGGAACTAAATTTCAACAAAAATTACTCAGTTCGGAGTATCCTTCTGAGGTCACTTCGCAAAATGGAGAATGTTCTTAGCTTCTAAGAAATTTCTCTACTTTTATTCATAGGAAATCGGAGAACGTTCTTTGCATTAACCACCTTTACCCCACTTGTTTTACTCAATTTGAGTGCATTTTCATGTTGTTGTTGTGGTCTTCAGTACGGAGAATGCTTTGATGCAGATAACCACCCTGCTCTATTCTGACGAAGTCTCCTAATCTCCTCGTAAGAACGCAATCTAAAACATTTGAATCGTGTGTTTATCTCCCTCTGCGATATTTATCCCACACTGCCCTCTAACGCTAAATTCACGATTACTTTATTCTAAGAATGTGTCCTGCCAATAGATCCATTATTTTAGTCAAGGTATGCGAGAAACTACTTTTCTCCCTAATTCTTTCCATTTCCTCCTCGTTAGCATCCTATCTACGTCGCCGGCCCTAATCTTCAGCTTAGACCATGTTTCACTTCCGTACAAGGCATAACACTCCACACAAATGCCTTCAGGAAAGCCATCGTTACACTTTAATATTACTCTTTTTCATAAACGCTTTCTTCCCATTACCATTCTGCATTTTATATCCTCGTAGTGCGACCATCATATCTTATTTTATTGCGAAAATATCAAAACTCATCTACCACCTTTATTGTTTCGTTATCTAGTTTAAATCCTTATGCATCACCTGATTTTCTTAGACCTATTCCATTAATCTTAGCCGGCCGCGGTGGCCGAGGTGACTGAGGCGCTCGAGTCATGGTCAGCACGGCCACTACGGTCGGGGGTTCGAATCCCCCCTCGAGCATGGATATATGTGCCGTCCTAGTTCATAAGTAGTTTGTAAGTTTAGGGACTGATGACCCCGTAGTTAAGTCCCATAAGCTTAACAAACACTTGAACATTAATCTTAATTTGTTCTTGTTAATCTTATATGCGCCTATCAAGACACTGTCCAATCCATTCAATTGCTTTTCCAGGTCGTATGCTGTCGCTGACAGACTTACTATGTCATCAGCAAAATGCAATGTTTTTGTTGCTTCACCCTGAAAGTGAATTTCTTCTCCAAATTTCTGCTCGCTTTCCTTCTTTGCTTTCTCAATGTACAGATTGCATAATTGTGGAGAAAAGCTATAGCCCTGTCTTACTCCCTTCCCAACTACTGAGTCCCTTACCTGCCCTTCGACTCTTATAACTTGCTGTCCGATTTTTGAATAAGTTGTAAATAACCTTCCGCTCCATATATTTTAGCTCTGCTGATTTCAGAAGAGTGTATTTCAATTAAAATTGTCAAAATTTTTCTCCAAACTTACAAAAGCTGGAAACGTAGGTTTGCCTTTCCTTACCCTATCTTCTAAGCTACGTTGTAATGAATGACTCGCGTGTTCCTATATTCCATCTACATCCAAACTGATCTTACCCGAGGTCAGTTTCTACCAGATTTTCCATTCTTCTGTAAATAATTCGTATAAAATTTTGCAACTAATACTCTTTAAACTGACGGCTCTCTAATTTAAACACCTATCTGCGCCTGCTTCTTCTCTAATGGGGATTATTAATTGTTTCATGAAGTCTGGAATTTTGCACGTGTCATACATCGTAGATACCAGATATAATAGTTTTGTCATGGATGGCTCTCCCAGAGCCGTCAGTAGCTCTGACAAGGAAAGTACTTGGGCCCGAACAAACATATTTGTATGAACGTTTGGTTACAGGATCTCTACGTACACCTCAATGTGCTGGTGGGTGTCGTTTCTATGCAATACTTTGCATTTGTGCTCTAGATAGCACTGTAGATGTAATTGTAGACGCCATACTTAATGCAGATATCTGAACTATAACTTATGTAATAATCGTCGTACATGTCCTCTAGCGTATTGTCATCGAAAGCCGTGCTGATAGTTGCAACTTTAACCTTCTTCTCGGAAGACTGTTGGTATTCACTGCCACTACTTCCACCGCCTATTCCCGCACTTACCGTAGCACTACCGCTAGCAATGACTTCTTCGTGATTATCATCCCTTTTATCATCATTATGTGTCAGTGTTACAACAGTACCTAACTTATGCCCATATTTCTGTACCATAACAGATACGAGAAAGCATGCGCATAATTCATCTTCTACACTAATACCATCTTCTCGAAGAATGGTTCTTCGTAACTTCATCTCAACCAATCGCAATACTTTAGCAGGATTGATTATCAATCGCCACTCCATCTGACGCTTCACCACACAAATGTCACTAAACGAAACTTCGGAGGCAAACTCCACCATCCCTACTGGCAAACCGACAGGCCAAAGTGCCAAAGTGGCAAGGCGCATGCAGAGGCCTCTAACGGACTACTGCAGGGCAGATATGATTCAAAATTTTCCTCATAATAGCTCTTTTCGGGAAAAAATCTTCGCGAATTTAAGTCAAATACCAACAATCACTTTATCTACATCTACATCTAAATCTATATGGATACTCTTCAAATCACATTGAAGTGCTTGGCAGATGGTTCATCGAACCGCTGTTATGATATTTCTCTATAGGCCCACACTAATAGCTTGCGGGAAAAAGGGAGACCTAAATCTATCTCTCTTAGATCTGATTACTCTTATTTTATTATGATCGTCATGTTTCCCTATGTAGGGGGGTGCTGACAATGTATTTTCGCATTCTGACGAGAAATTTTGCAATTAGACCTCGCCGCTACAAATAACGCCAACTCGTGCATCATTCCGTGACACTCTCTCCCGTATATCGCGAGTTGCCCTTCTCTGAATTTTCTCTAAATCGTCCGTCAGTCCCACGTGGTGTGGCTCCCACAATACACAGCAATACTCGAAAGTAGGACGCACAGGTGTAGTGTAGGCAGTTTCTTTAGTAGAACTGTTGCATCTTCTAAGTGTTCTGCCAATAAAACGTAGTCTTTGGGTCGCCTTCCATACAAATTTTCTGTGTGTTCTTTCCAATTTAAGTTGTTCGTAATTGTTACTCGTAAGAATTTAGTTGAATTTACGCACTCTAGGTTTGACTGATATATCGTGTAACTGAAGTTTAACGGATATCTTTTAGTGGTCATGTGGATGACCTCACACTTATTTTTATTAAAAGTCAATTGCCAATTTTTGCAACATGTAGATATCTAAATCATTTTGAAGTTGCTTTTGATCTTCTGCTGACTTTACTAACTGATAAATAACAACATCATCCGCGAATAGTCTAAGAGAGCTACTCAGATTGTCTTGTAAATCGTTTATAAAAGTAAGGTACAGTAGCGACCTTATAACACTTCCCTGGGGAACGCCAGATACCACTTATGTTCTACTTGATGACTTACTGTCAATCACAAAGTACTGTGTCCTTTGTGACGGGAAATCAAGAATCCAGTCGCACAGCTGTGCCGATATTACGTAACCAATTTGATTAGAAGACACTTATGAAGTACAGTGTCAAAAGAAATACGGATTCTGTTTGTCATATCTTATCGATAGCACTTGTCACCTCATATTCGTAAAGAGCTAGCTGCGTTTCACAAGAACGATACTTTCTGAATCCGTGTTGACTAAGGGACAATAGGTCGTTCTCTTCCAGGTAATTCATAATATTTGAGGAAAGTATATGTTCTAAAATCCTACTACAAACCGACGTCAGTGATATAGGCCTGTAATTTTGCGAATCTCTCCTATTGACTTTCTTGAATATTGGAGCTACCTGTGCAACTTTCCAGTCTGTGGGTACGAAATGTTCGCTAAACGAGCGGTTGTATATAATTGATAGGTATGGCGTTATTTCATCAGCATACTCTGAAAGTAACCTAATTGCTTTAAAGCTGGGACCGGGAGACTTACTTTTATTGATTTAAGTAGTTTTAATACTCCACGGATATTTACTTCTAAATTACGCGTGGTGGAATCTGTGCTTGACAGGAATTCCGGAGTATATCGTTCATCTTCTCTAGTGAAAGAATTTCGGACAGCTGCGTTAAACAATTCTGCTTTAGCAGAACTGTCATGTAGTATCACCATTTCTATCATAACGAAGGTATTGTTTTGGTTTTGCCTCATGTTTAATCGACGAAAGGTACTACATTTGCAAAGTGTCTCTCCTATATTGAAATAGTATTAATTACAATGGACACTTAAGGTGTAATCAGTAATTATATTCACTGACTGTTCATATTTGATACATTATGAATGAAATACACAAGATATCTGTGAGATATTCTGCAAATTTATTGGTTTACGAACCGGTTTTCGATTTTCCATACTTACCACTTCTGTCTGCAGAACCTAATCATAAACCTGTGCAGACAATCTAAACTACCATCTCCTACCCACTTGTCTCATACCTCTACTACTGATTCATAGCCACGTTATAAAAAGCCTTGCGTAATCCGAACTGTTTGACTGCTTAGCAGATATTAATTGTCATGCCTTATTTTACTAGTTATAAAATTCTTGTGTAATCACAACTGTTTTGGCTGCTTATGTGATATAAACTTTGTCTTATTTTACTAGTAAAATATTTTAAAAATTTTTAACATATATTTACAGATGTTTCATTCAACTTTGTCACATGCTTCCATGTTCCAGACATTGGACCTGTTTAAGATAATTTTTTGGTCAAGTTTAATCTAAAATTTTAACGTATGTTCACAACGCTTCTATGTTTCCAGACATTAGCTCTGTTTAAGATAAATACGTTTTGATCAATATTTTTCATCCAATTTCTATTGTTTCAGTTTATATTTCTTAGTATAACGTCATAACGTATTTTGTCACGTATTTTATCAATATAGTCGACATGGTGGATTGGAGAGTGTCCGCAACTGCACTATGTTATTTTAAATGTGTTTATTTCCGTCAAAAGTTGCAATAAAATTGTTTAATAACATGTTTCGATCACTTGGATCATCTTCAGATCTAAAAAACAAAAGTAAAATACCAATGTACAATTTGATAAATTTACTAAGGGTTAATTGACAGTAGTTAATTTATACATAAATGGATAGATTTTTCTTTACCTTATAGTTGCGTCGTCTGGCTGAGTACTAATTGGTACTGAGTTTTACAGTTCGATGTAGGCATTTTTAATTTGGTTGCAGGTGGTGGTGGGGAGGGAAAGAGTAGGTGGGGGGGGAGGGATTGTAATGGATAGGTTGAGCCCTAATATACCGTACAATTGTTTGTTATATAAATTTTTGTAAAAGTGGGGTTCTTGAATATATCCAGACATAAAAATTATAAAACTGTATGTGATATAAGTATAAAAATATGGTACGATAATTAAAAAATGCATACGATATTTAAAATATTGAATGTGTAAAACAGAGATGTATAAAATTACAAATGTCATACTTAAAAAATTTTTAAACGTCAGTTTGTTAAAATATCATTAAAATGTTAAAATATAAAAAATACATAAAAACTTATATAAAACAGTATGGTATGGGCGTTAGTTGCCTCTGTCGCTACTTGGTGGCGTTGTGCGGCGCGCAGCTTTTCTCGTACGTTCGGAAGCCAGTCTGCACGCCTCGCTGCTGCTAGGGCGGTGTCCGGGCCGACGCGCTGCCGCCGCCAGCCACCGGAAAGTGAAGTGGGGCCGCCGCTCCAAGGCGAGGACCAAGGTCGCAAGAGGCCTTCAAAGTTTTTAAAAAATGCTCTGTTATTAAAATCATTCTGATGATTGAGTGTACTTCCAGGTTCTTGAAGCCGGTGTGTGAATATTTCTAGTTCTTCCAGTGTCGTTAGGAGGCGACCTTTTGGTTCCCTATGTAGCACTTGTAAATGGGTATTAATTGTTCCAACCGTGTGCTTTTCTGTCACTAAATGCTCTCCAAATGCTGTTTTATTATTATGAAGAGAGCAATGCTCTTTAAAACGTGTTTCGAACGTTCTGCCTGTCTGCAACTGTTGACGGAAATAAACACATTTAAAATTTAAAACATTTTATCAATATCAGGAATTTAAACCACAACTTGAATTGTAATATTTACCGCAGGTTAGTTATAAACCAAAACACTAGTCTCCTTTGAAAGTTATATATGTAGCAAGTTAAGATCTTTGAAACTTAATCTTGTAATGTTTACATGATGATGGCGTATCAGCCGAAAACCGGTTCGTAAACCAATAAATTTGCAGAATATCTCACAGTTAGCTTGTGTATTTCATTCATAATAAGCAATTACTACACCAGTTATCTGCGATGTCGTTACACCAGCAGTGAAATGGAGTGCTTCGTGGTGTTTCAATGATTGAAAAACATTTTAGTTTTATTCATGTCTCTATAGACTCAAATGCGGAAAGTCAGATAAGAAAAAGTTGCTGTTCTCGACTATAGTACGTTAACTCACACAATTTTCTCGCGGAAAAGCGCCGTGTCTCCGGCTTGTCCGCCGGTAACAAAGTTCTGCAACAGGGGTTCAATTTCCCGGCGCGTGAAATAATTACTGCAATCTGGTGCCGAGGCGACCAACTCCGCAACTTGCGCGGACCCAAACGAAGGATTAGGAATGTGGGAGCTCGCGCGTTACAGCGTTAGCATAACTCAGCGTAATTGCGTTACAGAAAATTCTCGCTCTCCGTGCAAATTGTCAGAAAACTTCTTGTCAGAGAGGCACTGCAGAGACTATTTTCGTAGCACACGTTGTCACTCCGAAATTCAACTTTCTCTGTTTTATTCGCGATTATTACTACTCGCCAGTACAATAACTGTCTCTGCATTTAAATACTGATTAACTGAAGATGCAATTACGAACTGCATATTAAACTAGCAAAGATGGGAAACGTTATGGTTCTCACAAGACATCCCCTACTAACTTAGCGAAAGAAATACAAGCACCCCATTAAAATTAAAACACCGCGTTTAATAGCAAATAATAAAATTATGCTAATTCAGTGTGATAACAATTTTTGGCCCACTTTAGGTTACGGTAGTAACACTAAAAGTGGGCCTTTGCGATCGTCTTTTGACGGTTCGAAATTTAAATGAAAATAACGGGTTAACCGTTCATCTGACACGAAAATTGAATAACCGAATTTGTAGAGGAGAAAATTCTCTACAACTTATGTTATGTTTTTTCATATCTCGTAGCGTTTCAAAGATATTTGCAAAAATAACGGTGATTTTGAGACGTCTGTGACTGTCTGTCCGTCTGTCGGTCTGTCCGTAACGTGTTCCCTGTTTTTAAGACGAACCGTTCAACCGATCAGCACCAAATTTTACAGACATGATTGCAGGCCACCAGAGACCAGAACCTCCTTTTTTCAAATTTTTCGGACAAACAATACCCTAGTAATACAAAAAAAGCCGTTTGTAATATAATTGTAATTGCAATCGAACCGTTCATCTGACACGAAAATTGAATAACCTAATTGGTAGAGGAGAAAATTCTCTACAATTTAACTCCCTTTTGTTTTTTATTATATCTCGTATCGTTTGAGACATATTTGCAAAAATAACGGAGATTTGACATTCTCCATGGAATTAACGAAAACCAGCCTACGGAGATGTCACGTGACATTCCTCGCCCAGAACTCTCTCTGGCATACGCCATCTTGCGTAGCGTGTTTGATGATTTTCTTATAGTAACTTACCCGTTGTCATTTCAAAGCAATGGCGCAGTGAAGAATTAACAAAAACACATCGTTCTTCGTACTGTAAATGATAATCTATTGTCTACAAATGCCATATTAGCATCAGTTAACAAAGGCCATCAATAGCATGAGATTAAAAGACTCATCTTTTGATTGACAGCCGTAGCGTAGTGGGCAAGGCGTTGGATTCTGACGCTGAAGGTCGGTGGTTTGGAACCCGCCACTACCTATTATTTTTTTTTTTTTCGTAAAAGTTTTCAGACACTTATTAGTTAATTTTTTATTATTTAGATTATTATTTTGGTCCAAAATGTTCGCAAAAACTTATAAAACGACAAATCTAAAGTGGGCTGTAAAACACGTCAGTGCGATTTTTTTTTCTTTATTGTGATTTCAATTTCCCGAAAAAGGGCGGACCAGCAGCGCTCACTGGCGCTCTTCAGCCTACAGAAATAAAATTTGACATAGGTGAAACATAGGAACATAAAGGAGATAAAATGTTGGAGATAACACATACATAAAACGGAGATGTAAAATGGAGATCAAAAAAAGCACATAAAATGGAGGAAAACGGTGGCGACATAAAAGATTTGGTTCGGCGATAGTGGTGAATAAAATTAGCTGCTCGAAGGTCAGTGGCACACACATACAACTAAAATGATTGTAGGGCGGCGGCTATGGTTAGACCGTCCGCTATTGTGGAGTTAAAACAAAAAACACAACAACACACTCGGAGAAATACACAAAACTGATGGTGTCGGCTGCGGGTTGGCCGTCCACTGTTGTAAAATAAAACTACATAACTAAAACGCAGCACACTTGCGGAAGCACTCACATGGAACCACAAAGAAGGTTCCATAGATTGTGGAGCACTTACACCATTGAAGATGTGGTGTGGGGGGAAAGGGGATGAGAGGAGAGGGAGACAGTGGGGAGGAGCCACAGGGCCGGTGGGGAAGGGACGGGGGAGGGGGGGGAAGATGTCCCAGGAAGCCACGGGCACAGACAAATATATACAGACGGGAAACCTCCGCAAGGGCCTGGTCCTACGCTCAGGGGTGCGGGGAGGGAGGTTTTCCAGCAGTTCCGTAAGATGTCCCATGATGGCGCTGCCATCAGAAGCAGCCCTTTAAACTGGCCAGAGCAGGCGGCAGGTAGCGGCTGCCCCCACCACCACCACCTCCCCTCAAAAGCCGGCACATGGGACACAGCCGTGGCCTCGTGGCAGGCGGCACGAGCTCTCCCCTCAGCCTCCCCTCCACGCTACCCTCTGACGTGCGAGAGGCACCCTAAGCGAGCGATCCGCCTGACACCTGCTAGCATCTTACGGAACTACGAGGGGAGCGTAGGGCAGTGTTTAGCGGAGGCTTCTTCTCTGTATGTGTTACTCCGTGCCACGGGGAAGAAGGAAAGGGAAGGGCGGTAAGAGGAGGATCCAGAGGGGCAGCTGGGGAAATGAGGAAGGGAGAAGAGACAGGAAGGGAGGGATAGTCGGGGCCCTCAGGGAGAGAAGGGGGAGAGGGAGCAAGGGGAAGGATCACAGCCGGTATGAAGGGTAGATGTCAGGTCGGAGGGCATCATCCGGGAGGGTTTGTATGATAACAAAAAGGTGTGATTAAAAACAACACATTTTTGTCCATATATCACACGATATTTTGGTCAGGCACCTGTCAGCCATAGTTAGGTGAGTCGTGGAAGACTGATGAGAGCGTCCAGCGTTCCGCTTGGCGATTAAACAAAACATTACAAGCAGACAGGCCATGGAACCCTCGCTGGTGGAGCCGCGAACTTCAGCTGTCCTTCTGCATTGCCGCTCACAGCGCCGTCGGCTCTCTCTGTAGGCTTCGATCTGCGCAAATTTTAGAGATAACTGGATTCCGCGCTTTATCAAATTGGTAGCCACTCTCCGGATTCGTCAGATTTTCTGCGGCACTTAGTTCCACATATTCTCTAATAATGGAGTCCCAAAAAAGATGTTGCTCTTGATTCTGACGGGGGACTGGAACTCGGTAATAGGAAAGGTAAGAGAAGGAAATGTAGTGGGTGAATACGGACTGGGAAAAAGGAATGAAAGAGGAGATCGCTTGGTGGAATTTTGCACAGAGCACAATTTAATGATCACCAACACTTGGTTCAAACATAATGAAACAAGGCTGTATATGTGGAAGAGACCAGGAGACACTGGAACGTATCAGATTGTCTTCATAATGGCAAGGAATAGATTCATAAACCAGGTTTTAGACTGTAAGACATATCCAGGGGCAGATATAGACTCTGATCATAACTTATTGGTTATGAACTGCAGATTAAAATTAAAGAGACTGCAGAAAGGTAGAATAGTTAAGAGATGGAACCTGGACAAATTGACGGAACCAGAGGTGGTTGAGAGTTTCAGAGGGGACATTAGGCAAGGATTGGCTGAAACGGGGGAGCGTAATACGGTAGAAGAAGAATGGGGAGCTCTGAGAGATAGGGTAGTGAAGGCAGCAGAGGACCATATAGGCAGAAGGACAAGGCCTAATAGAAATCCCTGGATAACACAGGATAAAGTGAAAATTGATGAGAGGAGAAAATATAAAAATTCAGCAAGTGAAGCAGGAATAAGGGAGTACAGACGTCTGAAAAATGAGATTGACAAGAAGTGCAGACTGTCTAAGCAAGGGTGGCTACAGGACAAATGCATAACCGTAGAAGAATGCATAACTAGGGTATAGATAGATACCGCCTACAGAAAAATAAAAGAGATGTTTGGAGACAAAAAAAGCAGCTGTTTGACGGAAAACTAGTACTAAGCAAAGAGGGGTAAGTCGAACTGTGGAAGGAATATATAGAGATCCTATACAAAGGAAATAAACTTGAAGGCAGCATTCTAGAAAGGGAGGACGAACTGGAAGAAGATGAGATATGATACTGCGAAAAGAATTTGACAGAGCGCTGAAGGACTTGAGTCGAAACATGTCCCCTGAAGTAGATGATATTCCGTCTGAACTGCTGATTTCGTTAGGAGAACCAATGACGAAAAAAAAATGTTCAACCTGGTATGCAAGATGTATCAGACAGAAGAAATACCCTCCGACTTCAAGAAGAATATCGTAATTCCAATTGCAAAGAAAGAAAGTGCAGACAAATGTGAAAATTACAGACCTATCAATTTAATAAGTCATGGTTGCAAAATACTAACACGAATTATTTACAGACGAATGGAAAAACTTGTGGAATCTCGCTGTATCCTGGCCCTCTGCCACGCCGTTACCTTATCATCCCTCCCTTCCTTCACCTTCACACTCTCCGCGTCCTCTCCAAGAATAACTTCCGTCAACTCGCTCTTCCAGATGATGCCCTATGTCCCAACATCTACCTCTCCTTTCAACCTCAGTCTCCCTTCTTCCACCCCTCCCATGTTCCCTTCCACGCTTGGCTCTCCTCTCCCAGCTCCTTCCTACTGTGAGTCAATGCACCTCCCCCCTTCCTCCCTTTCCCCCTCCCCTCCTGTCCTTTTCCATTACTACAATGCATCAGCACACACCCCAGCAGTTGTGGTTGCAAAATTGTTGGAAATAGGATTCCAACTTACTTCACCCCCCCCCCCTCTTCTCCAGACTTGCCTCCTCGGACTACTATTTGTTCGCCAATTTGAAGAAATGGCTGGCAAGACGTTCATTCAAACGAGGAGGTGATTGCAGAAACTAATAGCTATTTTGCAGGCTTGGAAAATTCCTATTATTCGGAAGGGATCAAAAATTAGAACTGCGTTGGACAAAGGGTGTAAGTCTGAAAGGAGACTATTTCGAAAAATAAAAATGGTTTATATTTTTGCGCGGACTTTTCTAACGCTTCTCGTATATACACCCGAGGTATTTAAAACAATTTCTAGCAATACGTGTGTGTCTATTCGTGATAGATGGTGCTGTAATCGGCAAAAAAAATGAATTGAAAATTGTTGAAAAAATTGTAATATTTCGAACAATTGGACATCTGACTCCATCTCTAGTTTCACACTTCCAGATTTAGCAAACAGTTGCACAATACTACGAAAAGTCGTTGCGGAAGGAACATTCATTTCAGGGAACAGATTAGCATACCTTTGATAAGCTTCTTCAACATGTCTATGAACCTCAAAGTACGAGGAAATTGTATTTACTTTTTCTTCAACCGTTAACACTGTGGAATAAATGCGTAGATATGTGTACCGTCAGAATAATTGAAGTACGATGAACAGTCTGACCACAGACTGAGAGCATTACCACATTCAGTTCTTCATTCGATTGTGAGAGGTGTCCCGTGATAACAATATCAAAAAAACTATACATTCAGTTTAGATCTGATTTTTTGTTTGTTTGAGATATTACCTTTTCATTATTTTCCAATTAATTTTAATTTTTGCCGATTACAGTGCCATCTATCATAAAACGAAAAAAACGTTATGTACAAAACTTACCTCTTTTATTTTATTTTATTTTTACAGAGAATCCAAACCTGATATAAAGATTGCTGTTACAGATTATAAAGTAACCCCGCTCTCCCGCCCCTGGGGTGGTGCAGGTGGTCGAGCTTTATTTAAAAGGATGGTGAGTAACGTCTATTGCTCTTTTTGAAAGACAGATTACCTAGATGTTTAGTCCCTTCAAAACAACAACAAGCTCTTTTTAAGTCTGATTTGTAGTTTCCCAAGTATTCCGAAAAAGAGTTCCAAGTGTACACACGCACACACACACACACACACACACACACACACACACACACACACACACACACATGCACACACACGCACTCACACACACACACACACACACACACACACACACACACACACACACACACACACACACACGAATACACTCCTGGAAAATAAAAAAAGAACACCATGAATGCATCAACCCAGCAGAGGATGTATACAACACACGATCACACAGGCAGGGCCATACGCACGTGAGTACAGTCACCAGAGCATGCGCAATGTCGGCGTTAGTACCGTGTATACCCACCTTTTGCAGCAATGCAAGCTGTAATTCTTCCAAGGAGACAATCGTAGGGGTGCCGAATGTTGTCCTGTGGACTGATCTGCCATGCAATTTCCACCTGGTGCTTCAGATGGGCCACATTTCGTGCCGCTCATGCAGATTGTGAAAGTTGTAAGGTTTGAAGGGGTCATCGAATGGTTACCTCTAAATGACCTTGAACCCTGTTTTCAAGTTCAAACCAAGGTCATTTTTTCAAATGATAAACGCCCAACATGACGTTTCATGCGGTCCCAAACGTGCTGAATGGGGAACAGATCTGAGGATCGAGCTGGCTAAGGTAGTTGACAAACACCTCGAGGAACACGTCGAATGGTGCGTGATACATGTAGACGTGTATTGTCCTGATGGAAAAGCATGACACCTTGTTGGTGCATGAGTGCTAACAAGACGGGTTGGATGGTGCTGTCAGTGTATTCCGACAACTCCTGAGGACATGCAACAACGTATTCTAATTCTCTTCAGCAGTCAACATTGGAAGCAATAACAAATTATTTCATTCAACGAGTATACCAGTGTATCGGTTTCCAGGGTCGCCACCTTGAGTACCTCTGAATGTTCTCTTCCTGGGCAATGATAGAGGAGAGTCAAAGTCAGTTTTGTGCAATATTTTTACTTGGTTTTCATTTGTTTTCTGACAACTCCAGGAAGTAGACGAATTTGTGATCCCGTGCTCAAAGTCAAGATTGTGTTATGTAATTAAAAACTTCGTGTTTCAGTGAGTGGTGCACTGTGATACATTACTGAATAGGTCTTCATGAGAAGAAATGAAATTACCGAATGAAAATTACGGGTTGCTAATTAAAAAAGTGATACCGCTGTTCATATCTTTGTAGAAAACAAAGCTACAAAGAAGGCAATCATGATGATTAATTTCCCTCTGATGGCTAAAAAACATGTGCTTGAAACATTCCGTAATTTGCATCTGGACAACCGGTTATTTAGGGTGGTCAAGCTAAATGGGACACCATGTATATGCATTCACAGGGTGTATTTGAAGTGAATGTAGAAAATGAGAGGGGTGGCAGAGTGGATCAACCCATGTCCGCAGCCTTAGCGTACGGCGCTAGACGTCGTTGAATAGCGTCACGCACCGCCAAGAGGGTAGGCACACCACATGCCATATAATCCGTCACAATAGCAACACTGCAGGGCAACATATTCCTTTACAGTAGCAGGCTAAATGAGAAGTCGGGTTGAAGTGTTACAACCTTTATTTGACAACAGTTACAAAAAGAGCTCGAAAGTACGCCCTCTTCCTTCAATGTACGCTGTGCAACTACCCTGCAGTGTTGTCGCTCTCTTTCAAACAATCCTGGCAAAGTGGATATTGCATTGGAGGCTGCCATAATTCGCGTTATAAGCTCTTCATCAGCCTCAGTGGGTGCTTCGTAGACAAAAGCTTTCAGGTGGCCCCAGATGAAGCAATCAATGGGCTGCAAGTCGGGGGAACGTGCAGGCCATGCTACCGTATGCCCCCTGCCCCCTATCCAGTTATAACCGAAGGCTTCACACTGCATCTGCCAAGTGTGCAGATGCACCATCGTGTTGGTACCACATTCGCTGTCGCAGATTGCGTGAAACATGTTCTAATAATTCTGGCACGGTTTTTCGCAAAAGGTGGTAGATGTTTATGTTCAGTCGCCGGGGGAACATGTATGGTTGTTGTTGTTGCTGCGTATAGCGGACTAAACTACAAGGTCATCAGTCACCTGTTCCAAGCAAAGATGTGACATTTGACGTAAAGAAAACACTGAGAGAACACGGATAAGAGAATTCCTTGTTGGGTGTAGAATATGTATGGGCCGACCAAATTAACAGCTAATAAGCCATCCCAAATGTTGATAGCAAAGTGATCTTGGTGACCTCGAACAAAGGCGGTGTATGGATTTTCCCTTGCCCACACCTGTTGTTCGTGGTTGTTGAACAATCCCTCTCAGGTAAAGATTGTATCATCTGCAAAACTTACAGTTTTGGAATTACGGTTGAGTGGCACACTTTTCCAAAAACCGCTGGCAGAATTCAGTTAATCGTCGAAAATCGTCTGGCTTAAGGATTTGATCAAACTATCTTCATGCCACACACGCCAAATTGTGAAACGGCTTGCACCCATTTCTCGTGCAACACAGAGCTTGTTGAGCGTGTGCCTTCCAGCAGTACTAACGCTTCCTCTTCAAACCCTGGTGCACGCACCGTTCGTCGACGACCGCGTCCTTTATGCCTTAGCACCATTAATACAAAACGAATACATTATGTTTCGAAGTAGGCCTTAAAGTTACATGTACCATTACGAGAACGTGTCCTTGGAAAAATTAGCTCAAGAGAACCTGTCTCTCTTGTGGACCTGTGGATGGCAGTAAATAGGCGTGGTTCTGACACTCGACGATTCAGAAACCGCTGAATGTACAAACGTAAAGCAGTGTGAGCTTTTCCATCCACTGCCCCCTAAGCATAGTGCATGTCTGCCACTTCCGTCCAAGAATAGCTCTATTTCCTGTCCGCTCCACACAGTAACAAACACAAGAGTGTCCTCGTTCTATGCCGAACTCACACAGGGCAAACCAGATTCTGTAGAGTGCACAGGCGCTGCCTTCTACGCAAAACTTATCAGACAGGCGTGTTCCTCTGTTTGTAGCAACGCGTTCACGTCCCAGTAAATGCCCGAAAACCGTGGTGTTGTCACGTTTGGAATATCTTCATCTATGCGGACAACAGCGTTTGCAACCCGACGTCTGTCTTACATTGGTGTCACAAATACGTTGAAAAGGCAGCACTTCAGTGCCGCTATCATGACGACTCGTATGGCATGCTGTCTGCCTACCCTCCTGGCGGCGCACGACGCTATACAACGACGCCTAGCGCCGTACACTAAGGGTTGCGGACGTGGGGTGACATACGAAATATGCTTGTTACGACCCACTCTGCCAGCCCTCTTACTTCCTACTTCACTTCAGATACGCCCTGTATATACGTTAGTAGCCCCGCTTGCGGCAGCACGCGGTTCTGCCACAGGCAGCAATGTCGTACACTCGCTTCATATGATATCTGTAACATATTTTCAACACGCATAGCAGGTACAGCGGTCCGTCAGCAGTTCAAAAAATATTTTTAATGAAATTATCATAAAAAATGTATTTGTATAAAAGGATGTTGAAATTTGAAATTCTGTACTGTGATATTTTTTTATCAGAATGGTTTTCAAATCAAGGTTTTTCATGTAATGGAACCTCCATGATCATTATCAAGCAGTGTTAAGGTTTTCCGTGTACCGTAACAGTTCTGTAGAGATCATGATGTTTGTTCTGCTCAAGCTTTAAAGCGATAATTTCTGTCTTCTAAATATCTATAATTTCTGAAAAAATGACTGAAGAATACTTACAAAAGTCTCGCATTCTTACTTCAAGTAGTTGAGATTTACCGTGTGCTCTTTGAAAAAATTATATCTTATGATTTTTCTATAATATATCCACGAAGCCAATCCCCTATAGGAGAACCCGGGCTCCCTGCGTGGAAGTCAGATCCAACACCAGTAGAATTCAAACACCTGTTTCTACGGAACTTGCTTGCGTTCATGGATTAGCGGTTTGCATAACTTTAAAGAGCGGACTCAATTACACAGGAAAGGAATTAGGATGTGTTTGCAAATCTCAAGGAAGGAGAGACGCTATATTAAGATTTAATGTTCTGTACACAGTGTGTTCATTAGCGAAAGCGCAGAATCTGATGTGTTAATATTGTATTAAATCGTATGATGGGTGAGTTTACAGTTCGTGTTAGGCTGATAGATCAATGTCTGATGGCATGAGCAAAATATGAGATCGGAGAAGAGTGTAGTGTCATCATTTATATATACAGTGAAAAGGAACTATTCTATAACACTCCTCCAGAATACGCCTGAAATTACGTTAATAACTGAAATTATTTCACTGACTGTCCTGTGGCGATCCTTCTTATTGTGCGAAAGATCTGATGTGTTAATATTGTATTAAATCGTATGATGGGTGAGTTTACAGTTCGTGTTAGGCTGATAGATCAATGTCTGATGGCATGAGCAAAATATGAGATCGGAGAAGAGTGTAGTGTCATCATTTATATATACAGTGAAAAGGAACTATTCTATAACACTCCTCCAGAATACGCCTGAAATTACGTTAATGACTGAAATTATTTCACTGACTGTCCTGTGGCGATCCTTCTTATTGTGCGAAAGAGTATGAACTCCAAGTGCCACCTGAGCTACGATACATCTTAAATTTCGCAAACGGCAATGTGTTAAGGCTCAAGTCCTTGCTGGCATCCAGTTTCATAAATTTGTACACAATTTCTCAATATCATTCTGAATCCTATGGCGGGTGTGTGAACACTTGTCAGTCTCTATGAGAAAACATGTCTGTTGTATATATGAAATTTATGCAGACCATATCTCTTAATTTTCATAGCATTCTCATAAGCAGCTTGTTATTTACAGTTGATACCACGTGGTTTTGCCTTTTAACACGATAACAGCTTCAGCTATTAATGCCACTGGAGCTGTGTTATTACGTTAATTTCTTAAATGCTTGGAGATAAAAAGGAAAATTAAGAAACACTTTTTTCATTTATATTTATTTTATTACTGACAACATTTGCTATGACATTACTGACCACAATTGCTATGACATAACTGACGACATTTGCTATGACCATGTTTTGCACAGTGAATTTGTCTGGCAGCCCACAGCAGTGCCGCTCCCGCGACTGCGGCCGTCGTGTCGTCACCTGGCAGGGCGCGCCTCAGCAGGGCTGCTGCTCCCGGGGTGTGAAGCGGAGACCGCCAAGTCTGAGGCGTCGCCAGCGGCGGCGGCGGCGCTCCTCCTGTGCCTTTGAGCGGCGTCGGACGGACCGCAGCCTGTGGTCGCGTCGTGGGGCGACCTCGGCCAGAGCTGAGCAGGAGGGTCCGCGTGGTGGCGGCGGCGGCGCAGCAGACTGCGCGGCAAACAAGTGCCGCCGCCTCGGGAATCCCCCCTCCCCTCCCCTCCCCACCCCTCCCCTCCCCTCCGCCTGCCGGCAGAGCGCAGCCCCGCCTCGCAGATGTGAAGAAGAAGAAGTGATTAGTTCACATATACTTTTATCACAAATGATATAAACAATCAACGTTTATATGTAATGTTCTTCCTTGAGCTGGCTCCGTGTAGACGGGTTCGTTGCTGGTTGACTGCTCTGGTACTGACGACTATACTCGGTCGACTGGTCTGTCACCCTCCGCTATTCTGCTGTGGTGCGCCCAACTAGCTTAAATTTCACAGAGTGGCTAACGCACACAAGCTACAGCGCTGTGGCAACCTGTGTAAACTCGGTCGCCATATTTATGGTGGAAGTACAATTGAGAGGAGTCTGTCTGTCGTAAGTTGTTGTTGAACGTGAAATGTTGTATTAACTTAATATTGCTAAAGTGTGTTTAGCATCTAAATGCGCAAATGAGAAGTGATAAAACGACAGTAAGTCATGCAAGAACACCAAATGTTTCGACTTGTTTGATCTGAGTCTGTTTGTACTCAAAATTCCTGACTAATGGCACTTAGCTGCCGCAAGAGTGAAGCTTAAGATGACTTATCCTGCAATTTCCTTGAAGCCCACACCATAAAAAAATATGCTTAGTTTTCTATGTAGTGCTGGCGTTCTTTTGAGATGTTTCTTCTTCTGTTGCTCCTGTGCTCGATGAAACCGCAATTTTGACTGTCTGCATTTTTTTTTTTTTAAATATATTCATTTATTGCTCACAATACTAGATCGAGCATTGTTGACATGTAACCCGTGCAAAGTGTGGAAGCAGTAGCACAGCCAGAATTTTTTCACTTGTAAATGGCTGTGTTCTTTGCAACACTTCTGTACTTATTTCAGCATGGCAACCACGAAAGTTATTAATGATACTTTACTATGCTGTGAAATGCTTTTTGGGTAGCGGACCCAGGCATATTTTTCTTGCAGCATTCCGTTGCCACTCTTGTTTTTGTAATCAAATTGCACGTACCAAACGTTACTTGTTTCAGCATGGCAACAAGGAAAGTTTATTAACGACACCTTACATCGACGTGAAATGCTTTTGTGGCAGCTGACCCAGGCGCATTTTTAACTGCAGTATTTTGTATTCACGTTCGTCTTTGTACTCAAATTTCGTCCAGCTAAGTTCACAATCAAACACTTCCACAGCAATTTTGCAAGTTTTTAGACTTAATACGTAAACACCAGATTAATGTATACTAGACTTTATGGAAGCACTTTTTATAAAGTATTAACAACAGATGCAAATCCATGAGCCTGATCGATCGTCATAACAATTACTGTTCACTGTATGTTTCTCAGCTCCTATAGACGATGTACTTGCATTATAATCAAAACAAATATTTTCACATCGACACTTTAATTGCTTTTGCAAACCTAAGCTAATTGCTATACTTCTAACTGAAACTGTTCGTGAAATTTCCTTACCGCCCTTTTTATTAAATAAACTACTAGACTCGTGAATCGCAGCTTCGATAAGGTCTAACGAAACTTGATTCACATCCGTATTCAGCAGGCAATCTTTATTTAAAACGTGGAACTGGAAATAAGTAAAATTCTCTAGTGGGTGTGACATACCAGCAGTCAGCCGATATCCCAAATAACATGGTGGACGCCAGTTCAATTTGCCTCAAACAAGCCGGACCCAAATACCTTGTAACATTAACTAGACTCCCTAATGACCCTGCTAACGCGGGATAATTTGAACCTTCGCCCGGCCGCCATGGCAGTGGCAAGCGTCAAATAAATACGAGTGTTGTTAGCAGGTAAATCGTGTATTAAATAGCTACTGCGGGATATATACACAATTGATAGTCACGTCTTTACTGTTCGACTATTGCAGTGTACATGAATCACGAAGGTGAAGAGCTGCCCAGCGTTTAAATACATAAATCAATTTAAGAAAGGAATAAAAAGATCGAATACTGTATTCCCATTTATATTTCTCAGAAATACAATTAGCCCTACTACTTCTGTTGAGAGATAGTTACTCTTGCTTAACAGACTGTTAGTCAAGATAATTTAGGAATGAATGAAATAAATAACAGGCTTTTACAGTACTGGTAGCTCTTAAAAAGGAGCTATTTTAGGCAGTACCGGTGCACAGGAAGTTCAAAAAGTTTCATTTTATGATTGTGTAAAATAACTATTTTGGGTCACTGCCCACTGCCTCACTGCAGTTCGAATTTTTGTTTATGAAATTAATATTAGCAACTTGTAACGCAATATTTAATCTGCTTTACATATAGGTATAACAACTTAAAGGGGTTTGCAGAACATAGCCACACTGGATGCACTTTGTGAAGTTGAGC
The DNA here is from genome assembly GCA_026315105.1 of Locusta migratoria. Lineage (NCBI taxonomy): Eukaryota > Metazoa > Arthropoda > Insecta > Orthoptera > Acrididae > Locusta > Locusta migratoria. The sequence goes on from CM048745.1 coordinate 331,171,672, forward strand.
CCGATGACAACAGTAGTTGACTTTTGAGCAGTTCATGCTACTGTAAGTTATTTGGCTTACAACATTTAAAATGCTAATATTCTTGCTAGATACCCTAATTCTAATGTTAGATGCATTAGTTAAGAAAAAGGTATGGCATACTTCGTGTTCTTAAAAGAATTTGGTAGTGGCTGGTTGCTGTATTCACAAGTTAAGAAGCTACTTTTCAGTTATGTATGTGATGGTATATTTCACTTTCACAATCGATTTTTAACATTAGCTGTTTCAGGCAGCCCTGTTTGAATTTTTTGATGCTATGAAATATCTAAATATTGGAGAATACAGCATCAAAGCAAAGACGTAAAGTATGAAACTCTTCCGAAATTGGTGGCCGAGGGGACTGAGGCGCTCCAGTCACGGTCTGCACAGCCACTACGGTCATGGGCTCGAATCCCCCTCGGGCATGGATATTTGTGCCGTCCTTAGTCTTAGCTAGTTCATAAGTAGTTTGTAAGCTTAGGGACTGATGACCCCGTAGTTAAGTCCCATAAGTTCTACAAACATTTGAATATTTCTTCCAAAATTAATGTTTGTACAAAAGTTTCGCAGTCGTAGAATATACTATGAAAGTGCCAAAAATAGTTTCTGACGATAAATTCCGTTCATATGCTGCACTTAGCACGCTACAAAACTGCATGTTATAGTTCGGTTTAGTTAGGAAGAGTAAAAGCTGTTGGCCAATTTCTATACCGTATATGTAATAAATTTACACACAACTGTATGCTGTATATTCAAGGAGTCTGAAACTGTTTTGTAGTTGAGTATTTCAATTAGACATAGTTTTCGCGACTTAACTCAAATGAATACTCTCTTTAATTAAAAGAATCTTAAGCACATTTAAAGTTCGCACGGAAGTGTGCCACCACAATGGCCGCCGAGGCGCTCTTCAATTTGTCAGCTGTTTGCAGTCGGCCGCTTAAGGCTAGTCTACACGACGACACTAGGTTGCGATACTCGTTGCGTGAAATTAGAGCAATTGCGCGCAACTGGTTTCGTGTGTGTCTGTAGACACGGCGCCAATACTACTATACACTACAGTTTCGTCGTTTTGTGAGTGCCGTAGTCGCAGTAGAATGAAAGTAACAGTCGAAGCGGAGCTATTGCTTCTCTCTGTGAAGTCGCTGCATTAAGACTAAACATAAAATGAATAAGAAACGTTTTTGAGTACGTGACTGGATTTAAAAAAAAAAAAAGACGTCACCTCGGTTGCTCAGCGATCTTGCTGAACGAAATTGCGACTGAAAACCCTAGAAGTTATTGTAATCAACTTAGAATGTCACCAGAGCAGTTCACGTTCCTTTTAAACATAATCAGTAGTGCAATAAAGAAACAAGATACTGTTCTGCGTGAAGCATTGTTACCAGAACTGATTTCATTACTATTCTTGTCAAGTAGCTATTCGTCTCTACAGTATCTGTACCACGTTCCAAAATCCACAATTGCCATAGTTCGAATTGAATGTATCTTAATACAAATAAAGAATCCCAGAGACGGATTTACGTCTCAAATATGTCAAAGACATTATTGAGAGATCTGAAGCATTGAATTAAAATTTGTGGTGCGGCCGGGAATCGAACCCGGACCTGCAAGCTTGCTAGGCAGACGTCTTAACCTTTAGACTACCACACGACTAACGATTAAGGCGCCTATGTACGATTTCCCTCCACAACACAAACTTTAATTCAGCTTCTTTGTTCCAAAGATAATTGCCACTACTGCCAAGGTTCTCCATGCAGCGGAATAGCACCTCGGCAATGGACATGGTGGAACAATCCTGTTACGGTGATATAAATATCAATCAGTAGTGGCAATTATCTTTGGAACAAAGAAGCTGAATTAAAGTTTGTGTTGTGGAGGGAAATCATACATAGACTATTCCATGGCGCATTAGTGGTTAGTGGTGTGGTAGTCTGACGGTTAAGACGTCTGCCTCGTAAGCGTGGAGGTCAGGGTTCGATTCCCGGCCACACCACAAATTTTAATTCAATGCTTCAGATCTATCAAGAATGTATTTTAGTCTGCAATTCACTAATCGTCAACCCATCAATATTTAATTCACGAATGATTGCTTCAAGAGCACTAACACGCCGCTGCTTATACCTGAAATGTTCATCGTTACAATCGCACGAACGTCTATGCATCGTATATATGTTCAAAAATCGAATTATTTCTTCCGTTCACCCCTTTATCTTGCATTTTGTTCTGTATTGGATATAACCTAATCTAAAAACACGCGCAATCAGTTTCGCCAAAGTTGGAAGGTGCCGAAACTGTTTAGTTTCGCCAACGAGTTGCGCGGACGCCTGCCGCGCATGCGCACTGGTCAGTAGCGCAGCTTCATGAAACGTAGTGTCGTCGTGTAAACTAGCCTTTACGGAACTGTGGTAACTTGAAAGGTAATGAGACTTGAGGCGCCCCCGGCAGTTGTAGTACGGTCGAGCGACTTATCGCTCGTCGTGTTCTAGTAGCGTGGCGTGGCGACGTTGCCGCCAATGGCAACGGCACAACGAACAACGTGACTTACCAGAAGCTATAGCATGGAGAGCAGTAGGGGGGTTGGAAGCGGGACACACACAGAAGGAGGTGGCTGCAGCGGTTGGAGCGTCCCAAACTGTTATTTCCAGAACGCAATTTCAGACAACAGGAAACGTTAGAAGAAGGCAAGGTAACATCAGCAAGAGATGACCGTTATATCCGGTTAACAGCCCGTCGAGACAGGAGGCTGAATACAACTCGACTGCAACGCACCCTCCAGCCAGCAGCAGAGCGCACAATATCAGTACATCAGTTAGAAACTGCCTTGGGAAAATAGCCTCTACGAACGGAGGCCTATGGTTTGTAGGCCACTAAAACCACGACAACGTTTAGTCCGCAGAAACTGGGCGAATGAACTTGAGGAGTGAAGTCGTAAAGAATGGCGGCGGGTTCTGTCAGATTAGATTAGATTAATACTTGTTCCATAGATAATGAATACGACACTTCGTAATAATATGGAACGTTTCACGTTAATAAAAGGTGTCTGTACAAGATATTACGTTACACGAAATATTACATGACACAAATATATTTCATTACTTATTTTATTTACTAAATTATATTTAAAAATTCATCCAATGAGGAGCTGTCATTCAGAATTAATTAAATTTATTTTTAAAAGCTAGTTAACTATCTGTAAGGCATTTGATGCTGTAACCGAAGACTTTTGTGGCAGCATCATTCACCCCTTTCTGTTCCAAAGTCTGATTTAACCCTGCATAGTGAAGATCATCCTTTCTCCTGGTGTTATAGCTATGCACACTGCTACTACGTTTGAATTGGATTATTAACAACAAATTCACAAGTATATATATACAGGGTGTTTCACTGTGTTTGCCTCTGTAACTTATAAAATAATAGGTGACGGGAAATTTTAATGCGGTAGGTCAACACAAGAAATGTTACACTTTCTGCGGAGCTATAAATATAGTTTATTGTATCATTTTCCAAAGAGTTACAGCACAAAGATATATTTTTTTAAATGGAACAATAGTTTTTTCTATCGTGCATTGGATTCGTTGAAACCAACTACGTCAAAATCAATTTAAACTACATTCCTATCACTGTTAGTTTGCGAGCTACAACCCTTCAAAGTTTCAGGGGCAGATACCACACGCTGTACATAATACATGTCTGTGTGGTGAGTGATGAATGTTATGGCGGTGGGAAGTTAATTTACATGAGATGTTCAAATGTGTGCCCATGTTCCTCAATGCATAATGCAATGCGCCGTCGAAAGGATCTGCGGACGAGATGTAACATCGCCGGTGTGAGTGACGGAGCGACATGCGCCCTCGATGCGCCGTTTTAGATCATCTGGGGATGTGGGCTCAGTGACTTAAACACGATCCTTCAGATATCTCCACAAAAAGAAATCTACTGGTGTTAAATCGGGCGACCTTGCGGGCCATGAATGAGGACCATGGCGCCCCAACCATCTTCCTGCAAACCTGTTGTTTAGTTCTTCCACAACAGCACACGCAGAATGAGCTGGGTGACCATCGTGCTGCATCCACATATGGACTCTCGTGTGTAGACACACATGTTCAAGGAGACCACACAAACTGTCGGCTATAAAAGCGCGATATAACTCACCTGTCAGTGTACCTGGGAAGTAGTGTGGACCGATGATTTCACCCCTAAGGATTCCACACCACACGTTAATAGACCACCTACGTTGACGGTCGACAGGTCTTACCCACCGAGGATTGTTTGCGGCCCAGTAGTGCATGTTATGGCGATTCAATGCACCATAATTTGTGAACGTGGACTCATCAGATAATATAAAACTTTGTAAAAACTTACGCATGGCCCACTCACATAATGTCACTTTTGCACGGAAACCGTTCCCATGCAGCTCCTGGGTCAGTTACAGGCGGTACGGGTGAATCCTGTGGCCGTGTACTATACGCCACATAGATGTAAGACTGAAACCAGCGATTGCAGCAATGGCTCGTAAGCTGACATGAGGATCGTGGTGTAGTGCAGCTAAAACAAACATCTCCGTCTCCTCACTTCTTGCAGGTCTTCGACTGTTACTGCGGCGCATTACCAAGCTGCCTGTTTCCCGAAATCGTTGTTGGGCACGTAAGAACGTAATGGCTGCCGGGGCTCTTCGCCTAGGATATCTCACGGCATACGCCGTGGCTGATTCAGTGGGATCGTGTCGGCACTCGCCGAGTATCAGCAACATGTCAACGTACTCGTTGTTCGTGTATGCCATCGTCATCCGATGTCAGTAACTGTGGTATATTGAGCCCCGATTGTTTGTGTGGCCCTACTGTCGCGTATACGGCCGTGTGCGGCGACAGTCGGCAGTCTAACAGCGAATCGAGGAAGCTTCTTGCTCCGTGACACCGGCGACGTTACAACTCGGCCGTACCACATTTAGAAGGCGCATTACATGCGCAGCGTTTGTGGTATCTGCCCCTGAAACTTTGAAGAGTTGTAGCTCCCAAACTAAGAGTGATAGGAATGTAGTTTAAATTGATTTGCACGCAGCTGGTTTCAATGAATCCAATGCACGATAGAAAAAACTATTGTTCCATTTACAAATTATATCTTTGTGCTGTAACTCTTTGGAAAATGATACAATAAACTATGTTCATAGCTCCGCAGAAAGTGTAACATTTCTTGTGTTGACCTACTGCATTAAAATTTCCCGTCACCTATTATTTTATAAGTTACAGAGGCAAACACACTTAGTGAAAATATATACTGTCAAGTTACTCTGAGGATACGTAAATCCTTAAATAGATGTCTGCAGAATTATCTTGGGTGGACTCTGCAAATTATTATGATTGCACGCTTTTATGCAGTGAACACTTTTTTACTCAGTGATGAATTACCCCAGAATATGAAGCCATACGAAAGCAGTGGATGAAAATAAGCACAATAAACTAATTAACTGAGATTCTTATCGACAAAATTTGCAATACTCCTTATAGCATACGTAGCTGAACTCAAACGTTACAGTAGACTATGAATGTGTTGCTTCCAGTTACCTAAAATTTTGATAATTCTAAGTTAACTAGACACTTCTGTTCAAAGTCTACATTTATTACTGGACTTGTAACACTCATTGTGCAGAACTGTATATACTGTGTTATATCAAAATTTAAGAGTCCGTTTGTTGACAACCACTTTATAATTTTGTGAGAAACATTGTTTTCGAATACATCATTTAGTTCTTGTTATTATGGATATGATTGCTATACTTGTATCAACAGCAAGTGCGGCTCCATAGCAGAGTGATAGAGTGCCAGACTACAAATCCATAGGGTGTGGCTTCCATACCCGCCAGGTCATAAGATTTTTATCTATCACTTTCCACTTCTTTCACCTCTGGCAGTGTTGCTGATGTGAAAAATACTGAGTAGCACCGTCGTTCGAAACCCACGTTAAACTGGCTGGGTAAGTCAGTTCGAAGATCGGAGGAAGTCCCAACGGCATACCACCTCCAAACAGAACCATGCCTAGTAAAGCACTGTGGTGTTCAAACCAATCTTCGGATTGTCGACTGCTTTACCTTATGGTAGCCCCATGGTGCCTCGCTCTACGTAAACGCTATGTAAACCTCAAGCAAAGTGCTGAGACAGAAAAGTACAGTACTGTACCACACACATATTACAATTGTTATCAATATCTGAGTAAAATGCGTACCATAGGTCTATTGTGTATGATATATCATCGGATCCCCTGATTGTTTTGAGCATACTTGTATGGAAGCTTCAGGTTATATATAATTTCGCTGCCACTGCATCGGAATGAAATAAAACTGATACATAGTTAACGGAAATAAAATTAACATTTAAATTTTCAGTTCCAAAATAAAATTACATTTCATTTCAGGTAGAATAGAAGTTGTCTCAATAATGATGCCATATGCATGTGATACGCAAGTTGCATTTGAATTCAAAAATGTCTCGCAGAATTTAATTAAGAAAATCTCTTCTACGTAGCCCTCTACAATAACAAAATTTAGAGACACTGGTAGACACTATGACAACGGTTGAGGAATTCTGAGATATACACAACTAAATGTGGGAACAGATGCAAAGAAAAAAATGGGCGTTCATAAATAGGACTCTCTGAGGCTTTCCTGTTATGTAAAGAAAGTGATTTGTGCTGAAACCACGAATAAAGAACTTGGCCTGACGCTGTTACAAATATATTCCTTGAAATTTGCGCCTATGACTGCTGCATGTCTTCTTTCATTTCTTCATCATATAATTCCTGGCGTACTGTCATAGTTACCAACAACTTCAATGAGTACATACAGCCCCTTTCAGGGTAGCCCACATTACGCACTAGACATTTAGGTGGGGGGGAAAATAAAGCTCCTATTACTCTCCTTTTGTTAATTTTACATCTGAAGGTTCTTTTGGGTAAAAATTGCATGCTTTGTTATGTTTCCTAAGTTTAGTACATTACTCTGACATGTCGTACATTAACGTTATCTAGGTATCCACGAATACGGTATCAACTCAAATGCTGGTGGCTGAAAGATAAAAAGATTTACCTGGGATGATCATGATCCTGTTTTACGGAGTTCACGTTGATTCCTACATATATTTTTGGGATCTAGAAAACTCATACTCTGCGAGCAGAAAATGTGTTCTATTATTTGATGTTAGGCTAACTTCAACGAAAAGACCAGTAATTGTGTGTGTGTGTGTCTGCTTAACATCCCTTCTGAATACTGGACTCCTTTGCACTTGTCCAAATTTAAGCATAAAATTTCTTTTTTCCCGCCAGTTACAATGTGGTTTCGAGATATGTAATACATGTCTATAATTGGTCAGAGCTCCTTCCGCAACTTACGGCCCGGAAAACTATTTCCAATCAGTTCAGTAGGAATGTGTAAAACCAAGATATGACTCAAATAATAATTATTATGAATGGTTGTTAGGCTTCTACTACTACTACTTCAAGTTTTAGTCTTGAGCCCGTGGAGGGCTCTTTATTTTTATAATAGTCTACTTGCTATCCGACCAGTACTTGTTTTTTCCAAAATACAAATGTCTAAGGCTATCTTGGGCCATGCACTGTACGAATTCCCGCTGTTACTGTTGATACTGATTTACTTAAATAGTTTGTAGGTCTAGGTATCGATGACAAAAGCCGTTCAGCCCCTTCGGTCTTCAAACACATAATTTGAACTTAGGTTATTTCTTACTTCGTTCTTTCTGATGTGATCCAGTCGGGTTACTCCCATATGCTTCGGAAGAGCCACACTTCCCCTGCCAATAGTTGACTTCTATCTCTTTCCTGTAAATGCCTTGTTTCGACCGCATATATAGCAGTTGGGCATATGTTTTTATCATTGTATCATTGTCTCATTGTCGACTGTTCTTCTAATGTACCTGCGCATGTCATTAAAATTATCAGTTTGGTGACCCATATATTTTTCACAAGTATAAATGACAGCACAAGAATTTCAAAGTTTGAACTGTGTGATACAATCTTACACTACCACATTTGTTCTCACAGCAATATTACTTAATAATACCATCACTGTGGTCTTCGTTTTTACAGACGATTATATTCTTATCTTTAGCAACTTTATACAGCTCGAATTGCCCCTTGTTTCTTCAAAAATAGTAAAAATTATTTAATAATGGGTAAAGAGGAGCTTTATAAAATTCGTTTATCAATTTGGACATTACATCCTAAGCTTACGTCTTCTTTTTCTGTTAAAATTTTCATTCTATTAATTTTATGGCTCTTTAATTCCAATATCTTCATTATTTAGTCAAAATAAAAGTCAAAAAGTTAGATGACAAAAAGCTTTCCGGCCTTCCCTTAAGTTTAACGCCTCGTTATACATTTTTCTATTGGCCCACTCTAGGTTACGGTAGTAACACTAAAAGTGGGCCTATGCGATCGTCTTTTGACAGCTCGAAATTTAAATGAAAATAACGGCTTAACTATTCTTGTGACACGAAAATTGAACAACCGAATTTGTAGAGGAGAAAATTCTCTACAACTTTGCTCTCTTATGTGTGTGGTTTTTTTTTTTTTTTTTTTTTTTTTTTTTTTTTTTTTTTCATATCTCGTAGCGTTCCAAAGATATTTGCAAAAATAACGGCGATTTTGGGATGTATGTCTGTCTGTCTGTCCGTAGCGTGTTCCCCGTTTTTAAGACGAACCGTTCAACCGATCAGCACCAAATTTTACAGACATGATTGTAGGCCGCCAGAGACCAGAATCTCCCCTTTTCAAATTTTTCTGACAAAAAATACGGTAGTAAAACCAAAAAACGCCGTTTGTAATAATTGTAATTGCAAACGAACCGTTCATCTGACACGAAAATTGAATAACCTAATTGGTAGAGGAGAAAATTCTCTACAACTTTTCTCCATTATGTTTTTTTCATATCTCGTATCGCTTGAGACATATTTGCAAAAATAACGGAGATTTGACACCCTCCATTGAATTAACGAAAACCAGCCGTTCGGAGATGTCACGTGACATTCCTCGCGTATTTGATGATTTTCTTATTGTAACTTAAACGTTGTCATTTCAAAGCAACGGCACACTGAGGAATTAACAAAAACACATCGTTCTTCGTACGATAAATGATAATCTAATGTCTACAAATGCCATATTAACATCAGTTAACAACGGCCATCTATGGTATGAGATTAAAGAACTTCTGTTTTGATTTATAGCCGTAGCACAGTGGGCATGGTGCTGAACTGTAACGCGAAAGGTTGGTGGTTCGAAACCCGCCACTACCTAATTTTTTTCCCTAAAAGGGTTTCAGACACTTATTAATTAACTTATTATTATTGAGATTATTATTTTGGTCCAAAATGTTTGCAAAAACTTATAAAACTACAAATCTAAAGTGAGCAGTAAAACACATCAGTGCGATTTTTTTTTTATTTTTTTTATTTTTTTTTTTTATTTTTTATTTTTTTTTTTTCAATTTAGATTTAAAGCATACTAGCTGAAAACCTGCCGTTGTCTGGGTATTGATATATTTATTTCTGCCTTGAGTTAGTACTTCTCGTATCCCCCCCCTCTCTCTCTCTCTGTATATCTCCTTTTTTTCTAAAAACGTTTTATAGTTATCGGAGAATATATAAAAAATAAGGCTGTCTTGCATTATGTACAAAATTATAAGTGCAGTATCCGAACAATGAGAAATAGTAATCAAACTACAAACGATATATAAAATTCTTACGATCTCATATTTATTGGGTTGTTCTACAGTTGTATCATTTTTCGGGTATATATTCATTTGTATAATTGCTGTATATCTGTAAACTTTGTTTCGAATACAATTAGTACTAAAGAAGAAATAGATTAAAACTTCGTGCGTAGTGGGGCGGTTTTCCATGAACGTTACTGTTTATGTGCTCACATCTCTAACTACGTGTCGTACTGTGATACATTCGCGAATGTACATTCAGATATATGTGTATCTACTGTCAGTAAAATTTCCTGCGGTTATAATTTGTAGTGTAGAAATTATAAATTGTTACATCATACTGAATGCTGTAATTGTAGTCCATGAACAGCGGAAAAGAAGTAAGCGAGAACCTTTCTTTTAATGTGTTTGTCAACGAGAAAAAATATATTACAGGTTTGAAATTATCATTAAAGTTTGTTGCAAGTCGCTAAGTACTATCATTCTCATACAGTGTATGAATAAAGTTTCGTTGCATTATGTGGGAGTTTTTTGCGATTCCAATTGTTTATGACGATATATCTCATCAACCACGTGTTGTATGTTATTCTTAACCCTGCAGCAACTGTTACCTCACGGTAAGGAATATGTGTATCACATTAGGTTGAAATCGGTCCATTGGTTTGTCGCGTGTGTAACAGTTCTCTCATCTCATTGTTTATGACGTCATATTTCATGAACTATGTTTGTACGTGATCCTTACACTTACGGCGACCGTCCTCATGGATTGAAGCGTACGTGTGCAAAATTTTGTAAAGACTGGAACAAAACCATATATTTGTATACAATACGTACACACAGACAAACACACGGACACTGCTTTATATATAAAGATGGTATAGTTACTATTCATACATTTTATAATATCAGTTAAATGTTCCCAGAGTTTTCAGTTTTTCATTAATAAATGCTTACAGATAATATGAATTTTAAATAATTTGCTTTTAAATGATTATAAGCAATTTTGGTTCTGGGCTATTATTTCTTCAAAAACCATGATGCAATATGAAATTTGTATCAGAGCTTTGTCTTAATCAGCTGTAGGGTCTCCCATCTGGTATCTTGTTTTTAAATTAATATAAACAATACATTTTTGACATTCTTGTAAATTGTTCATGAGGGCTAAGAAAAAATAAAAAATATTCATATAAAACTGAGATAGTCTATATATTTAATAAATTTGTCCCATGAACCATAGGCATTGCCGACGTCGGGTGGTTTGCAGTGCCGTAGGTGCAATCGCAACGGAGGGGTCTCTGTAGAGCGGCCAGACTCAACGTGTGGTTCCTGAAGAGGGGCAGCAGCCTTTTCAGTAGTTGGGGCAACAGTCTAGATGACTGACTAAGATGGCCTTGCAATATCAGTAACGTGGCTTTGCCATGCAGCTAGTGCGAACGTTCGAAAGCAAGCGGAAACTACAGTCGTTAATTTTCCCGAGGATGTACCGTTCTATTGTATTGATATATCATGATGGCGTCTTATTGGGCAAAATACTCCCGACGTAAACTAGTCTCCCATTCGGATCTCCTGACAGGGACTATTCAGGAGGATGTCGTCAAGAAAAACAAAACAGGTAAAACGGATCAGAGGGTGAAATGTTCTAACCCGTAATTGAGTAAGTAAGTTAGAAAATTTGAAGAGAGAAATGGGTAGACTTAAGTTAGATATGGTAGTGGTTAGTAACATGATGAACAGGATGAACAGGATTAATATTTAAGACCCCAGATTTCCCTCATCGCCGCGGTGGAGTAGCCGAGCGGTCTAAAGCACCTCGCTGCGGAGGTTCGAGTCCTCCCTGGGGCATGGGTGTGTGTGTGTTTGTCCGTAGGTTAGTTTACCTAGGTTTAAGTAGTTTGTAAGCTACGGACTGATGACCACACAGTTTGGTCCGATAGATTTACAAACATTTGAACATTTTTCCCCTCATCCAGCAGTAAACGTGACACCCAAAAGAAGGCCGCTTGCAATAGTGGCCGAAACGTCGGTGAAATATTTGGTATACTTACGATGCGGTCCAATACACACATGAGTTTTGTCAACAGTAATATTTTAGTGTATGTAACAAATTAAACTGCACATACAGTGGACAATTTGTCGGTAATTAATCACACATACAATGTAAATTTATTATTTCATTTCTTCTCTACTATGATGGTAAGTAAGGATGGATTATTCAGTTGTTCTGGTGTACGCCACTAAATTGTGAGTAAACAACATAACAGTGATAGATCGTCTTATGTGGTAAGGGCATTGTAATCCACAGGTATAAGGATAAAGCAGCCTATGTATCTCTGGATTAATTTTTCCAATCATAGTGTCTGTAGGTTATGGCATTACCTTCCATTTTAATAGAGAGGGATGTTCTCATGCCAAAAGTCCATTCGCTACTGGTTGACGTTTTGTTACATCGTGAAAGTGTCGGTAATTTGCAGGTAGTTGACGTCGGCGTTGTTGAAGGGAGTGCTCATGATGGGCTCTCTCTCTGTCGATGGTGTCCTAGAAGAATGGAAGGAACCACGGATCAGATAATAGTACAATCTTTCATGCATATCTATGTAAATAAAAGTGAATTGTCACAGGTATGAAAGACAGTGATATGAGAACGGCTTGCCCAATTTGACTATATAGAATTGGGGATAAAAGGAATTTCTGGCATACCTTGACTAAAAGAAGGGATCGATTGGTAGGACACATTCTTAGACATCAAGGAATAGTGAATTTGGCATTGGAGGGAAGTGTTTGGGGTAAAAACCGCAGAGGAAGACCAAGAGATGGATACAGTAAGCAGATTCAGACAGATGTAGGTTGCCGTTCTTATGTGGAGGTGAAGAGGCTTGCTTAGGATAGGGTATTGTGGAGAGCTGCATCAAACCAGTCTCCAGACTGAAGACCACAACAACAACAACATATGTACAATATCTGAGCTGCGGAGCGCGCGGTTGTTCGTTGTCGGAGGTTCGAGACCTCCCTCGGGCACTTGCAACAGTGACTGAAACGTCGGACAATTTCTTAAATGATGGCATTGCGGTCTCACACCAAGAAAAGTTTTATTGTCTGTAACAATGGTCGCGGAAGCCTACGATTATACTTAAACTAACCTAAGAACCACACATACACCCATGCCAAAGGAAGGACTCTTACCTCCGAAGCTAGAGACGGTGCGATCCGCAACATGGCGCTCCAGACCACGCGGTCCACCGATAGTCATTTGTTTTTTGGCTCTTGCCAACATTACTAGCTGATGGTACTGTGTGAAGCAGCCATTGTCGTATCAATTGATACTGTTTTGCCCTGAAATTATGTGGTAATGTTGTAGCAGTCAGAAAATGTCATAATTCAAAATTCTGGCTATGGTCCTGGATTTGTTTACCATTGTTTGAATTGGTTTGCGTTGGCCAGTACGTTCAGTGAGGGTGCAGTTACTGACCCATGTCGGGAGTTGTCTACATAGCATTGTGGTAGTTCTACTGTTTCAGTTTCGTAGACAAACAACATTCAAAGCGATGTGCGCCACTTCTTGTTTCGCAGTTTGTGGTGCCAGCAATGTAGGGGCCTCCCCCTCCCTCCCCTGCTCTTCTCATCGTCTCTCTCTCCCTGCAGATGTGAGGAAATGTTCAAATGTTTGTATAGTCTATGGGACTTAACTACGGAGTCATCAGTCCCTAAATTTACAAACTAGTTATGAACTAACTAAGACTAAGGACGGCACAAATATCCATGCCCGGGGGGGGGGGGGGGGCGTGCAGACCGTGTCCGTGCAGACCGTAGTGGCCGTGCAGACCGTGACTGAAGCGCCTCAGTCCCCGCGGCCACCGCGGCCGGCGCAGATGTGAGGCTTACACCCACTTCCCTCTGAATTCTACCATCTAGATTTTACCCTTTATTTGGCACACACAGAAAACGCACGAAGAAACATTATTTGGTTACTTAAATTGGTCGTATTGGGCCGTGTTAAAATTGTATATGATTTTTTTTAATTTATTTTCTTGATCTTACTAAGTGTTGTTCATTTGGCTGCAGAAATTATTATATTTATCACTGTTTTATGTGAAGTGTCTGGAAATATGGAAGTTTTGGTACAAATTCAAGAACAATCCCACAATATTTCCATGTTTTATCGCCATGTACCCCGGAAGATACAACCTGCGTATTCATTATGGCCCATAATGTGTCAAATGACAATAATAGTTACATTTGTCATGCTGCACATCACAGACGGGTACAAGAGATACTATTTCCTTCTTCTTCTGGACTAGTTGTCCATTTACTAGTGGTCTATGCGTCTTGTCTTCCCAATAAACACCAGTCTATTTTCACTGTCCAAGCTAAAAAATCATTAACACTTTTTACATAAGTCACCTTCGGCTTCATATTTTCCTTTATAGGTAGTTTTCCAGATATCAGAAAAAAATATCATCATAAATCTGAAAGAAACTTGTACCCAGGTAATTTAAGTTTGCAGTATCTGGTAAAGATTGAGATTATTGCGAAACTTTTAGCTAAAAACAAAAAACATCGCTGTATGTTGCTTCCAATAACTATTGCCCATCAAAGGACGAAACATGAAATATATTGCTGAAAAGCATGTCAAACTTTGATGTTGCTTGATACTAACAATGCTAAATAAAGGGTAACTCTATGGCGAGGATTGTATCTTCTTACGGTCATCACTGATTTTCTAACAAGGACGTTCACCTTACACAACAGCCACCAAAAATACATATATTTATTAAGACATTTGTTCGTTAATGTCCTTAGCAACCGTGGTTCATATGTTTGAGATCCTGATACTACTGTATTGTAGGAACATTCCATAGTATTTATGCGATCCTTCTGAATCCATGCTAATGTGTTTGTATTGTGGGCCTGTAGAGGGTATCACAGATACTTTTCTCATAGAGATGTACTGGTCTTGTAATCATAATTACGTATTTGTGTAATATCAAGTTTGTGTTCACTTCAGCTAGACGGATAGATTTGTGTGTTTGTGTGTTGCAGTTCTCCCAAATCTTAGAACACATTACGAAAAGTATAAAAACTGGGTAAAGAACCTTCGCACGCCCCTTAAAATCTTCAAACGCTACACCCTGCGCCTCACTTGCCGTATCCACCTCCCTCCCCCAGGTGGATCCTCTACGACCTAATTCCTTTCCCTCACCTCCTACAATTCCTTGAACATATCCGAATCCTATACATATCCCGTAAATTAAACCTCCTGGTCTACCCAATCCTCACCAAACCTGGGCCTCAGCCACGCCTCCACCACTGTATCCCTCCCTCCCTTCACCTCCACACTCTCCACGTTCTCTCCCAGGGTCACTTCCACCACCTCCCCCTCCCAGATAACGCCCTCCATCCCGATATCTACACCTCCTACCAAACCTAAACCTTCCCACTCCCCTCCCCATAGATTCAACGACTCCCTCCCCCACCCTCTCCCTATATCTCCCCCCACTTGACCTCCCTTTCCTTCGTCATCCACAGAGTCCTTGCGCACCTCCTTCCCCTCCTCTCCTCCCTTTCCCCGCGCTTTTTACCTCTCCTCCTCCCCCCCCCCCCCCCCGCTGGGCCCGCAGTGCTGTAAAGTGCGTCTATTGTCTTACAATTCGGTGCGACCGCCGCATCTAGTAAAAGTGTCGCCAGTGTCTTTTATCCAGTGTCTCCGTATTTTCTTCGTAACCAGTTTGTGTCCATCATTGTGCTTTTAAAGCCACAGTGGCCATTATTTTAAGAACTACATTAACGAATAAAGAACAGTCTAGACTGCAATAATTTATTTCATTCAACTAGTTTCAGTCTTATTTATACCTTCTTCAGGAATTTTGTGGAGCTGGCAGGTAACTGGGAGCCTTCCAGTGCGTCACTGAAGCGATTGAAACTAGTCTAATGAAATAAATTATTGCACTCTAGACTGTACTTTATTCATAAATTTAAATAAGAGTGCTGATGACCCAAACATAGTGAAACGAAAATGTTTCCAAAAATATGTAAGAACTAAATTTTTTTATCTCACATATCTATGTTGCTATCTTCAAAATTCCATCATGTATTTTTTTTTTTATTTCACCGTTTTAATCTCCATTGTATTTTATTTATTCATCATGCTCATTGCTGAAAGTCTTTCGGCTGCATAGCGGCCGGCCGCGGTGGCCGAGGGGACTGCGACACGCCAGTCACGATCTGCACGGCCACTACGGTCGGGGGTTCGAATCCCCCCTCGGGCATGGATATTTGTGCCGTCCTTAGATCAGCTAGTTCATAAGTAGTTTGTAAGTTTAGGGACTGATGACCCCGTAGTTAAGTCCCAGAAGCTCTACAAACATTTGAACATTTTTTGAGCTCAAGAGCGGCGCTGATGCTGCTGCCAACTTGCCGCCAGTATTGGTGCCTTAAAATGACAATAAAGGGAAAAAACTTTGTACGTGCCCATACTTAATGAAGTTGCTCCACAGCCTGACCAGCGTGAGCCTCATGCGGCCAGATATAGTGTTGGTGGGGTCGGGTGCAGACTCACCAGCATGCAGGAAAATCAGCCCTGCCTCAGCCGTTTAATATTTGGACAGCTTTTACTGCACGAAATATTTTCCATTTAAAAAAATCGCACTGACGTGTTTTATGGCCCACTTTAAATTTGTAGTTTTATAAGTTTTTGCTAACATTTGGGACCAAAATAACAATCTAAATAATAAAAAATTAATTAATAAAGAGTGTCTGAAACCCTTTTAGGAAAAAAAATTTAAGTTGTGGCGGGTTCCGCACCACTGACCTTCAGAGTCACAGTCCAGCACATTGTCCACTACGCTACTTTTTTTTAATTTTTGCCCAAAATATAATCTAACTAATAAAAAAATTAATTAATAACATTGTCTGTTTTTAGAAAAAGAAATTAGGTAGTGGTGGGTTCCGAAACTCTGACCTTTTTTTTATGTGGGTAAGGACCTTAAAAAAAAGATTTACTTGCCACCGCCACTTTTACCCTAGAAAATAAAATAAAATAAAAGACAAACTACACCACTTCAGGCGTTGGCCCTATCTTATCCTAGGCCCAGTGCAACTAACCTATTTCTAATAGGGGGAACAGTAAAACGAAGGCTGAAAAAAAATTAAAGGACATTCAGTGTAGCTACAAAAATAAAGTGTATTAATTCATTTGAAGTGGTTCTTTTTTTTTTTTTTTTTTTTTACCCGTAAAAGAAAATGTAATTATCAACTACGTCATGGCAGGAACACCCCAATTTCTGGGTGGATTACGAAAAACACTATAAAGAAAATTTGAAAGATATTGCCCGTATTTTGGATTGCAGACAACTGTGCAATGTCGTTCGTTCAGAAAGTTCCAAAAATCAAGTTCGTGTTTCTCTCCATGTACAAACAATCTCCATGTATCTGCGAGGTGAATCCTGTGAAGTCGTGACTGGCACACTTGTTTCCCGTTGACTGTCAGGTACCATGTCGACTGTACGTCAGTGCTAAGGTAAGGAGCACTCACCGAGCGCCAAACGACACTCCAGTTGACGCTGGGATACTTCCCTTCAATCACATTTGGTGATCGGTTCTTCTGAAGAAAGCCGTAGATCGCCTTCGTAGACATCAAGCGTGTCGGCAGTATCGCAGTGTGGATATAGCTCAGTTCGAGGAAAAAGCGGCGGAAGTAAAAGAATGGCGCTGGAATATCTGAATGCATGATAGGAGCCGATAGAGTGCGCGGTGCAAAGGCCTCCAGCAACAGGCTGGTAAGGCATGTGGGATTACGGCGCCACAACATAATGTGAGAGCTGAGGAAGAGGGCTGTCGCTCTGTCAGGCACATGGTACAGGCCTAGTCCGCCTCTGTTTCTCGGGAGAGTGAGGGTCTCGTATTTTATCTTGAACAGCAAGCCATGGCAAACATAAGAACCCAGTGCAGCTAACAAGCGTAATGCCATGGATGGTGGAATGGGTAGGGTTTGTGCAACGTGAGGGATACGTGACGCCACATATATATTAACATACTGTGTCCGCTGTAGAAGGTCGAGAGCCCTGAGACGATGATCGAGAAGACCAGCGCGTAACTGGTTTAGTAGGGGCCGGCAGTTGAGGGCGATCGTACGTCGCATGTCCCCTGTGAAGTCTAGTCCTAAGCATCAGATTGCAGTAGTTACTCGTAAAGGTGCAGCGCTGTCTGCAGGAAGCCCCACACCTATAGGCATGGCACATGATTTTCGGACATTAAGACAGCTGCCAGATGCTTCACCATATGTGCTCACCCACGCCAGTGACTCTCTTACCTCTGCATCGCTGCGTAGAACGAGGACGAGATCGTCAGCATAAGCAGTGCAGCAAAATAGATGGCCACCGAGTGAGATCCCTGACAGCCGCTGACGGAGTCCACAAAGCAACGGTTCCATTGCATAACAATGCAGAGAGCGGACAGCCTTGACGCACCGAACGCTGTATCGATATTGGTTGAGTAAGGCGACCATTGTATAGCACACGGGACGTCGCTCCTCGAAGAAGGCGCATTATGACGTTGACGGTAGTATTATGGTATTTCATATTACGGAGTACCTCTTCCAAGTACTCGTGATCAACTCTGTCGAAAGCTTGGCTGAAGTCAAGAGTGGCCAAAAATCCAGGCATACGTTGAGCATGTGCTAGAGCGATTATGTCTCTATATCGAGCAATGGCGGTGCGGATGTTGTTAACACCACCCAAGGAAGTTTGATCAGGAGAAACCACATATCTTGCCGTGCGTTTGAGCCGTGCAGCCAGAAGTCGAGTAAAGATCTTTATATCGCTGTTGAGCAATGTCAATGGACGATAATCGCTTATCCTCGATGTTCCATGAGGTTTATGTATGGGAATAACGATACCGTCGAGGAAACCTTCAGGGATCTGCACCTGGGGTGACATAAGGTACGGACAAATTTCTGTCCACATCGGTGCTATCAAGTGGCGGAATGTTCTATAAAACTCAAGTGGGATGCCGTCAGGACCAGGTGACTTGTTGGTAGATCCTGCTTTGATAGCATCATTGACTTCTTCCTCTGTGACGTCAGCAAGCATATCCAGTTTTTCATCCTCAGGAAGCGAGCCAAATGTAAGTCGGGATACCTCCGCAATGTTATCAGGGTGACGACGGTGTGCAGAGTACAGCGTAGTATAATGCTTGTGAAGGGCATGCCCTATTTCAGCTTGGTTATCGACGCGTCTTCCATCCTCAGTTGTCAGAACAGTAATCAAATTTCTCCGTCGGTGGCGCCTTTCAGCTATCACATGATACATACTTGCACGTTCCTGCGTTAAATCTTCTTGTGTGCGCGCCCTGACCATAGTTCCTTCAAGATGTCGGCGGGAGAGGGCATTGAGCTGTGCCTTTGCTCGATTCACTATCACCTGACGTTCTGGTGAATAAGGCATTGTCGTACATTCTCGGAGGATGGTGAAGTAGAACTCCTGAGTGTGTCTTCGCCATTGCGCGATCTCCCTTCCGTATTTAATCAACGTCTTGCGTAGTGTAGTCTTTGCACATAGGACCCACCACGATATGGCAGACTGATATCTGTTGCGACGTTGAAGACAAGCCGTCCATGATGTCTCAATTTGTTGCCGACAGTTCAGTGAAGTAAGATGTTTTATGTTCAGTTTCTTGCTGCGCCACACCTTTTGTTGGCAGATGTTGACGGTACAAATATATGCTTCATGGTTGGAGAATGCAGTTGGCCAGATTTCAGCAGCCTGAGTGCCACCGACAATGTCTCGGGAGATGTAGACCCGATCAAGGCGACTGGATGAATGGCTAGTGAAATGTGTAAATCCCGGGCGATTGCCATGAACATGCTCCCACGAGTCCACTAGATTGAGGTTCTGAATAATTGTTGCTAGTGCTGCGCACGGAGAGTGGCGTGGCAGTTGGTTTTTGGGCGCCTGGGTGGAGTTGAAGTCGCCTCCTATGATCAAGGAATCTTGCCGACCCACGAAGAGAGGCGTTACTCCCTCAGAGAAGAAAGTAGAAAGTTCACGGCACCGACCTGAACCAGATGGTGCATAGACGTTGATGATTCTTACGCCACCATACGTGAGAGCCATACCTCTGGATTCCGGGAGGTATATAATTTCAGTAGCGTCAATGCCGTTACGTAAGAGGATCGCCACCCCACTACCTGCATGGGAGGCGTGGGAGACGTGTGCTGTAAATTCATGGGGAGCGTAGAAGGCGGCAACAAATACCTCCTGAAGCAGGACTATGTCAACATCCGCAGCGTATATCATGTCGTGAAGTAATGTCAGTTTATGGCGCGCACGAATGGTATTGATGTTGATTGTAGCTATGCGATAAGTTTGAAACGCTGCCATCGTCAGAAGAACGTGTGACGCACTATGGGGAAGCACATCACTCCAACTGGGATGGGACCGACGTCGTTTAATGTGTTCCTCCTCCCTCTACACCACCAGAGCATCCATCTTCTTCAGGAACAGTGTCTCCCCAGTTGATGGGTGCCGCCTCTCCATGATTGGTCGGTAGAATAGGTTCATTGATGGGCATGGAATTATGATCAGACCCTGGAAGGGACAAAACTCTGTCAGACAGTAGCGATGTAAAATCTTTAGTTGGCTGTTGACTCTTGTGAGATATGGGTGGCACTTCGTCAGGTGCCATGGCATTGGTGGATTGCGCACTATCGGGAGTAGAGTCGCCATCTTGAACATTCAACTGTTTAAGGCTGTCGACTGATGAAGTACGGCGCTGTCTCTTCCGTTTCTTTGGTGAACTTTGCTTCCGTACATGCTGCTCCGTGTCGGATGTTGTATGACTGTCGTCTGACATCTGGCTGGATTCCATAACATTAGATGGCGGTACAGTCCCAGTTTCAACTTCCATGGAGTCGGAACAAACGTCTTGTGTTGCTGCTTGGGCATCACCTGTTAGTACTGTGTCCAGTGCTGGTGTGTGGCAGACAGATGCAACTTCCATCTCATCCTCGGGTTGGTTCGACGCTGGTGCGGACTGGATTAGCGTGGGCGTAACAGGCCGCCTAGCCGCGTGCGCGTACGTCAGAGGTAGCGCAGTGGGCGCCGCTGGGCGAGCGTCGTCTCCGATCGGCGTCTGCGTCAGTCTGCGTCGGAGGCATTCTGAACGGACGTGGCCTTCTTGTCCACAACCGGAGCAAGTGCGAGGCGGCCATCGTACATTACGACAGCCCTACAGCCGGCTATGACGAGGTACGAAGGCACATGCTTTCGCAATTTTTATCTGTCGGACGCCGTTGAGGACACGGTACGTTTCAAAGGTCTTCCATGTTTCTGCAACGTGACTAAGTACGTTGCCGTAGGGTTGTAAGGCGGCCACCACCTCGTCCGACGGCACCTCAAACGGAAGTTCGAAAACTCGCAACGTTCTCGGGCCAAAACCTGCATGATCAATCTCGACGGACCCTATATGGCCGTCAGAGTATCGGAACTTGAGTTCATTAGCATGGCGCCGTACTACGTCGGCGCACATCTCTTCGTTCGCCAACTTGATGTACACTGTGGTACTAATGATCGAAAAATGAATTCCTATAACGTCTTGTGGTGGGAGACGCATTTCTTCACGTATAAAATGTTCTACTTCATGCGCTCTCGGTCGTACATGATCAGTAGGGAACGTTAATTTGATCGTAGATTGGCGGTATGAAAACGCCATGTCGGTCGTTGACTGCGGACTCTATGGCACGCCGCTACGCGGAAGTAAACAAACGGGCGCTCGCTCGCAGCACAACAGGCGGGACGCAGCGGACGTCCTCGCCCCACCGCAGCCGAAAGCGGACTGCGCTACAGCTAAAACTTAGAAATTGTGTTCTTTAATCTATTACTTTTCATAGTCGTTGTTAACTGATGCTAATATGGCATTTGTAGACTCTGGATTATTGTTTATCGTACGAAGAACGGCGTGTTTTTAATAATTCTTTAGTGAGCCATTGCTTTGCAATGACAACGTCTAAGTTACTATAAGAAAAATCATGAAATACGCAACGCAAGATGGCGTATGCCACAGAGTGTTCTGGGCGAGGAATGTCACGTGACATCTGCGAACGGCTGGTTTTCGTTAATTCAGTGGAGGGTCTCAAAAACTCCGTTATTTTTGCAAATATCTCTCAAACGATACGAGATAGGAAAAACACATAAGGGAACAAAGTTGTAGAGAATTTTCTCCGCTACCAATTCGTTTATTCAATTTTCGCCTTAGATTAACGGTTTATTTGCAATTAAAATTACATTACAAACGGCTTTTTTTGTATTACTAACGTATTTCTTGTCCTAAATATTTCAAAAAGCGAGGTTCTGGTCTCTGGTAGCCAACAATTACGTCTGTAAAATTTGGTGCCGATCGGTTGAACGGTTCTACCTAAAAAGTGGGAACACGTTACAGCCAGACAGACATCATCAAATCGCCATTATTTTTGCAAATATCTCTGCAACGATGCAAGATATGAAAAAAACATACGGAGCGAAGTTGTAGAGAATTTTCCCCTCTACCAATTAGGCTATTCAATTTTCGTGTCAGATGAACGGTTCGTTTTCAATTACAATTATATTAAAAACGGCTTTTTTGTATTAATACCGATTTTTTGTCCGAAAAATTTGAAAAAGGGAGGTTCTGGTGGCCAACAATTATGTTTGAAAAATTTGGTGCTGATCGGTTGAACGGTTCGTCTTAAAAACAGGGAACACGTTACGGACAGACAGACAGACATCCCAAAATCGCCGTTATTTTTGCAAATATGTCTGAAACGATACGAGATATGAAAAAACCATAAGAGAGCAAAGTTATAGACACTTTTCTCCTCTACAAATACAGTTATTCAATTTTTGTGTTAGATGAATGGTTAAGCCGTTATTCTCATTTATATTTCGAGCTGTCAAAAGACGATCGCAAAGGCCCACTTTTAGTGTTACTACCGTAACCTAAAGTGGGCCAATAAGTCACTGTCTGACTTTGCAACTTTGGTTCTTAGGATTCCTAAGGAATTATTTTACGCCCTAAGGATTCTGTTTTGTTAGTATACCTCTATCTCACATTAATGGGACTGTGAAGAGTTCCAAATTACCTGAAATATCCTTACCCTAATAGTGTGCAATGTAAGCCGCGGCGCATTTGTTTGGGCTCCGTGTACAGGCGGGTGCTTCGGCTGCGTCGGCTCCCTCCTGTGACCAGTGTTGCGTGCTTCACGCACGGCCGGTCGCTTTCCGCACACAGCGCGTCCATTAAGCATTCTCTTTATCAGCCGCGTTGCTGTACACTCAGCTACTGGGCAACAGCGCCTGTAATACATCTCTCCTGTTCTTTTCCAAACCGTCCGCATTCATAGCCGATTCTAAGAAATTGTTTCAGAAGCTTATATAAAAGCTTTGACGTATAGAAAACGTAATTAATAATACCCGAAATAGGTGAGGAATGGAAGAAATAAATGAGGGGTAGGAGTTCTCGTCTCGTAAAGTACGAAGGCCTTAGAGACGTACTACAAGTTTTGATTGTGAGGTATAAAATTGAGCCGCGCGGAATGTATTCGCGGAATGTATTCGACTTCAAAAAGGCGTTCGACGCGGTGCCACACTCCAGACTGCTAACGAAGTACGAGCTTATGGAATAGGTTCACAGATTTGTGACTGGCTGGAAGACTTCCTAAATAATAGAATGCAGTACGTTGTTCTCGACGGTGAGTGTTCATCAGAGACGAGTGAATCATCAGGCGTGCCCCAAGGGAGTGTGATAGGAGCGCTATTATTTTCTATCTATATAAATGACCTGATGGGCAAAGTAACCTGTAATTTGCGGCTGTTTGACTATGTTGCTGTGGTGTATGGGAAGGTGTCGTCTTTGATTGACTGTAATAGCATACCGGATGACTTAGACAAAATTTCTAGTTGATGCGAAGAATGGCACCTAGCTCTCAATGTAGAAAAGTGTAAGGTGATGCGCATGAGTAGAAAAAGCAACCGCATAATGTTCGAATACAGCATTAGTAGTGAGCTTCTTGATGCTGTCGCGTCGTTGAAATATCTAGGCGTAACATTGCAGAGCGATATAAAATGGTACGAACGTGTAAGGACAGGAAAGGAAATGCCTAGTAGTGGTACAGTGTACCCTCCGCCACTCAACTTACGGTGAATTGCGGAGTGTGAATGTAGATGTAGACGTAGATTTGTATCAGTACTCAACTAGATGACTCGAATACTTCGCACTGGTTAGTGGTAAGTGTCACAAAGTGGAAATAAATAAATGTAAATATTTATCAATTCATATCACTGTATTATAGATTTTAACAATATAAAATATTATTGTTTCAGTATTTCCTGCTACACAATGTAACTTTTCTTCGACCCTTGGGTTAAATTTCGAGAACCGAAGATATAATTGCTAGAATAGCAAACAATTTGGGAAAAATTAAAGCTGAACGTGTACTTAAAGCTATCTTCAGAATGAATCAATGAAAGTGTTTAAAATCCCAAATGAAAGAGCTTGATCCGCTGAGCGTTCTTATACCAAAACAATTGTGTATCTTATTTCATCTACATAAATACTACACTGAACATATTTAAGTGCATGATGGATACTTCATGGAACAGCTTTTATGATATTTCTCTACCGTTCCATTCTCTGATCGCGCCCAGGAGAAAGGAACACCTGCATCTTGCCGTTTTCGATCTGATTTCTCTTATTTTATTATGATGATCACGTCTCCCTATGTAGGTGAGTACTAACAAAAATACGTGTGCGTTGACCTGCCATGTTGTCTTTCGCCCATAGCCATTCAGTGCGTCTTCCGTATGCATGCCCTGATTTTTTTCCTGGGCGACTTTTTGAAGCTTATAAAGCGGTTTCACAATTGCCCCAATGTACTTGGAAATTATGTAGAAAAATAAAGATATGTCTCATTCTGGTTTCTTTTTCTCCTTTAATACACAATTCTGCCCACAGTCGACGGGGAAATTTATTTTCCAACTCCCCCTCATATGTTTGCATTTGGAAGAGAAATTGGTGTCAGGAATTTCGAAAAATAAATCTCACCGCAATTAATAACGTATTTCTCTTAATAATTTCCACCGCAATTCAAGCATAATTTCTGTAACTCTCTCTCCCCTATATCGTAATAATATGAAAGTAACTACTCATCTCTGAACTTTATATCATCTGCCATTAGAAGACATCATAAAACAAACCGACTAAAATATTCACAGCAAAGTACAGAAGGATATCACGTTTGAGTATAAAGGAAGGCAAGAGTTAAATGAATTATGATACTTCATGACAAATATGCAGATTGATACCTTGCGTTGAAAACAAAAATGAAGAAAATCAGTCATATAGAACAGCCTGGCCGACTGACTTTAGTTGTCATTAAAAAAATTAATATGTAACATACTCAAATTTAATGAAATAAATCGCAATTTGCGATCAGTTATAGCTTCACTTTACTAGGTTTAGATGGAACACCAAACTGTAGCGAATAAAACTTTGTACCCGGCCGGGACTCGAAGTCGGGATCTCCTGCTTACTAGGCAGAAGCGTTGACCACTCCGCCACCGAGGACACAGTGACCAGCCCGCCTGCAGAGGACTCTTCCCGCCACACACAAAGCTCCATTCACAACGCTGTCTGCCTAGTAAGCAGGAGATCCTGGTTTCGAATCCCGGCCGGGCACAAATTTTCATTCGCCACAGTTTGTTTTTCCATCTAAATTTAGTAAAGCGAAGCCATAACAAATTGCAAATTGCGATTTATTTCATTAAATGAACGATGTAATGTCAAAAAAATATATAATACTTAAATTTAGTTAATGCTTTTGTTGTTAAGAGCTTTATTCTCAAGTGTTTTAATACATATGGTAATTATGAGTAAGTAACTTGACAGAGATGGGTAAGGACTGCGACTGATATGAACCGATGAAGGAGGAGAAAGCCGCTGTGCGTTAGCAGATGGAGGCTGTGTTGGTCACGGTTAGGATTCAGACATCTACAGTAACACCCGGACGTGTGTTGCGATTGCTACGCCTCAGATCCCTGATGCCACATGTCTACAGGTTCCAATGATCCTGTCAGTCGACAGATGCCTGACCGTGATTGGCGAACTACCCTAGGGTCACGTAACTCTGGGCAGAAGGCGGAACCGGAAACTGGCGGTTAGGCTGTTCCCTTACGCCTCAGCAACAGGTTCGCGGTGTTGTCTGCTGGTGTTAATACCTCTGAGGCAGCGCGGGCCGCCTCGCCTGTTGTTGCAGTGGCCACTCCTTCTGACAAGGAAAGTACTTGGGCTCGAACAAACACATATACACCAAAATCGTCTGAGAGATAATACTAGTGATACTCCCGCATCTGCAAAACTCTGCAGTCGTCCGTTAGAAGCCTCTGCGTGTGCCATGCCACATTGCACTTTGACCTGTCAGATCGCCAGTAGGAACGGTGCAGTGTGCCGCCGAAGTTGCGTTTTGTGATGTTATTTGTGTGGTGAAGCGTCAGATGGGGCGGCGATTGCTAATCAATCCTGCTAATGCATAGCGATTAGTTTTGATGAAGTTACGAAGAACCCTTCTTCGTGAAGATGGTATTAGTGTAGAAGATGAATCATCTGCATGCTTTCTCGTGTCTGTTACGGTACAGAAATATGAGCATAAGTTAGATACTGTTATTACAAACTCATAATAATGATAATAGGGATCATAATGACGAACAACTCATTGCAAGCGGAAGTGCTACGGTAAGTGCGGGAAGAGGCGATGGAAGCAGTGGCAGTGAATACCAACAGTCTTTCGGGAAGAAGGTTAAAGTTGCAATTATCATCACGGCTTTTGATGACAATTCGCTAGAGAACATGTACGATTATTATTAAACAAGTTATAGTTAAGATATCCGCATTACGCATGGCGTCTACAATTACATCTACAGTGCTATCTAGAGCATGATTGCAGAGCTTTGCAGAAAAACGACACCAACCAGCACATTGAGGTGTACGTAGAGATTTGTAACCAAACGTTCATACAGATGTGTTTGTTCGAGCCCATGTACTTTCTTTGTGAGAGCACTACAGACGCTGAGGGAGGGTTTGGTAGTCACTGGGAGCTCCAGTGTTAGGCGGGTGATCGGGCCCCTTAGAGAAATAGCGGGAAAGGTCCGGAAAGAATGCCAGTGTGCACTCTGTTAGCTTGCTGGGGGTCTCATCTGCGATGAGGAGGCTCTTCCGGCGGTGATAGGGGTGCACGTGATTGCAAATCGCTACTAGTTCCTCCTGGATTCAGAGGTCACCTTCAGCTCCTTCGAGCGGCTGAAGGATTTAGTCAATATAGCTAGGCTCGCTCGCGGTGTAGATGCGGAGCTATCGATTTGCAGCATCATTCGCAGAACCTATGGGTTTCTTTTGGTTGGAGTCGAGTGATGGACAGTGTGTTGAAGAGAGCGTATAAAATGAACATTAACAAGAGCAAAACAAAAATAATGGAGTGCGGTCTTAGAAAATCAGGCGCTGCTGAAGGAATTAGATTAGGTAACGAAACAATGAAGGTGGTAGATGATTTTTGTTACTTGGGTAGTCAAATAACATGTGATGGTCGCAGTACAGAGGATATAAAATGCAGAATGGCAATGGGAAGAAAAGCATTTTTGAAAAAGAGATATTTGCTAACATCGAATATTAATTTAAGTGTAAGGAAGTCTTTTCTGAGGCATTTGTGTGGAGTGTTGCCTTGTACGGGAGTGAAACATGGACGAGAAGCAGTGCGGACAGGAAGAGGATAGAGGCTTTTGAAATGTAGTGCTACAGAAGAATGCTGAAGATTAGGTGGGTAGATCGCGTAACTAATGAAGAGATACTGAACAGACTTGGTGAGAAAAGGAATTTTTGGCATACCCTGACTAAAAGAAGGGATCGCTCGGTAGGACACATTCTTAGACATCGGGGAATTGTAAATTTAGCATTGGAGGGAAGTGTGTGGGGTAAAAATCGCAGAGGGAGACCAAGAGACGCGTATAGTAAGCAGATTCAAGTGGATGTGGGTTGTAGTTCTTATGAGGAGATGAAAAGGCTTGCTCAGGATAGAGTAGGGTGGAGAGCTGCTTAAAACAAGTCTCCGGACTGAAGACCATCACAACAACAACAACAACGGAGTCGAGTGAAAGGCTTAAATCAAAGACTCAGACGATTGTGTAGCGATATTGGGTACAAATTTCTCGACCTCCGCTATGGGCTGGAGAAAAGTGGAATCCCCCTGAACAGGTTAGGCGCCGACTACACGCAGGAAGCGGCTTCTAGAGTAGCGGAGTACATGTGGAGTTGCACATGTGGGTTTATAGGATAGACAATACGGTTAATGATTCCGGTGAGGGCACCACTAGGCACAAAATAACGGAGCAAGAAAATGTTAATATAGTGATACTTCCAGAATGAAACATTCACTCTGCAGCGGAGTGTGCGCTGATATGAAACTTCCTGGCAGATTAAAATTGAGTGCCGGAACCGGGACTCGAACCTGGGACCTTTGCCTTTCGCGGGCAAGCGCTCTACCGAAAGTAGGAGGCGAGGTACTGGCGGAAGTTGTGAGGCGGCATCGTGAGTCGTGTCGGGATAGCACAGTCGGTGGGCAAAGGTCCCAGGTTCGAGTCCCGGTTCCGGCACACATTTTTAATCTGCCAGGAAGTTTCATAGTGATACTTAACTACAAGATAGTGAATGGAAAGTTCCCAGAACTGCTCTCACTTTTAGATTTTCACAATGCCCACATACTACAAGGGACGGAAACTGGCTCAGACTAGATGTAAATAGTAGCGAAATACTAGAATCACACTAGAACTTACACCTCAGCGATAGGCAGAACACTGAAGAGGTAGGCGTGTTTTAGCGATAAAAATGTTATGATATCGAATGAATTTACAGATAATCTGGATCAGTCTCGTCCATACTGTGCCCCGGGCGCCTTGGCCTGCTGCTGCCGCGTTGCTCAGCTGTCCGCGCGGACCGCTCGCTACGTCTCGCCACGCCGCTGCAAGCGCGCTTCCTGTGGAAGGCAGCAGTCAACAGACATGAGGCTACAGTCGGTAGAGACGGACGGCCAACATCAGCAGCGAAAGTAAAGGAGGAGCGGCGCGTCTGCCCTGTTTAAACCCGAATGGGAAATTGATTTCTTTTGTATTGCTTTCGAAAATCATGGCAAATGTCTAATATGTCATCAGAACTTCATGTACTTAAAAAAGTATTCGATTGAACGGCACTTTAATACCTGACACAAAGACCAGTTAGAAAATTTGTCGCAAGAGGAACGCCAGTTAAAGCTTGAAGAACTGAAAGAAAATTTTCTGGCGGCATTATAGTGAAGTAAATGTATCCTATCGTATCACTCTTTACTATTTCTAAAGATAATAAATAAAACTATATCTTACAATCTGATATGTCGCTCAGCAATGTGCAGGTTATATAGAATATCAGATTGTCAGCGACAAGGAACATTTCCTTTCAGTTAATTTTTATATTCCGCTTGTATTATATAGCTTCGCACAGACACAAGAAAATGTTTCAGGTGAATTATTTTGTACCACTTTCTGAAAAGCCGTCACAAATGCTGTTTCAGACAGCAATCAGGCATTCCTTGTTTTTGTGCATTCGTGTTTTGATGGTTGGGAAAACATAAGCTGCAGTTTGATCCAAGTTTTCGATTAAAACGCAAATATTGCAGTAGATAAAAATTTATTTTGCGATCACATTTCGCTGTCCTTGCTAGCGTCCATGATCGCTTTTCAGAAGAACGGAAGGAAAACGCAACTAAAACCAACCTTTCTTCGTAAGTTTTTTATTTGGGTTTCAATGAATAAAACAATTTTTAAAATGATAGAAGAGTTGTAAATACAGGAATTTAAACAATTAATTGTACCTTTCTCTGCCATTGTAGTAACAGGAAACAGGCACTCAAAGTTTGCGCGCCAGTTACAAATGCTCGATGAGAATTGCGAAAACAGGGAAACCCTTTGCGGCTGTGAATCTCATCATGGATTGCTTGGTCGACTTGGCTGCTTGTATCTGTCCAGCAGACCTCACAGAAAAATTTGAAAAAATAGCTCTTTCACCTCAATCTGTTGCTCGCCGAGTCGAAGATATGGCCTCACATATGGAGCAGCAATTAATAGAGAGAGCGGCAAACTTCATTTCATTTTCTATGGCTCTTGACGAGTCCACGGACGCTTCGGACATATCTCAGCTTGTCATATTCATTCGCTGTGTCGACGACAATCTGCGTGTCAACGAAGAATTTCTCGATCTCGTACCATTAAAAGACACAAACACAGATTTGGATATTTTTCTCGCCGTGGAAAACGTGTTCGAGTCAAGCGTTTAAAATGGAAACGTCTGACCACTGTAACAACCGATGGCGCCCTGGCGCTACGATGACTACGTACTTGATTCTTGAGTTACGTCAGGGCAAAAATGGCTGAAGTCGGCTGTTCCTTATTCGCGGCAGTCCATTGTCTTATACACCAGGAGACGCTTTATGTAAAGATGGTCAATATAAAATAACTTATAGACACAGTTGTTCGAACAGTTAATTATCTTCGATCGCATGGACTCACACATCGCCAATTTAAGGAACTCCTGGCTGATATTGAAGCGGAATACCCGGACATCCCCTACCACACAGAAGTAAGATATCTGAGTAAAGGGAAAGTGCTTAATCGGTTTCTCTGCTTGAGGGACGAAATTAATACATTTTTGGAAATGAAAGGTCGTCGAGAAGAATTATTTTCGTGATCCTAAGTGGGTGGCAGATTTGGCTTTTTTGAGTGACGTAACTATTCATTTAAATACTTTGAACACTACACTCCAAGGCGAAAATCACACTGTTGTTGATTTAGTGCAGACGATTCAAGCATTCCAAAAAAACTTATTTTGTGGAAAAAAACAGTTGCGCGGGCAAAATTGTGGACATTTCCCTGCTTTAGACAGCGTTAAAGAAGATGTGGATTTTTCAGATTATGTACAAATCATTTGTGAATTACAAGAAGAATTTGAAAACAGATTTCTGGAGATAAGTGAGCTTCAACCGGTCATGGATATATTTGTTCGTCCGCTTTCCCTTCGGGCAGAGGACGTGTCACAAGTGTTTCAACTAGAGCTGATTGACCTGCAGTGCGATATACGCTTGAAGGACCGCTTTCTTATGTGTAAAGCTTTGGGAGACTTTTATAGTAGTTTTCTACGAGAGAAGTATCCTCTTTTGCACAAGCACGCGACTAAAGTTCTATGAATGTTTGGCTCCACCTATATTTGTGGGCGCTTTTTCTCTCATTTAAAGCTTGCTTAAACTAAAAACCGTCCAATACTTAGTGATAAAAATTTTAGTAATTCTTTGAGGTTATCAGTCGCCCGAAATAATGTACCAAACATGGACAAAATCATCTCCTCAAAAAAGAAACATTTCTAAAATGTTAATTGTATTCTTTAACAATATTGAATGTAAGAATTAAAAGTCTTTATAACCTTAATTCTATTTTTATTGTGCTTTAGCAAACTTGGTGAATTAAAATAATTGCGTACAAAACGGCAGTCTAAGGATTCGATGTCTAAACTCTGAAAAGGGATACAAAAAGCTGTAACATGAAGAAAAAAAAAGAAAAAGAAAAGAAAAGAAAAAAGAAAACCTTGTAACTAGTAAGATTGAGACTATATCCCTTACGTAAAATTATTGCTAAAATGCAATGTTTATAACATGAGTTCATTTAAAAATGTTATATGTCTTTCAGAAGACGCCTACTGTACTTATGGCGAGTGTGTATGTGCAGTACTAAGAGAAGAAACCTGTGGGTCAGAAAACAACCAAGTTGTTCCTCCATTCTTTTTTTTTTTTTTTCCTTTAATAATTAAGTATAATTTTTTTTCTGAAGATTTGCCCAGTAAGTCTGCCATGCGAACACAAATTGTTACTAAAGCAGTAAATGCTTTCTTGCTACACGACTCATAGACCACAGCGATTCGCCTCTTCTGTGCGTGTTATATCGTTGGATCCGACAGCGGGGCAGGCCAGCGCGGAGCAATTCTCTGCGGGCCACTCGCGCTCTTTCTCTCTCTCTCTCTCTCTCTTTCTCTCTCGTTCGCTCGGTCGCTCCTAGCCCGACACTAGCGACAGACGGTCGCGGCCGGGGCGCTGAACTACACTGCCCTGCGGCCGCGCCCGCCGGGCGAAATTATTGGTTGGGCCTGAACTGGATGATGGTCAACGTTAAAAGTGGCTCAAACAAAGCCATTGCAAGCTTTTATAAATAGTATGGTTAAGCAACAGTAGTGGAGGAAAATATTTCCCTTATATTTCCTAATCGTGTTATAGTTGTGGGTGGATATTTTAACTTATCGGTTGTAGACTGGGAGACTAACGTCTTTAAGACGGGTGGCAAAGACAGAGAATCGAGTAATATCGTTTTACGTGGTATGTGCGAAAACTACCTCGAGCAGTTAAATAAACAGCCGAGTCGTGTTATACCTGCTTATGACAAAAATCTTTTCGACTCAGTTCACGTAGAGAAGTGAATCAACTCAGTGTTGATTCTCCTAATAGCATGTAGCTACTTTCATTAAGCAGCAATACTAAAATAGACCAGAAGAAGGGCACTCAAGCGTCCGAAACCGGTCGTCTAAAATAAATAATTACAAGCAACTGGTTGCTGAATTTTATTAATTTATATTTGAATGAGCGATCATAACGTCGTTACAGCATCAATGAATACAGCTATAAATATAAATAACCAGAAAAGTAGGAAGATCTTCCTGTTTAGCAACAGTGAAAAGGCACATATACTACTCAAAAAATGTTCAAATGTTTGTACAGCTTATGGGACTTAACTACGGGGTCATCAGTCCCTAAACTTACAAACTACTTATGAATTACTTACGAACTAGGATGGCACAAATATCCATGCCCGAGGGGGGATTCGAACCCCCGACCGTAGTGGCCGTGCAGACCGTCACTTAAGCGCCTCTCCCCGCGGCCACCGTGGCCGGCACATATACTACTGGTCATTAAAATTCTGCGCGAACTTTAAATGTGCGTAAAACTCTTTTGATTAGAGGGTGTATTCATTCGAGTTAAGTCATGAAAACTCTCATTTAAATATATAACTACAAAACAGCTTCAGACTCTTTGAGTATACAGCAAGAGTCGGTTGTGGTGCACATATGGTGTAGAAATCGGCCAACAGCGTTTCTTCTTCTTAACTAAACCGAATTATAACATATGTTTCTTTTATCGTTCTAAGTGCAGCATATGAACGGAGTTTATCGTCAAACATGATTTTTGGTACTTTTTCAGTATATTCTACGATGGTGAAACTTTGTTTGTATGAACAATAATTTCGGAAGAGTTTCACAACACTTCATGTCTTTGCTTGAGTGCCTGCTGCATTCTCCAACATTTAGATACTTTATAGCATAAAAAATGTAACAGGGAGGACTAAAAGAGCTAATCTTAAAAATCGACTGTGATCGTGAAACATCCCATCAGATACATAACTGTAAAATAGCGTCTTACCTTAGCAACCGGCCACTACCAAATTCTTTCAAGAATACCAAGTATGCCACAACTTTCTCGTACCTAAGTGCATCTAACATTAGCATTAGGTTACCTAATTAGCATTTTTATTGCTGTAAGCTAAATACTTTACAGCAGCGTGAACTGCTCAAAAGTCGGCAACTATCGTGATAGGGTTCAACTTCAAAATGTGCCTCCAGTGTGGCTATGTGTCATTCATATATGGAACTATACACAGTTCTGCAAACCCCTTTCAGTTGTTATACCGATATCTAAAACAGATGACCTTTAAATTCTTTGTTACA
Source organism: Locusta migratoria (assembly GCA_026315105.1). Taxonomy (NCBI): domain Eukaryota; kingdom Metazoa; phylum Arthropoda; class Insecta; order Orthoptera; family Acrididae; genus Locusta; species Locusta migratoria. Next base: position 331,205,267 of record CM048745.1, read on the forward strand.
AGTTGCTAATATTAATTTCATGAACAAAAATGCGAACTGCAGTGAGGCAACTGATCTCGTGCCCTCCAATAGTTATTTTACACAACCATAAAACGAAACTTTTTGAACTTTCTGTCCACCAGTACTGCCTAAAGTAGCTCGATTTTTAAGAGCTACCAGTATTGTAAAAGCCCATTATTTATTTCATTCAATCCTGTATTGTCTTGACTAACAGCCTGTTAAGCAAGTAGCAGGGCTACTTGTATTCCTGCCCCTCAGGGGCTCAGCATTAATTTGCTGAGTACGGGCTTGGCGAACCCGGGGTCCTGAGCTGTGGGCTGTGTCGCGCCAACAGTCCGCTACACCGTAAGCTCTGTGCGTGCTTCAACGACCATCGTTCGGCGCGACGGTGGAACGTTGTACGTTTCAGACCCTGGGGATCTTGGTTTAATCGCCCGGGTCGCGAGGATGGAATAAACCTTTATAAAAAAAAAAAAAAAAAAAAAAAAAAAAAAAAAAAAAAAAAAAAAAAAAAACCCTCAATCTCAAGGTGTGCTACGTGCCGAGGAGATGCATGGCTGTTGAGGTTGAACAGCCGCTAGCGAGCAACCTCTGAGGAACCTGCCGCACCTCAGTTGTACAAGGCTTACCCAGCAAGCGGGGCTCTGCCTGGGTGGACCTTTATTTCCCTAGCTGCTCGTGGGAACACGATGAAAAGGACCCAAAGCAACGCTGGTGTGCGTTTAACCACCGTCTCTAAGAGAGGAAAAGTAGACTTCAATGCTGAGACTTATGACCCACAGTCGTTCCCTTCCTTGGCCACGCCATGGGAGGAACGCAGATCTCGTAGCCGAGGACAACAATATGCTCCAAGGTATTTAGTATGTACTAGGACTGATGGTGAATCTTTCATGAACACGAGACCTCTCTTTTTCGTCGAGAACTTGGAAGATAAGTTTGGAGAAGTAGACGGCATGTCGAAGATGCGATCGGGATCGGTTTTAATAACGACGTCATCCCCAGCACAGTCACGGGCTTTGCTCGTCTGTGACACGCTGGGTGATGTTCCCGTTACTATCACCCCACACAAAAGCCTGAACATGGTACAGGGTTTGATTTTTCATAGGGATCTCCTTTTGCAGTCAGATGACGAACTCCGCAAGAACTTGGAACGGCGAGGTGTCCACTTTATAAGGCGAGTCCATAGTGGTCTGAAGGACAACAGGGTCGCCACTGGTGCATTCATCTTGGCCTTTGAGGGCGACTCATTGCCTGAGAAGGTCAAGGTGATGATTTACCAGTGTGACGTAAAGCCCTACGTTCCTCCCCCTATGCGTTGTTTTAAATGCTGGAGGTTCGGGCACATGTCCTCCAGGTGTACCGCCAGCTCCACCTGTCGGGACTGTGGTCGTACTTCACACCCAGACGTACCTTGTACACCACCTCCCGTCTGTGTTAACTGTGGACAGCAGCACCCACCTTGCTCGCCTACCTGCTCTGTACTGCACAAAGAAAGGAAGATCATGCAATACAAAACTATGGATCGGCTATCTTATTCCGAGGCCAAGAGGAAATATGAGAAACTCCACCCGGTCAGCATCAAAACATCATATGCAGCAGCCACGAAACCATTTCCACATACTAGTTTACCGTCAGTTCAGTCTACCGCAGTGGGCCCTCGAGCCCAACCGTCACCATCTGCCCACTTGGTGGTAGGGGGCACATCTCACACTGTTGCTTCCAAAGCCCCTGCCTTGGAAGCAAAAATCCCCCCACCAACGGGTACATCGATCCCGACACGTGAGCCAGAGCAACAACAGCCTGCTCTGGCTCCTCTCGCGAGGAAGGGATCGCTGGAATCCCTTTCTCCCTCGGTCTCTCCCACTGGCTCAGTGGATGCCAGTGAGTGGCACCAAGTGCCATCCAAAGCTGGTCGTAGGGCCTCAAGGACAACCTCCGTCCCTGAGACTGAGTTTGCCAAGCCCTCCCAGCGTGAGAGGCCGAAGGACCAGCGAGAGAAACAGAAAAAATCTAAAACAAAAGAACCTCAGGTGGCTACCATGCCACCACAAAAATCGTCTGCTTCTGAGGACGTGGTGGAAATCCTCACGTCCCCTGAAGACTTGGAAATTGCCAAGACTCTGGAAGCTATGGACGCCGAGGCTCTGCCTGCTGCATCAGTGGCTGCAGAGAAACCTATGGGCCCTACTCTACCAACTACATAAATATGCCCAGTACGTCGGGAGATAGTGTGGTGCTGCAGTGGAACTGTGGCGGTTTCTTCCGCCACTTGGCCGAGTTACAGCAGTTGCTCTGTCACTACCCTTCCCTCTGTGTTGCTCTACAGGTAACTTGGTTTCCTGCTGAACGGACTCCTTCCCTTCGTGGGTATAGGGGTTATTATAAAAATCGTGCAACACACAACAGGGTATCCGGAGGAGTCTGTCTTTACGTTCTTGCCACTGCCCTCAGTTTACCAGTGCCACTTACCACAGTGCTCGAGGCAGTGGCCGTGAGAATTCAGGCACGACAGGACATTACCATCTGCTCACTCTACCTTCCTCCGGATGAGGCAGTGTCTCCTGCAGACCTTGCGAACTTGGTCGCACAACTTCCCCCGCCATTCCTTCTATTGGGGGATTTCAATGCCCACAACCCCTTGTGGGGTGGCTCTCAGGTCTCAGGTCGCGGTAGGGACATTGAAGTTCTACTAGCACAGCTGGACTGCTGCCTTCTTAATACCGGTGCCCCCACACATTTCAGTGTGGCGCATGGCACATACTCGGCTATAGACCTTTCTCTCTGCAGCCCAAGTCTTCTACCACAGCTTCATTGGGGGGTCCACGATGACCTATGTGGTAGCGACCACTTCCCCATCCATATCTCTCTTCTCCAATACCAACCTCCAACTCGTTTGCCCCGTTGGTCCCTGTGTAGGGCTGACTGGCCTGCTTACACCTCAGCTACTAGGGCGATCCCTCCATTTCCAGATGACGTTGATCAGGCTGTTCATCACATTACTAGCGCCATCATTTCCGCTGCTGAAGCCAGTGTTCCGACCACCACTGGCTCAGTTTGACGCAAGTCGGTTCCATGGTGGTCTGCAGAGATTGCTGAGGCCATCAGGGAACGTCGTAGGGCACTCCAGCGCCACCGGCGCCACCCTTGCATAGAGCACCTGATCGCTTTCAAACGTCTTCGGGCTCAGGCTCGGAGGCTGATACGCCAGAGTAAGCAGGACTGTTGGGAGAGATATGTCGCTACCATTGGCTCGCGTGCCGCCCCATCTCGGGTATGGTCACAGGTTCGGCGCCTTTTTGGGTACCGACCACAGGGAGGAATCCCCAGCTTGATCATTCGGGGTACTATATGCATGGATCCAGCTGCTATCTCCGAACACATGGCGGACCATTATCCCAGCACCTCTGCGACGTCTGCGCATATTGCGGGCTTCCGCACTCGCAAAGAACAGTTCGAGCGGAGGCAGTTGTCTTTCTACCACACGTCGGCGAGAACCATACAATGCCCCATTCACTGACTGGGAGTTCCAGAGTGCCCTCACTGCCTGCCCAGATACCACACCAGGGCCAGATCGAGTCCACAAACCGTTCCTGCGCCACCTGTCACAGGAGTTTAAAGACCAACTTCTTGCCCTGTTCAATCGCCTTTGGGTTGACGGTGTTTTCCCATCTCAATGGCGGGACAGCATCGTCATCCCAGTGATAAAACCTGGCGCTGATCCACAGGTGGCAGACAGTTACCGCCCGATTAGCCTCACCAACGTTCCTTGCAAGCTCCTGGAACGTATGGTGAGTCGGCGGCTTATGTGGGTTCTTGAAGACCGTAGACTCCTCGCCCCACAACAAGGGGGATTCCGCCAAGGTCGTTCTGCATTACACAATCTGTTTCCGCTAGAGTCGGCCATCCGCACTGCTTTCGCCAGGCGTGAGCACCTGATTGCAGTCTTTTTCGATCTCCGAAAGGCTTATGACACTACCTGGCGCTACCATATTCTTGCTACGCTGCATGACTGGGGCTTGAGAGGACCACTTCCGCTGTTCATCCAGAACTTTCTCTCACTTCGCACTTTTCGGGTAAGGGTAGGTACCCACCTCAGTACTTCACATACCCAGGAGAATGGTGTCCCACAGGGCTCCGTTCTCAGTGTTCCGCTGTTTCTGATTGCAATTAACGGACTTGCTACAGCAGTGGGGTCATCGGTGTCCTCCTCCCTGTATGCCGATGACTTTTGTCTGTATTACAGCTCAGTTAGCATTGGTGTCGCTGAAAGGCGACTACAGGGAGCCATTCAAAGGCCTCATTCCTGGGCTTTAGCCCATGGATTCCGATTCTCTGCCCGCAAAACCCGGGTTATGCACTTTTGCCGCCGGCGAGCAGTGCACCCAGACCCGGAACTGTACTTGGGTGATGAGCTCCTTCATGTTGAAGATACGCATCGCATCTTGGGCATGGTGTTCGATGCTCGGCTCACGTGGGTCCCCCACTTACAACAGCTTAGACAACAGTGCTGGCGGCATTTAAACATACTGCACTGCCTCAGCCACACTGCTTGGGGAGCCGCCCGTAGAACCCTCTTACAACTTTATACGGCTCTCATCCAGTCCCGCTTGGATTATGGGAGCCAGGTGTACGACTCGGCAGCCCCTTCTGCACTCCGGGTATTAGACCCCATCCACAATGCTGGTGTTCGCTTGGCAACAGGAGCTTTTCGAACGAGCCCGGTGATGAGCCTCCTTGTTGAGGCCGGGGTTCCCCCACTGCGGTTCCGTCGGCAACAGTTGTTGGCCTCGTATGTTGCTTGTGTGCACACTTCCAACCATCATCCGAATCGCAGGCTTCTCTTCCCAACTGCTGCACTCCCATCCCCTCACAGACGGCCTCGGTCGGGCTTCCCGATTGCAGTCCGTGTCCATTCCCTTCTCTCCTCCCTTGACTCCCTTCCCTTCCCTCCTACTTTCCTCTACTCCTCCCGTGCACCTCCTTGGTGTATTCCTCGTCCGCAGCTACGGTTGGACTTGTCCCGGGACTCTAAAGCTTCCACTTCACTATCGATCCTTCGTCGCCAGTTCCTGGAACTCCTTGATTCTTTCCATGGTGAAGAAGTCATCTATACCGACAGTTCCCTCATAGATGGCCATGCTGGGTACGCCTATCTCCATGGTGACCTTTTTGAACAGCGGTCTTTGCCAAGTGGGAGTAGTATTTTTACTGCAGAGCTCGTCGCTATCTCTCGAGCTCTGGAACATATCCGAGCCTGCCCCGGGGAGTCGTTTGTCATCTGTAGCGACTCCCTGAGAGCACTCGACCAGTGTTTCAGCAAGCTCCCTCTGGTGCAGTGTATCCAAGACTCTGTTGCCGCTCTCAATAGGTCTGGTCGCTCAGTGATCTTTGTTTGGACCCCAGGGCACATCGGCGTTCTTGGCAATGAACGTGTGGATCAGTTGGCCAAGCAGGCCACCTCCTCACACCCTCTTAAAATTGGCCTCGTGGAAACGGACCTTAGGTGGACGCTACACCGGAAGGTGCGGGACGCTTGGAGCTCGGAATGGTCTGCACTGAGTGCACCAAACAAACTTCGCACAGTCAAATCGTCCACAGCCACATGGAAAACTTCTCTGAGGCCCAATCGTCGAGACTCTGTTGTGCTATGCCGCCTCCGCATCGGGCACACTTGGTTGACTCACGGCTATTTACTTCGGCGTGAGCCACCGCCCATGTGTCACTGTGGTGGTGCCTTGACAGTCGTCCATCTCCTGATGGACTGTACTATTTTAGCCCCCTTGCGGCAGTCATTTAATCTACCACCTACCCTATCCTTAGTGCTAGGGGACGATGCCTCCATGGCTGAGTCTGTGTTATGTTTTATCCGTGCAGCCGGTTTTTACAATTCTCTTTAATGTAGAGTGATTTCTCCTTACTTTTAACCGTATTTTAATGTTTTATATCTTCTGACTATCAGACATTCGTGTCTGCTGTGACATTCGTGACTAGCCCGTCCATTTTATCTCAGTGACCAGCCAGCCACAGATTCTCATTGCCAATTTTAGCGTGATCGACTGCATTGTTTTATTTTCTATGTCTGTGCTATCGGTATCTCTAATTTTGCTTTTGGTGAAACTTTATCTTTGACATGTACTCCTCTTGCGTATTTCTACACTGTCTCCAGGTCCATAAGGCTATTGCTTCCTATTAAATGGACTTTCTTCGTTAGGAACAGGGGACTGATGACCAAGTAGTTTAGTCCCCTCTAAACAACAACAACAACAACATTGTATTCCTGAGAAATAAAAATGGGAAGACAGTATTCGTTATTTGTTTCTTAAATTAATTGGTGCAGTTAAACGCTGAGTAGCTCTTCAACATCGTCCTTCACGTATACTGCAATAGTCATACAGTACAGACGTGACTACCAACTGAGTATATATACCACAGTAGCTATATAATCACGATTTATCTCCTGACAACACTCGTATTTATCTGACGCTTGCCAGTATCATGGCGGCCGACGAAATTTCAAATTACCCAGCGACTACAGCGCCGTTAGGGAGTCTTGTTATTTTTATAAGGTTTTTGGGTGGATCAACGTTCGCACCCACTCGTCCCACTTCGTCCGACTGAAACTGAAGTCCACTCACGACTCCTTTGATGTCGCCACTGGTACCACACGCTGAAAGATGCTGGCTGTACAGAGAGATGTTGCACTGCTTCTGAAGCAAATCGCTGAAGCGTAGCGTTCGTTTGATTGGCAGTGTGGGCGCAGACGTTTCTTGCAACAGGGTGCTTCCGTCCTAAGAATTCCGAAGGTGTTGCAGTTTCCGCAAAGTTCAAAAGGTTGTGGGACTCGATTGCGGGGTCATCAGTCCCTAAACTTACAAACTACTTATGAAGTAACTTATACTACATCTACATCTACATAGATAATCTGCAAATCACATTTAAGTGGATGGCAGAGGGTTCAATAACCATTTTCATAAGTTTTATCTACATTCCATTCTCTAATAGCGCGCGGGAAGAAAGAACACCTAAATCGTTCCGTTTTCCATCTGATTTCTGTTATTTTATTGGTATGGTCATGTCTCCCTAAGTAGGTGGGTGCTAGCAAAATACTTTCACATTCAGTAGTAAATGTCGGTGATTGAAACTTCGCAAACAGATCACGCCGCAATGAATAACGTCTTTCTTTTAATGATTTCCACGCCAATTCGTGCAACATTTCCGTGACGCCCCCCCCCCATTCCCAATATCTTCCGTCAGTCCCACCTGGAGAGGGTCCCACAATGGGAAACAGTACCCCAAGAGATGACGCACAAGTGTGATGCAGGCAGGCTCTTTGGTGGAGCTGGTGCATCTTCGAAGCGTTCTGCCAATGAAACGTAATCTTTGGTTCGCATTCCCCACAATATTTTCTGTGTGTTCTCTCCAGTCTAAGTTGTTCGTAATTGTAACTCCTAGGTATTTAGTAGAATTTACGACCTTAAGGTTTGACTGATTTATCGCGTAATTGAAGTTCAGCGGATGTCTTTTAGTGGTCATGTGTATTACTTCACACTTTTCTTTATTTAGTGTTAATTTCCATGTAGAAATTCTGTCTAAATGGCTTTGCAGTTGCTTTTGATCCTCTCTTGACTTCACTAACCGATAAACGACAACATCATCCGCGAACAGTCTAAGGGAGCCATTCAGATTGTCTCCTAAATCGTTTATAAACACAACGAGGAATAGGGGACCTATAACGCTTTCCTGGGGAACGCCAGATATCACTTCTGTTTTACTCGATAACTTAACGTCAATTACAACGAACTATGTTCTTTCTGATAAGAAATCGTGAATCCAATCGCACAACACAAACATCCATGCCCGAGGGAGGATTCGAACCTCCAACGCGGGAGGCCGCGCGATCCGCAACGTGGCGCTCCAGACCGCTCGGCTACTCCCGCGCGTCGATTTTGTCCCAAAAATGTTCATATATTTTCAAACCTATGGAACCAAACTGCTGAGGTCATAAGTCCCTAAACTTACAAATTACCTAAACTAACCTATGGTAAGAAGATCACACACACCCATGCCCGAAAGAGGACTCGAACATCCGACGGGAGCGGTCTCGCAACAGGTGACGTGGCGTCTCAGTCTATAGTGAACGTCCGTAGGGAAGACCAATGGATAAATTTATTTTTCATGTCTCGTATGTAGAGACGTAGCTGGAAAACTGTGATTATTGATTTCCAAGCCGGTGATCTACTACGTACCCGCATTTTCTGGTGTCTGACCGTGTCGGCCATTGATGTACATAGTTCATTTCTTGCCCAATTACAACACGGCTGCTGCTAAATGTTATTGGAATAAGAAGAGGACATGTGTCTTGGTTCTTTACCCACACCAGTCTGCTTCATCGCAGATCGGAATGAAGTTCAAAAAATGTTCAAATGTTTGTAAATATCGGACCCAACTGCGTGGTCCTCAGTCCTTAGCCTACTAACTACTTAAACTAAGGTAAACTAACCTACGGACAACTCACACACCCATGCCCCAGGAAGGACTCGAACCTCCGACGATGAGCAACCGTGCGCCCCGCAGCGAGGCGCCTTAGAAATGTTCAAATGTTTGTAAAGCTTATGGGACTTAACTACGGGGTCATCAGTCCCTAAACTTACAAACTACTTATGAACTACTTACGAACTAGGACGGCACAAATATTCATGCCCGAGGGGGGATTCGAACCCCCGACCGTAGTGGCTGTGCAGACCGTGACTGAAGCGCCTCAGTCTCCTCGGCCACCGCGGCCGGCAGGCGCCTTAGACCGCTCGGCTACTGCATCGCGGCAAATATAGTTCAAAACGAGAAATAATTACGGTATTCTTTATTACATACACACTAATGGAAAAATGAAACTTCCTGGCAGATTAAAATTGCGTGCCGGAAGCGAGACTCGAACCTAGGACCTTTGCCTTTCGCGTGCAAGCGCACTACCGACTGTGCTTTCCCGACACGACTCACGGTGCCGCCTCAGAACCTTTCTTCCGCCAGTACCTCGCCTCCTACTTTCCAAACTTCACAGAAGCTCTCCTGCGATACATGCAAGACTAGCACTCCTGGAAGAAAGGATTAAAATTGCGTTTTGAGGCGGAGCCGTGAGTCGTGTCGGGATATCACAGTCGGTAGTGCGCTTTCCCGCGAAAGGCAAAGGTCCCAGGTTCGAGTCCTGGTTCCCGCACGCAATTTTAATCTGCCAGGAAGTTTCATATCAGTGCACACTCCGCTGCAGAGTGAAAATTTCATAATGGGAAAATGTTTGGCAAATTTCAATGTGGCGGGCAATGCAAAACTACGTGAAACACATAAATGTACAGGCATACTTTCGTTTCATATTAAGAAATCAGAGTTATCTTCCAAGTTGTATAAGTGCATAATTCATCTTTTAAATCGTTGCACGAACGACAAAATATAGGGTATAGAGACAGGTGACAAGCAACTAAAATCGGTCAAGAGTTGACCAGGCGGGTAAACAAATCGATTTTACACAGGGTATGCGAAGGACTTGCTCACCTTATAGCAGCAATATGTTTCTCCATAGGAGCGAAATTGTCTTTTTATTTCCAACTAATTTCGACTCAATGTTGGGCTACCTTAGAATGTTAAAAGACAGGCGTCCTGTATTACGGTATTGACTACATTTAAAGATCCTCCTTCGTATATCTCTCGAAAACACCAGGAGGAAAAAATGAGATTTTAGCCCACACGGACCCTTCCCTGCAATCGATTTTCCCCTGAATTATTCGCGACTGGGACAGGAAAATGGAAAAGAGAGTGTAGTACACACATCGTGTCGAGGTGTAGCTGTAGGACAAGATCTATCGTGTCAGTACTAAGGATGCAGAAACACTGGGTACGAAGTAATTTGGAAGGATGAAATTGACTGCATTTCTAATCTGAACGCAGGGATGAAGTTGAACGTTAAAATGAAAACAAAACCTTTCTGCCAGTATGTGGGATGTGCAATTCAGTATGTAGTTTTGCACTCCAGAAATTTCTCCTGCAATAACACGTTTACGATGTCCATCCCTTCTTCCTTTGTCGACTGCAAAAGGAGAAAGATCTTTGTAGACGTTAATACTAATTAAGAGTTGGTTGAAATTGTTGTGGGCAAAATCGAGTAACAGGACTTTTTTTGAGATATCATTATTCACAAAGAAAAATTATAGGTAGGTATACCAGAAAGGGTGGAAAGAGCAGGAAAGTATAGTGAATATTGGCCCAATAATCTTTTGTGAAGTAAGTAGTAATTGTTCAAATGTTTGTAGAGCTTATTGGACGTAACTGCGGTCATCAGTCCGTAAACTTACAATCTACTTATGAACTAGCTTATACTAAGTGTAAAGTATCTCGATAGTTCTATGGCAGGTGTCGCCAAGTGTGAACTAGGTCGTTAGTATGAATATAGGACAGAAATTAATTATCTTGGGTCGCCACCATATGTCTCCAAAATATGGAAAATTAAAATGTTACTGATCAGCTATGATGTGATCATATTTTCAAAGAAATAATAAATATTCCTACTCTATTGCAATGTGTCAGTTGTACCAAACAAAAGAAATGTACTTGAAAAATTAGTGGTAAACTGTAGAATTTTAATATTCTGTTTTCCCTCCAAAATAGTGAAAAAGGAATGTTCTTAAATAAAAGACGATCTGCTCAAAATCAACAGGAGTCTTCCCAGGTCCGTTCCCCTCCGACGCACAAACAGGAGTCCTCGTACCTCCTCGCGCTGTGCCGCAGCTCACGGCAAGTGCCGGGCGACCACACCCACGCGCGAAAAGACGCACTAATATCTGCAAACGGCTAATACTCAAACCAATCGGATGGCGTAGCGCCTTTGACAAATAGTTTCGCTGTCATTCTAAAATAATTTGCCGAATCAGGACGCGTTCTCTGCGGCTGCCAAGAGGCTCCGCCCATGTCACCAAAGCTTCCCGCATATTTCACCGGTCCCAGGGTGAATGCCCTGTAAGGAATTTCAGCTTGCTCCTAGCTACGGTCACACGACCTAAAAATGTTAACGTTGTGCTATATATACAGCCGCTGGAGCCAAACCCCTGGGGTGCCAGACGGGCAGAAAGCTTTCCTCTGAACCTAACCATTTGTCACTCTAACTATGTCTGAACTCTGCTGCTTTCAAGGAAGTTTTCTTAGCTAACGCTTTCTTAGCTAAGGGAAATACGTCTCCATAAAGAGCCCGGGACCCAGAGAACTCTGCTATTGTTTGTATCCGGCAAATTCCTCTGTTGCGAAACGGCCGAATGACTAAAAAGGCAGTCCCCGCTATCGCCCACCGCAAAACCGCGGTCCAGCATTTTGTAAAGCGTCCCACACACTCTAAAAATATTGTGCCAGGTATACTCCGCCGCCTGTAGCGTCGGCGCCAAACAGGTCAAGCTAGCCCCTCTCGTCCTTCCCTGAAGGCGAGCGAAAGTTGGTGGGAGGGGGAGACCCCAAAGAGCATCTCTGCTCTGCGTGGCCTGACCGTACCCAACACTTTTTAGCAGCCAAGCTGCGCCAATAAACATTAAAATCCCGAAATTTTCATATAAACATAGAATGTACTACAATCCCAGGAGCGCATCACGCCTGATGTGTCCCCAAAGGCACAGAAATCAAAATAAATAAAGATCTACAAAGAAAAATGTAACATATTTCAATAATTAGCATAAAGAGAAAGGTACAGTAACACAAGGTTAGTATGAAAAATAGGCTAATTACAGCCCCTGTCTCACATAAGGACGGCACAAACATCCATGCCCAAAGGGGGATTCAAACCCCCGACGGGGAACGGCCTCGCGCATCGTAGCATAGCGCCTCAATGCACTCTGCCGCTTCGCCGCAGCAGTAAGTAGCATTCATACACTTATAAACACTATATATGAAATAACCTAATGACAAAGTAACCAGTTTTAAAAATATCCTATTTTCAGTTTTTTCTCTTTTATTTTGATTAACAGACCTAGACTGACAAAATTTTTGTTTCAGTTATTATCTATATAAATGAAGCTACTCAATAAAGGCTTTGATTGTATCAAGACTTTTTTTCATGAATAACGAAAATTTTGCCTTTTTTAATATTTTAAAGCAGGTATGGCCCGTATGCCCGCCCGCGGGCGGCGTGTGAGGCAGATTGGCGAGCAGGAAGAGGAAGAACGCCGCTATAGTCAGGCAGGCTAAAACTGAATTTTATGCGTCGGCGGGTAGCGCTCGCTTGGTTAGGAACGGCAGAGCAGCCAATCAGGAGTCGCTTTATGCCGGTGACGTGAACGGTGACGGTGAACAAAAAAGGTGCATGCTCTTTCTTTCAAAACGTTACGTAATATCTCTGTTGTTTTGAGCTCCAAGTATCGAAAATTATCCTTTCACTTTAAGGAATTCAATAAACGTTTCTAAATACGTGCTTAATGCAAACAGTGTTGTTTTTCAAGAAAGATATGTATTTCTGCTAATCACATGAATACTGTGTAATTTGCTTTAATTCAATAAAGAATAAAGTTATTGATTTGTCGAATGAAAAAAGGTAGCAAATATATATATTAGTGCTAAAATCGCGATTATAAAAGTACTCTACGACATTGCCATCTCCAGTTAGCAGCCTCACTGTGTTGTAAAAAATGCCTTCCTTCGTTTCCCCCTTGCATTGTTAGCCATATAACCGCCTCACTCCCACACATGCTGCAGGCATTGCAGTGGTGGGGAAGTAGTGCGCCCGTCAAAACGGGTCGCACTCCAAGTGCGTTGACATCTGTTCAGAGGAGCCGAGGGAAAATTCACCTAAAACCCTATCTTTTGTTAGTTTTTTATTTGTGTTTTAACAAAAAATATTTACTTGTAACAATGAGACTCTATAGCCCTTAGATTATTTTCAAAATAGCAAATTTATTATACTAGTTCACTCAAGAAACATACATCTTTCAGAAGAAGCTTACTGTACATATGACTAGTGTGCGTGTACAATAGTAATAGAATCAAATCTGGGTCACAAAATTACTAAATTTTCAAAAAATCATTTGTAAAACTTATGGGACTTAACTGCGGGGGTCATATCCCAAACCTTGCAAACTACTTATGAACTAGCTTATACTAAAGACGGCACAAACATCCATGCCCAATGAGGGATTCGAACACCCGACGGAAAACGGCCTCGCGCATAGCGCCTCAATGCGCTCGGCCGTTAAGTCGCGGCTACTAATTTTTTCTTCGATTCGTGTTTTGGATATTTTCTAAGACTTCGCGTAGTCATTCTGCCAAATAAACACTAACTTCCGTTTTTTTTAATAAAGTCAGTAAATTTTAATGCAAAAAATCAAACAATGCCTTTTATAAGAAACTTTTTTAATGTTCACAGTTTACATACTTTCAATACTTCCCAAAATTATACCTTCTTTCTAACTTTTTTAGATGCGAACTCTTTTATAACTGCAGTATACTCTAATGAGCGGGCTAACTCTGACTCTATTGAGATCATGGGTAATCCAACAAGGTGCTCCTGCCCCATTGTAGTTCTAAAACAATTCTTGACTCTCGCAAGGGCCGCGGTGGAGTAGCCGAGCAGTCTAAGGCGTCTCGCTGCGGAGCGCGCGGTTGCTCGCCGTGGAGGTTCGAGTCCTCCCTGGGGCATGGGTGTGTGTGTTGTCCTTGGGTTAGTTTACCTAGCTTTAAGTAGTTTGTAAGCTACGGACTGATGACCACGAAGTTTGGTCCGATACATTTACAAACAATTGAACTCTGGCAAGAACGCTGAATGGCCGCTCTGCTTGGGCATCAGTAACGGGCAAAGTGCAGAAAATCCGTAAGGATACCATTATATTTGGAAAGGTATTATCGAAATTGCACTTTTGAAGAGCATTGAGAAGACGCAGAGGAATAAGTGGTTTAGTCCCAAAATTAGCTGCATGGATATTTTTTATCTGCAAAATTTCTTCTTTCAAATCCTGCTTATTGACGTCTACGCTGTACAATGATGCCATGTTTTCTACGCGCTCTAAGAATGTAGAATCATCTAGGCTTACATAGTTCTACAAGAAGCCAAATGTGTCCATCATGTTGTCTATGGCAGCATACCTTATAGTTATGTTTCCTACAACTTTATCTAGAATAACATTGAAAACATTTAGTTTAAAACTGTCCTCTGGGCTCAGGTTTAAATCTTCTTCTGGTATCTCATCTATGAAGCATTTTCTTTTGCATTTCTGTATCTCTGTGCCGCAAATCGTTACATTCAAGTTAGGTGATATACTAATATTTCTGCTATCTTGAAACTTTCTGCGAAAATAGTATCCCAACTATTTCTTAATTTATTTAATTCTTGCACTAGACTCTTTACGTTGGTACTTTCAACTTGTATTGTAGCTTTCCTTGCTTAAAGCACAACGTTACGTAAGTTTATAGGAGCTAGTACTTTGTACCACATTGAAGACATCAAGACACAATGTCATGATTTTAAATACTTCTGAATGCCTTTTAGTTCGGTACGTGCCTCTACAGTCATATTAAAGTTAAAAGCAAGTTCAACAGCCTTTTGTAATCCTGGAAATGCTTAGCAAATGGACGCACTGCATCTATCCTCGCACACCATCTCGTTCCCGACAGCCCTTTAAAACTTTCCATCTTCTGGGAATGGAATAAAAAAAATTATAGGTTTTCGAAATAACTCCGAAAAAAATTACTGCCTCCGCGCAACTCTCCACATCATGGTCGCCACACAGATTTAATGAATGAGAACCGCAAGGAGAAAAAATGGCCAACGGGTTTTCTTTTAATATAAGCGCTTGAGCTCCGTGATAGATGCCACACATGTTGGTCCCGTTGTAAACCTGCCCACGACAGTCTAAAAGCCGTAAGCCATAACGTTGAAGATCATCGCAAATCATGTAGCGATTGACTGACCTCCGAAACACTCAACAAAGTCGATAAAACGCTCTCTAATTCTGTATTGATTTTGGTCCTCAAGGGAAACGTAACGCAGTATAGAAACATGTTGCTCTGTTTGGACTTGATCGGCAGTCGCATCTACTATAACAGAAAAGTATTTATTATGTTTCAACACTGTTAAAATAGTTTGACGAACAAAGTCTCCAGATATTTCAATAAATTCGTTCTGAACATCGTGTGACAGATAATGAACCATGTGTTTTCCTCCTTGTTGCAACACTTCAATTTTTCTTAGATGCTCTTTCATAACTGGGTCAAATTTCGCCAAAAACTCTAAGAGGCCCAAAAAATTGCCATTCCGACAATCTCTGACTAAGTCATATTCACCTCTCAAAGCTAAACCTCCTTCCGCGAGGAAAAGAATCGCTTCTATTATGCGATGCAGTACTTCAGTCCAATACTGCTCCTGTCGTAAAATGTTTCGGTCTAAAAGATTTGCTACGGCCGAACTACTAGTTAGCGCATTTTCTTAATTGCGCCATTCTAAGTAACACGTTTTGTGATCAGCGCTGCTTTCATGCTCACTCACTTTTTGTTTTAGCTTTTTCCAGCCTTTTGATAACCCCCAGCCATTGCCGCCATTGCCTAGAGCCAAATCAGACTTAAGACATCCGTGCATCGCGAAAATAATCGGTAAGCAAAGCAATAGAGTGCTTCCTTTTCTATGCTCCAAACTAGCCAGTCTCTCTTTGAAATTTCCCCATTTCTTAAGATTCTCTCAAACACACTTAAAGGGAAAGGTTTTTTCGGTCCCGCGGCTGTCTTCGGTGTTTGCACAGGTCCTCCCCTAACAGCTTCTGCTACCTCTAAACTGCTGAAGTGCCTTACTTTACTCCACAGACAGATATTGAAATCTGACAGCTTCTCATTCCCTGTCGATGTAGCCGTTAAAACAAATTCAGTTTCTGCAACGATTTCGTCACTGTCTCTGTCACTTGTTCTAATAATATGACTGTTAGTTTGACGTTTTAGTATGCACTCCTCCTACACTCTTGATCGACGTGATCCCATCTCTGCACCGCCGATGCTACAGATGCTTCTAAACGTCTTTCTTGCGTACCAACATTTGTAAAATTATGAACAATTGTAGTAATTTTTGGACGAGAGGGTCGTTCTTACGTACTTAAACGACAACAAGCTTAACCTTCGAGCGGGCGCGCTGTTGTAAAAAGCACAGCAGAGGTGGTTTTTTTATGCCTAATCGATGCCTTAAACTTGAGATATTGCGCGACCACTGCAGTGTATTCCAGTACTGATGCTTACTCAACAGTGCTCAAACGGCACCAGTTCCTTTGCTTAGCTCTCTCAGTTTGTTTTCTGAATTGTAAGCAACGAGGTATCGAATGTTGTAAAAAGTATAACACGTGCCTGCTGGTGTGACAGTCACAAGCTATGTTCCAGCAGTCAATTTGCAGAGGCATCTGTAATAAAAAGTTAACTATATTTATTCATTGTTTATTTTGTGTATGTGAAGATTAAACGTTATTTTGGTTATACTGGCACGTGAATTTAATCGGTTCTTTTGACGTTTTGTTTCAGTTCTAAAGGGCCCCACACACGTGCGACGGATCGCGGTTCATCGCATGGGCTACTGATTGCTTCGTAGATTGTACGTGTGTGGGCAAATCGCAGTGATCGGTAGCTGATAGCCGATCGCATGGAAATCCCAGGCACTGGCAATGGATTGCATCCGATTCGTGATTGCAATATGGCTGCCTGGGTGGTTATCAGCTGTGTGTGGCAATTTGGCTGTGACTCTTATCTCCAATTATTAAGTATGGTTGCGCAGTTTTCTTGTCCGATGTTAATGAAGTTTCAATAGGTAATAGGCACATTTATTGACAGTGGAAATGTCAAATTACAGATTTTTTCAGTTGATCAAAAAAAAGGTCTTGTGATTTTTCTAATGTAACTTTTTCTCAGCCCCGTGGTTTTAAGAAGCTGCAATTACTGTGACCATACAGTGAGATATTGATTTTATAATGAGTAATGTTGAAGGAAGATAGTGTGCGTATTGGATCGTGCGATTAGCAGCAGGGTTAGTAGAGGAATCAGTTGCTACGTTGACATGACCAGGTGTAACGATAGCGGCTCGGAAGGAACGCGGGTTAGTTAGCAAACAGTGCGCTGCAACGCTCACTGTTAATCGCGAGATCGCACACGCACACAACCAGTCTCAAATCCGTATCACACTGTACAGTCACAGCAATTGAAGCTTCTTAAAACCACAAAAGAGACCTTCAAAAGAAACCCACCCTTTCTGTTATATTTTCATCCTGGGCTGAGAAAAAGTTACTTTAGAAAAATCACAATAAGTTTTTTTTTTATTAACTGCAAAATTCTGTAATTTGAGATTTCCACTGTCAATATATGTGCCTATTGCCTATTAAAATTTCACTAACATCGGACAAATAGGTTTCAGGCTATACAATTCTGAAGTCAACAGTCCTTAAAAAAGATGTCAAAAACTGCCCAATCCTTACTACAATCTAAAATAAAAAATATATATTGAATGTTAATACCAAATTTCTCCATATAGCATAACGCAGAAAAACTATAAAATATTGGTATAATTCATTTTGTGAAAGGCCTATTAATTCACTTGAAATTAAACCCTAAGCTCGAGTGCCCATAATAAATAAATCCGATAGTAAGGGCTCAACCCAAATCATTGCCAGGCGATCTCACCATACTCCTTATGCAGTTTTGTGTACAAGCATTGACTTCCGAAGATCAACATCCTGAACCTCAGGCAAAGAAACACAGGACGTGTATCCGTGTAGACATCAAAAAAATTCCTCCACTTCAATTAAATGTGATAGATGTAATAACTTTGCTGGTAAATAGCACACTGAGAAAAAATTGTCTGTGGACGGAGCTATGAAAATGAACGTATGTCAGTTTAAGTGGCTCAATTATTAGCAAAGGAACTGAAAGTGCAAGAACTTTTGTTTAA
This sequence comes from Locusta migratoria, assembly GCA_026315105.1. Lineage (NCBI taxonomy): Eukaryota > Metazoa > Arthropoda > Insecta > Orthoptera > Acrididae > Locusta > Locusta migratoria. The sequence continues at coordinate 331,223,193 of CM048745.1, forward strand.
AAAGGCGAAGACAGTGAATGTGAACTACTTTCACAGGCTTGCTTTTATTTAAAAAAAGGCCCTGTTGTAAATTTTACAACGTGCGTCTGCCGGAACGTTAATATAAGTGGAACTGTCTAACTAAAGACGTACCTTGTCTCTGAGAGTTCTGCTCACGTTCTTCCTCAATTAAGGAAGGCTCAACGTCATCTCCACGTCCTTCTGGCTCCACCGACACTGCTGGTTTATCGAGTGGCACAAAGGGTAACAACGTCTGTCCCTTTTTCGCAGCACTGTCTTTTTTAACCTTACGCTTTCGTTTTTGATAACCTGATCGAGCACGGTAACACTTTCTTCTACTAAGGTCATTCGTTTCTATTACGACAAATCTCGTATAACTGTGTGGTGCAACGGCACGAAAATTGAACTTACTACACAACCACAAAGTAACGGAGAGCGTGCTGCAGGCTATTTAGCTCGACTAACTTCTGAGCACTACAGAGACAAGCCAGAATACAAAACAAAGTACAACAATAGAAGCTTTTTCATATCCACACAGTAGCTCAGCCAGCCGGCCGCCTTCTCAAGCAGACAAAAGCGAATGCGTAAACCGTTTTAAAAGGGCGTAACGTAAACATTGTTGTCTACAATGTCGTCCTGAACGTGACAGAACGAGCGCTGCAGCAAAGTCAGTACGCGAAAGTAGAACTTGACGAGAGGCATGAAGTATAAAATTCATACAAGCATACTCGTACATATTACGTAGCATTCATGTTCGATATGACTAGAAATTTGGAGAAGGCTTTTGACAGTGTTGATTGGAATAAACTCTTTCAAGTTCTGAAGCAAGCAGGAGTAAAATATAGGGAACGTAAGGTTATTTACAACTTGTACAAAAACCAGACAGCAGTTGTCAGAGTTGAAGGGCATGAAAGGGATGCAGTGGTTGGGAAGGGAGTGAGACAGGGTTGTAGCCTTTCTCCAATGTTATTCAATTTGTACATTGAGCAAGCTATAAAGGAAAGCAATGAGAAATTTGAAGAAGGAATTGAAGTTCAGGGTGAAGAATTAAAAACATTGCGTTTTGCCGACGACATAGTAATTCTGTCAGATACAGAGAAGGACCTGGAAGAGCAATTGAACGGAATGGACAGTGTGCTGAATGAACATTAACAAGAGCAAAACTAGGGTAATTGAGTGCAGTGTAAGAAAATCAGGTGATGCTGAAGGACTTAAATTAGGTAACGAAGCAATAAAGGAGGTAGATGAGTTTTGTTACTTGGGCAGTAAAATAACAAATGATGGTCGCAGTACAGAGGATATAAAATGCAAAATGACAATAGGTAGAAAAGCGTTCTTGAAAAAGAGAAATTTGTTAACATCTAATATTGATTTAAGCCTAAGGAAGTCCTTTCTGAAGGCATTTATATGCAGTGTTGCCTTGTATGGGAGTGAGACATGGACGATAAACAGTGCGGACAGGAAGAGGATTGAGGCTTTTGAAATGTGGTGCTACAGAAGAATGCTGATGATTAGGTGGGTGGATCGCGTAACTAATGAGGAGGTACTGAACAGAATTCGGGAGAAAAGAAATTGCTGGCATACCTTGACTAAAAGAAGGGATAGATTGGTAGGACACAATATTAGACATCAAGGAATTGTGAATTTAGCGTTGGAGGGGAGTGTGTGGGGTAAAAACCGCAGAGGAAGACCAAGAGATGGATACAGTAGGCAGATTCAGACAGATGTAGGTTGTCGCTCTTATGTGGAGTTGAAGAGGCTTGCTCAGGATAGGGTACTGTGGAGAGCTGCATCAAACCAGTCTCCGGACTGAAGACCACAACTACAACACATGACTAGAAATAAACTTATTTGGCCCACATATTGAATTAGGGCACCTTCCCCCCAGGTCTTTGGTTCAAAATGAAAGTGCGGGTATTAGAACTTGCATTTCATTTGTATATATTAGGCACCAGGGCCGGAGATCTGTGGGCTCCTTCGGGGGCCTAGGCCCGGGGTACTTTTGCCCCGCTTAGCCCCCCCCCCTCTCCCTAACACGGCCCTGGAATTACGAAATGTTCAAATGTTTGTTAAGCTTATAGGACTTAACTACGAGGTCATCAGTCCCTAAACTTACAAACTACTTATCAACTACCTTATACTAAGTACGGCACAAATATCCATGCCCGAGGGGGGATTCGAACCCCCGGCCGTATTGGCCGTGCAGACCGTGACTGGAGCGCCTCAGTCTCCTCGGCCACCGCGGCCGGCCTGGAATTAGGCCCGGCGCACACTTGACGCAGCAGAGGCAGAGGAGAGGCAGAGGATAGGCCTCCGTCCGTTTGTAACACATGCTTTCTAATAGGGCAGCGCACACTTAACGCAGCCGAGGCGGAGGGCAGGCGTTTCCTCGGTCACGCCTCTGTCCGGTTGTCCGAGGCGCACAGTTTTCCTGCGCCTCTGTTCCACCTCTGTCGCAAAGTGAAATTTCAAGTCATCCGATATGCTTCGAAAAAAATTGTTTTATGTAGACGAATATAAGCTTAATCCTTCTCTGTAATTAGTTTCTTTGTAACACTTTTTCTTTCTGCGTAAAAAAATTAAAAACACAATTTTCCGATTTGTGCGTGTTTTGCGCTAGCGTAGCTTCAACAATCGATTTTGCAGAAACTACTCGCTAGAAAAAAATTATTTTTCTGTATCATTTAGGCAAAGGCCACTGAATGACGTTGGTGAGGTTTTCTTTTCGTTATTGTACATAGTTATTGTTATAATAAAAAATAAAGTACAACGCCACGCATATTTTGAAGAGTTTGCAGTGAAAAAAGTAGTCGCTGGCTAGTTTGCGTTTGGTGCGTTTTACACCATACATTACTGCGTATGAAATGTAGGTAAAATATTGAAATTGTTTTTAACGCTTCAACGAGAGCCACACTTGTATCCGTTCTCGAGAAAATAATGTGAGAGTGTTTGAGGGGACGCGGTCGGCAGCTACGCGCGGCTGTCCCCACCTGCAGCGGCCAGCCTGGGAGCCGACGTCCTGTCCGGAGCGGGCCCCACACGGCGCTCGCCCAGTACTGGCTTCCTGGTAGTATTGTGCACACCTGCGACAGTGCTTCACTTTCGGCCTTGTAAAATAAAGTTATGGAACACATTCAGTTAGTTCAGGACAACCCAGTGCTGTACGATACCAGCCATCCAGACCACATGAGGAATAAACTGAAGGACGAAATATGGAAGAAGATTGCAGAGGAATTACATTACAACAATTGTAAGTACGTTTTGACTAATTTATTTGTTCATTTTACATCCATCTTCACAGCAAACGTTTATATTGAAGATATAACGTATTCAGTTTAGTACTGGCCTCTTCTTATAGCTGCACACTGCCACTGAACAGAACCTTCCGGCGAATTAAAATAATCGATAAATCTTTCTCGAGTAAGAAAAGCTTCATTTGTTCTTCTGCACCTGATAGGAGCAGGCGACAGCAGCTGGTTAGTACTCAATGGTTCAAAGTCCTCCTCCTCTCCCCCAAGATCACTTGCCATGATGTTTTCAGTCCTCAAATAATTATGCAGTATGCATGTAGCAGGCACAATTCTGTCAACAGACTGCAGTTTACACTCAAAAGGCCGTTTAAATACACGAAATCTGGAGCTCAATATACCAAATGCACACTCTACAGTTTGACGAGCACGAGAAAGCCTGTAGTTAAAAACTTTATTTCTGTCATTAGCAGTAACCCTACATTTAGGGTACGGTCGCATTAAGTGTTTCAATAACGGAAATGCCTCATCACCAACGTAAACGTATGGGGTCGTATTCTGTTTTCCCGGAAGGGATTTATCTGCAGGGATGTTTAAAGTTCCACCAGTCAATTTTCTTCCTAATACTGAATTAGAGAAAATATTTGCATCACTAAATCTGCCCATTGAACCAGCGTCTATAGAAGTAAATCTATAATGAGCATCGACAGTTGCCAACAATACCACAGAACAGTGGAGTTTATAATTAAAAAATGAGGAACCAGATAAGAGAGGTTTTCGCAAGGTAATATGTTTACCGTCAATAGCCCCAAGACAATTGTAAAATTGCCATTTCCTTTCAAAGTCAGAAGCAATATTTTCCCACATAGCTGTTGTGGGTTCAGGTAGATAAATGGGTTGTAGGTTCTTCCATATGGCTCCACAGACGTCATAAACTATCTTCGACACTGTCCTTTGACCCATGCGGTAGCTTAGAGCGATGGTTTTAAACATGTCACCCGTCGTTAAATACCTAAAACGAAAAATAAAGACAACTGTCTGAGTTTATTGAATAAGCTGAATGGAGTACACTATTAAAATTTTTTACATTTATGATACGTGTGCAAATTTAGAAGGCAAAAAACTGTTCAAAAGTAATAACTATTCAGATTTATCACGTTAATTTACACCAAACTCTATGAGAAACTCTATTCAGAAATTTCTTCCTGCAGGGGAAATGGCGAAAGAAAATTGTAAGAAACTTAGAGACTGTCACAGAGATGCCCTCCGCAGACAGAAGAGGAAAAGTGGGCAAGCAGCGACCTCAATCCGTCCGTGGACATATCAGAATCAGATGGCATTTTTAATTCCACACATGACAAACAGAAATACGGTAACCAATATGACTGAAGAGGAAAACAGTGCAACGAGCATTGTAAATGAAGACGGAGGAAATGATCTTATCTGCACACAGACGAACGAATCAGAAAACGATCTGGGGTCGCCGTTTTCAGTGAAGAAAAGGAAGAAAAATGCAGATGTCAATCAAATCATTCTTCAAAGCATTAATAGCTATGAGGAAAGAGCAAAGAAGAGAGACACTTTACGCGAAAGATCATTAAACCAAGAAAATGACGCCTTATACCAGTTTTTCATGTCGATGTACCTGTCTACAAAAGAGATGCCGAAAGCCAATCAGGCGTCTGTAAAGAAAAAAGTGTTTTAGATAGTGTCTGAAACGGAAGAAAGAATTTTAAGTACACCAGTGATTCAACGTGAATCATGCAACACTGAAAACACTCCGTCTGTCACTTCATTATCGTACACTCCTGAGATGGAGTTCGAACCTTTAGAACATAATTCATTATAATCAATGTTATAATGTGTACTATTTGTGTAAGTTTTCATATTGAATTCATTTCTTTAAAGTTCAATAAATATTGAGTGAAAAAAAAAAACATTTTATTTCAATTACATACCTTAAACATACAGCTAATTTTTCTTTTGTAGGTATGGGCTCCCGCATGTAACTTGCTTTTCCTCTTATGTCTTCTTCTATCAATGTATGTACCTCTTCGAACTGCCGTCTATTTAGTCGGAAGCTTTCCTTGAACACTTGATCAGAAACTTCTGTAGATAATGCGTATTCCCCATGTGTTTTTCGCTTTTGCATGTACTTGCTCCTCCATAGAGATCTTTCTGTGTTTTCTTGTGCACTGTACAACAAAACTAGATTCCTGAATTCCGAATCGGAGTCGGAATCTAAGTCTACCTGCATAGACAAACTGGCAGTGGACATTGCTGCGTGCTCTGTGCTCGGCCAGCGGTGAACCAGTACTGAGCTCTCCCCTGCCTCTCCTCTGCCTGCGCTGCGTCAAGTGTGCGCTGACCTACAGAGGCCCTGCGCCTCGCCTCTGCCTCTGCTCTGCCTCTGCTGCGTCAAGTGTGCGCCGGGCCTAATAGTGTACTCCGCAGGCGGGGCGCGCGCGCGCCCGTAGGGAGGAAATGTTGGCCATGCCTGTTTCATAGTATCAATACAGCTACGAATATTTTTTGAATTTTTTTTACCTTGACTTTTAAGGAGAGGACGCTCTGGTCTTCGTTATAGTACGACGTTCCCACCCACGAAATTTCTTAAATCCACCATTTAAATTGGAAAGAACACATAGATAGTGTCGTGGGAAAGGCGAACCAGAGACTGCCTTTTATTGGCAGAACCCTTAAAAGATGCAACAGAACTACTAAAGAAACTGCGAACACCACGCTTGTACGTCCTTTTATGGAATATTGCTGCCCAGTGTGGGATCCTTATCAGGTGGGTTTGACGGAGGACATCGAAAGAGTCCAAAGAAGGGCAGCTCGTTTCGTATTGTCACGATACACGGGAGACAGCGTTACGGAAATGATACAGGATCTGGGATGGGAATCATTACAACAACGACGCTTATCGCTGCGGCGTGGGTTGGTTACGAAACTACAATCGCCAACATTCTCCTCCGAATGCGAAAATATATTGTTGACTCCCACTTACATAGGTAGAAATGATCATCAGAATAAAATACGAGAAATCAGAGCCCGAACGGAGAGATTCAGGTGTTCATTCTTCCCGCGCGCTATTCGAGAATGGAATGGGAGATAAAGTAGTATAACGGTGGTTCGATGAACCCTCTGCCAGGCACTTAAATGTAATTTGCAGAGCATCCCATTTAGATATAGATTAGGAGTAGTGGATCCGAACCAAGAGCTAAAGTAAGGTCTGCGGAAGATATAAAATTTTATGCATTCTAAATTATTAATTTCTTCTTACGTGGTCAGTCAATCGTACTGTGAGTCCACAATAAGTAGACAACTTCACTGGTGACGAGAGAAGTGGACAACATCAGTACCATTTGAAACACATTCATTGGTCTCCTTTGTTGTGAATGCTTATTGGATTCCGAAATGATAGGAACTGTAATACCCCTTTTGAATTCATCCTCTTGGACAGTTTCATTGTAAAAAGGCAAAATCATATAATAACATCTGGAAACCACCTTCCGCTATTTTACAATTTTCTCCGCGACTTATATGGGTAAACAAGGGTTTCCAGCACGAATTTCTTCCAAAGACCAATGTTTAAAATTGTTTAGGGACTTTAGACTTTTGTCTCATAGTGACCCAAGTAGATGTCTGCACTGTAACAACGAGGGTAGTGTGAAGTTCTACAAGAAAACCTCACACGCGAAATTTTCCACATGAATCATATTGCGCGACCTGCAAGAAAAGGAAATCTATTCGCAGCCACACCTGGTTTACCAACACGAAAATTAGCATAGAAAAAAGGAACACAGTTTTTCCGTGGTGATCAGGGCAATACACTTTAAAAGCTTCTACTGCAGAAACAGATCTTCATATAAATACCGTTTCTGAGTATTATGGTTTTTGCGAGAGATTTGTTACGTTATAGTAAGAAACGACAGTTGTTGGTAAAATAGTCGATGTTGACGAGACCCACATCGAAACTGGGAAATACAGTAAAGATCGGAAACTTAAGAATGAGATAGAGAATATAAGGGTTTTTGGTGGGAATGAAAACGAGACACGAAAGTTTTTGATTCTGCATCTAAAATCTAGATCCAGAACAACACTGTAGCCCTACTCCTTATCAAGCAATTTATATTTCCAGGAAGGAAAGAAAGCATAGATGACGATTTTGTCAATCGCTCTGTGGAATTTGTTTCAGCAGAGGATCCGTCCATTCACACCCATAACATTGAAAAATTATGGAAATCTGTGAAAGTGGCAAATAAAAAGAAGGGAGACCCGGCGATAGAAATAAACTGTATTTATTTCACTATCTGTATTTCCACAATTTAAAACTAGCAGGATAAAGTAATGCATGTGCAACTTTACCGATATTTTTAAAAGACATCGCTAGAGTATGGTGCCACACCTGCATCTTATACAACACCCGGCAATGTAAACGACCCAGCAATAAGCCATCAATAACGTCTTTCACAGGCATTGGTAACAAAGCAGACATCACTTACCAACTAGGTAAGGTATTTCAAAATGCGTTTTGCCGAGCAGAAGGATAAACCCAAACGCATTGTCGTCATTGATTTGCAAATTACCGGTATTTTTGGTGAGTTACGTATTCGTCTTTTAATATAATAATCTATTTGGTAACGCAAATACTTACATGTAAAGTTGCAGCTACTTTAGAGTATTACAGTAACTGAAGAAAATTTTCGCCTAGGAAGAGAGGTATTATCACAGTCTAACATACACAGTCGCGACACTCACTGATATGAAAGTTGTGATCAACTGACAGTTGCAACGATACTAGCGCTCCTAGCGGGGGGCAAGCCGCGGAAGGAGAGACGTTTGCTTATAAATATTTTGTACGTATTTAAACAAATAGTTAGTATAATTTTGTGTTACAAGGATTAGTAAAATATCAATTAATGCACATAATACGGAAATGTATGTAAAACAGCCGAATTTAACCGATTCAGTGGTATAAAGGACAACATCGTCATGAACAAATACTTACTAATATTTGTATATTTGCAGCTTATTCCGCTGAAAGTAAGTAGAATATAAACATACGACAAGCATAAATTTCTGTTATGGTCTGTTATTAATATGACAGGCAGGTTTTTGACATATTTCAATACGATGTGGAGTCTAATCATTCGCCCATTTTTACACCTCACTAGTCTTTCTTATACGCGCATATTCTTTTGAGTGTAATTACTTTAGCTTGAAAAGCCAGAGTTTTGAATAGTCTGGCCGTCTGTGGTTCATATGTAGCGACAATTGTGGGATTGGGCTCTTCTTTGTTGGAAAACAGTTTGATTGCTTTTTTCCTTTTCTTCCCGCGTCTGTGACGTTTTTCATTCAGCTACAGCTGTGGTGCCTGATTTGGTACTTCAAATTATGTAGGTGTTGCATTCTATATTAGTTTCCCACGTTCCACCCTCACCGATTTTCAAATTCAAATGTTCAAATGTTTGTATAGCTTATGGGACTTAACTATGGGGTCATCAGTCCCTAAACTTACAAACTACTTATGAACTAGCTAACACTACGGACGGAACAAATATCCATGCCCGAGGGGGGATTCGAACCCCCGACCGTAGTGGCCGTGCAGACCGTGACTGGAGCGTCTTAGTCCCCTCGGCCACCGCGGCCGGCCCACCGATTTTATGGAATTGTAGTGAAGTAACGTTAACGTTCTTCTGTAGAAATCGACGTCTTTCTGCCAAAGGGCAGCTCTTCTGATGTTTCCTAGTCATTTTTCTATTTTTAATAGTAAATGAAATTATTCAGTAAAAGCCTGTAGGTTAGAAGATAAATGTACTGTACCGTTTCGTACCCTATCACGGATCTTAGGAAACATAGGAAAGACAAATGTAGAGCTATTTTAAGTTATTACCTATTTTATGACACTTCATGCGTTCCATAATGTAAACAGTATGTTAAAATCAATATAAATGATACTATTCGCACTCGTTCAATATCGTATTCAGAAATGTAGCTTTCCGTCCGCTTGGAGCGCTACTGTAGCAGTGTATAACAAAATTCTGCGGGAGTGTCGTGAGTGTATATGTTAGACTGTGGTATTATTTTTTAAGAGAAGTTTGCGAGATTTAAGGTATGCCTTTCTAAGTTACTACAACAACAACAATTTTTCCATACTTTTGAACACTAAATAAGGAAATGTTGAGTTGTAATGAGATACAAGATAAGTGGTACCTTTGCAGGAAGAACTGCTGATAATTTGGCTGATAATTTTGATAATACAGTCCAACAATTCTTCACCTAGCTTACATAATTTAGGTCCTAATTTAGCGCCTAAAACTGAAGTTTAGAGTTTTGCTTCACATTGACGGAGAACATTATCTAGGATTGGAAATTGAGGAGAACGTTTTCGGCTGTGTCTGTTCGTAAGGAACCAACATAGTAGTTGCCTAGAGGCGCAGAAAACAAGTGTTACAGATTTAAAGGTTTTGCGACTATTCTTCAGCCTTGTCTATCGATGATGGTTTCAACTGCAGGGAGATCACTCCTTGGTGCTCATTCTGAGACGCATTTCTTAATAGCGCTGTTTGCTGTCATATTTTGTTGGTTTCGAGAGAACATATATTTTTTGTCTCGAATATGTATCGGAGGGAATTAAAATAGGCGGTTCTTTGTTTATTTCAGATTTTTTAATCCTATTTATCGTGAACCTCTCTCCACGGGCAGTGATATGTTTCCCACAGTTAGTTAAGTTCCTTTCCTGAAACCGTATCGGTTTACTATTTTTGTATTCAAATAATTATAATTATCTATCAAAAATTGCAGTTCAGATTCATATAGGCCAAAAAGTAGATCAGTCTATTTGTTGTAGTTTTGCTTTACTGCTTTACACGTATTCGACACTGTGTATTGTAGTCCCCACTTATTAAGTAGCTACAGTGTATTTTACAATCGGTCACAATCCAGATTCGACAAATATTTTTGTTAATACTATTTAGTTGATATTCATTACAGCTGCAATTACTAGTCCTGTTTCAGTTGCATTCCAATATTGTTTTTTCTTTCATTTATATGGAATTTTATGGTGATGGTTATACGTAACTGAAAATATTTTTCTCGGTGTGGTAAAATTTCGTAATAAAACTTTCCTGTATTGTTTACTTCAGAAATCAGAATATCGTTAGTGATAATAGTTGTGCCAATCATTCAGTGGTTGTTGGGAGGGATGTGCCTTTACGCTTGCTCCCATCAGCCACCGCCAACGACCTTAAATATCCTAGAGATGCTCCGTGATCTCTATACAACCTGGTTCTATAACTGGTCTCTGAGCATAGAACTACAGCGTGCCTGCAAAGTCATATGTTTTGTACATGATTCCGCGTTGTTCGCCATTTTGGAATATGGCAAACACATCAGACACTTTGTTGTATGGGAGTGAAAGTTGGGTGGATACACGTTACCTTATTCATACGATAGAGGTTACAGATATGGAAGTAGCAAGAATGATTGCAGGTACTAATAGATTGGAACAATGTCAGGAGGGTGTCCATAATGAGGAAATCAAAGAAAAGCTGGGAATGAACACCATAGATGAAGCAGTTAGAGCGAACAGACTGAGATGGTGAGGTCATGTTACACGCATGGGAGAAGCAAGGTTACCTAAGAGACTCATGAGCTCGTCAGTGGAGGGTAATAGGAGTCGAGGTAGACCAAGAAGAAAGTACTTAGATTCGGTGCAGAATGATTTTGAAGTAAAAGGCATAACATCAGACGAGGCATCAATGTTAGCATTGAATAGGGGATCATGGAGGAATTTTATTAGAGGTACTATGCTCCAGACTGAACGCTGAAAGGCATAATCAGTCTCTAATGATGATGATGATTCAGAAGTGTGGGGGTATCTACAGTTTCAGTTACTTTGGAGGTACAGTTGCTTTTGTACATAATTCAAGTGAGTGGGTAGTGATTTCTATAGTCGAGGCTTACTTTACAAAGCCGATTAAATTGTACTGTTACTATTGTGGCGTCGCCATTCGCCACAACGCCGGCGGTCCGCGTAAGTCGTCGCGCCACTCCGTGAAGAGGCGATAAGTCGCTGGACAGTACTTCAACCGCCGGGGGCGCCTTAAGTCTCGTACCTCTCTGGCTTGCGCCGCGCGCCTGCCAATCATAAGAAGAGGGCTCGGATAGAAATGCCGGCGCACCACCTGAAACGACACGCAGAATAGCAGAGGACTACATTCAGTGTATCGAGTACAGCCGTCGGTACTGGAGCAGTATAGCAGAGGACTACGTTCAGACTAGCATTCAACAGAGCATGTACAACACGCCAGCCGTCTACCGCAAACCCGAAACACTACTAGTTGGTATTGGGTTGGGTTATTTGGTTGGGATAGGGGGACAAAACTACTGAGGTATCAGACCCCGGTGGGGAAGTGAAGGAGTGAGGATAGAAAAGGAGGGGAGGGGAAAGGAAATGCAGTCTGAGAAGTAAAGAAGGAAGGAAGACTGCATTAGCTCGGAGCCCCATGCTCGCCACGCACATACTCGCAAAGAACCGTGAGTCCCCTGGGGAGGAAACACTGCTAGTGACTGATGTATTGCAGAAGTAGAACTGTGTATTATGCAGTTACTGCTAAGGAGCTTGGTAAGGTGCAGAGATTAGCCTGCTTAGCCATAACAGGCGGAATTAGTAGCACACCAACTGCTGGGATGGAAACCATGCTGGATATGCCCCCATTACACCTTTGGGTCAAGATGGAGGCAGCGGCTGGTGCATACAGACTCAAAACTGGCAACAACTGGAACTCTTTGGGATATCCAGAATCACACACTAAAATAGTGAGTGAGGTAAATATAGGAAAGGTTGGGGAAATGCCAGCCGACTATATTATAACCCCATAATGCTTCAACAAGCCTTTCAATATAACAATTGAAAGTAGGGAGCAGTGGGAGAAAATAGTTCGACACAGTACGGGGGATATTGTCTGGTTCACTGACGGGTCAAAATCAGACCAAGGCGTTGGGGCTGGGGTATATGGGGTGCAGCCAAGACTGGAGGCCGTCATCTCTCTAGGGAAACTGGCCTCAGTACTCCAGGCCGAAATCACTGCCATCAGGGAATGTGTGGAGGAGAATTTGCGTAGGTGCTACAAAGATCGTAGCATCTATATCTATTCAGACAGCCAGGCAGCCCTGAGATCACCGGCAGCTCCTGCAACAATGTCTAAAATTGTTGCAGAATGTCACAGGGTCCTGGTGGAGCTAGGGGAAAGCAATAGAGGAAACCTATTGTGGGTACCTGGCCACTTGGGGATCAGTGGCAACGAACATGCCGACAGATTAGCCTGGACCGGAACCTGTCCTGACAATCACCAAGGCAATGATCAAATTGGAGCTACGTAACTGGTTCAGAAGACAGCACGTAGAATATTGGACCAAAGTCTATCAACAAAAACATGGCAAGGTAATTATGCCAAAGGCATATTTTAAAAGAAGCTCTGCAATCCTGGGACTGAACAGGAGAGAGATTAGACTCATGGTTGGATTGCTGACAGGCCATGGGAATTTCAAAAAACACCTACATACAATGGGAATAACAGAAGAGGACCCTAAATGTAGGATCTGTGATGACCGAAGAAATTGTGTCTAATAAAGAACTGGTAAAGGAACTCCTTTCACTGTTCAAGCGCATTGGTTGGCTTTACTAGATACACAGGGAGCGATACCGCACAATAAACTTAGTTTCGGTGCGGGCAGTGGCCGGTTGGACCAAGACTGTTTTGGCTTCCCTGAAAAAATCAAATCAAATGCTTTAGATAGGAACTTGCAGCTGTGTACCACAAGCAAGTCAAATAAAAGTTGAATACCGGTATTTCTTCCTTTGTAAAAAAATTATATGTGAACTAATCGCTTCTTTCAGTTGCAGACCTTGTCCACGGCCCACCTCCAGAACCTACCGTGCACAGAACACCATATCGAAACGAGTACACAAAAGCTACATTTCATTCCAATTGTAAAAACCATTGTCTTAGCGTAGTAAGGAGTAGTTTACGCAATTAACCGAATAAAATTAAAAACAGAAATTTTATTTTGACACTCTCATTTATAAAATATATAACTAAAACACCATTAAAGCTAAATAAATATAAAACCATGAGAATGCTTTGAGTGAAGGTTGCTATTACGCATGTATTATGTTGGCTAAAGACTTCAGTTTTATCTACCGATTAGTTGAATTTCATTTGGGTCATAATGTGAAATACAGGTTTCCTAGATTCAGACAGTTAATATTATATCTGAATATGACTATGCCACAACGGTACAATGTCTATTGATATTTGATGGCAAGTTATGATTATGGAAAATCTTTGGTGCCACACTTTTAACAGGTTTAGTCTGTAAACAAAAAGTCACCTGGTGGACTTCTCTCAGTGCAGCATATTTCATTCTAGACATTAAAATCGTTTTACATCTGACGTACTTATTTATAAGCGAACATTGGAATTATCAAGGAAGTGATTTTATTATGTGTGCCTCTTCAAAGGTATCTGATTTTGTGGTCATTTTATATTATATTACACTTACATGTATGTTGTCTGTGTCAATGCTATGTATGTATTACAGGTTCAAAGACTTGCTGAAACCGGATATCAATAAGGTTCAATAAAAAGTTTCATATTTACAGGGTAAGACAATAGTTTGGTACTTATTTTCTGATTATGTGTAACAGTAAGGTCTTTGAAGGTCAACGCATGTAAAAGAAGTGCCATGAACGTCCATTTACAGCAGGTGTTCGAAGTTATGACCATTGTTATCAATGAAGTGCTGCAATCTTCTGATCAGGGATTAAGTGGTATTGCGTTTCACTTCGGCACTTATCGGATCACATATTCTGGCAAGACCTCTCTGGTATATCGTGCAAATAGTAAATATTCGCCCAATATGACGATCCATGTAATGTGCCGTTGACATGTAAACACCATTCGACGGTTGCGTAATCCAACAACGGTAAGACTAGTATCGCCGAAGCAAGCGAATGTGAATGATTTATTCCTTTGAAGAACAAGTCGATATGCTTCTCATTTACGGCGAATATCAACGAAATGCAGTGAGAGCTAGAGACTTACACACATACGATATCCTCAATGTACTTACCCTACACGTCGTACATTTAATATATGTATGATAAACTGAGAACAATTGGATCTTTAACATTTCGGAAACTGCTCCGGCAAAGGAAGGTTACTAAATGGAATCTGAAATTGGTACTCTTGCTACTATGGTTAGGGACCCTTGTGTTAGCGTTAAATCATAAGGGAATTTGGCATGTGCCAGAGTAGTGTTGCCATAAATATCATCCTTAGGCCCGTTACACACTTAATCGGACGGTCCGCGCTCCGCGTTCCTTGCGCGGATGGTAGCCATGTATTCGAATGGGGCATCACACAGTTGTGCGGATAGTTCGCACACGGCAGAAGTAGAATACCTCAATTCAGTTGCAGAATCCCACTATCGTGGTAATACGAGTCTCCACAATATTTTGTGACCTCTTTCACCTAAACTCCACCTTCAATATATCAACAGCATCCTAACCATTACATGCCGTATCACGAAGATCTGTCTGTGCAGACGCTAGTTCCGACTCCCCATCCCTCTCCAGCTCAATCAACGTCAACATCATCTAGGGAGATGTTATAGTAATTATAGGTATTCAGTTGTAATACAACACAAATGTACAATTACCTACTACTAAACGAATGTATTGTAGTAAAGCTATGAATGATTAAATATATATTTTAATAAGTTGTTTTCCGTGCAGTTATTCACATTCTTCCCTTATGGTTACTGCTCCTCGTTCTGTCGGAGTAATAGGGATCCTTTTGAGAGTTTCAAGTGTCAGGCTTCCTTGTATTCTACCGACAAACTCGTCAAAGGAACGAATAGACATAGGAAAATAAGTATAAAATTTGTCTTCGTCGTTGCGCAAATCCTTTCATTCATATTTGATCCACCGTGTAATGCCCGCAAAACCATCTACCTTTCTTTTCTTGTATATCAGATAAACTGAAATGACTTTCAATTGTAGCGAGCTCAAATTTATCTATGCGATTAAACAAAACTATGTGCTAGAGCACGGATCACAGAGCACAGTGCACAGAAGTCTGCGTTCACTCGACTCTACAAAACTACGCGCATCCACTTAACTGTGTAGACCACTGACGCGGATCCGCCAACCGCGCGCGGAACGCGGACCATCCGCGTAAGAGTGTAACGCGCCTTACCATATTATTAAAGTTATTTTTTTAATTATTCAACACTGTTGCTGCACCAGCCGCCACCACCACCACCATCATGGAATGGAATGAAATGCTTACCATATTAGTCTCCACCAAGAATTAACTGGTAAAGACTGCATGCGTCGCGTGGAATTCTGCCATTGGGCTTATAGTTAGATTCAGAGGGATAACACTTCTAGTAATTTGATTTACTTTACTGACGAGGCTACATTCACAAACCACGGAAATGTAAATTTGCTTGCATTATTGGACAGCTGAAAATGTTAGCTGAGGCAAGTTGCACAGCAAAGATGTGGTCGGTGAATGTACGGTGTGGGATTGAGAGGGACAGAAATATGGGCCCCGATTTTATCGAAGGAAATGTTAATGGTAGGAGGTACACCACATTTTTCAAGAAACATTAGGTCTGTTATCGGAAGAAATATCTTTAGGATAGAACGTGCTATTAACACGAGGGGTGTCCGGCACATTTTTTCGCTCTTGGCTAGGATGAGTTTCAGAGACGATTCCCAAATGGTTGGATTGGACGAGGAGATGTCTCGTGGCCGGCTCGTTCACCAGTCTTGACGCCTCACGATATTTTCTTATGGGGATTCGTAAAAGATATTGTTAGTTCCAACTACAACTGAAGGTATGCGAGAGAGAACTGTCAGAGCATGTGCCGAAGTGATGCGGAATACCAGTCAACCTGTGATAAGAAGATTGTAGCATTGCATTGACACCAATGGTCATCACTTCGAACACCTTCTCTAAATGGACGTTCATGACACCTTTTGACCTTCGTTGACTTTCAAAGACCTTACTGTTGCAAATTATTAGATTCGCTTCAACAGGCGCTGTCATAAAATAAGTACATATCTCTGAAGCGACTCCACGTAGAAACAAACAACGTCGTATTCTGACTCCTGTTGACCTAAGTGACTTTTGTCCGACAAACTTTTCAGCTCCAATCATACTTGCGGACTTATTCTTGGTGGCAATAGTTAGCGACTCACCCTTTATTATGTGCGATGTGATTTGTTGATAAAGAACTTCATTATAAACTATTAGCGTATTGCCCCAACTGGTATGATATAAAGTAGATACAATATCATGTATATCATGTGATCTTCGAGTATGATAAGCGAATGAAAGTTTTCTTATTGTTACGTTTACAGATCCTTCACCACAAAATGGATGGCGCTAGTGAAAAAACACAAGACAACGTTCGACAAGTACAAATTTCACCCGAGTTAGAGAAACAGGTAAAATACCTTCAATTTTTCCATTTCCTAATGTGAGAGTAGTTTCAAAGTATGAATACGTCTCCACTGTTTTACATGTGTGTTACCCTGTATTTTGGTGCATTAAACCTAAATAAAGCTTCGGTTTCCATCGAGGAGTGTATGCCACACAACAAGATCTCATCATCAGCCGTTAGAGAATGCTGCTCTTTACCATTAAATACTTATTAGTGGTGTGTGGTTCGGAACGTGTAAATTATGCTATAGTATTAGATTGATGTTTGATCTTTAAGGAAGTTGAAAATGTCTGATGTTATACTAACGTACAGTTTACTGAGATGGAGTGTTGAGAGCTATGTTAACAGATGAAGTACATCATGAAACTGTGGAAAATGGAATAGGATCCCTCTACACTTACTCTGGATCTCATCGAAGCAGCCATCATTGATCTCTCACATCCAAGTTATTGTCATCATCAGAAGACTGTTCAGAGTGGGTTTAGTTAAAACACTGAAGTATTACGATTCTGTATTGGAGACAAACGGTAATATGGATTGCAACAAATAGAATAATTCGATGGCTCTCATGATACGAAAGTTTTATGTCATGTTTTTGTAAGTTGTGTTTTGACTACAATAGCCTCGATGATTTAGAAAATGTGTGAATGTGTATATGAGTGCAGTACCGAAGTCTGCTGCTGTAAATATTAAAACTGTGGAACATGGAATTACAAGAGTACATAATATGTCACTGTACCGTACAAGCACAGTTTACAGTGTGTAAAAACCAGCTATTGAAACAATATTTTAGTGGTGTAAAGTTGGATGAATAATATATATATATATATATATATATATATATATATATATATATATATATATATATATATATATATATATAATTTCTGAATGTAGAAAGTTATTTTACAGTATGAAATAGTTCCAGTGGCGGTATGAAGAGCAATCATATCAGGAAACATAAATATTTATGTAGGATGATTGAGGTAATACTGTTCTGAGAACACACATGGATACATTCATGAAATACACTCAATGAATAGTTTGTCATCAGAATGGAATAATGTGATTTTCAGTTTTGATATGCCATATAGAGAACATCGGGAGAAATATCAATACCGACACTCTCCTACAAATATTTATGATAGTTACCAAACATGAGGTTTCTTTGTCACTGCAAAGTTTTCACACGTTTCCATATGGTATGTATACATTTAGGATCCTAAACCATCAAATTCCTCAATCAGCACTCCATTTGCCTCTTCTTCCATCAAATCTATAACGTTAATTTCAGGTTTTAAAGCATAAATTTGTACAGATAAGCATAAAAGACTTAAGTCTAAAAATGTCGACTCAGAAAAAACTCTCAATCGATTGGCAAGAAAGAATTAAGTCTGAATTTTAGCATTCATGTTTGGTATAAAATATTTAGGTCAATTTTTTCCCTTTGTAAAATTAAGTTTGCCAGTCACTTGGATGGTATTAATGGTGTGCAGCTGTGGTGGAACATGCTTTGGAAGACGGATATAGAATTGCATTCAACGAGACATATATTATTAAACGGACGAACAGCTTCTGGGGCAGCGTAATAAACGAGGCTGCAAAGATAAAAATTTCTGAAAACACCCTCAATAAAGACAGCAGCTTGCAGCTTAGTGCGGCATGAGAACATGTAATTGCGGGTTTCAAGCCGGCGAGGCGTTCGAGTTACCAAAACTGCCATATATGGACAAGAACTGGGCACCAGTGATGTCACTGGCGGCGGCGCGGCTATATAAGCTTGGCAGTGGCCTGGAAATAATAGTCATCCATGTGACAGTGGCAGAGGAGATCTCTGTCGAAAGCTCATAGGCAGTAAATCACATGACGCAGCTTGAACCCCTGAAGATTTTATTAATGGACATCGCGACGAAAACATGCACTCATACACATTCACAAGATTGTATATTATGATAATATCCTTGTGAAAACTATTGGGTGGATACGTTTTTATACAGAATTTTTTTACCTTTTTTTTTCGTCTCGTTGGCTCAAATCTTTTATACATATAAGTACAGAAGTATCATCAGCAGACACTCATATATATACTAACTTTATGAAACCTGTACAAGTGAATTTCAGACGACTCTAATGTACAAATACGTATACAAACAGGTTTAATGAACTTTATCAAAACATTCTTCACTTCCAGAGCTGTGAATTCCTCAGTGAAGACTAGCTTATATGCCCGTGCTTCGCAACGGTTGTTAAAGAGGGACCTGCACATAGGCTATCAAATTTTTTTTTCTGGTCCTAGGTCAGCAAAAACAGAATCCTTGTTGGATCGCTCTGTCAGTAAACTCAGTTCTCCTAGCCAAGATGTCAAATTTAAGTAAAAGTTATTGTCGAAAACTTTGAATTTTCATAAAGTTTTTCATACAAAAAGTGAAATTAATTTAAGTTCGTACTCCTGAACGATGTAAATTCAATGTTAGGTTGTGTTCATAAAGTTAAGACTACTGTCTGTAATTTTTTGTTTACCGTAAACTTTTGAAAATACTTCTGTCATTGAGATGAGAAATAGTAATAATAATAACAGCGCCATGTATTAGTTCTGTGGTTTAGTACTAAACTGTTTAACTCACACAGGAAGTGTATGCTGAAGTATTAGTATGTTGCAGTGTTGCAATGTGGACAATGCAGTTATTCTGTATGCAGTGCTCCCTATTATCGAAAATTCGATAAATGCTGAAAGTCTGATAATTCAATCAACAGTGCAGTTCATGTCTGTTTAAATAAGACGTCGTAGTGATGTCAATGTGCGATAAAGTAAGTCTTGGTAATCGTTGAAGGAATGACGTCAGCTTATCGTCTGTAAAACTTTCGATTAAATATAGTATTTCCAGAGAATTGTGTAGACTGTGTTAGCAGCATCGGCCACTCTTTCGTCTGATAAATGTCCTCACGTCCTGCAATGATTACTTCATAAAGCACGAAGTTGAAATCGACCTTTTTTAATAGAACTATATATTCAGAAGTCGGATTATAACTCTAAGTACAATTGTCTTTATCTTAATGTAGTCCGCACCAAAAGTAAGTAGTTACAAAATTTAATCACAATATTGTACTGAACAATTATGAAAGCAGAGAGGTTTCTGATGAGTTTGTCGCTGGAGTGTGTATATTACCTCTAGTGGCAGGCACAGAGCAGAACTATCTCTGCCGTGAGCATTCAGATGCGTAGAAGAGATTTTGTGTTCTCGACATTTAGGTGGAAATGTCACGCGATACTGGGAAAAATCTACTAATCGCTGACTTTATCTTGGTTTTCTTTTCGTTCGGTTAAGACGGATGACTATGTGTAAATGGCCTTTTTAGCGACACTCCCTGAACTCTCTTGTTGTTTCTGTGGCACATTTATTTAGATACTAGCTTATATGCCCATGCTTCGCAACGGTTGTTGAAGGAGGGCCTGTGTGTTTCATGGCTTTTTAGCGTTCCGGACCTCAGTCAGTAAAAACAGAATGCTTGTTGGATCGCTCTGTCAATGAACTCAGTTGTCCTAGCCAAGATGTCAAATGTAAGTAAAAGTCATTGTCCGAAACGGTGTAGCTTCATAAAGTTTTTGATACAAAAGGTGAAACGTGCCAAAATAAGCAAAGAAATGTCGTTAAGTATTATTACACAAAGCTAAATCAATAACACTATGTTCAATGTTTGTTGGCATTCGTAGACATAAGATTGCTTAATTCTGTCACAGACGTTCGCTTCCTTGCTGTACTCATCAGTGATCTCTATACTAACTGGATGAATAACATTGGTGTCTGAGCATAGAATTGCAGCGTGCCTGCACGTTCATATGTTTTGCACACGATTTCGATTGTCCGCTATGTTTAAATTTGGCAAACGATTTTCCATTAGTTATTTCATGACAAAGAATTGCTTCCTTACCTCTTGATTTGGAATCTAATTCAATATTCGATGTTGAAGGCTGATATCGGAGCGGAATCGAAACATATTTTCTTATCTTTTCCTTGAAATGCTACTTAGCAGCCATGTTTGATTTTGGCAACAAACTAAATATGAATATCTATGGCTGGCACGCTAAGACAGCTGTAGTTCATCATCCAGAGTGTATAGAGATCAATGGTACTCATAGAGTAGAAATATCTCTGGAGTGAACATTGCATTCTGCGCATGTTGTCAACATTAAGCTGGAATTATCACGTGATCTGGGGCGACGTTCGTTAATTCACACGTCATGTCATGTTAGGGTTTCTCGGTAGCAAAGTTTTAACAACATCGTCTTCTGGTGACTTGGAAATTTATTTTCGCCGCGCTCTGTAGTTGATTTTGTGCTTTTGTTGTTTCTTAATTTCAGTTTATGACTGTGATTTGCAAATGTAACATTACGAATTCCATTTTTTTTTTTTTTTTTTTTTTTTTTTTCATTGAGTGTTGTTCCAGAAGCAATGTCGGAATGTCAGATATCTCAAAATGAAAACTCACTGAGGTGAACGAAGCTGAGATTTGAGTTTTTGATTTATGTGTTTGAATATTGGTCAATGGTTTCGCTAGAAAATTCATGTCGATAATCTGAAATGATGTTTTCCTTCTCAGTACTTTTCCACATACAACTGATCAAGAACACGACCTTTACTATGGTCATTAAATAATTTCATAGTTGTTATTTTCTCAGATTTGACACTATACTCAAAAAATTTTATCATGGATAGTAGTTATATCTCCACTTCCATTGCTGGGTACAGAGCTGAACAGAGCTCCCCCTCCTCCCACATACTACATTCAGCCACTCTCACAATATTCTTCTTCCTCTGTGCTACAACTACATTAAAATTATCTCACATTCCAATTTTTACAATCCTACTCCTATTTTTTATGCTACCCTACTCTGTTCTACTTTACTACAAAATGTAGTTATGTAGTATATCACAACTTCCCCCCTCCCTTACGTCCCACTCCCATCCCTGGTCTTACATTGATGTCTATGCATGGTTCCTCAAACTTTCCTTGCTTGCTTCCTCTTTGTGCAGGTTCCTAACCTCTATTCCTCCCAACCCCCCCCCCCAAAATCCCACGACCACCTCAGTCACTCATTAACTACTTTCTACCACTCTGACCCCCTTCCATCTCCTAAATATTTGGATACATATGCCAGTTGTAATTTCTGGTAAATATTCTCTCCTCTGCTATCAAATCCCCCACCACCTCACACCTTATATTAAAGAGAGGTCATTTTATGCCTCCGCTTTGTTATACTGAACTATGCAATAGTCACTACCATTATAATAGTGATTTTTAGAAAACCAGCTACCACTTCTTTATATTGACAGATGCCCTGACAGTGACATTCTAAACATCCTACTACTGTGCAAGCTGCTAGTTCCGAAATATTCCGCCTATGGCGCCACTTATCATTTTACTTCTTCTACTACTAAATATTAATCTGTTAAGGGACTGTTTTATCAGTCACCTGCTCCCCTCTTCACGCTTTTCTTTTCAACACATCGAGTATTACTGTTTTCCCATAGCCTTTTTCCTTATTTATTTTTACCTTTTCACTGTGAGGCTCATCCATAGGTACTTTGATAGCAGCTGATTATTATTGATTACATAATCTCTGCACTCAGTGTTGAGTCTCCTATGTAGCTACATTCATTAAGCTACAATACTAAAATGTAAGTGTTAATTTTATCCCATTATATGAACATACCTTATTACAATCGATTTAGTTATAAACTGCTTCAAAATTCTGTAACCGACTTCTGTACATTTATAGCCTTTATTGTATACCAATTCACTTGTTTGTCTGTATAGAGACCAGAAGAAGGGCACTCAAGCGTCCGAAACCGGTCGTCTGAAATAAATAATAACAAACAACTGGTTGCTGAATTTTATTAATTTATAACCTGAACAGTTGCTGAAATGGATAAAGTACTTCAACTATCGTCCAGCCAGACGCTGAAATCCATTAGCCTATACAGGACAAATAAGCTAAAACTTCTAAAAATTTCGCATCACATCTATTTCAACAAAAATTGCATCAGCAACAAGGTAATACCTACATACGTTTCTGCCTATATGAAAATGCCAGAAAGCGACCGTAACAACACGTGGACGTGGTAATTGGCGAAATTCAGCATGAGCAACAGGATAAAATGTTTATTCACAGAGAAAGACAAACTTAACTTCAGTACTTACAGTTTATACAACGAAATCACTAGTGCTTTACATAACCTCCAACTAGACAGTGTTTTTTCTTATATTGAAGACTGGCTACAGAAAGAAAAAATTCCTATTCAAGAGAAAGATGAAAAAAAGTTTAAGTTGCTTATGTCAAAACAAACGAACTCTAGCTGTGTTAATACCCTTGCTCCAAGCTTTGAATTATATAGTAAAACTGTCAATAATACCGACATTGTTTTTAATGACAAAGAATCAGATTTGCTGGAAAAGGGGTTAAGATATAATATCAAACCGACAATCAATCAAAACAACATTCTAGAACTGTTTTCTAGTGTTAAACTAGGGCTTGACTTACTTAAAATTGATAGAAAGGAACAGACAAAAGTAGCATGTAAAATGAATGACATTATAGATAGAAATGTAAACTCTAGAAGTAAGAACTTCTCATCTGACCAAAAGACTGTTAATGAAATTAACAAGAAACTTAGAAACAATGATGCTATAGTTGTTAAAGCTGATAAAGGAAATACAGCTGTTATCATGTACATATCCTATTACATAGCAAAAACTGAAGAATTTTTTGAAACTAATAACATTACACCTGTAAACAGTAACCTGGTAGATACTTATAACAAAGAAATTAAAGATGCAATCAATCCTAGTGATCACATTATCCATCCTAAAGATAAACAAAAGCTCATCCTTATGAATCCTAGAACTCCCTCACTGAGGGCACAAGTTAAGATCCATAAAGAAAATTGGCCTATTATACCAATAGTGAACTCAATTGACACAGCATCCTACCATCTTTGTAAAAAACTAAAAATATTTCTAGATCAGTATTACAAATATGAAAACACTTACACTATTAAAAACCGCAAAGAATTTATTGATGCTCTTGTTGACATAAAATGGCCCAACAACTGTATTTTGGTATCATTAGATATAGTAAATTTGTACACGAATGTACCTGTTGTAGAAACTATTCGTATCATCGAGGATAACTTCAAAGATCAAAATGTCCTCAATAATGAAGAAATAGATGAATTTGTTAGACTACTGCACACTGCACTTAAGTACAATGTTTTCACATTTAACCATAACTGTACCAACAGGTGGAGGGATTAGCCATGGGCAACTGCCTAGCAGGTAGCATGGCTGTAATTTTCATTAACACTTTAGAGACTGAATTTTTCAAAAAGTTTCCCGACATCCATAAGAATATTATGTTCTACAAACGATACGTAGATGACATTTTCCTCATATACCAAGGGACACCAGCAGACATTCCATACATTCAGGATCTTTTGAACAACTTACATAATAACATCAATTTCACCTATGAATTACAAGATGACAATGGTAATATTAATTACTTGGATTTGTCTATCAAAATCGTAGACAATAAAGTGTCCTTTGATATATTTAGGAAACCTACAAACACCGATAGTATTATTCACTGTTCCTCTTGTCACCCAGTTAGCCAGAAACATAGTTACTTCACATCTATGATTAACAGGATTGTGCAAACTCCAATGTCTGATCAAGCGTTTCAGAGAGAGTTGCAAAACTTAGAGTATGTGGCAAATACCAATGGCTATGAGCCTTGTTTAATAAAGAGACTATTTAAACAGAGAACTGACCAATCAAAACCTTTGACTTCACTATGCAATGTAGAGAAACCTAACTATATTAAGATGCCTTTCCTTGGCAACATTTCTTACCAACTTGCAAATTTGCTTAAGAAATATGGCATCACAGCAACTTTCTGCACTAAGAATAAAATTAACCAACTACTCATGCACAATGAGCAACAAACAGGTAGCAGTAATGCTCTACTTAAATCTGGTGTCTATCAAATAAATTGTGAAAACTGTCCAGCGAGGAATATTGTCCAGACTGGCAGAGCATTTAAAACTAGATTTAGGAAACATCTCCCTAATAAAAAAGGAGAAAATCCCTATAGGTCCACTTTCGCCCA
Source organism: Locusta migratoria (assembly GCA_026315105.1). Taxonomy (NCBI): domain Eukaryota; kingdom Metazoa; phylum Arthropoda; class Insecta; order Orthoptera; family Acrididae; genus Locusta; species Locusta migratoria. Next base: position 331,248,132 of record CM048745.1, read on the forward strand.
ACACCTAATACATGAAAAACATACAGTTCCAAGTAATGATAAGTTAAACATCTTGCACTTTGTAAATAAAGGAGCTAAAATGAACTTTCTTGAAGAACTAGAAATATATAAGCACTCTAAATCACAAGACAGTAATCTATTAAATGAACAAACAGTTTTAAGAAACAAGGTTTTCCTAGATTGTTTATCCACACTCTTGGATGATAATTGAAAATGTAGTGTGTGTTCATACAGTATAATGGTTGCTTCTTAATTGAAATTTTCCTGTAAAACACTAAGTGCAGATAATACTGTTTGAACTTGTTCACCTTTGTCCAATCCCTCATTTGCTCTATTCCAGCACTATGTTTTCTCCAGTGTGCTGATTACACACACTGACTTCACTTATCTGGTGTAGTTGCCTCCAAAAACCACCTCCCATCCCTACTGTTTTGAATTTTAACTCATCCAGTACCTTTCATAGTATACCTGTTCCATATGGTGTCAAGATTGATAAAGATGTACTAATACAATTAAATCAACAGTTAATTTCAATGAACCACAAGTTCACTATGGTATTCATTATGTGCCTTTACATCAGCCCTTTTACATATTACATATGTTTTACAGCCATAACCTTTCTGACTAAGCCACCCTAATACTGCACATGAATGCATAATTAACTCTAAACAGACACTAAACTGGTCCCTTATATTTATGCCTATCTTAAGAATGAAAGTGATAGCCACACCACATTACAGTGGTAAACCATATATAACTTTATCAACAGTCACCAAGCATACACTTGTGATACACTGCATATGGATTTGTATTTGCACAATTTCTGCTACACTCCTCCCCCCCCCCCCCCCTCACATTCAATACAAGTATCAGCTATTCCCCTTCTATAATACCCTCCCAAACTAATAACCATAAACTTTGCTCACACGCACACTCATACCTTATCTCCACAGTTACACCATCATATCATCATATTCACCAATTACACACACACACACACACACACACACACACACACACACACACACACACACACACACACCACTCTCCACCTGCTACCTGCTGTTAACTTAAAACTTAACATAATTCAACCCCCCCTCCTCTTCCCCCCCCTCCCCCCTCCTTCCACATACTACATTCAGCCAATCTCACAATATTCTTCTTCCCCTGTGCTACAACTACATTAACATTATCTCACATTCCAATTTTTACAATCCTACTCCTATTTTTTATGTAAACCTACTCTGTTCTACTTTACTACAAAATGTAGTTATGTAGTATACCACAACTTTCCCCCTCCCTTACGTCCCACTCCCATCCCTGGTCTTACATTGATGTCTATGCATGGTTCCTCAAACTTTCCTTGCTTGCTTCCTCTTTGTGCAGGTTCCTAACCTCTATTCCTCCCAACCCCCCCCCCCCCCCAAAATCCCACGACCACCTCAGTCACTCATTAACTACTTTCTACCACTCTGACCCCCTTCCACCTCCTAAATATTTGGATACATATGCCAGTTGTAATTTCTGGTAAATATTCTCTCCTCTGCTATCAAATCCCCCACCACCTCACGCCTCATATTAAAGAGAGGTTATTTTATGCCTCCGCTTTGTTATACTGAACTATGCAATAGTCACTACCATTATAATAGTGATTTTTAGAAAACCAGCTACCACTTCTTTATATTGACAGATGCCCTGACAGTGACATTCTAAGCATCCTACTACTGTGTAAGCTGCTAGTTCCGAAATATTCCGCCTATGGCGCCACTTATCATTTTACTTCTTCTACTACTAAATATTAATCTGTTAAGGGACTGTTTTATCAGTCACCTGCTCCCCTCTTCACGCTTTTCTTTTCAACACATCGAGTATTACTGTTTTCCCATAGCCTTTTTCCTTATTTATTTTTACTCTTTCACTGTGAGGCTCATCCATAGGTACTTTGATAGCAGCTGATTATTATTGATTACATAATCTCTGCACTCAGTGTTGAGTCCAATCCACTTGTTTTTCTGTATAGAGACCAGAAGAAGGGCACTCAAGCGTCCGAAACCGGTGTCTGAAATAAATAATAACAAGCAACTGGTTGCTGAATTTTATTAATTTATAAGTTGACGTGACGTAACGTACAACTTAACATGACGGCTATGTTCAAAGGTTATGTTGCGTGTGATCCATTTGTTTACTCAAAATAACAGAGGTGAATTACATTTGTTGTTATATGTGTTACATAGTTTTTTTAATTTTTTTTTTTTTTTTTTTTTTTTTTTTTTTTTTTTTTTTTTTTTTTTGTATCCCTTTCATCCAATTGTCTGATTTTCTCTTGCTTGAGATTTCATCTGTTAATTACTAAGTGACTGTACATAGAATGCGCAATGTATATACGTAGGAGTGTTACCAGCAAGTAAATTTGAGTGCCAGCTTCCCAAAAAAATAAATAAATAAATAAAAATTTTAAAAAAAACCACGAAGAATCAATTCCGTCTGTAATTTTTCCAAACCTATTGAAGGCCAAGTTTTACAATCATGTCATTTTGCAACACCCTGGAATTTCGGTTGTGTTGCATTATATGAGTTGAAATGGGATAACTCATTTTGGAATTGCTGAAGACAGCAAATCTGAATGTCGAATCAAGTTTGTTGCAAGAGATTAATGTATAGCATAGCCTATGTTCACGATAAAGTGGGAAACACTTTACCAAATTAGCACTTTTTATCATTTGCATATTAGCTGCAGTAAATAATCAATGCCTATCAATAACGATAGTAAACGGCAAAATATGGAATGGCTTTGACAAGAGACTGGACTTTTCAACCTTTTAAATTGCTTAATGACTTTAACAATTTGCTGTTCAAATTTTCATTTTAACACTTTACAAGCAAGAACATATCACTGACACCTGGACAGAGATACTGTTAAATTTTACTTATGGCCTCGGCCACTTAGTGTGGTAATGTTGGCAACAAAATGTTAACAATACGAGGATAATAAATCTGCTGGCCACAGATGAGTACATACAAGAACATCATTAATTATTTATTTCCCGGTCAACACGAAAAATGATTCCCTCTTATTCTATGTGATTGAGTTTTCCAACACCATTACATTGTTATGACCAACATCGGCACACTATGCCGCCAGAGTTGTAAATAAAATTTTACCCAGAATTACCAGTTAGCATACATATTCACCAGTGACTGCCATTTGCTACCTGTGAATGTGTCACCTTCAAGTAGCATATAAGGTGATTCATCGTACATTCGCAGAAATTGGAGAAATCGTAATTGGTTAAGTTTTGAAAGGATAAGCTGTGAATTCGCAAACTTCTGATTTAAACCGTGACAAATCGCAAGTAATGTCACAGCTACCGAAAAGTAGCATTCGCATAAGTCACTGTTATCGGACCGTCACTGTTTAGGTCATTCCCATTACAGACAAACATACGTCGTCCCGAGATCACGTGGCCATAACGGCAATAGATGTTGACGACACAAGATCTCCTCTGCGCATCTAAATGTTCACTCCAGAGATATTTGGCAAGTTTGCCAGTGTAGTATTATATGTCTATGGTTTATATCCAGTGAGCTGAAGCAAAAAAGAATGTTTTCCATTAGGCAAAGATCTGAAACGTTCATACAGAGATGCTAGCACACGATGCTGTTCTGAGTATACGGTATATATTTGCAAAAATAATTAAAGTTATCCTCTCAGGATCTTGGTCATCCATACACTCCGCACTCGTGACATATTCAGAAATAAACTACCAAATTTTGGTGACAAGTATGAAATATCGATCTACCAACACGCTTGGAAACCACGACATATTCGAAAATAAGCAGCAAAATATTGAGTACAAGCAAGGAACATAGGCTTAAACACACCCTCGGAAATCACGAGATACTCGGAAATAAACAGCAAAATATTTCTGACTAGCCAATAGTGTAAATCTCATTGATACTCATTTCACTTAAAAGAATTGTCAACGTTTCCCAAAGGTTTTTCTCTAACCATACTCTGGGAAATCGCAACATATTTTGGACAAATGTCAAATATTTGTGAAAAGGTAGAATATTAGTATCATTACTAGTCATATCACTTGTAGTAATTTCATTCTCCGTTATCCAGTCACACATAAATCACCAAATCGATGTTACTCATACCTAAAAAGTAACATCGAGTACTCGATAACTACTACTGTTATATGAAATAAGTTATAACTACAATTTGCAGCAAACGATGAGATTAATAATGTATTTATGGAGGGAGCTCCAAAGTCGAACGCAATACCGCTTATGTGAAGTCCTACGATATTAACCATTACGCAACGGCAACTCGCTACCTATATTACTTCTATTTTGTATATCATTCTCCCAGTGTTTTTATTATTATTATTATTATTATTATTATTATTATTATTTCACTCTTCGTGTATTTTTATTTACATATATTTAAAGGAAATTGAGCCAAAGATGGGATATAAGAACTCCTGTGTGTAACAAATGACTAGCGCTCGCACACATGAATCACGCTAATCTATAGTTACACTTCGTAGGTGATAGTGACAATATAAATACCATACTCACGTTAAGTATTAAATGTATAGCACTGGGTTTTTATGGATTTCTCTGGCCTTTAGCCTGTAATAGTTCGTCAACGTCCACTGCTGCGTATCTGTGCAACCACGAATCCTCTTCCGTATAGGCTAGTTGGAAATACTGCACGTGTATTATTTTTGACGTACTTGGAACTCCTGAGGAGTACGGAAGTCAACAGTCATTATGGCATCTACGGTATGTGAGATCCAAGTTTTTAGTAAAAATCATAGTACTTATTACAAAATGCATACAAACTCCTAATGCCTTCGTCTTATTATCTCCTTAGCTACTTTAAAGATATTTATAAACGTTTTCCGTGAATAAATACTTGCGTCTCATAGAGTAATGATCAATGTATTCTTCTAACCATGCCGCTGTGCTGTCTGAGCTGCTGGAACTAATTGCAGAGTCGCATGTTGCTGGTCAGATCAAACACGACTGTTTCTTTTTTCTTTCCGTATTTTTCCAGACGAAAAACTGTCAGTTTTGTCTCCAGAGACTTCTGTAACAACTTTAAACGTCTGGTAGAATATTTACCATGAAATTCGTTAAGAGTTAGGATTTTATATTTTTCTTCCTGTGGTTTCCATGACGCATTATTTGAAAGTTTGTGCCTTATCAATGTAACATGATAGATGCGGTTGGAGATACCTTCCAGTGGTATAATTGTACGACGCTTCTCACGGGACTCCAGTGCTTATGTTGGCAACAGATGAAAAATGAAGTAAATAATTAATACTGTACCTGCCCTATGGTTGACAGGTTCTTGTATGTACCCTTGTCCGTTCAGAAAAAATTAATTTTCGTTTTAACTGAAGTTGTCATGACAAAACATATATTGGTCATCTGATTTGCCGCCATTAACCATTGGTGCCAACATAACCACTGGAACCCGGCGAGCAGCCTCGTACAATTTAACCCCTTTCAGTTATGCGTTAATCCATTAACTTTGAGGCAATTTTCGTGCTTTCTGAAAAACTTTCGTGTCAGTAATTTGTTACAATGACACATTAAAAAGGTGGTTCGCTAATATAACTTATTAGCAATTGGCTATTTTGGATTTGGACCTATTATCTAGATTCTTCTTGTAGTCAGCGGGAATGATTTCGCTCGTCTTACACACTGTGCAGAGCCAGAGGAATAGATTTGCAACGGTATGTGCTGCCAAGAATTTTATTAATTTTGATGAGGGGATAAATTCTAGTATTCGATATACCACCCGTCAGCTTCGACAATGCTGTCATACCTGATCCAAAGACAGTACGTATATGATGTATTTGGCGAATTGAACGGTAGACAACCATTCTTTTAGAAAAAAGAAAAGTTGACTAGAAGTGAACTATATAGGTCAATTCAAGTTTCTGATACCAAACATTCTTGAAAAAAAATACGGATAGCTGCTATCAGCAACTATAATTGGCCTATTTACGACAATCCTAGTTACAAACATCAAACCTTCTTTGCATAATACGACGTACTGGTATAGGTGATTACAATTTAGCTACATAGGTCAATTACAGTTACCAATACCCAACGCTCCTGTACAAAATAGGAAGATCTGCTATCGGTAACTAATTTAGCTCCATAGGTCAATTGTAGTTACCGTCTCCAGACGTTACTTTGCAAAATACAATACATGCGGCTGGTATCAGTAACTATAATTGAGCTATAAAGGTCAATTCTACTTACCGATAAAACCATTCTATAACAGCAGTGCCGTAGTGTACTGATACTTGCATGGACCATTAAAACTATGTTTTGTGTTGATCATGAAATAAATAATTATGTCCTCTGGTTGACAGGCACGCTACGCCGACGCAGCAGGAAGTGTAATTTTATCTCTTATCCAGCAGTAATTCACATTATTTGAGGCACCGATAAAGATATTACAAGTTACCTTTGCTTGTCATAATTTACGAGGATGTGGTTAGGTAGAAAAGTAAAATTACTGCTTAAGTATACGTCAAAATCTAGTTACATCGCGTGATATAACTATGAAATCCAAAGAAATTATTGATATATAATGTTATCTGCGACTTGGGTAATTTGGTATAACCACAGTCAACATATACAGTCGCGACCATTAAAAAGAGGGAAGAGGGCATGACGTCACAAACTTGAATCTAAGCTAGAAGCTAACTAAACTTAGCTCAGTCATTACAGTTTGTTTAAAACATTAGTTTTTCTGCTGAGCTGCTGTGTAGAACTGTCGAAGATTTGCAATTGATAATGCCTGTGTGCGTTGTTTATGGTTGTACTAACCGTTTTGACAGCACTAATAATTTAAAGGTAATCACGTTCATTCGGACCTGTTAGTCATTTGAACATATAAACATGGCTGCCGACTGGCTTCAAACAGCAGTACAGTAGACGCCCATAGTGACATCTCCCCTTCCTTTTACCCCCATGATCGCGATACCCACTGTTGTGAAAGTTGTTACCAACTGACAATTGCGACGACATTAGCGCTCCTAGTGGTGGGCAAGGTGCTGTAAGAGAAATGTTTGCTTGTAATTACTTTTCTACGCAATTAACCAAATAGTTTCTGTAATTTTTGTGTTCTAAACAGTAATAAAATATCGAGAGACATAAAAAATCGTGAAATAAATATGAGGTACAGCCGAATTTTCCTGATTCAGTAGTATAAACAACAACTTATTCGGGGGGAAACACTTAACGAATGAATGTATATTTTGTAGTCTACTCCGCTGAAAGAATATAAACAATCGAGAAACATTCATTCCTCTTGTGGTCTGTTCTTATGTAACAGGAACTTTCATTGATGTGTAAAAATTCTATGTGAAGTCTAATGATTCGACCATTTTTACACTTCATTCGTCTTTGTTGCAGACCCATATACTTTTGACTATAATTAATTACTTTTGATTATAAAACGAATGTCTGGAAATTCTTGCTGTTTGTGGTTCAGATATAGTAACAATTATGGAACTGACTTCTGCTTTTGGAAATTGTGGTTTTTCTTTCGTTGTTTTGTTGTCACATTTGTGAGGACTTCCCTTCAGCTACATTTAATAATGTAGATAAAGCATTCCATATAAGTTTCATATGTTCAACACTTACTGATTTGGCTGGAATTTTAGTCAAGAAATCCTGACATTTCTGAGTAGAAAACCGACGTCTTTCTGTAGATGATTGGGTCTTCTGTTGTTTATTAGCAATTTTTGCTCTTAATAAAAACTGAAATTCTTGATTGAAAAGTAGTAAATTTTAAGATAATCTTAAATAATCTGTCCTGCTAAGTACCGTTTCATACCCTGCAATAGTTCTTAGGAAACATAATAAAAACAAATGTGGAGTTATTTTGTGGTTACTACCTACTTTTATGGGACTACATACCTTCCTCGTTGTAAAACGTATGTTAAAACCAGTTTAAATAACACCATTCACACTCATCCGATATAGTATTCAGAAATGTACCTCGCTAGCCGCTTGGAGCGCTGCTGTCGTGGCGTATAAGAAAAATCAGTATATGTTAGATTTGTGGTAGAACGCTTGAAAACGATATATATCGACGGTGGGACTGTGACGGATCGCAACGATAGATATCGAGCAAGCGAATGTTGAAGCCTAGTTACATAGAATATGTCATGATTTTAAAGGAAGTGGTTGTTCACTAACAACAATTTAAGCTTTACTCTTAGATTCCCTGCCTAATCACATCCTTTAAAATCACGATATAATCGTAAAAATCTTAACATTCGCTTGTTCGATACAACGAATAATTTAAGCTGTTCCTGTTTTGTGGTTGAGATGTTGTCTGTGTAACCTTTTCCGGTCAGTAAATTAATTATCCTCGTAAAGCGAACATTTCGTACATCGTGAACCACTCTTCCGAACGTCGAAAATATTACACATATATTTGGCTTGATATATCAATCCTTCACAGTCGCACCTTCGTTATATATCGTTTGCAAGCATTCTACCAAATCACCGCGACTTAAAATAACAGGTTCGTTCCAGCATCTGACAGACTGCTACTTTCAGACTGCTACTTTCAAGCGCTAAGAAATAGGTGTTACTGCGCATGCGCAGTTACTGTGACATAAAATAATTTTAAAAAAAGGAATTCGTGTTGTTTTTTTGTTTGTTATTTATGGTAGAGAATATGGAAATTTTAAAGTATTCAGACTCTGAAGTGATAGAAAAGCTCTTTTCACCCTCATTGTGTACAAGAACCAACTCTAGTAGAACCCTTGTGGGACAGGAACTAAACGACTAAAAAGTAGTAGAGTTTTACCTGCAACATAATAAACAATTTGGTAGGGGACTGGACAGAAAACAGCAGTGTTGATGTCCTAAACATTCTCCCATCATGGACAGAGCCCGAATAACCGACGAATAAATCACGAATCCCTCGGTTATCATCACACACTATTTGTAAACGCATAGAAAATTAGTTTTCTCTGTTCAAATACGAATGGGCATCATCAGTAGGTCTTTCTATTCCGAGTCCCTAAATTGCTAACAAAGTAGGTCACTTTCTCTATGAGACGATGCAAGAAAATAATACTGTTATTTAACCTGCCTGTCATGTGTCTAAAATTTGCCGCTTCGTAACCAAACCACAAAAATATCATAATTTACTGCAGAGGAAGTAATTTCCCATTTCTTCCTGCCTGATAACTGTAATAGTTACAGTTCTGAATTTTTCGGACAGCTCCTCTACCACATGTCGTAGTACACAAAAATGTTAAAGGAATTCTGTGTCGCTATATTGCAGCACAACATGCTCGAAATAGTTTTCTGGTTTTTGCCTTTTTGCACGATGTATCCCTTCAAAATTCTCGACACTCAACAATACATCAGACTCGGATTCGCTGGACGTCTGAAATAAACTGCAAATCTTAAGTTCCACATTTCAAACAATTACATGTCTTTTGCGCTTCTGCAGGTGAATGTGAGTTTAAAGGACTAATTAAAATACTTACATTCCTTATAACGAAGTAATGTAAACGTGAAACATCTAATCTCAAGCGGGATATGCATTGGCTTCGAAATAATCGTGAAATTCTCCACAAACTCGCACTCACACGTGATATGTGGTGGCTATCCCCACTTTAACTCAGGCCTTTCTGCGCATGCGTGAATCTGGCAGCTTTACAGCACCAGAAATATTTATCCGGGTAGCGTCCGGCTGCTTGCTGCAACGGTTGGAACACCAAACAGCCACACTCCAAGTAGCCATAAGCGGGAGATGGCGCTGCTGATAACAATTTCAGCGTTGCGCATGCGCGTCAAGCAGTCTGGCAGCTGCTGGAACGAATCTAACCGTTATTATAATCGGAGAGGGGTACAATGGGGTAACCAAGGAGGTTAGAATCTAGGGAGGGGGCGTTATCTATGCTAAGAACAGGCATTGGTTGAAGCCAAGGGGGCCATGCTTTTGTGCCTAAAAGAAGGATTTCTCGCTTAAAATCCTGTGTGAATATTGTCCTCTTTACGTAAAGCCACTAAATTGGTAGTCATATCAGAGTATTTACTTAGATATGACATATATTTCAACGACTAGATGTACTTTACGAAACAATACGGACAATGTTTTGGGCACAAACAAATGCCCGCATTTTGCTGGCTTCACTTTTTCAGTGTTAGGGCATCTCCAGAGATTTTAAACTCCATGGGCGTAACCGTAACTTATGACGTCTTTGGTCAAAGCCGACGGGTCGTATAGGACATAGACCAATGCTGTCGGACCCTACTCTGAATACTATTCTATGGATTTTCTTCCTACTTCACTCTGCTTTCATCGTTCACATCTCTCGTGACTAAATTTTTGTTTGGTGAACTTATTTACCATTCCTCAAGATTCACCCTTTTGGTATAAATTGTCACGCATTACAGGAGGAACGCCCAAAATAAAAGGGAATGAACCAAATTTTAAACATCTTAACGTAATGTGTTGGAAATGTTTGTGCAATAATGTCATAATTTCTAAGAACCCTCGTGAGTCGAAGCAGGAGCGATATACATCGTTCTCACTGCAAGCGATTTTTATCAATGAGTGACTGTAGCGCCGGCGATTTTATACGTCTTGGGTGATGACAAGGGAATACAGCATTTTCTTCAATATTGGGCCCGAAGCAAAATAAATATATCGTAAAACGATATTATAAAAAAGTTGTGTCCTTTTGATGCTGCAAATTATTTTATTATTATAGCAACCTCTGTTTCGGCCTTGGGATATTTTCAACCAATCTGTCATACGCTTACTGCTTTTGAGCATTTAAAGGAAACTGTCATATAACAGTGCATACGAACATCATAAGGATTTAGTAAGAGTTCGTCATATCTACACGCAATAAGTGCAAACGTACAATTAGCGTAGTTGAAACAACAATAATCGAATGACAGATTGCTTAATAACAGCCTAAGGCCGAAACAGGTGTTGCTATAATAATAAAATAATTTGCAGCATCAAAAGCGCACAACTTTTTTATAATGTCGTTTTAGAAATCAGTATTATTCAGCGCTTTTTTTCAGGTCCAACGCAGAAGTATGCTTATCCTTTAAACATTTACTGTTAAAAGGAAAAAATATTTCAATCTATTCCCGCAAATACAGAATAACTTCCGCCTTGAAAGTTTATCTATTACGCTGACCATAAAGACTGGAGGATGTGAATTCTAGCAATACAGTTTCTCTGGGTCCACGATTCTCCTTTTAGGTCTTATTATTATCTTCTTCACTGATGTTTTGTGATTGCTGCATTATTTAATGATATAGATAGTGGAATATTTGGCTGTACTGAGAGAGAGAGAGAGTGAGAGAGAGAGAGAGAGATCCTGAATTAAGTGTCCTATAAAAACATTATCAGGTAGAGTGAAATATTACGAAACTTCCTGCGAAATGTGTTGCAAATCAAGATCGTATAAAACACATAGTGCTAATTTTCATGTATTTGCCGGTCGCGGTGGCCGAGGGCACTACGGGGCGCCAGTCACGGTCTGCACGGCCACTACGGTCGGGGGTTCGAATCCCCCCTCGGGCATGGATATTTGTGCCGTCCTTAGTGTAAGCTAGTTCATAAGTAGTTTGTAAGTTTAGGGACTGATGACCCCGTAGTTAAGTCCCATAAGCTATACAAACATTTGAACATTTTCATGTATTTCATTGTCTTTGACGTCATAGCACATGAACTATACGTCGTAATACGATATTATTTCGAAGGTAGGCCTACATCCAGCAGTGCGTATGTAAAATGTCTGCAAAATACATTGTGATTAGAGCTAGAGGAAACACGTAATAAATATTATCAGTGGTAAGTGTTTATACTGTCTGCAACATTTCTCGCGAATACAATTAATAGTGAACGAGTAATAAATTGTAACGTCATACCAAATGCCGTAATTTTACTGCATGAACGACGAAAAAGTAGTTAGCGACAAACTTTTTTCCTTTCATTATTTTGCTGCGGTTGCCAGCGAAAAAAAGGTTCCTAAAAGTTTAAAATTATATTTAAAGTTTGTTGCAAGTCGCTAAGTGCTCTCCTTCCCAAATAACTTACTGATAAAATCACACTATTATGTGCCGCAAGACGGGGAAGTTTTCATTGTTTATGAGGTCATATCTACTGAACTATCGTCACTATCGCAAAATCCTTTCCAAGCTCGGCAATGTCTTACATTGATGAGGGTGAAATTCATAAATTTTCTTATCACGAATGTTCTTATTTTGCAATTTCTCCATTGCTCTTCTGTCCAAACGTATCAATGCCACGGAATTCGCGACATATTTTTAGACATTAATTAAAGTTTTTCCTGCTCTATGGTTGACAGGTTCTCGTGTGTACCCTTGTCCGCTCAACAAAGTAATCATCCTCGTAAATCGCATACTTTGCTCTTCTGTCTAAATGTAGTAATGCCCTCGGAATTTGCGACATATTTTGGGATATTAATTAAATCTGTTCTTGCTCTATGTTTGACAGATTCTTTTATGTACCGTTGTCAGCTGAATAAGCTAGTTATCCTCGTAAAGCGTATCCTTAAAAATGATCACATATTAAGTAATAAAACAAATCTAACTTTGACAAGACTGTAAATTTAAAAGCTAGTGACATTTTAAGCTGTACTTTGAGTTCCTTCCCAAGACGACTCGTCGGAATGACCAATGAGTTAATGACGATAGTTTGTTCATAAGCAGAACATAAATGATAGATTACGATTTTGTGTTTAAAAAGTGATCTGTAGCTTCTCTCTGATAGTTAGGTATAGGTTAACAGTGAGGCTATTTTGTGAGCAAGTGAGCGCCGAAGGCGCGAATTTTTGTGCTGAGGCCTGTTATCGATGGTACATTCTGTTGTGGTAATCTGTAATTTACGAGGATTATCACAGATTATTTATTATCTACAATACATAAGTATTACGATATTATCCCGTATGTTTATATTCGTTTATAGCGTTTGTTTTGATAGTTGGTAAAGCTACATAGCGTATCTTGTGAGACTCAGATATGACGTCATTGCTCAAAGCCAACGGGTTGTATCGCGGTGTTCATTTATGCCGTATTATCGATGTAATGAAAGATTTCTGAGTATTTTTAAATTTTTATACAGTTATTGAAAGAGATTTGCACCAGAAATGATTTACTTTCTGACATACAAACAAGGCCAAAAGCAGCTTGAATAATCTTCCTATTGATAATCACTTTCAAAAGAAGCAAAACGGAAAAGAGCCACAGAGCAGCACAAACTCTGAGGATATGTAATTCTGTTGATTGTAAAAGTAACTGACAATACTTTTCATCTGGTCACATGTGAAAACGTTAATCGCGTCATTAATATTAGTAATATGGAAAAACTGCGAAAAAAGAATAGTTGCTGATAATGACGAAAACAAAGTCACGTGACTCGGGGCAACTTTAGATGTTGGATTCAAACTTCGAGCAATATCTGTGGATAAAGATTTCAAGCATTTTTCAAACCATAACACGGCAGAGAGAGAGATACGGGGGATACGTGCAGTCTTTGTTATCTCTGGCCTACAGCTCTACAATATGAACACTTCTCCCAAATTTAGCAATATGGCGGAGGCAGGCTTCACTTTTTCAGCCTAAGGGCGTCTCACTGGTATTCTAACCTCCTTGCTTAGATAGCATAACAAAGGGAAATCACGCTGGTAATTAAAAGTTCAGTGGTTCGAAGGGGAATATGCCGTATCTGACGAATTCATATTTATTCTTGCATATTACGAAAGTTTGTAGAGTAAATGAATGATATCTTTAAAACTCGTATTTTAAAACAACGTTTGTTGTACTAAAGTACCAAGCAGTGCGACACCAATGCACAATAACATAAAGGTTTACAGTTCAATATTTAGTGAATTTTTCCCACCCATGAAGAATTCAAATTATTTCAATAAAAAGAAAAATCTGTCCTGTGGTATGACACTCCTTGCTGTAGCAAGCATAAACATGTCTGGAAAGAATCGACCTCAGTGGCAGAACGAGGATGTTTTCCTTCTTTCCAGGTGTCCCTAAAGATATAGATCCACACGAATCGAAATCGTAACAGTTCACATCTACAGGGTGTTTCACGAAAGACGCCTGCCAGACGTCCGCGGATCGCGCAGTACGCCTCCCGGCCGCCGCCACCGCATTCGCCGGCCACGACAGCATCCGATTCTCGGACTATATTATGCCGTGGGCACATACACTGAATCAAAGTCTAAAAAACATTGCCATCTGAGTAACCTAAGCTTACTTTTATTTACAGTAGATGTTCAAAATGATTCTCTCTATGGAAAGAGCGGTCTGGCATCTCTTGAACACATTTGCGAATACTCGACGAATTTCGGCTGCCGAAATCTGCGAAATGACTAGTCCAACCTTTTTTCACGAAACAATAAATTCTGACAGGTAGTGAACAATATCCTGCATCCATTTTTTTCAAGAACTTTCAGCCAACGAAAAGCTGTGCGGTTATTTCATGCAGGACAATGCAAGACCACAAGTTAGCAATGCTTCTATGACAGCAATACGAAGTGTTTTTGATGATAGGATAGTTCACTGGCTCCTCGTTCTCCAGCTCTAAATCCCCGTGACTTTTATCTTTGGGGAACGTTATAAGACGAGGTGTATTCAAGCTATTCCCATACACTCGAAGAGTTGGATGACAGGATTCGACTAGTCATTTCTCAGATTTCGGCAGCCGAAATTCGTCGAGTGTTCGCAAATGTGAGCAAGAGATGTCAGGCCGCTCTTTCCATAGATAGAGGGACATCATTTTGAATATCTAATTTAAATAAAGGTAAGCTTAGGTTACTCAGATGGCAATGTTGTTTCGACTTTAAGTCAATGTAAGCGCCCACGGCACAATAGAATCCGAGAATCGGCCGCTGCCGTGACCGGCGAATGCGGTGGCGGCGGCTGGGAGCCGTACCGCGCGATCCGCGAACGCCTGCCAGGCGTCTTTCATGGGACACCCTGTACATTTACAGCGAAACTTCATTTTCTTTGGTTACATCCTCTTTGGGTACGTTGAATCTAGCATCTGTGTGTTGTTGTTTTCTTAATCTCAAGTCATTGTCAACTCTCTAATATTCGTTTCCTTTCGTTTTTTAGGTAATAAATTTGGCTTTAAGTGCAGATTTGTCTTGGCCTCTTGTATTTCGTACTTTAGTTGCTGTTCCATCGAGAAGTGATTTTCCTGTGATTTTTTAATAATACCAAGTCTTTTTCAGTTTTCCTTAAACTATTGGGGTTTTCTTTTGTGGTTATGAGATGTTTTCATTGTCAGGTTTCATTCTGAGATGACAATAAAAATTATTATTCTTTTTCGCAAGGTATCCGAGAGGTTTTTCAATTTTGTTATAGAGAATTTAATTCTTGGCGCATATTATCCTGTCATGCTGAATTTTTTTTTCCTATGACATTTCTCAAGATTTTCTTTTCTTTTAGGTCTAGTTTCTCTCTTTGCTCTTTAAAATTCATGTATAATGTTTCTGCTGCTATAGTGCCTATTATTTCATCACTGTTTTAAAATGTATAATGTAGGATCCCTATAAAAAGTAGTAGTTCTTTTGTGTATTGGAATGCCAGTTCAATTGTATTTTTCCTGGGCATATTGCTTTGTGTTCCGCCACATTCCAATTAATACACTCTTTGAGATACTTGAACACTTGCATCAATTCAATCTTCCGTTCTGTGACTTTGAGATACTGACCTGGGAGTTTGAATTTTTAAAGATTCTGCTTCTTTCGCAGGCGGTATGAAGACTTTTTTTAGCCTCTTGTTTTTGTAGTTCAGATATAAGCTCCCTTGCTTCCACCATTGTTTCACAAACCAAGCAATATTACCTGCAAAAGCAATACAATTAGTTTTGAGGTTGTATAAGGGGGTCAGTGTGTTTTTGCTGTCCTCGTGATAACGTATGCATGTGGATTCGTATAGTGCAGCAATACGCGAACATGGAGAAGTGAGTTTTGGCGGTTTTATTTAATAAATGCATTACAGATGCCGTGCCCGCCAAGTAAACCCGTCATAACTGTGTCTGACGACCATGGCGGACTCTAGAAGCATACTGCCAGCAGCTTATAGCATCACCGTCTGAAGAGAAGGCCTGCGCCACCACCACCGAAAGAGCCTGCGCGTGAATTTACTAAATCTATTAAGTCTACAAACTTGTAAAATTGCTGTTGAAAGGTATGGTTGTAAACTTTGGTGGACGAAATTTGAGTACCAAACGAAAGTGGCAACAAAATATTGCAGTTAAAATGCGCCTAGATCAACTGACACAGAAGCATTCCATATCGAAGTAATGTGTCGTTAGTACTGTTTAAACGGACCTAAGAAAGAACTTGTTTGTTATAACCAGCAGTGATATTGTTGTATAATTGTTTGGCTCTGTTTTCAAGCCTTTCTTTTGAATAGAGTGGGCGATAGCTGTTTACCATCATGTGGGTATCTCTGCTTCTTTCCAGATCTTATCAAAAGCACATTGAAGAGAAGTATCCGTTTTGCCGCCGACCGATACACAGCAGACCGCACCTTCATATTTAGTAAGTGTAATGGCTTTTGATTAGAACCAACATACCTGTAATTTGATATTTTCCTGGGATTTTTCTCTCAGTTTGCAAATGTATTCTATGCTTGCGTATACAGGGTGTCCCAGCTATCTTGTCCACCCAAAATATCTCTGGAACAATAACAGCTATTGGAAAACGACTTTCACCGGTATCAATGTACGGCTGGGGCCCATGAATGTACATATTTGGAAACATTCTAAAACGAAAGCAAATGTGTTTTTTAACACAAACTTATGTAAATGGACACCCTGTATTTTTTCTTCAGCAATCCATAGCATAGCAAATCACATAAACAATGGCGTTGATTGCATCGCAATATTCCAATTACATCCCGAGATATTGCAACGTGAAGTTGACGCTTGAAATACGCGAAACGCGCGGCTAGCGCACGTCCTGAGACTCAGGCGAGAACCCCATGCTGCTCAGGACGTACGCTAGCCGCGCGTTTCGCGTATTTCAAGCGTCAACTTCGCGTCGCAATATCTCGGGATGTAATTGGTATATTGCGATGCAATCAACGCCATTGTTTATGTGATTTGTCATGCTATGGATTACTGAAGAAAAAATATAGGGTATCCATTTAAAAAAACATAAGTTTGTGTTAAAAAACACGTTTGCTTTCGTTTTAGAATGTTTCCAAATGTGTACATTCATGGGCCCCAGCCGTACATTGATACCGGTGAAAGTCGTTTTCCGATAGCTGTTATTGTTCCAGAGATATTTTGGGTGGACAAGATAGCTGGGACACCCTGTATATTAGACTAAAATTCGCACTTAACAGTGTAGTCTTCCTGTGAGTGCATCGCGACAGTTGTTTGCCTTCATATCTCGTAACTGTAACCGCCTTTTCAACATAAACGATATGTTTTAATTTTTCTGTGCGGTTCTTCCTTCAGTTTCTTAAATTTATCGTGTTATCGTGTGTATATTAGATCCAGATTCGCGTTATGTATCTGGTTCCGTACTTTTTTGCCATGTGAGTCTCTATAGTCGTCTCTGTTTACCTTAGTTGCTCACTGTGTAGCCTACATTGCATCTTATTAGTCGTTCATATCTTTGGGTACTGTAGTAATGGACAGGGACTGTGATTGCTGTGTGCGGATGAAAACTGAGATGGTGACCTTCGCTCCTAGCTTCAGGCTGTGTTAACCTCGATGCACAGCTCGATGCTGCGGTCGATGGGCACCGTTGTTGTAGAACGGACGCTGGAACCAAACGGACGTCCATCGACGTGTCCACCGATCGGCCCGCAAATGCAACGTAATGAGGCAGACACCCCACCCGTGCTCCTATGGGAGGTCGCCCCCGTGCGTGGCAGGTAACGAGAGACTTACCAGAAAAACGATAGTGAGGCCTCCCTGATTCGTCTTACCAACAGAAGCACTATCTGTGCCAGACAGCCGGCCGCGGTGGCCGAGGGGACTGAGGCGCTCCAGTCACGGTCTGCACGCCCACTACGGTCGGGGGTTCGAATCCCCCCTCGGGCATGGATATTTGTGCCGTCCTTAGGATTAGCTAGTTCATAAGTAGTTCGTAAGTATAGGGACTGATGACCCCGTACTAAGTCCCATAAGCTATACAAACATTTGAACATTTTTGTGCCAGACAGTGTTTCTGAGCTGGATGGTGTCACCTCAAAGCCTGCAAGATCCAGGTTTTACTTGTAGCAGGGAACTCCAATGTTACGCGGCGAAGGAAGACCCTTAAAGATGGGAAGAATGCCAATGTGTGCTCCTTGTGCATACCAGACGGATGCCATGAAGAGAATGGGATGCAACCAACTACAGGTGGTGCCTCAGGTCACCACCAATGATTTGTGTCGCCTCGGATCGAAATAGATTCTCTCCAGTTTTGAGCGGCTATTTTAAGTTGTAAAGACTGCCAGTCTTGCTTGCAAGATGAAGGCAGAGCTCACCATCTGCAGCATAGTTAAGATTACCAATTGGTGATCTCTGATAAAGAGCCGAGTGGAGGGTCTGAATCGAGGTTCGGACGGTTCTGCGACCTTGTAGGCTGCAGATTCTTTGAGTTTCGCCTTCGGGTGGTGGGGTTCCGGATTCCACTGATTAGTTCAAGCCGAAGGCTCTGTGGGTGGACTGGATTTTTTTTTCTTTTTTTTCCTTTTTTTTAGGTTAGAGAGCCTCGAGAACACTCAAAAATGATCTCAATCACAAAGGGTATAGGTCACAGATAGGACGAACACAGATATAAAAACCATTGCTATAACTTACAATTTTAAATATGGCCTTATATGCAGCAACTGGATGTAAAATAATGTTGACAATTGCAGCCCCACAAGTTACTTTAAAATAATTACAAAAATGTATCTACATTTCGACAACATTATTGAAATCACCATCAGACTGTAAAATTACCACATGAGACTTTAACAGAAGCAAGGAATGTTCATGTTGTATAAAATGTTAAAAACAATATGCTAGTTACTGGCTAGCAGTCTGAACAAAAAAAAATTAATATGGCAAGCCGCTAAGAGGCTGCTGTTGTGATAGTAGATCAAGGCGGCATCAGACATTGTGATGATGACTTCCATAGTGTTGCCGAAATCTCGATAAATTTTTGTAATTATTTTAGAGAAACTTGTGGGACCGCAATTGTCAACATTATTATTGCTATAATTGTTATAAATTTCGTAGCTGTGTGGGGAAAGGACCAGAGCTCCAAGCGTTAATAGAAAGTTGTATACTGCTCTAAACAGTTGGGTGATCAGGTGAGATATCATGCACAGTAAGCATATGGTAATGTGTTCGCGATACAGTACGATATTTTCCCGTCTCAGCTCTTTACTTGAGGTTTACATGGCGTTTACGTAGAGCGAGGCACCATGAGGCTACCATCATAGTATGAAACTCATGTTGTGCTCTAATATGATGTGTGATCACCACGGATGACCAATACAGTTGCACACAAGCGTGGCATGGATAGTATGAGATTATCAATCAGCTCTTGAGGTATATATGTCCACTCTACCATGAGTGCCCTATCCAGCTCTGCAACTGTTGTGGAAGTGCTGGTCTGGCTGTAAAGCGTCTGCCAAGGGCATCCCAGACATACTCATTTGGGATTAAGTCCGGTAAACAAAGCTGGCCAATCTATTCGTTCAAGAATTCTTATTAGAACCGACATATTTTGACTGTTCTTAAATAATCCTGTGCCCGCGTGTATATTAGATTCAGTTTCGCGTTAAACATCTGGTTAGTGTATTCCTCCGTCGTCTTAAACCCATTTATTTTCGTTGGATCATTACCAGCTCTAGCCGTGTACGTTTACCTTAGTTATACTCTTTCGAGTCTACACTGCGTCTTTCTAGTCGTTCGTTTTTCTGCGTATTGTAATCATGAATACAGACTGAGTTGGTGACACTTCGATTCCAGCTTCAGTCTTTGTTAACTTTGGTTGTACAGCCTGAGGCTGCGGTCGAAGGGCGGCGTCGTTGTTGTTGGCCGGTCGTGGAAAATGAACGGGTGCCCTTCGTGTCCACCGATCGGCCTGCGGCAGCAACATGCCATGATACTGCTGCCAATCAGGCAGACACTCCACCGTTGTTGAGTGGGAGGTCGCTCCAGTGCGTGGCAGGCGGTGTAAGACATTCCAAGGGATCGATCGTGAGGCCGCTCCAGTCCGTCCTGCAAACAGATTTAAGGTGCTTTCTGTTCAGGACTATGTTCCTGAGCTGGACGGTGCCGCTCATCCTGAAGTCACCACGCAGTCTGCAAGATCCAGGCTTTCAAAGAGAGTGAGTTTGCTCGTACTTGGGAGCTCCAACGTTAGGTGGGTAATAGAGCCCCTTAGGGAGATGGCTACCAAAGAGGGGAAGAAGGCCAACGTGTACGCAGTGTTCTTACTGGATGGAGTCGTTCCAAAAGGGAAACGAGTCCTTCTGGATGCCATGACGCGTACGGGGTGCAGCCATCTGCAGGTGATGGCTCACGTCGGTACTTATGATGTGTGTCGCTTTGGATCTGGAGACATCCTCTCAGGATTTGAGTGGCTATCTGAAGTGGTAAAGACTGACAGCGTGTAACTTACAAGATGAAAGCAGAGCTCACCATCTGTAGCATAGAGGTTTATCCTTTAGCGAAATTCATGTAGGTAGTTCCTGTAAGTTGGTATGTGTAGAGGTTGTACCTAACAACCAGAATAAATTAATTATTGGTTCTTTATACCGATCCCCTTATTCAGACAATTCTTTTGCAGCGATGTTCAAAGATGCTTGAATCAATTTTCTAAAACGTACCCAAAGCACAAAATTTTAATATTCACAGTATATATGACATCATCTGCGATTGGGCAAAGCTGAAAATGTGTACCCAGCCGGGATTCGAACCCGGGTCTACTGCTTTCTAGGCAGTTGCGCTGACCCCTACACCACTTTTTTTTTTTTTTTTTTTTTTTTTTTTTTTTTTTTTTTTTTTTTTTTACGGGCCTCCTCTCCACCCCTTTAGCCCGGCCTTGCGCTCGCCTTCTTCGGCGTCGGCTTCAACAAATGCCATAAACAAAACATTCCTCTGCTGTAGGTACCATTGTTATATTGTAAAACAAATCAATTGCGTCTTCCCTTCAAATCATAATACGAAACTAAAATGATGCTCTATGGAATGAGTAAGAACTGCCCACTCTTCGTGTAGCAAGAAGAAAAAAAAAATAAGCTTGTAATTCAAACAAATGAAATGATATTCAATACGTAAGTGAAACCTTTAAAAAGTTTTGCAACAAAGTCCTGTATTTGGAACGCTTTTGTAGAACGTAATGCTGGTCTTGAACATAGATTATGAAATCTTGTAAGGCAGGAGCTTTCCGATTAATCGCATAGTAAAGAAGCTGTTCAAGAAGCCATGTGTAACTATTATGTTTGGCGTCAGGGTAATATTTCCAATCAGGGCGCAGTACGTCATGTACAGTAATGTTCAGTGCCGTGGTGCGGGTCATAAGAGCTAGTCTTCTTCTAGTCCACGTCCAGATTTCAGTCTGATCTCGACAGACAAATGCGTGCGCTAACGTGTCCAGCAGCTGGCACCGAGTGCAGTACGGCGTGACTTTTAATTTGATATTGTACATCTTTTCGCCAGTAGGGATGACATCATTTACAACGTCATACCAGGTGGATCTAACTTTCGTACTAAGTACTGAATTATGGATGTTTTTCCATATAGCAGTCCAGTTATAAAGTGGATATTTCAGCTCGATTGTATTCTGTGGCACTATGTCAGTGAATGTGCGATAGAGTGATGCAGTATCGTAAGTCCGTTGATGTGCCCGTATATAGCCTACTTCGAGGTAAAATTTTCTGACGTGGTCCAGTTCCGGGTTGATACGGGCGAGGTTTACTGGCACAGCATTGTCCGCAGGTTCTAAGCGGACAAACAAATTTTTGGTTATCGTATTGTAATCGGCCTGCAAAATTTTGATGGTTCTGCTAACAAATAGTGCCGTACACTGCGCTTCCAAATTTTTGAGCCCGAGGCCTCCCTTACTGTAGCTAAGTGACCCTGTACGAAAGGCAACTTTAAAGATGTTGCGTCTCCACAAGTACCAACTTGCACTGGCTGTCATTTTCTGAGCTGTAGTGTTGGGGATAGGTAAAGTTGCAGCTACGTGGTAAATTTTACTGTAGACGTAGCCATAGATGAATAAGGCTTTTTGAATGCGGTCTAAGCTTCTTGCAGAATTATCCCGTAGAGTCGCACGTATGATGTTAAGTTTTGCTTGCCAGTTGAGCTGTACCATGATACGGGGATTAGCCGTGAGAATCAGTCCCAACTGTTTCCTGGTCTCGGTTATAGGGAGCCACGTAGATGCAATATAGTCTTTATGCGGTCCTAATAATAGCAACCGAGACTTCCGCTCGTTCACCTTGGCACCACAAGCATGAGTATACTCTTGAACTATCCTCTTGGTGGTATCGAGTTCTTCGCTGGAGCTGACAAGGACGCTGACGTCGTCGGCGTAGGCTTGGCATACTGTTCTTGTATTGAAAATCTGTAACCCTTGCAAGTTGATGTATAACGTTCGGAGGAGTGGTTCCACAGCTATCGCATACAGCGTCGTAGACAGTGGACATCCTTGTCGGATACCTCGCTGCTGTGTAATAGATGGAGTGAGCTGACCATTAATTTTGCATCTGAATGTCGTATGGCAGATGCAATGCCTGATGATTGAAATAAATCGATCGCTGAAGCCCATAGTCCTCATAACTTGAAATAAGAAATTGTGGTCGACTCTGTCAAATGCTTTATCGAAGTCGAGGAATGCCAGTGCCATTTTGCTTCGACGTATCCAAGTGAGGTAAATTAAGTCTCTGTATTCGGCGAGTATGGTCAACATTGAACGCCCAGTGACCGCACTTTTCTGGTAATGACCAATAATCTTGCGAAGGAACGGTTTCATTCTCTTGTTCAAGAGACGAGTCAATATCTTAAAATCCGTATTCAGAAGCGTGATTGGTCTAAAATTCTGCAGGCCGCCAGCATGCGGCGTTTTCGGGATGAGAACGAGGATGCCTTCAGTGAAGTTCGAAGGAAAGTCATTGCCGGACATTAACTCATTATACACTTCGGTGAGTTGAGGCCCGAGTAAATACCAAAACCGGTCGTAGAATTCTATAGGCAAACCGTCTGAACCAGCAGCTTTGTTTCGCGCCGTTTCTGCGATAACATCTGCAATTTCTGCACAAGTTATATTTTCCAGCAACTCTGCGTTATCCTCGTCCGCTATTCCTTGCGTGGTATTTGATAAAAACGTCCGCATTACGTTCAAGTCCGTCGCCGATGCAGCGAAGAGGTTCGTAAAATATCTTGCAACGTATGCCTTGATTTCACCTTGATGTGTATACTCCTGTCCCTGCTCATCCGTGAGCTTGTGTAACATTTGTCGCCTGGCTCTCTTCGTTTCCTTTATTACGTGGACGATGGAAACATTTTCGTTTTCTATGTCGTTGACATTTCTGGCTCGTATTCTGATGCCCTCCAAGGATTGTCTCGTAAGCGCCACTATTTTTGCTTTAGTCTTTTTGATTTTGATGACGTCCGCAGCCGTGGATGTCGGTTTGTTATACAAATCACGAAGGAGCGCAAAGAAGTATTCCAGTGATCGTTTCTTCCAATGCGCTCTATCCTTAGCGAATTGAATAATACATTTTCTTAGTTGTGGTTTGGCGCACTCCAGCCACCATTCAATACGTCTGGCGTAACGCGGTATTCGCTGAAGACATCGTTGCCAGGTGTTCTCGATCGCTTGTTGGAGAGAGTCGTCATTAATGAGGGAGACATTAAGTTGCCACAGTCCGCGTCCCAAAAAGGTCTTCTGTGGTGTGTGTCTCAGGACTACTTGAAAGGCACTGTGATCACTAAAACTTAGCGGCCACATCTCGCAGGCCATAACACTGGTTTTAAAATCATCGCTGACATAAATTCTGTCGATTCGACTTTGAGACACACTGCTGATGTATGTGTACGCAACGGCGTGTGGCCGGAGATGAATCCAAGTGTCCGTGACTTGAAGGCCACTAACAAGCTGTTGCAGCTCCTCGCAAAAGTTAAAATTTGGAGTTTGATCTTCTTACGTAAAACACAATTGAAATCTCCAGCTAAAATTAGTTTGCATCGTTGTCTCGTGAAGAGTGTGACTGTTTCGTCTCGAAAA
This sequence comes from Locusta migratoria, assembly GCA_026315105.1. Classification (NCBI taxonomy): domain Eukaryota; kingdom Metazoa; phylum Arthropoda; class Insecta; order Orthoptera; family Acrididae; genus Locusta; species Locusta migratoria. Next base: position 331,272,428 of record CM048745.1, read on the forward strand.
AAATCACATCTCTGTCGCCTATTGTTGCTTCCTGATGGCGCGTAAATATTGACAAGTAACATACTGATGGAGATTCCTCTACCCGAGCTTAAGAGGGATTCTGTAGTAAACTGGATGCCTTCCTTACATAAAATCGCGGTACCAGCTTCGGGTCCAATATTAATTATGGAGGTGTAACCAAATATCTGTCCTATTTTGGTGGAGACCACTTCCTGTACTAACGCGATATCTATTTCTGCAGCTTGTAGGTAGTCCTTAAAGCATTGGAATTTGACGTCGGACTCTATTCTATTGATGTTTAAAGTGGCTAACTTAAAGTCTTGCATGATTGTAGAGGTTGCAATTAATCACCGACTTCGTCCGCCCAATTGATCTTTGGGAGGGACGGTGCAGTGTACATAAGCGCGGAATCTTGCACATCGACGTTCATCAGAGTTTCCTCCGTCTCCGGGTACAAAGGTTGTGAACGGTCTTGCTCGTGAGATGGCTCATCATACCCATACTTTTTGAGTATTTTCCTAACGCGCTGGGGTTTCGTGTCAAGTTCCTCAGTTTCGCCCTGACTTTGTGTCCTCAGTGGTCGTTTGGTTTTAGACGACTTCTGTTTTTGGTTTCCTACTTCGCTGACTGGATTCTGCGGACTTTCCAAACGTCTGTCATCACCACCAGGGCACCCTGTTGGCACTAAGACAGATTCTAACGGCTGCAAAGTGGGTGGATCTTCAGACTGTTGCAATACTCCCGTCGCCATGGTGTCGATGGAGTGTAGTGGTACATTCCCCGACTCCGTCGAGGAGGAGTGTTTCTGCACGGAGGTGTTGGGTGCGGGATCGTTTGATGCAGCGGCGGAGGGAACAATATGAGTCTCGGCCGACACGACTTCCTGTTCGTATGTCTGCTTCTGGTGTTCGTCGCCGTGTTCTGAAAGATCAGCACTGTCCGTGTCTGAAGCCAGAGTAACTCGTGCGTAAGTTCTAGTGCCCGTAGGCGGCGCTCGGTCAGTGGTAAACTACCTCGCGAGGCAATTGTCGCGGTCTCGCTTGTGGACATGCTGCTCTCATGTGTTCTGACGATCCACAATGAGCGCATGTACGAGGTTGTCCGTCGTATGTGACAAGACCTTTGAACCCCTGTACTATGATATAGGACGGTATATGTTTATTCAAATCAATCTTCACGATTTTTACGCCGTTGTCAACGTTAAAGTGCCTGAGACCTGTCCACTTTTCTCTTTGAATTTGAAGCACCGACCCGTAAGGGGAGAGGGCCTCTCGTATACGATCTAAGTTGACTTCAAACGGTAGGTTGTAAATACGAACCAACTTGAGACCAAGTCCGGAACAAGTTATTGTAACCTCACTAATTGCGCCATTTGAGTGAGCGAACGTTGCCTTTCCATCAGTTCGAGTCATAGTTCGCAGGCAGATATCGTCATTACGAACTTGTACATATACAGCATTGGCTACGAAATCATAAGCAAAGCCTACAACGTCGTCGTCTTCTAGGTGAATCGTGTCATGTAACCAATCGTCGAGTTCCAAAATTGTCGGTCGCACGTATCCGTATTTAAATGCGAACTTCAGGGTGCGTGTTCGAACTAGAGTTTCCATACTGCACTCGCAGAGCAATACTCACAATAACCGTCAACAGGCTGCGGCTCCGCCGGCGCGCCCGCTGGTGTAAACAACCCAGCGGTGTGCACTCGACCGCTTCCGCGGCGACACTGAACTGGGGACACAGTGATCACCGCACCTGCAAGGACTACCTAAGCACGCCTCCCGTCAGATACGAATTCCCAGCTTCGCCCTGCCCACAGTACTCAATCTCGTAGTTATGAAACTAATTCCCGTAAGAGTAAGGGCTTCAAACTTTCCCACCCCTCCCCACTAACGATAGGGTCATTGTCCGTCACCGGCATATATATATATATATATATATATATATATATATATATATATATATATATATATATAAAAGGTAAAGCAGTCATCAATCCGAAGATTGGTTTGAACACCACAGTGCTTTACTAGGCATGGTCCTGTTTGGAGGTGGTATGCCGTTGCCTTCCTCCGACCTTCGAACTGACTTACCCAGCCAGTTATATGGGGACCTACAGTTTAACGTGGGTTCCGAACCACGGTGCTACTCGGCATTTTTCACATGAGCAATACTGCCAGAGGTGAAAGAAGTGGAAAGTGACAGATAAAAATCCTAGGACCTGACGGGGATCGAACCCACGACCTTTGGATTTGTAGTCTGGCACTCTACCACTGTGCAACCGAGGCGTATATATATATATATATATATATATATATATATATATATGTGTGTGTGTGTGTGTGTGTGTGTGTGTGTGTGTGTGTGTTCCGAAAGAACAGACGTTACTTCTGATCCTGCAGTTGTTATTATTTAATATTCACAGAATATATGACATCAACTGCGATTGAGTACTGTGGGCAGGGCGAAGCTGGGAATTTGTATCTGACAGGAGGCGTGCTTAGGTAGTCCTTGCAGGTGCGCTGATCACTGTGGCCGGCCGCGGTGGCCGAGGAGACTGAGGCGCTTCAGTCACGGTCTGCACGGCCACTACGGTCGGGGGTTCGAATCCCGCCTCGGGCATGGATATTTGGGCCGTCTTTAGTATAAGGTAGTTAATAAGTAGTTTGTAAGTTTAGGGACTGATGACCCCGTAGATAAGTCCAATAAGCTTAACAAACATTTGAACATTTTGATCACTGTGTCCCCAGTGGCGAGTTCGCCGGCGGCAGTGGTCGTGAGCGGTTGTGTGCTGAGCGCTGCGGCCGATTGCGCTTTCGCTTGGTGAGTGTTTCGCTAGTGCAGCTTGTAGCTGTAACTTATTCGTGGCTCGAAGTCTCTGAAAAATGAGTCCGTGATGTCTGAACCATTTCGTATTGTTTCTTTGAAGTTCATGTTAGATCGTAGCCGTCCGAGACCGAATTCTTTTGAATTTGAAACGTTCCTGGAAGAAACAGTGAAGTTGAATTTTAACGACATTATAGGAATCTCTATGTCTATCGTAAACAGTGACGTTTTTGTAAAGTTGAAAAGTGCGGAACTGTGTGAAAAGGTAGTTCAGTCTTGTGGAGGAACTTTAAAGTTCAAACACCGCGGTGGACACATTGGCGATGTTGAAGTCACCCATGCAGGTTCTCGAATCAGGACCGTACGAATATTCGAACTGCCTTTCGAGGTATCGGCCGAGGACATAAATGCAGTGGTGTCTATATATGGGAAAGTACTTAGCAATGTAGCTGAGAAATGGTCAACCTCTCATAAATTTCCCGTACTGAATGGTATTCGCCAACTTAAGGTCGACCTTCACAAGCATATTCCATCGTACATAAATGTTTGCGGGTACCGCGCCATAGTGTCATACGACGGGCAGCCCCGCACCTGCGCCGCTTGCGGTAAACAGGGCCACGTGCGCGCCAAGTGCCTGCAGCGGCGCGTGGCTCAGCTGCCGGCCGCCGAGCCCGCCAGGCCAGCCATGATGACGTCGCTGCCTGTGACGTATGTGTCCGCTGCCAGCGGCAGACAGCTCGACACACCCGCCACGGAACTGAACCACTCACCCACCGTCATTGACAAAGATGTCCCGATGCAAAGCCCGGACTTTGCCGAAGTTGTTTCTGCTACATCACAGTCAACCGATTTGCCGGCACAACCACCACGGGAATAGACCAGCACCAACATAGAGGACTCACCTACTGATGACACAGCTACGGAAACTGAACTAACAAGTTCTGTAGAAGCTATTGCATCCCCAAAGAAAAAACTTACTTCTCGGACACACAAAAAGCGAAGGATTGCACATGAAGGTGCAGCAGAAACTGCCCCCAAACTGCGAGAAAAAGCCAGACAAATCGTTAGTATGTTACCTGACAACGCGGGGAACCACTTCACCGCTTCCTTGCCAGCCCTTGTACCAACTGCTACCAAAGCCGAGATTTTCGTGCAACGACTGGTCACAGGATCCAATGGAAGATGTCGATATGAGCGAACAAGGCATCGTTTAAGGTGAAGCATCGCCGAATGCCACCGATTTCCTCCTGTTGTTGTTGTGGTCTTCAGTCCTGAGACTGGTTTGATGCAGCTCTCCACAATACCCTATCCTGAGCAAGCCTCTTCATCTCCGCATAAGAACGGCAACCTACATCTGTCTGAATCTGTTTACTGTATCCACCTCTTGGTCTTCCTCTGCGATTTTTACCCCACACACTTCCCTCTAATGCTAAATTCACAATTCCTTGATGTCTAAGAATGTGTCCCACCAATCTATCCCTTCTTTTAGTCAAGGTATGCCAGAAATTTCTTTTCTCCCCAATTCTGTTCAGTACCTCCTCATTAGTTACGCGATCCACCCACCTAATCTTCAGCATTCTTCTGTAGCACCATATTTCAAAAGCCTCAATCCCCTTCGTGTCCGCACTGTTTATCGTCCATGTCTCACTCCCATACAAGGCAACACTCCATACAAATGCCTTCATAAAGGACTTCCTTAGGCTTAAATCAATATTCGATGTTAACAAATTTCTCTTTTTCAAAAACGCTTTTCTACCCATTGCCATTCTGCATTTTATATCCTCTGTACTGCGACCATCATTTGTTATTTTACTGCCCAAGTAACAAAACTCATCTACCTCCTTTATTGCTTCGTTTCCCAATCTAATTCCTTCAGCATCACCTGATTTTCTTACACTGCACTCCATTACCCTAGTTTTGCTCTTGTTAATGTTCATCTTATATGCACCTTTCAACACACTGTCCATTCCGTTCAATTGCTCTTCCAGGTCCTTTGCTGTATCTGACAGAATTACTATGTCGTCGGCAAAACGCAATGTTTTTAATTCTTCCCCGTGAACTTTTATTCCTTCACCAAATTTCTCCTTGCTTTCCTTTATAGCTTGTTCAATGTACAAATTGAATAACATTGGAGAAAGGCTACAACCCTGTCTCACTCCCTTCCCAACCACTGCATCCCTTTCATGCCCTTCAACTCTGACAACCGCTGTCTGGTTTTTGTACAAGTTGTAAATAACCTTACGCTCCCTATATTTTACTCCTGCTTGCTTCAGAACTTGAAAGAGTTTATTCCAATCGACATTGTCAAAAGCCTTCTCCAAATCTACAAAAGCTAGAAATGTAGGTTTGCCTTTTCTTAATCTATCTTCTAGGATAAGCCGTAAAGTGAGTATTGCCTCCCGAGTTCCTACATTTCTCCTGAACCCAAACTGATCTTCCCCGAGGTCGGCTTCTACCAGTTTTTCCATCCTTCTGTATATAATTCGTGTTAATATTTTGCAACCATGACTTATTAAACTGATGGTTCTGTAGTTTTCACACCTGACTGCACCTGCTTTCTTTGGAATGGGGATTATAACATTTTTCTTAAAGTCTGAGGGTACTTCGCCTGTCTCATACATCTTACACACCAGGTGAAACAATTTTGTCATGGCTGGTTCTCCTATAGACTTCAGTAGCTCTGAGGGAATATCATCTACTCCAGGGGCCTTGTTTCGACTTAGGTCTTTCAGGGCTCTGTCAAATTCTTCTCTCAGTACAGTATCTCCTATTTCATCTTCGTCTACATCCTCTTCCCTTCCTACAATATTGTCTCGAAGTTCATTTCCTTTGTAGAGCCCCTCTATATACCCTTTCCACCTTTCAGCTTTCCCTTCTTTGCTGAGAACTGGTTGTCCATTTGTGTCCTTGATATTCATAGAGCTGTTTTTCTTATCTCCAAATGTTTCTTTTATTTTCCTGTAGGCTGTATCTATTTTTCCCCTATTTATACATTCTTCTACATCCTTGCATTTGCCTTCTAGCCACTCCTGCTTAGCCATTTTGCACTTCCTGTCAATCTCATTTCTTAGTCGTCTGTACTCCATTTTGCCTGTTTCATTTACTGCATTTTTATATTTTCTCCTTTCATCAATTAAATTTAGAATCTCCTGTGATATCCAAGGATTCTTTGTAGGTCTTGCCTTCCTACCTATTTTGTCCTCTGCTATTTTCACTATTTCATCTCTCAATTTTACCCATTCCTCCTCTACTGTTTTATTTTCCCTTGTTTCTGTCAATTGTTGCCTAAAGCTCCCTCTGAAATTCTTAAGAACCTCAGGTTCCTTCAATTTATCCAGGTCCCATCTCCTTATTTTCCTACCTTTTTGTAGTTTCTTCAGTTTCAGCCTACAGTTCATAGCCAACAAGTTATGGTCAGAGTCTATATCTGCCCCTGGGTATGTTTTACAGTTTAAAACCTGGTTCCGAAATCTATGTCTTACCATTATAAAATCTATCTGGTATCTCCCGGTGTCTCCTGGTCTCTTCCACGTATACAACCTTCTTTTGTGATTCTTGAACCAGGTGTTTGTTATAACTAAATTATGTTCCGTGCAAAATTCTACCAGGCGACTTCCTCTTTTATTCCTTTTTCCCAGACCATATTCACCTACTATCTTCCCTTCCCTTCCTTGTCCTACTACCGAATTCCAGTCTCCCATAACAATTAAGTTTTCCTCTCCCTTAATTGTCTGAATAATTTCCTTTAGCTCCTCATATATTTCTTCGATTTCCTCATCATCGGCAGAGCTAGTTGGCATATAAACCTGTACTACTGTGGTCGGTGTTGGCTTCGTATCTATCTTGACAATGATAATGCGATCACTGTGCTGGTCATAGTAGTTTACCCGCATTCCTATTTTCTTATTCATTATCAATCCTACTCCTGTGATACCTCCAATTGATTTTGTATTTATAATCCTGTACTCACCTGACCAGAAATCCTGTTCATCCTGCCACCGAACTTCACTAATCCCCACTATATCTAACTTCAACCTATCCATTTCCCTTTTTAAATTTTCTAATTTTCCTACTCGATTAAGGGATCTAACATTCCACGCTCCGACCCGTAGAATGCCAGTATTGTCTTTCCTGATGATCACATCCTCCTGAGTAGTCCCCGCCCGGAGATCCGAATGGGGGACTATTTTACCTCCGGAATATTTTACCCGAGAGGATGCCATCATCATATGTTCATACAGTAGAGCTGCATGTCCTCGGGAAAGGTAACGGCTGTAGTTTCCCCTTGCTTTCAGCCGTTCGCAGTAGCTGTGTGGCAAAGCCACATTAGCTGATATTACAAGGCCAGCTCAGTCAATCATCTAGACTGTTGCCCCTGTAACTACTGAAAAGGCTGCTGCCCCTCTTCAGGAACCACACGTTTGTCTGGCCTCTCCACAGATACCCCTCCGCTGTGGTTGCACCTACGGTACGGCTATCTGTATCGTTGAGGCACGCAAGCCACCCCACCTCGGCAATGTCTGTGGTTCATGGGAATGGCGATATCGGTTATCTACCCAATTACGAATACTTTTCAGGCCTATCGAATTGCTACCTTAAATATAACTAGTATACGAAGTTCAGTAAAGTTGTATTGTTTAAAAGACTTTTTATATGCTGCAGATGTAGACATTGCTATGCTCCAAGAAGTGACTGACATTGCCTTGGACAATATATGTGGGTACAACGCTCACAGCAATTCCGGTAACGGCAACATCTTAGGGACTGCAATTTTAACGAAAGAGGGCATAATTGTACACAGCATCGAAAAATTGACCAATGGTAGAGGAATTGCTTGTACCTTTCATAACGTTCGGCTTATTAACGTGTATGCCCCATCAGGAAGCACCTCTGTTTGAACACCGTCAAGACAACATTATTTTAGCGGGCGATTTTAACTGTGTCCTAAGCCCAAAGGACCAGGTCCCTAATTTCAACACCTCTCCTGAATTGGACTATCTTGTTAAAGAACTTCGCCTGACCGATACGGCTGGCCGCGGTGGCCGAGGTGACTGAGGCGCTCCAGTCACGGTCAGCACGGCCACTACGGTCGGGGGTTCGAATCCCCCCTCGGGTATGGATATTTGTGCCGTCCTAGTTCGTAAGTAGTTCATAAGTAGTTTGTAAGTTTAGGGACTGATGACCCCGTAGTTAAGTCCCATAAGCTTGACAAACATTTGAACATTTTTTGACCGATACGTGGGAATACACACACGGTGATGCACCAGGTTTCACATTCATTACGCGAACTTCAGCAAGTAGAGTAGATCGGATGTACGTATCGAATACAATGAACGATCGTATTGTGCACGCCGAAATTTGGCCAACCAGCTTCACCGACCACCCAGCTTATATAAGTACGATCAACATGAAACGACAAGGGACCTACCGTGCACGAGGGTATTGGAAATTAACCGTCACCCACCTGCACGATGAGGAATGTCGTGAAAGATTTAACCAAACATGGGAGCCATGCGAACGACGTCTCCCGTCGTACAATTCCGCTCTTAGCTGGTGGATGTCCTGTGCCAAACCTCGACTGAGGAAAATGCTGATGGACTACTCAAAGGAGAAAGCTTATTGGTACAAGAGGACATCTGAATTTTATTTCCAATGTTTGCGGGAATTATACACGCTTGACGCATCTGTCATTGACAATTATGTCCAAATACAGAGAATTAAATCCAAAATTTTGTCTCTGAAGCGAATGCAATTAAACGGGTATCAAATTATGGCACGTATACAGAATGCTCTCAACGGTGAAGAATCGTCGATTTTCCACGTTATCCGGGAACAAAAGAGAGGTCAAACAAAAATAATCACTGAAATCCAATGACCCGATGGAACCAGTCTTACTACACAAACTGAAATTAAAACTGAAATTTATGAATACTACAATACTCTCATGTCCGGCGGAGCGGTTAGCGCCGAGGCGCAGGGAGATTTGTTCCGACACCTACGAGCACGGCACAGCACTGAGGGGTCTGACAGCCTGGTCGCTTAGATCGACGAAGACGACTTGGACGCTGCCGTCGTACACAGTCCCAAAAACAAATCACCGGGACCCGATGGCCTGCCGGCCGAGTTCTACCAGGTTTTCTATAGGCAGCTGAAACCCAAACTACTCCTCATCTACAAAGAACTAATGAATTCAGACAGTGACATCCCAGAGGATTTCCTTGCCGGATTCGTTGCACTTATCCCGAAAAATCCACGTTCTGCGCACATTGAGAATCTAAGACTAATGACACTGCTTAACAGTGATTACAAGATAATGACCTGCATTTTAGCCCGAAGGCTCAAACTGATAATGCATGAGGTCACTGGTCCGTATCAGACTAGTGTTGGCAAGGACAGGTCCATTTTACAAACAGTGTGCGGATATCGCGACGTAATAGCAACGGCGGATGTTCTCAACATTAATTGCGCATTAATAACTTTAGATTTTCAAAAGGCATTTGACAAGGTCAATCATGCTTACCTCCTCCAAACGATGTGTAGAATGGGCTTTCCACACCGCTTTGTAAACCTCGTCACCAGGATTTTAAAGAACAGCTTCTCCAAAATTATGGTGAATGGCCAGTTCACCAGGAGTATTCACTTCAACAGTTCAGTGAGGCAAGGATGTCCCATGTCCACTGCCTTGTTCGCCATTGCTATCGAGCCTTTGCTCGCATCACTGTACCAACAACTACAAGGTCTACGCATTAACGATCAGAGAATTGTCTGTAAGACCTACGCAGATGATGTAGGTGTCATAGTCACCAACAATGGAGACATAGAACAGACATTGGAGATTATCAACAAGTACGAACTGGCATCAGGTGCAACATTAAACAGAACTAAATCCAGCATCATGAATTTAGGCCAAGGACTATTGGTGCAGAACGTACAACTTCCAGTGGTCGACCAGCGGACACTTTAGGGAATTAATTATCGGCGCCACATAAAAGAAACAATAGCAGCTAACTACAGGAACCTTCTGAACAGTGTGAGGGCCAGAGTCAGGCGGCACAGTATGCGACACATTGACGAAATCCAGAAGACAACCCTTGTCAATACCTACATAGCTTCCATGATTAATTATGTCGCACAAGTTTTACCTATGCCAGGTGCAACTGCTGCAAGGATAATGTCGGCTTTCGGCCACTTAATCAGTCGTGGGAATCTCTTTAAAGTCAGATTCGACACGTTAACTCTGTCAGCTGAAAATGGGGGGCTCAACCTTACTGATATCTTCATGAAATCCAAAGCATTATTTATAAGCAATATGCTCAAGCTCTGGAAGATGACACCTCACTCATTCACAGCCAATTTACTAACGTAAATTGCACCTACAGATTTCACCCCACCCATTGACGTTCGGCACGTTCCCATAGGACTTTATCATTTTCAACAATTTCTAGTTGAACTTAGTTATTTTCCCACAACGATCACAGTGCAGAGAACGCCCAAAGCGAAAACGATATATAATACATTGATGAAAACGAAACCCGGAAATGTTGTGGAACAGAAATACTCTGGTTATAACTGGAAGGCCATCTGGAGAAACATCAGTAGCCGATTTCTACCGACCACTGTCAGAGCTACGTGGTATAAAGCCGTCAACAGGAAACTACCGACCAATTCTAAGTTGCACCGCATCCACCTCGTAGATTCACCCAACTGCCCGACCTGCAATTTGTTTGACACTGAAGAGCATCGACTGGTTTGCGCTGAAGTAGATGAAATCTGGCAAATCACTCGACAACTCATAACCAAAGTCACCCGAACGGCTCCACATACCGTAACACCGAAGGACCTTCTAAACCCCAGCGACGTGCCTTACCCAGCCACGAAAAGAAATGCCGTAAACTGGATAAAAGGGCACGCTTTACACTACATACTGACAGAAGAAGCGAAAAACAAATATGGTTTCCACTTGTACCTTCGTACACAGCACCAGAAGCTTATGAAGAGAAAGACCTACAAGAAGCTCTTCGCTAACTTTCTGCGATACACAATTCAGTGATTTCCCGACAACTCGTGCCACGTACGCACTCTACATGACGACGTTATTATGCCTTAATTTCTGCTGTTTCCCAACGCATGTTTACAGAAGAATGTATGTTTCACATTTCGAGTCAAAGAGAAGATTTACTGTCATTGATACAAGAAGTACATATTCTTTCATTTATTTATCTGCTGTTGGAGATTCAGCAAGAACAGATTATTTTCAGTGTGGCAGCTTTTTTCTACTGCTCCATTTTCCAGGAAGATATTTTTCGTTTAAAATCAGATAATGGTGTATTTATTTCATTTCATTTACTTCGAAGAAAGCAACAGAAGCTCGCCGAAGAAGGCACAAAAAAATAATAATAATAATAATAATAATAATAATTGGTGTAGGGGTCAGAGCAACTGCCTAGAAAGCAGTAGACCCGGGTTCGAATCCCGGCTGGGTATACATTTTCAGCTTTGCCCAATCGCAGTTGATGTCATATAGTCTGTGAATATTAAATAATAACAACTGCAGGATCAGAAGTGACGTCTGTTCTTTCGGAACAGACGCCACATGTATACACATAAAATTTTAATTGTTCGTGACTTTAACTTACCCTATATATATTGGCAAAAATAAATGTTCAAAACTGGAGGCAAACATAAAACATCGTCCTAAATTGTACTGAATGCGTTCTCCGAAAATTATCTCCAGCAATTAGTTCATGAACCCACTAGAATACTAAATGGTTGTGAAAATATGCTTAACCTGTTAGCACTAAATAGTCGTGAACTAATAAAGAGCATCAAAATAGACACGGGGACTAGTGAACACAGAGGTTTTGTAGCGAAATAGAATATAGGAACTCGCAAATCTACAAAAAATATGAAAGGAGTATTTCTATTCAGAAAAGCAGATTAAAATTCGATTAACTCTTTCCTCGGCAGCAGTGAGAGATTTATCTATACTAATAATAAAGCTATAAATGTAGGCCTGTCGCTGTTCACTTCAATCTTCAAAACTGCTGGACGAATCTTCATGCGGTTTTCACAGGAAACATATTCATCATTTTATCAAAATCGGATCAGAGGGAGGAAAGATATCGTAATTTGAATTTTTATGCGTATACTATGCCTATAATTATAGTGTAGCACAGCAAATCTCCAAGAGTACGAACATTCATGGGATTTCATAGGTCAACTGAGAGTACCTTGGGGCAATTTATAAGATTCATTTCATCAAAATCAGACCGGTGAAAAAAAAGAGTCTGTAATTTGTAGTTTCTGGTCTATGCTATGCTTGAATTGCAGCGTAGTATAGCAAAGATCCGATAGAGGCGCAGTTACTACATGGTATACTAAATAACTAAGGTATAACACACTGAAAGAAGGGCTATGATTTTCCTTACGGCAGCGGTATAGTGTATTGATGTTGGCATAGATAAAACTGATGATGGCAACAGCCGTTGAATCCTTTTAGAAAAATCAGTCACGTACAATGAGAGGAATAATTCTTTGAGTTGATAATGAAATAAATAATTAATGTAGTTCCGATCAGTAAATTAATGATCCTCCTAAAGCGAATATTTCTTTGCCAACGTTAACATACTAAACCGCTGTCACTGCAAGTAAAATTTAAGCCAGGTACAACACAAAAAAATAATTTTTTTCTAGCTGTATCCCACATGTCTTGCAGTGGAAAGAAAAAAAGTGCTTCTTTCCGCGGGTATGATTTGAATTTAAAAAGGAACGACATTTCTTCGCGTCTACCAATGTTTTCATTTACTAAGAATTCTTTCCAAGGAATCACTAATTTATGTAGTTTCCATTCTGATTTCGATGTGTACCTATTACATATTCAGTCCATTCTATTTAGGAATGCCTAGAAAAATTTAAAACATAACGACATTCCTTCGCGTCTATCGATGTTCTAATTTACATTAGAATTCTTTGCAAGGAAAATCGAATTTATGTAGTTTCCTTTCTGATTTCGGTATGTACTTATTAGATCTTGAGTATATTCTGTTTAGAAATGTCTAGAAAACGGTTCAGTACAGTAAAGTACAAATAGAGGCCCTATTAGCTACGTGGTACACCAAATAACTAATAGAAGGCAATGCTGCTTTTTTTTTCATGCACATAACTATTAAAGTCTCTGGGGAAACCAGCCATGATAAAACTATTTCACCTGGTGCGTAAGATGTACGAGACAGGCGACGTACTCTCGGATCTTAAGAAAAATGTAATAATCCCCATTCCAAAGAAATCAGGTGCAGAAAGGTGTGAAAATTACAGAATCATCAGCTTAATAAGTCGTGGTTGCAAAATTTTAACACAAATTATTTACAAAAGGATGGAAAAGCTGGTAGAAGTTGACATCGGGGAAGATCAGTTGGAATTCAGGAGAAATGTAGGAACACGGGAGCAGTGGCGTAGCTACCATAGGGCTAGGCGGGGCAGTGCCCCGGGGCCCCAAGCTCTAGGGGCCCCTGGCCTCCGAGAGCGACGTTCGAAATAAGTTACAGTAGAGCGCGAATTTTGTAATTTACTTTTTCACTCTCCCACCCTACCGTCCATCACCTCCTCCTCCCCTCAAACCAAGTCTCCCACAGAAGCCGCACTGGGCCACCGGGTGGCGGAAGGAACACTGCTTCTAGTGCGGCATTTACACGACGCCACTCGTGAAGAATCGCGCGCCTCCGAATACTGTATACATAATACGTTTAGAAGTGTACAGTTCCATTATCCGAATAATCGGTTTTCCGAACATCTATGTCCTCCAATTACTTTGGATAATCGACATCCTATTGTATATCATCCAGACTGTTGCCCCTGTAACTACTGGAAAGGCTGCTGCCCCTCTTCAGGAACCACACGTTTGTCTGATCTCTCCACAGATACCCCTCCGCTGTGGTTGCACCTACGGTACGGCTCTCTGCATCGTTGAGGCACGCAAGCCACCCCACCTCGGCAATGTCTGTGCTTCATGGGGATGGCCAACTGCTGTAGTTTTTCATTGTTTAAAGCATGGAGGTTAACTGGCGTATGTCTGCACTTCAAATAAATTAAGCAAAACTGAAATACTGCTTGTCAATGACATCACCAAATATCACAAGTATGTAACAGAAATTTCTCCTTTGTTTGGGAGTAGCAATAACTGAGGACAGTACACAATCCTCGCCACTTTCTTCTTTCCAGACAAGTGTATCTCATTCGTATGCATTCGAAGTCTTTATTAAAAGCCGCATTGTAGCACTAATTTAGAAGCATAAAAATGTCTGTGTGACTGGAAAGCGAAGGGTCGCGGGTTCGAAACCCGGTTGGACCTTTAATTTTTTCAGCCTGCGCTTTAATCCATCCTTCACCTCCCAACGATATGAGGAGTCTCCAGAAACGACCCCCCGTTCGGCTTTCGCGTTAAGCTGTAGGTCCCCTTTCCTTTCCCCGGTTGGATAACTGGGATTCGCTGGGGCCAAAAGTGGCGTCCAAGACTTGCACCAGGCCAATGAGCGACACCAAATTATTATTATTATTATTATTATTATTATTATTATTATATTTCCGTGGTTAAGTAATATTTCTTCATTGTTTATTTTTTTACTAGCTTATTCTTGGGACTTCATTCCCCTAGTATGGAGCAGCTTAGGAAACTATGGGGTCGTTTTATGTCCTACCCAGGTCCAACTCTATCCCTCTGCAAAATGTTATCTAAATCCCCTCAGTAATTTTTGTGTAACAGCATAATAAAGTTTCACAGTTATAATTTTATTACAGACTATGATTAAATATTATCTTCTGCATGACACATAATAATTTCCTTAGTAGTATTTAGGTTTGCCTTATTATGTCGAACAGTGGGCGGTAAGGACCTGTTGGTGACGCAGTTTTGCACCTGTCTAGTTTCAAAGAGTGCCCCAATGTCATTTCTGCCCCGGGGCCCTTAGTGACATAGCTACGCCACTGCACGGGAGGCAATACTCACTTTACAGCTTATCTTAGAAGATAGATTAAGGAAAGGGAAACCTACATGTCTAGCTTTTGTAGATTTGGAGAAAGCTTTTGACAATGTTGATTGGAATACACTCTTTCAAATTCTGAAATCAACAGGAGTAAAAAATAGGGAACGGGGGGTTATTTACAACTTGTACAAAAACCGGACAGCAGTTTGAGAGTTGAAGGGCGTGAAAGGGATGCAGAGGTTGGGAAGGAAGTAAGATAGGGTGTTAGCCTTTCTCCAATGTTATTCAATTTGTACACTGAACAATCTATAAAGGAAAGCAAGGACAAATTTTGAGAAGGAATTATAAACTTCAGGGTGAAGAAAAAAAAATTGCGTTTTGCTGATGACATTGTAATACTGTCAGAGACAGCAGAAGACCTGAAAGAGCAGTTGAACGGAATGGACAGTGTGTTGAAAAGTACGTATAAAATGAACATTAACGAAAGTAAAACAAGGGTAATGGAGTGCAGACTAAGAAAATCGGGCGATGCTAAAGGAATTAGATTAGGTAATGCAATAATTAAGGTGGCAGATGAGTTTTATTACTTGGGCAGTAAAATACTACGCGATGGTCGCAGTGCAGAGGATATAAAATGCAGAATGACAATGGGAAGAAAAGCGTTTTTGAAAAAGAGAAATATGTTAACATCGAATATTAATTTCAGCCTAAGGAAGTCCTTTCTGAAGGCATTCGTGTTGATTGTTGCCTTGTACGGGAGTGAAACATGGACGATAAACATTGCGGACAGGAAGAGTATAGAGGCTTTTGAAATGTGGTGCTACAGAAAAATGCTGAAGATTAGGTGGATGGATAGCGTAACTAATGAAGAGGTACTGAACAGAATTGGGGAGAAAAGGAATTTCTGGCATACCTTGACTAGAAGAAGGGATCGATTGGTAGGACACATTCTTAGGCATCAAAGAATCGTGAATGTAGCGTTGGAGGGAAGTGTATGGGGTAATCATCGCAGAGGGAGACCAAGAGATGAATACAGTAAACAGATTCAAATGGATGTGGGTTGCCGTTCTTATGAGGAGATGAAGAGGCTTGGTCAGGATAGAGTAGGGTGGAGAGCTGCATCAAACCAGTCTGTGGACTGAAGACAACAACTTACTTTTGGTGCGGACTACATTAAAATAGACAAATACGGCTTCTTTTGCAAAAACAGTCGTACTTAGAGTTATAATCCGTTTTATGAATATATAGTTCTATTACACAAGGTCGATTTCAACTTCGTGCTTTACGAAGTAATTACTGCATGACGTTGCAGTAATTCCATGTATTAGCTGAAAGAGTGGCCAATGTTACTAACACAGTCAAGACAATTCACTGGAAATAATGTATTTAATGGAAACTACTATACAAACGATCAGCTGTCGCCATTCCTTCAACGATTACCCAGACTTATTTTATTACACATTGACACCACCATGACGTCTTATTTAAACAGACATGAACTGCTCTGTAGATTGAATTACCACACTTTCAGCATTCGTAGAGTTTTCGATAATAGGAATCATTGCATGCAGAATAACTACATTGTCCCCAGTGCAACACTGCAACATACTAATACCTCAGCATACACTTACTGTGAGAGTTAAACAGTTTAGTACTACAACATAGAACCAATACATGGCGCTGTTATTATTATTATTATTCTCTTCTCAACGATAGAACTGTTTTCAGAAGTTTACGCCAAACAGACAATTGCACACCGCAGTCTTAACTACATGAACACAACCTAACATTGAATTTACATTGTTGCGGAATACGGAATCAAATTAATTTCACTTTTTGTATGAAAAACTTTATAAACTGAGTTTGACAGGGCGATCCAACAAGGATTCTGCTTTTGCTGACACAGATCCCTCTTTAACAACCGTTGCGAAGCATGGATATATAAGCTAGTACCAAATAAATTAGCAAACGAGAAGGTTGATCAGACGTGCTAAACAAAACAGATGACTATTGCAAAAGCAAAGAAAAAAAAGCATGCCAAATTAAAACAGATACAGAGTTCCGAAAATTGGCAATCTCCTACTGAAACTCGTTACTTTGCTCAAAATTCCATGTGAGAAGCTTATAATAGTTTCCACAACGAAACCCTGTCACTTAACTTGGTAGAAAATTCGAATAAATTCTGTTCGTATGTACAGCAAACTAGCGGCAAAATACGATGAATACCTTCACTACGCCATAGCAATGGTAATGCTACGAATGATAGCTATAATAAAGCAGAATTGCCTAATACAGCTTCACCAAAGAAGACGATACAAATACTCCAGGATTCGAATCAAGAACAGCCGCCACCATGCGTAATTTAGAAGTAGATATTACTGGAGTGCCGGCCGCGGTGGCCGAGGGGACTGAGGCGCTCCAGTCACGGTCTGCACGGCCACTACGGTCGGGGGTTCGAATCCTCCCTCGGTCTTGGATATTTCTGCCGTCTTTAGTCTTCGCTAGTTCATAAGTAGTTTGAAAGCTTATGGACTGATGACCCCATAGTTAAGTCCCGTAAGTTCTACAAACATTTGAACATTACTGGAGTATTAAAGCAACTTAAATCACTTAACAAGTACAAGTCTCCCCGCCCAAATCGTACACCAATTACATTCCTTTCAGAGTAAGCTGTTGCAATAGCTGCATACCTAGCTATCATATACAAGTGGTCGCTCAGATAAATTTCCGTACCCAAACACTGGAAAGTTGCTCAGGTCACCCCCAGTATTTAAGAAAGCCAGTAAGTGCGATCAGCAAAATTACAGGCCTATATCATTGGTGTTCGGTTTGCAGCAGGAGTTTAGAACAAAAACGTTCCTCAAACATTATGAACTAATTTCATTTCATTTGGGCCTGCAGCATTGTGTATGTCTTTTAAGGACATATTGTTAATCTAAGTAATACCAAAATGCTGCTTTACTTATTAGATGTTAAATACTGTTTCTTAATATAGCAAAAGGCCTATTTCGGCACTGTGGCCATCATCAGGCTATGTCCATATGGCTTCATGGCATCGTGGAGGTATAATTTATTATAATAACTGCATATAATTACGGTGTAAATTCTCTTTATATATAAAATCTAAACTGCATATAATTATAATAAATTATACCTCCACGATGCCATATGGACATACCCTGATGATGGCCACAGTGCCGAAATAGGCCTATTTCTGTATTAATAAACAGTATTTAACATCAAAATGAGAATGGTTCTGGCGAAAGAAGCGTTCCAGAAGCAAAGAAAACTATTAACCAGTGGTTTAAACAAAGAACTAAGGAAGAGACTGGTTAAGTGTCTAATATGGAGTGTGGCCTTATATGGAGCGGAAACGTGAACATTGAGAAAGCAAGATAAGAAGAAAATTGAAGCTTGCGAAATGTGGATATGGCGTAGGATGGAGAAGATCTGCTGGATTGATAAAGTCAGAAATGAAGAAGTACTGATCAGAGTTGGAGAGGAACGGAGGATGTTGCTGACGATAAAGAACAGAAAACTGAACTGGCTAGGCCACAGTTTAAGACGAGATTGCCTTCTGGTAGAGGCAATTGAGGGTTGCGTTCCGGGAAAGAGAGGAAGGGGCAAAAGAAGGTGCCAGATGCTGGTTGACGTCAGCAAGCCACTAGGAGGGTACCAAAGAACGAAGATGATCGCAAAAGACAGAGAAGCATGGAGAGCTATGCAGTCTAAACCTGCCGTACGGCAGACAACCAGATGATGATGATGATGAACATCTAATAAGTAAAGCAGCATTTTGGTATTACTTAGATTAACAATTATGAACTACCTCGGAAAGAACGACCTACTGACCCATAGCCGACACGGATTTGTTCTTGTCAAACCCAGCTAGCTCTTGACTCACATGAAGTGATGAGTGCTATCGACGAGGGATTAATATCTGTTCTATATTTCTCAATTTCAGGAAGGCTTTTGACACTGTACCTCAGAACTGGGATTCTTTTACAGGAACTCGAAATTTAGAGCGAACTTCAGTACGAAAAGCTTATAACACATTCCACAACGAAACCCTGTTACGTAATTTGTTAGAGAATCCTAAGATATTCTGATCGTATGTACAGTATACTAGTGGTAAAACACAATCAGTGCATACACTACGCGATAGTAGTGTCTGTGTCGAGTAGTTTAAATGGTGGAATAGTGTAGAATGATGTCGGCGTGGTGTGCGGAGCAGATGATGGAGGAGTTGAGCAGCACGGTGGACCCGCTGGCGGAGCTGCGGCGGGAGCGCGGCGAGCGGCGGCGCTACCTGGGCGCCATGCTGGACGACGCGGACTTCCTGGAGGACGTGCTAAGGCGCGCGCACAAGTGCCCGCTCAAGGCCAGCCACCACAGGCTGGGCGCGCTCGCCAGGGAGGGCCTGCAGCTGGCGCGCGAGGCGCACAAGACGCTCGAGGCTCGCAGGTACCTCCCCACCATACAGCCTGTCCTACAGCCTGGCTCCCCAACACAGAGCCTGTCTCTCCTACAACTGCACAAGTTCCCGCTCTGGGACAGCGACCACCGGTTAGGTGCGCTCACCAGGAAGGGCCTGCAGCTGACGCATGAGATGCACAAGGTGTGAGAACCCTGCAGGTACCTCCCCACCATAGAACCTGTCTGTCCCACAGCCTGTTTCCTCAACACAGAACATGTCTCTCCCACAACTGCATAAGTGCCCAATCCGGGACAGAGGCCACAGGCTAGGCACGCTAACAGGGAAGGGCCTGCAGCTGGCGCATGAGAAGCACAAGATGCTAGAGCCTTGCAGGTACCTCCCCACCATAGAGCCTGTCTGTCCTACAGCCTGTCTCCCCAACACAGAGCCTGCCTCTCCCATAACTGCACCAGTGCCCGCTCCGGGACAGCGAAGGCTAGGCGCGCACGCCAGGGAGGGCCTGCAGCTGGGGCATGAGATGCAAAAGAGCTTTGCAGGTACCTCCCAACCACAAATCCTGTCTGTCCGACAGCCTGTTTCCCCAACTCAGAACCTCTCTCTTCCACAACTGCACAAGTGTCCACTGTGGGACAGCGACCACAAGTTAGGTGCGCTCACCGGAAAGGGCCTGCATCTGGCATGTGAGATGCTAGAGCCTTGCAGATACCTCCCCACCACAGAACCTGTCTGCCCCACAGCCTGTTTCCCCAACACAGAACATGTCTCTACCACAACTGCACAAGTGCCTGCTCTGGAACAACGACCACAGGCTAGGCGCACTAACCGGGGAGGGCCTGCAGCTGACATGTGAGATGCACAAGATGCAAGAGTCTTGCAGGTACCTCCCCACCATAGAGCCTGTCTGTCCTACAGCCTGTCTACCCAACACAGAGCCTGCCTCTCCCATAACTGCACCAGTGCCCGCTCCGGGACAGCGAAGGCTAGGCGCGCACGCCAGGGAGGGCCTGCAGCTGGGGCATGAGATGCAAAAGATGTTAGAGCTTTGCAGGTACCTCCCAATCACAAATCCTGTCTGTCCGACAGCCTGTTTCCCCAACTCAGAACCTCTCTCTTCCACAACTGCACAAGTGTCCACTGTGGGACAGCGACCACAGGTTAGGTGCGCTCACCGGAAAGGGCCTGCATCTGGCATGTGAGATGCTAGAGCCTTGCAGATACCTCCCCACCACAGAACCTGTCTGTCCCACAGCCTGTTTTCCCAACACAGAACCTGTCTCTCCCACAGCTGCACAAGTGTCCGCTCCGGGACAGCGACCACAGACTAGGTGCGCTCGCAGGGGAGGGCCTGGTGCGACCAGAGGCTGGGTGTCCTCACCAGGGACAGTCTGCAACTAGCATGCAATATGCACGGGATGCCGGTAACTCGTAGGTAAATCCCCACCATTCAGCCTGTCTCTGCCATACGGGAACAAATTCCCGTTCAGGCCCGGCGACCAGAGGCTGGATGTACTCGCCAGGGAGGGCCTGCAGCTGATATGCGATATGTCGCAGGTACTGTGCCTTAGCTGCAATGGTGGTGTGTCCTATGTGTGCCCTGGATCAGTGAGACCCCTGAATAAGAGCTGATCCAAACAACAAACTATTGTACACTCATAAAAAAAGGTGCATCACCTCGTTTCTAGGTGTTAGTTGGCCTTCACATGAAAATGCAATACACATACACAAAAACAATCTTTCAGTCATCTTTATTGCTAATGAAAATGGAAATTAACAAGTTGTGCAACTATAACCTAGACCTTTTGAATTTGTGTACCAAATTGCAGCATGTGCCATTACCCAATATCCAGTAACACATCCTCTTGCACTGTTGTTTGGCTGTATTTGTCATGGCATAGGTCATGAAGGGACTGTTGGTCCAGGTTGTCCCACAGGCTAGGTGCGCTCGCCGGGGAGGGCCTGCAGCTGACACGTGAAATGCACAAGATGCAAGAGCCTTGCAGGTACTTCCCCACCACAGAACCTGTCTGTCCTACATCCTGTCTCCCCAACAAAGAGCCTGCCTCTCCCACAACTGCACAAGTGCCCGCTCCATGACAACGACCAAAGGATAGACACGCTCACTGGGAGGGGCCTGCAGATGGCGCGTGAGATGCACAAGATGCTAGAGCCTTGCATGTACCTCCCCACCACAAAACCTGTTTCTCCCACAGCCTGTTTCCCCAACACAGAACATGTCTCTCCCACAACTGCACAATTGCCCACTCCGGGACAGTGACCACAGGCTACACAGGCTAGGCGCGCTCACCGGGGAGTGTATGCAGCTGGTGCGTGAGATGCACAAGATACTAAAGCCTTGCAGGTACCTCCCCACCACAGAACCTGTCTGTCCTACAACCTGTTTCCCCAACACAGAACCTGTCTCTCTCACAACTGCACAAGTGTCTGCTCTGTGACAGCGACCACAGTCTGTCTCCCCACCACCGAGCCTGTCTCTCCCACATCTAGTTAATTGCACGCTCAGGACTAGAGACAATAGACTGGGCGCACTCGCCAGGGAGGGCCGGCAGCAAGCGTGCTAGGTGCACAAAACACTAGAGCCTTGCAGGTACTTCCCCACCACAGAGCTGCGACTAGAGGCTGGGTGTCATCACCAGGGAAGGACTGCAGCTGGCGTGAGAAATGCACAGGATGCTGGTGACTTGTAGGTAACTCCACACCATTCAGCCTGTCTCTCCCATAAGGGCACAAATTTCCGCTCAGGACCGGCGACCAGAGGCTGGATGTACTCGCCAGGGAGGGCCTGCAGCTGGTATGCGATATCTCGCAGGTACTGTGCCTTAGCTGCAGTGGTGGTGCGTCTTATGAGTGCCCTGGATCAGTGAGACCCCTGAATAAGAGCTGATCCAAACAACAAACTATTGTACACTCATAAAAAAGGTACATCACCTCGTTTCTAGGTGTTAGCTGGCCTTCACATGAAAATGCAATACACATACACAAAAACAATATTTCAGTTATCTTCATTGCTAATGAACACGGAAATTAACAAGTTGTACTACTATAAATCTGTGCCAGATTGCAGCATATGCCAGTACCCAACAGCCGCGATGTAATAGCCGAGCAGTCTAAAGCACCTCACTGAGGAGCGCGCGGTTGCTCGCCGTTGAGGTTCGAGTCCTCCCTGGGGCATGGGTGTGTGTGTTTGTCCGTAGGTTAGTTTACTTAGGTTTAAGTAGTTTGTAAGCTACGGACTGATGACCACGCAGTTTGGTCCGATAGATTTACTAACATTTGAACAGTACCCAACATGTGGTAACAGGTCCTCTTGCACTGTTGTTGGGCTGTATTTGTCATGGCATAAGTCATCAAGGGACTGTTGGTCCAGGTCGTCCCAGTTCCCAATGGCGCTTCGGGGAAAGTCTCCCATATTGATTGGTGGGTCGTCCTGTAAAAAGGAAAAAAAAAAAAAAAAAAAAACAGCCCATTTCAAAGTATTTCGGCATATTCGATAGGGTTCATGTCTGGAGAACATGCTGGCTATTTTAATCTTGCGATATCATTATCATGAAGAAAAGCATTCACAAATGTGTATGGTGAGCGCGAGAATTGTCTGCAATTAATACGCATCGCTGACCAAATGCTGCCGATATGGTTTCACTATACGTCGTAGGATGTCATCCTGGTACCGTCTGTCCGTTTGATTGCCTTTTACGACCATCAGTGTCATACAGTGCCCCACATAATGTCAGCCCAGAACATCAAGGATCTACCAACGTCCTGCACTCCCTGTATGGTGTGTCTAAGACGTTTAGGCTAACAAGGCTACCTCCAGATACGTCTCAGACGATTTTCTGAATCAGGCGATTCAGCATATGCCAGTACCCAACAGCCGCGGTGACTTGTAGGTCACTTGTAGAGATGGGACTCTCATCTGGTAATAGCACATGATGCCATTCTGCCGAGTGCATTCGGCATGATGTAGGGCCCTTCTGGATCGCGCTGCTGCTGTCTAGGTTCCAAAGTTGGGAAATGGACGTCGGAAGTGAAGTTCCATGTAATGCAGCCTATTACGTGCAATTTGAGTCTTAACCCATTTCTTCCCAAAAATAGAAATTGTGAAAAAGTGTTATATTTAGTCATCAGGTTCTCTTTAAAATAATTGAAATAACGTTACAAATATTACAGACTAGCAGTATGTGTTGTAATTTGCACCACCTATAATGTTGCGCTGTTTTCTAGTAAAAAAATAGAAAAATTTAGTTTTTGTGATCACATTCTTCTATTTGTTCAAACTGTGCAATATTGTCTATTATATGATAACTCTGACTTACATTGATGGTATCACTCATGAAATGTTGAAAAACACTCTGTGTGAAGCTGAACTTGACATTTCTTGTGTATGTAGACTTAACTACAGTGCTTATCAGTCGCTAGGCCTACAATCCACCAAAACTAACTTACGCCAAGGGCAACACACAAACTCTTGCGTGAGGGAGGACTCGAACCTCCGATGACAATCAACCGCGCGCTCCGCAGTAAGGCGCCTTAGAGCGCTCTGCCACTCCACGACAGCCTTTCTAGCTTCAGAATTTTCTTAGTAGCAATCTGATTACATAATACGTAATAATTTAAAAATAATTTCCCTGTTTCACTCCCTGATTGGTTGAATTTCCAAAAATATAAAACACTTTCTTTTAAATTCCACCAAGAATCAAAAGCCGAATTTTTGTGGGTCTAGCTTCTAAATTGTCTTGATAGCAATGTACTTTCAATGAAGCCTTCATTTCACGTTACACCACCTTAAGGATGGGATTTTGAAAAATCGCTTCTTAAACGACGCCTACAGTATGGGATCAACATCGTCCGCAAATTCAATCCGCAGGAACACATGGATGATGGCTGCTAGTCCGAACTTGTCATGTCGATAGCCAATTTCTAGCGCTGTTGCCAAGCATCTTCCGTGTTGACTTAGATCAAGGTTGAACCAGCTTTGGCTGATCTAGGTTTAGCGTTACACAATAGAGCGGACCTCTGAACAGAGTTTAATTTCTGAACTAACGTCAGATTTGACTGCAGTCAGCGATGTCACAGAAACTTTAAATATACTTTACGCTGCGTTATCAGTATGTAAAGATTGATTACAGCCGCGGTGGAGTAGCCGAGCGGTCTAAAGCGTCTCGCTGCGGAGCGCGCGGTTGCTCGCCGTGGAGGTTCGAGTCCTCCCTGGGGCATGGATGTGTGTGTTGTCCTTAGGTTAGTTTACCTTAGTTTAAGTAGCTCGTAAGCTACGGACTGATGACCACGCAGTTTGGTCCGATAGATTCACAAATATTAGACTAGATATTAGATTAAACACAGCGAGGCTTGCATAAACAGTCTGCATTCTGTTTAATCATGTTACATGGAACACAGTAACGAATAAACTGATTTTTATAGATACAGGATAAAAAACTCGACCCGTACAAAGCCAACACCGTCTAGATACAAGGCCTCACAACAAGCCTGTGTCACGTCACAAATGTGTTCAAATGTTTGTAAAGCTTATGGGACTTAACTACGGGGTCATCAGTCCCTGTGTCACGTCACACCGATAGGCTGTCATCGCCTATGCCGGCCGCTGTGGCCGAGGGGAATGCGGCGCGCCATTCACGGTCTTCACCGCCACTATGGTCGGGGGTTAGAATCCCCCCTCGGGCATGGATATTTGTGCCGTCCTTAATATTAGGTAGTTCATAAGTAGGTTGTAAGTTTAGGGACTGATGACCCCGTAGTTCAGTCCCATAAAAAAAATCGCAAACCCACTGGCTGGCCGCTGGGGCACAGCCCACTGCCTCGTAGTGCCAAACAGGAAGCTTTGATAGCAGCCTATCGGTGTGACGTGACACAGACGTTTAGTGAGGCCTTGTATCTAGACAGTGTTGGCGAAGCCGGGCGGGTCGCTAGTGTGTTATAAGAAAGGTGGAGGTGGGGGGGATATACAGCTTGTTACAAGACACGAACTTTCTTACCTCGCCTGAGGATGATCAGTACGTATCTCCTCGAAACGTTGCGCCAAGACGACGCCACCACTCGGCTGATCACGCGAGAAGAGTTCTACATCTACATCTACAAGGGATACTCTGCAAATCACATTTAAGTGCGTGCAGAGGATTCATCGAACCACCGTTATGCTATTTTACCTCCCATTCCATCCTCGAATAGCGCGCGGGAAGAATGAACACCTGAATCTCTCCGTTCGGGCTCTGATTTCTCGTATTTTATTCTGATGATCATTTCTACCTATGTAAGTGGGAGTCAACAATATATTTTCGCATTCGGAGGAGAATGTTGGCGATTTTAGTTTCATAAGTAGCCCACGCCGCAGCGATAAGCGCCGTTGTTGTAATGATTTCCATCCCAGATCCTGTATCATTTCCCTAACGCTGTCTCCCCTGTATCGTGACAATACGAAACGAGCTGCCCTTCTTCAGACTCTTTCGATGTCCTCCGTCAAACCTTCTTACTCTTATTCCAGAATGTGATGTATTCTCATACTTTGTGCTAATCAACATTATTATTGCTCATCTCGGGATCTTATGAAGGTTTTTATAGCTGTTGCGTCTAATTTTACCAGATATTACGCTCAAATTGCGTTTCATGTCTGGAACACACTCACAGGAAAAATCCCAAATAGGCTAAAGTAAAAAGTATAGCGATATGTCCAGTTGCATTTTATGGTGCTAAAAGCTGACCTTTAGCAAAAGAAATGGAATAAAGACTCACTGTTATGGAAATAAAGATGCTCAGGCGTACATTTGGATTAACCCGGCACAATCACGTCACAAATAATGAAGTTCCTAGGCTATATGGAGTTGCTCCAATAGTAGACAAGCTGAAAGAAAGCCGTCTACGTTGGTACAGTCATGTCCTTAAGCCAGGCGGAAACTGAAATATATATTTACAAGTGGCGTCTGTTCCGAAAGAACAGACGTCACTTTCGATCCTGCAGATGTTTACATGTGGCGCCTGTTCCCGTCTGAGTACAGATTTTCAGCTTTGCCCATTCGCAGTTGATGTCATATATTCTGTGAATATGAAAGAATAACAACTGCAGGATCAGAAGTGACGTCTTTTCTTTCGGAACAGACGCCACATGTATATATATAATATGCCGGTGACGGGCAATGATCCTTTCTACTCTTACGGGAATTCGTTTCATAACTACGAGTTTGAGTATTGTGGACAGGGTGAAGCTGGGGATTTGCATCTGACGGGAGGCGTGCTTAGGTAGTCCTTGCAGGTGCGGTGATCACTGTGTCCCCAATTTTGTAGGGGTCAGCGCAACTGCCTAGTTAGCAAGAGACCCGGGTTCGAATCCCGGCTGGGTACACATTTCCAGCTATGACCATTCGCAGTTGATGTCATATATTCTGGGAATATGAAAACTGAGTTAAATTGAAAGTAAATGGGAAACGGAAATCGGGATCTCTCACTTTGATCCTAATAAGGCACAAAATCCTAGAAAGTGGCGGCAGAGAGCGAAAACAGCGGACCCTGTCAGCATGCGGGACATACGCTAAGGTAGAAGATTACGTTTTTATGTAAAACCTTCAATGCGGCAAAAGCAACTGTTGAGCGCGGATGAAACCTGCAGAGAGGCTTTGCGCATCTGCAAGTAGAGTGCAGGAACCATCTATATTGTCTTGCGTGGGTGTCAATTCGCGCGATTCCGTCATAGGCTGAATAGAATAGCAGTTGGTGCGTTCACCAGGGCAAACGCGGGTGTTATAACGTTTCCCCTCTCCCCTCCCTGCCGAAGAAGCACCCATAGGTTACCCCAGAAGGTTCAGAATAGAATTTGAATCTCTGCAGTTCCTGGAAAACACTATGGCATGTATGTGTGCAGTCTGCACGTTTTGTCTCTTATGTTAACAATACTCTCAAAATGCAGACAAAATAAGCTGATATGAAAATGAGTCTAAGATTGATAGTTGAAACATACACACATGAAAAATTGTTGCATCACTGTGTTGCAAGATCTGATGTACACTGATGCTGAATGTGAAGACTGCATCAAGAACACAGGTGTTTAGATTGTTCATAGATGTGGCGAAAATGCGACAAGATGTAAGCAATTGGCATTGTGCCAATGTGACGAAGTGGGTTAACACATTTCTTCCCAGTGTTGCGTACACGCAGCACAAAATTTAGCCTTACAATATGCAGTCGAAATGGACTTCCTATATAAAACTCACCACATTCACGAGCTCTCTGTACATGTGTTAAAGTTTCACAATTACCTTAACACTTCGTAAAATGATGCAAGATTTACAAACGTCAGAGTCCTCCCTCACGCAAGAGTTTGTGTGTTGCTCTTGGCGTAAGTTAGTTTTGGTGGATTGTAGGCCTAGCGACTGATAAGCACTGTAGTTAAGTCTACATACACAAGAAATGTCAAGTTCAGCTTCACACAGAGTGTTTTTCAACATTTCATGAGTGATACCATCAATGTAAGTCAGAGTTATCATATAATAGACAATATTGCACAGTTTGAACAAATAGAAGAATGTGATCACAAAAACTAAATTTTTCTATTTTTTTACTAGAAAACAGCGCAACATTATAGGTGGTGCAAATTACAACACATACTGCTAGTCTGTAATATTTGTAACGTTATTTCAATTATTTTAAAGAGAACCTGATGACTAAATATAACACTTTTTCACAATTTCTATTTTTGGGAAGAAATGGGTTAAGACTCAAATTGCACGTAATAGGCTGCATTACATGGAACTTCACTTCCGACGTCCATTTCCCAACTTTGGAACCTAGACAGCAGCAGCGCTATCCAGAAGGGCCCTACACCATGCCGAATGCACTCGGCAGAATGGCATCATGTGCTATTACCAGATGAGAGTCCCATCTCTACAAGTGACCTACAAGTCACCGCGGCTGTTGGGTACTGGCATAGACTGAATCGCCTGATTCAGACAATCAGTAGTTAAGTCTCTTATATCTGCAAGAAGTTGAAAATTTTGAAGGTAGAACTACGAAAATTCAGATTAGCAATCTTGGTTTGAATTTTAAGGGATGTATGTTTCGGAATTTTTGGAGGCAATGCAGGTCGTCAAGTTGAAGCTAATGTAACTGAGATGTAATAATGGTGCGGTTTTCGACTGTTAAGTGACTAAAGTAAAATCCTAGTGAACACGGAACCCGTGTTCAAAACCCGGCCTTGAAACAAATTTTAAGTCAGTACTTCACCTTATATTTATTATCGGAGATAATACTAAGACTAAACCTGGCTATGCGAGCTACTCCGCCACGCTGAGGGGGGAAAAAAATCTTTCATTCTCCACCCTGAAAAGTGGAGCAGACTGTTCGAGATCCGGCCCATAAAGAGTCGCGGTTCTATTCAGCCAATTATCTGACAAGCTGATAGAAGGGCACACTGGGACCCCAAATGGAAATAAGTGGGAGAGGCTTACCAGTTCCGGCGCAACCTTTACAATCAGAAAAAAAGATGAAATATTTGTAAATCTATGGGACTGAACTGCGTTGGTTATTAGTGTCTAGGCTCAGAAAATACTTAAACTAAGTTAAACTAACCTAAGGACAAACACACACACACACACACACACACACACACACACACACACAAACATGCCCCAGGGAGTACTCGAACCTCCGCATCGAGGCGCTTTAGACCGCTCGGCTACTTCATCGCGGCTTACAATCAAGAAAAGCCTCCCGAAAACCTTTCGTCGCAGCCGGGAGATTGGGAGCTGGGATCAATGTTATGTATTCCTGGGAACTTGTCCCTGACAACCACAAGCTTGGACGCCTGTGTTTCTCTCGCAAACTCGCAGAGATCAGTTCGACCGAAAATCAATGGACAAACGTCTCCCTAGACGAACCACATGCAGGAACGTGTTAGGAACAACAACTTTATTCTTTCCATTCTCCACTCCGAGTTCTGGCATACACCTTACATGGCCGAGGGGACTGAGGCGCTCCAGTCACGGTCTGTACGGCCACTACAGTCGGGGGTT
Organism: Locusta migratoria; assembly: GCA_026315105.1. NCBI lineage: Eukaryota > Metazoa > Arthropoda > Insecta > Orthoptera > Acrididae > Locusta > Locusta migratoria. The sequence goes on from CM048745.1 coordinate 331,301,698, forward strand.
CGAATCCCCCCTCGGGCATGGATATTTGTGCCGTACGTAGTATAAGGTAGTTGATTAGTAGTTTGTAAGTTTAGGGACTGATGACCCCGTAGTTAAGTCCCATAAGCTTAACAAATATTTGAACATTTTTGAATACACCTTACAACCAAGCAAACCTCTCGAAAACCTAGGTCAGAACTGGGGGATTGGGACTAATATGGTAATGGTAATGGTTTGTAACAGGAGACATTGCTTTAACCATCTGCGGCAGAAAACACGACAGCTGGTAATGTGTAATCTCTTATCTGTTATTTATATTAAGGGAAAAAAACGGGAAACCCGCCATCGACTGGGTGAAGTGGTACTTAATATTATTTCATGGTACCCTCCCCCATGCACCGAATGAAATTTTAGGGAAATGGTGACCTTCCTCTTGGTTTGAATGTCATGCGCACAAAATTTCATGGATGAAACTAGATTTCGTTAGTCTGTACGAAAAGTGATCTCCGCCATATATCTTAATTCAGTCCTATCGCAAAATAATTTCTTAGCTGACATCTTCTACCTATATAATAAATACCTACAAAATTTCAGCTTCATAGGTGCAGTAGTTTTCGAGATTTCGTGTTTAGTCAGTGAGTGACCCTTACACTTATGTATATTTTCTGGAAAAAGGAGTCTTTTTTCTATTGTTAGTTGCCACAAATGTTTTCCCCTTATTCAGAGTATGGCACAATTTAGAGGGCCAATGACGTTTACATATTTATTTTCAAAAATCTTTACCTGTTGGATAAGAGTTGGGGGAGAGCGGCCATTTGTCATGCGTGAGGTGAAGTGCGGTTTCTAAGAATGTGGAAAGCTAAATTTCTTAATGCAGTACGAAGGCACCAGCAGCCACTGGCCAACTGACAAGGTTTTTGGTTATTAAAATACAAATTGCACTGTATTAAAGGAAAGGATCAGTAATTTTATTAAGACTGATAATATATAGTAACATCTCCTTCCAGTTTAAATTTATCTTGAAATAGTCCACCCAGTTTCATACACAAATGGACACCTTCTGATGCATGAACACGACAACTCACTGTTCTAGTCATGTATGATTCGTGGTAAGCCTTAGTGTGGGTGCTAATCTTTCCAATCTTATCCTCATAGTCTTTTCGCGAGATATGTAGGAGGAAGCAATATAGCCGATGACTCTTCGAAAAACATATGCCCTCGGAATTTCGGCAGAAGTCCATATCGTGATACAGAACGCCTCTCTTGTAGCGCTTACTACTGAAGTTGGCCAGTATTTTCCGTGATGCTATCACGCTTGCTAAATAAACCTGTAATGAAGCGTGTTGCTCTTAGTTGGATCTCCTCTACGTCCTCTGTCATTCACATCTGCTACGGATCCCACACTGAGGAGCAATATTCAGGTATAAGTCGAAAAATTGATATGTAGAACAAAGAGCCGCGCCGCAGTAAATACAATGGTTCCTCCTAGACCACAGAGGTTAAACACTGTCGGGAAAGCAGGATACACTCAGCCCTTGTGAGGCCAAGTGAGGAGCTACTTGATTGAGAAGTAGAGGCTCCGGTCACAACGATTGGGAGGTCGCTGACTTCATTCCCTCCATAACGCATTCGTTGACGCCTTCGGGCGGTGGATGAGACACCGGTCAGTTGATAGCTGTTGGGCCTTTAGAGCCCTGTAGGACGGAAGTTTTCGTGATTTGTAAGCTCTTCTTTTTGTTGAAGGACTACACTTCCTGAATATTCTTCCACTGAATCTATCGGGCAAATAGGCTGCTTTGCAATTAATTGTGGTCACTCCACTTAAAATCACTCCGGGTGGATATATTCCCAGCTACGTTGTGGAAGAGCTGCTTCCAGCGATTATTCGGCAATCGCAGTTACTCAGTTCTTACGCTTACATGAACAAGTACATTGGCAATGAGAGTGTAATGACTGTCACATTTTTTGAATATGAACAAACGGCACAATAGAAATCCTGTACACTCGCTGGCCATAAGGAAACCACGAATGTTGAAGTGGTTTACCAATGAACATGTGCACAAATCTGTATATCTCTATCAATTGTAAAATGTAAACTTTCACGGCCGGAATGGTCAAAATTACTAAAAATTTCCGGACTATTATGCCGTGGTCTTATGGATTTATTATGGAAACCCAACGTTTCGTCCCCGACTGGGGAGGACATTTTCAAGGGGGATCGTGGCAGTCGGGGACAAAACGTTTGGTTTCCATAATAAATCCATAAGACCACGGCATAATAGCCCGGAAATTTTTAGTAATATCTCTAGCAAACAAACTAAAGAAAACAATAAATACCTTTGCTAAGCTTATCTGTTTCATACAAAACAAAATAGTACATAAAGCGGCCAAAACACGAGGCACATTATGCACAACTGAAACAAATAAGTGATAAAGCACGCAATAGACTCCAATCAACAAGCAACTTGGTTCCAGACTGGCGATGCGTTCAACTCTATATGGCAGCACCAAACAGATTTGGGATTTTTATATCCCTGTGAACTCAAGGACACAAATTCGTATACGGGACATACATGTTCCGCTGGTCACCAAAAGGTTAAACGCTAGACATACTTTGCTCCAAATCCTCTATTAACAGATCCAAGGGCTAAGGTTCTCGGCTCACAGAGTACTGATGTTTCGCATTTTAGGTACGCATTTCCTACCACACGGTAGAAAATAAACACTTAAATTCATTTTGACGCTCTTCCGCTGACGGTCCAAAATCCAGACATACCTCTCAGAGAATCTGTTCAGTTTTTTGTAATTATTTCGTGATTCCTGAGTACAGGAGGTTGTCATTGTATTTCCGTTCATGAACAGAGGACGAAGCTTTTGAATTAAAATTTATGCGAAGGTGGGATTTGAATTCGGGTCATGCTCACTAGGCAGTTCCTTTAAACCAATTGTTGTTGTTGTTTGGCTAGATCCTTGGACCATAGATACTAATAGATCGGGCAAACAGTATAACAGCTATACACGTGGCGTGGAATGAAGAGAGAACAACTTGATTGTTGGCTAACATTATCGGGACATAACGGTTCGGCAGTTTTCAGGAATGAAATTATTTTAACCTAATAATACCTATACGTGAAATTTAATATTACTTCCATTCACAAAAAGCCCTGTATAATCATAAGCACAGCTTGAAACCACCGATGTTGTGCCAACAGACACTTGGTTTAGCCATAGAGGTGTTGGTTCCAAGAAAGTGATATCATGCCCTGTTCGCTATTATCTGTGGTCGAAGGGTGGATCGGATCTTTGCGAACGTGAGATCTCGTCTGTTCTTTGTTGATCGAAGAGTTCTTCAATTTTTTTCCTAATTACAGATGGCGGTTAGTTCTCTGAGCGAATGCGTTAAGCTAGCCTCAGACGACCAGTGAACCACCCTGGCACGGTGATGAATGGCTCTCCATAGACTGCCCTAGTGCGCCCCTCTGCCCAACACAAACTTCAATTCCGCCTCAACCCCTCTTGATGGGCCACTTTTTAATTTTTACCATTATTGCCAGGGTGGTTCAGTGATAACGAAACCCTGGTTCAAATCCCGGCCTTGAAACTAATTATAATTCAGTATTCACATTACACTCATTATTGGAGATACTACTGAGACTAAACCTTCTCAGGATCCATTCATTTATTGATTTCAAGGTGTGTTGTGGTGCAGAGTGGTTCCAGACCCGAGTTACGTGGGGCAGATCTTCACTGAGGAAATGGTGGAACGCCAGAAGCATAGGCGCGTCACGGACGTGGGACGCGCTGCCAAGATACTGCAGCGGCTGGCCGAGGCGAACGAAGCCGCAGACATGCGCATGGTGGGTACCCCTCTCATTTTTCTCCTGGAAATAAACATCCTTCGCACCTTTCAGATACGTCAAAGCATCGCCTTTGATCAGTAATAGAACAGTGACAAGCTGTGGAGGTAGACAGTTAATTGGCTATTTTGTCTTTTCATTTTTCACATTCATTATGCGTTGCCATAATCTAGAAAGTTTCAAATGGTTTAAAATGTGTGCATTCAGCATCAGGATACTCAAAGGTACCGCTACTATTTTTAATTTAGTTTAGCTTAGTTTATCATCATCCTTTGCACCATTTACGTGATACAGCAATTTTCTTCTTACTGTCCATGTGGAAGCCACAGTTTCAGTACTTAGACTGTCACTATAAACGTGGCTGTGTGATGGATTCATACATACGTTGTTCCATGAAGTCTTGTAGGTGTGATCTACAAGAACTTCGTTCAAAGCACTTGCCAATACTAAGTACAGGACAAGCCCCTCCCCTCAAATTTAAAGAAAACAAGCGGGTTGTGCGGTTGTGCCAGTCGAGTTTGAGGCGCACTGGGTAATTTCTATGATGACAAATGGATACGTCGGCAGTGATCATTTCCATATTCTGCACGATCCATAACCTCAATAATTTAGACTATCATCTGTGAGCCAGTCTAAGGGGCTTTCTGTATGCAGTTGCCATCCTTAGAGCAGTGATATTTTATAAAAGCGTCACGCGAACTTGCAAAATCATTCGACTTTATCCCGTGTAGCTGAAAGAGTTGCTTGTTTGCTTACAGATCATTGTCCAAAGAGTATATTCATGTGTTCTTGCAAGAAGAGAATGTTTTGTACCATTTCTCCTGTTTCTAACATAAGACTCTTGAACATTGTTCTGTCATTAATATCACACAAATAATTTATGCACATGCCATTATAGCCTTTGATTCTTCTGTTTACATAAACACTACTCCTCCTCCCATAATTTGTGAAAAATTCTTCTCTCACTTCGTGTGTAATACTTTGTGTGCTCACAAAATTGCACATATTACTGATTCTTACATTACTTCGAGGTTTTCTACTTTATGAAATTTACTTTTTCTGGAAAGATAATAGCGCCAACATTTGACCGAAACCACCTTCAGCCACAGTAAAAATAGCCCGTTGTGCTCCAGATGTCGTCTAACTGTCCATGCATTCGACATTGAAATTTAAGATTTTTTTTTCTTCTCATTAAAGAAACAGTGACGAACGACGCATTTAATTGGAGAAATCCAACTGCGTCGATCCTGAAGATACGCGTGTGACAGCTAATAAAAATATGTATTAGACAGATGAAGTGTTATGAATAAATAGATATTATATGTTGTTTTAATTATTTCATATAAACAACTTATAATATATATTTTGAAGCAGATCTGTTACGGAGCAGTTTATTTAACAAAAAACTATTATGAAATAATGATTCCACGCTCTCCAGGGATGGGAAACTATTATGGCCACGATGTTAATTAGAGATTAACAAGCTTTTTAGACTAGCAGTGATATTCCCGTATGGAATAATTAAATTTGCCTATTATTGGATTTGCAATTTTGTGTGTGTTGCGAGAACAGACGACAGATACCTAACATGTCCATAATTATTATTCATAGTGATTGTAATTAAATCTGTAGTTCGTTTTTCTTTGTACTGGCTCTCTGGCTCATTTTGTTAAATTCTAACGGCCCTTTGTGATGAATACATGAGAGAGTCGCTGCGAAATTTAAAACTCTTAAAAGAGAACACGGTGCTTAGCAGTAAATTGTAACTAGGCAACCCACTCAAAGATGCAGATGAGCATTTAGAGATAGAGAGGTTATGAGAAGTAGAATCACTGTGCAATCGCCTATTTTCATTCAAGTTCTAAATAGCCTCCACCTCTGTGTTACTGCGACCCAAGTTCTGAAGCAAGGTGTGTTTCCATGGCTGTCATGTTGAAGCATTGCTAAAAACGCTAGAACGTAAAAGATTGCTAGTTGTATAAATTTAATGATTTTTTTTTTTTCGCTGTTTGAAATAACCAGGTCGTTAAGAATAGTACGGGCAAGCCGTAACAATGATCGCATTCGGGCCATAGACGTTTCTATAATGCTGCTGAAATAACTTCCCACATTAATATCTAAGAAAAGAATGAAATTTGGAAAGGATGTTGCTCTCATACATGGGTGGGATTTTTCGAAATTCTCCCCTAAGGTAGTTAAATAAGAGGTGAAAGCTGTTTTGTAAATATGTAAGGCAATTTTGAAGCTATACCTACGAAAATTAGTATGAGATGTTCAGGTGAGAAATTAAAAAAATGTTTCATTATTTTCGTATTTTCAACCAATAAGCAATTTCAAAACTACGCCTATTAAGATTGGTAGTAGACTCTAAAAGCACTTTTTTTCAGCATTTTTATAATTCACTCCGTAATGGAGTGAAACAAGGGATAAATGTTTTATTGGATATTTCATCATAAAAGCATTATCAAGACAAATAGAATAAATAACACATGTTTCCCTGTTTTTAAAAATTTTAACTCAAAGAACGTTAAACAGAGGATAATTTTTTATTTCTTTTTAATTGTTATTATTTTTTTGCGAGGGAGAGAAAGTTGAAATTTAGTTAGGATGTTGGTTTTATACTGTAGGCAAAGTTCAAGAAGGTATTTTTCAAAATTAATTATCGAAGGCGGTGACGTGGGAAATGAATTTTTAATAGTATTTCGTTATACAAAAATATTTTTAAAGCTACATACGTGAAAATTGGTGTTTCAGTACTAATTTATAATCTAAGATGATAGAAATTTCCACTGAAAGGTCACCATAGCATTTCAGATAGTATCTAGCAAATGAGCAATGAACGTAACAACGTACTATGTAGTTCAATTAAAGCAAAATAAATAAAATATGTGCAAAATATACAATATATGCGAGCGAAATAGAATGTGTTAAGTTAGTTAATAAATAAATCTCGTGGTGGTAACTTGTCATGCAAGAAAAAAGTAAATTTCCTGACGCGCGTTTCTTGGCTGTATGAACTCTCAAGGCGGAGTTAAATGATGTACTCGTTGGTAGCAGTCGAGAGGAAAGCGATTGGGATAATGAATGCCACTGAGTATGCCCCTCCTTAACTCGTCACTACCATATGGGCTCGACAGTTATAGGATCCTAAACAACATGAACAGAAATGTCACGGATCCGCAAATTGTTGTCTCGATATATTACGGTCCTACCTCTGGCGAATTCTGGCACATGGAATAAGACTTTTCTACTTCTAACATGAAGCATCACATTATCTTTACGCAAACAAACAACCCAGCTGTCATAACGGAATTTCATTATATTTACATAGCTGTGGCTCATGCAAAATTTATCAGTGCCCTACTACATTACAAAAACAAACGGAAAACAAAATCACAAATAGTATGTTGCGATATTAACTTTACCTTCTTTGCGTTCTAATACAGCAGCACACATTCTAAGAGAACAAGCGTAGTTAGACGTTTGTAGTGTGTTGTAGCACACGATCACGTGTCACCGTTACTTTTGCGTATCCCACCACAGAACATTTTATGTCAATTTGTCATTTGATGCGTACCATTATCATCATCTTCTTCTTCCCCATATTATTATTATTGCTTGTGTTTGTCCCACTACTAAGTGTTCACTGTTTTCGCTATTTATAACCTTTTGGTGCAACCTTGTGCGTAATCAGGACGAAAGCCTGAGATAATATAGGGTATCAAGCCATCACTGCCCAGGTCGTCATATTGGACTTGTGCATTTGCTTTCGCAACACATAGTACACCTTATGCCAGTTTGAGATTTCTTGTATGCCATCTTCATCATCAGCATCATTATCTCTATCTTCTACTTCTTCCACCTTTCATTCTTCTCCCACTATTACTTTCTCCACGTTCCTTCCCCTAGTCCTGGTTGACCGTTGGTAGACCTTTCTTCTCATGGATGTCTGGCCCTTCTCTGTATATAGTTTTACTGACTTACCTATTCTACGTTGGAGGGACTGATGACAAGTAGTTTACTCCACTTAATCATAAACCAACCGACCTACCAATTTCCCTTAGAATTTGTCCTGCTGATTTGGCTCTCTGTAGGCTTTTGATGTATCTTGTTCTTGGTTTGGATGAAGAACTGAAATCTTAAAACAGGGTGTCAAACCATCCCTGTCCACTTTGTTCTATTGGCCATTTCCCACTTACTTACAGACTAAAAACAATCTTTTTCACTGTTCTTTCAATTCTACACATGACATCAATGATCCATAAAGATGTGATGAAAATCTATCGACCTCTATTGATCTCTTTCCGGGAGGACATCCATAGTCAGCTATACTATTCCACATAAGTGTATACATGGGTTCGGTGCTGTGAACCCAGATGTTTTTTATATTTTATACTTATCGAATAAATATTATATATCCCGAGTTCTTTTTAATGCCCTTTAGTGGAAGATGAAGAAGGGAGCTCGGCTTTCACCTTTTTTATGTAATCTGATGTTCCCCAGAAGGCCGAGTCGTGTTATTCAAAATTTCTAGAACCGTGAACTACTTGCTACTTGCTGAACGAGATGTATACAATGAATGGCATCATTATTATGTCTATCAACTTATCTGTCGCGAAGGTCTGCCACCGATCGATGATTTTAAGCTGTAGCCCTACTTGTTGATGAACCAACATCTGGCTGAAGAGTAACAGTTGCCTGTCGGTCTGCAGGAGGTATTTCTTTCCTTCCTGGCACCTATATCTGGGAAGCATTCCTATCCACCGAAAGGCTGAAACAACAGACGCCGCAATTCTTAATTGCGAAGTCTGCAAGTCGAAGAGTGACACAGATTTCAGTGCTGATTCACACGAGGACCGGACTTTCTGGCGGGAATACAGGGCCGGCTGCAAGCCATGGAATACAATGGTCGAAGTGGGAGTACGTATGAAAGGTTGGCTCGGATGGGGTGTGGGCTTTCGTAGTACTAGCAGGTGCGTTAAGTCCGTGTGCCTGGGGTGCACAGGGATTTAGCGCAACTGCCTAGTGAGCAGGAGGTCCCGAGTCCGAATCCTGTTCGTGGCACAAATTTTCATATGTCCATGTTGTAATATTACACCACCTACCAGCAGCTGAGACTGAAACATCCCCATTGAAATCCCTATATACTACATTACAATGCGAGTTGTATGGCTTAGGGTAAGGTGGTACAATTTCGATATAGGTACAATTCCGATCAACGTGAGTTTTCGCGCCATTTTTCTGTCTCGTAGTGTCTCGTTATGTCGCGTTGTAGAGTAGCAGGTTTCTACAGCTCCTCTTGTCTTTTCCAAGAATACACCGCTTTGCGGTAACGAGATATAAATTTTTTCCCTTTTAAAGAGGTAAGTGAAGCTACTTAGTCTAACGCGCTCTTATAAATCATCTAGTTAGGGTGACTGGATTCGCTGCCAAAAATGTAATGTTTGGTACCACGAAGTATGCGTTGGTGCGTGACAGAAAAAGTGCTTTTTATGTGGAAGATGCCCGTAATCAAAATTGTACGAGGAAGTGATCACAATTGTACTTAGTGTGGTACATTTTCGATCGATTTTTCTCAGTTCCGTAACCTTTTTATGTGTTTACACCAACATTTGTAACTGTATAATATTTGTGTTACATATTCATTAAACATCAACGAACAAGTGCCATAGTTAAAATTATTCCTTTTCTCAATTTATTTCCAGTCATAATAACATTTGTCCGAAATGATCGAAATTGTACTACCTTACCCTACAGGCTCTCGTTGGGCATTCTGTGTTCGTGGAGTTGCAATTTTAATAGCCTTTGGTGTAAAAACTAGATATAGTAATACCCCAAAAGAGAACCTTGGGGGACATCAAGGGTACTAATTTTCCAGTCTAATTAACCATTTTGCAGAGTTCCCTGCGACCTCACTTGTTGCTTAGCCAGCAGTAGCCTGAGATCTGTTGTATGTGAGCGGGCATTGTGGCACGTGGAATTGTAACGGGGACGGACTTGGCGGACTGGATGTGTGTGGTGTACTGGCAGATTAAGACTTGTGGTGCCTGGAAAAAATACAATTTATTTCTCGATTAGTTTCTTGTGGTTGAATGACTCGTCTGCCCGTGACTCGGGCAGGCATTGCGAGTGGCGGACGGAAGCGCTAGCTAAGGCGCCAGGCCGACCGAGAGACGGAGCTCGGATTCCGGTGAGTCGAGCTGACGGCCTCGCGCCGGCTAAAGCTGCCGTTGGAGACACGCGCCGCCTTCTACTGTACGCCTCGAGGGCGCCGAGCCCGCCCAGATGTAGTCTGATGACATCTCCATGCCTACTGGCGTCTTGGTGTCTGGCGGCGTCTGTTGCGGGATGACGTCGGAGGAGTGGCGGCCTGCCAGAGCCGCGCCGCTGAAGGTCCTAACTCTGACGCCCGCTGTCGGTAGCGTGCTGCCCTGTTTGGTCGCGGCGGCAACATCCGGTGTAGAGACGTTCCGGTCAATGCATTCTGCATCCCCAGAACCCCACTGCCCAGTACAGCGCCTATAATTACTGCTTTTCTGCTGATGTGTTGTCCAGCATGTCCCACTTACGTACACTGAAGTCCGAGGCTCTGCATACAATCGGTCAATTGTCTCAGGACGAGCACCGCGTCGTTCCAGTTTCCGGGTTACTGTCATCAGCAGACTTGTTTCAACACCTTCTGCTTCTGCCACCTTCTGCTGCTAGAACATGTACTCGCGAAAACCATAATATAACTTCACTTGTTAACTGATAAAATTAACAAATATCTCCATGCCTCTACAGAATGTTTGTGGGAGTTATAGCAGGGCGCCAGTCACCACTGGTGGGTCGCGCAGTCTTCATAGTGTTGTAATTTTAATAATCATTGGCATGTAAACAAGAAATATAAAGGCCCTAAAATACTATCTTTAGGCACACTAAAAGCACTTACTTTCTAGTCAGATGCAGCATATTTGCAGCATTTCCTGCTACATACCTTGTTGATCGAGAGGTGGTACAGTGCACAGACCACCTTTGGGAGTTTATAGTGTGGCGTCTGGCGTCGCTGGTGGGTCACTTCGACTTGATGTTGATGAAGTTTTAATAACCAGAAACTTGTGAACATGAAATAGCGTGGCCCTAAAGCAGATCCATGGGGGATAACACAGGCACTTACTTCCTCTTCATATGAACCACTTTCCAAAATTTCTTACATCACTTGTTGTTCGATTGCCCGTATCTGAAAATATGCTGTGAGTGATCAGGCACAGTTGTATGTGGACTACCTGTGGGAGATCCTAGTGGAGTGCCCAGTACCACTGGTGGATCACACCGGATTCACGGTTTTGCACTTTTAATAAGCACCAGTGTGAAAATAAGAAATAGTAAGGGTGTAAAACAGAACCTTCGGGAACGGCATCGATACTTATTTTGCAGTCAGATGAACCAGTCTGCAGCATTTCTAGCAACATTATTTGCTCCTTGACCACCTGTATCTGGAGTTGTGTTGAACTGTAGCATATATACCACCTGTAGGACTTAGTGGGGCTGCCCAACGCCACTGGTGGGTGAAGCCATATTCATGGTGTTGCAAGAAATACCTAGGTATTTGGGGGATACCAGAGACACTTATTTTCTGGTCAGATGAACCATTTTGCACAACTTATTATGACATCCCTTGATGCTCGATCACCTGTATCTTGAAATGTACTGTGTGTGGGCTTGAATTTCATAGAGTGGCGATAGGCCCGCCATGTTTGAGGCAAATTGAACTGCCGTCCGCCATGTTATTTGCGGTATCGGCTCACAGCTGGTATGACACACCCACTTGGGAATTTTACCTAATTACAGTTCCACGTTTTAAATAATGATTGACTATTGATACGGATGTACATCAAGTTTCGTCAGACTTTTTCGAAGCTGCGAATTGACGAATCTCATAGTAAATTTCCTAAGAATGCGGTAATAAATTATCGCGAACCTGTCAGTAATACAGTTCCAGTCCGAAGTATACCAGTTACCTGAGGTTTTCAATTACAACGAAGGTGCCGTTGCAAAAATATGTGTGTTGATTTTAATGCAAGTACATGGTCTGAACGAGTTGTGAAACAGTGAACAGTAATCGTTATGGCGAACAATCATGACCAATGATTTGCATCTGCTGTTAATGTGTTGTAACAACTGCTTTCATAAAGTCTAGTATACATTTATCTTGTGTTTACTAAACATGTTAACTCTACAAACTTGAAAAATTGCTGTTGCAAACTTCACTTGACGAAATTTCAATACAAAGACGAAAGCGACAACAAAATACTGCAGTAGAAATGTGCGTAGGTCATCTCCCACAAAAACAATCCACATCGAAGTAAGGTGTCGTTAATAACTTTCTTTGTTGCCATGCTGAAACAAGTACGTATGCTACGTGAAATTTGAATACAAAGACAACAGAACATTGCAATAAAAATGCGCCTTGGTCAGTTGTCACAAAAACATTCCACCCCAAAATAACGAATCATTAACAACCTTCGTTGTTGCCACGCTGAAATAAGTACATATTTGTTCCAAAGAACACAGAAATTACAAGTGAAAAAATTCTGGCTGTTACTACTTTTCGCACTTTGTACTGGTTGCATGTCAAACATGCTTGATCAAGTATTGTCGACAATCAGTGAAAATATTTTTAATGAAGGTGTAAACACTCAAAAGTGTTGTTTCATTAACTACAGGAGCGACATAAGAAGAAATATCTCAAGAACCCAACAACACTATGTAGAAAACTGAACATTTTTATGGTGTTTACTTCAAAGGAATTGCAGGATACACTCTTGCCAATAGTCAAGAATTTTGTGTTGTATAAACAGACTGAGATCAAACAAGGCAAAACATTTCGTGTTCTTGCATGAATTAAGCATTTAAATGCTTGAACACACTATAGGCATATTCGTCAGGAAAAATAGTACAGACCGTACACCCTACATGTAATATACACTAAATACAGCACTTCAAGCTCAACAACGACATACGATAGACAGACTCCTCTCAGGTGTGTTGACCACCGAAAACATGGCGGCCGAGTTTAAGCTGCCTTCAAGATCCGGGCACTCAGAGGGTGGGCTTGTTGGTAGTTGGGAGCTCCAACGTTAGGCCGGTGATGGAGCCCCTTAGGAAAATGGCTGCTAGAGAGGGGAAGAAATCCAATGTGCACTCCGTGTGCATACCGGGTGGAATCATTCCCGATGTGGAACGGGTCCTTCCGGATGCCATGAAGAGCATAGGGTGCAACAAGCTGCAGGTGGTGGCTCATGTCGGGACCAATGATGTGTGTCGCTTTGGATCGAAAGAGATCCTCTCTGGTTTCGAGCGGCTATCAGAAGCGTTAAAGACTGCCAGTCTTGCTTGCAAGATGAAAGCGGAGCTCACCATCTGCAGCATTGTTGACAGGACTGACTGCGGACCTTTGGTTCAGAGCCAAGTGGAGGGTCTGAATCAGAGGTTCAGACCGTTCTGCGACCGTGTGGGCTGCAGATTCTTCGACTTGCGTCAAAGGGTGGTGGGTTTTCGGGTTCCGCTAAATAGGTCAGGAGTCCACTATACTCAGGAAGCGGCTACACGGGTAGCGGGGGCTGTGTGGCGTGGACTGGGCGGTTTTTTTAGATTAGACGGCCTCGGGAATACACAAAATGGGTTTCAGTCTCAAAGGGGGCAGGTCAGACACAGGAAGAAAGCAAATCTAGAAAACATTGGTATAACAGTTGTAAATTGTCGTATCTGTATTGGGAAAGTTCCAGAGCTCCAAGCGCTGATAGAAAGTACTGGGGCACAAATCGTTATAGGTTCTGAAAGCTGGCTGACTCCTGAGATAAGTTCGGCCGAAATTTTTTCAAAGGGCCAAATGGTCTTCAGAAAGGATAGAATTAATAAAATAGGGGGTGGAGTGTTTATTGCTGTTACTAACGGTTTATCCTGCAGCTAAATTGAGACAGATACTTCCTGTGAGTTGGTCTGGGAATAAATTAATAATTGGATCTTTTTATCGGCCCCCTGACTCAGACGATGCGGTTGTCGAAATGTTCAAAGAAAGCTTGAATCACATTTCAAATAGGTATTCGAAGCATACTGTTATAATCGGTGGAGACTTTAATTTACCCTCGACATGTTGGCATAATTACGTATTCAAAACCGGCGGCAAATATAAAACATCGCCCGAACTAGTTCTGAATGCTTTTTCTGAAAACTACTTCGAACAGTTAGTTCATGAACCCACTAGAGTAGTAAATGGTTGCGAAAATACCCTTGATCTCCTAGAACAAATAATCCTGAGCTAGTAAAGAGCATCAAAACAGATACAGGGATTAGTGAACATCGAGTTGTAGTAGCGAGACTGAATGTCGAAATGCCCAAATGCACCAAAAATAAACGAAAAATATGTCTATTCAATACAGCAGATAAAAATTCGCTTCATGCTTTCCAGATTGATAGTCTCCAGTCTTTCAAAACTAAAAATGCGAGTGTAGATCAGTTGTGGCTTACTTTCAAAGACATAATATCAGTAGCAATCGAGAGATTTATACCAAATAAATTAATAAAAGAGGGGGCTGACCCCCCGTGGTACACAAAACAGGTCAGATCACTGTTGCAGAAACAAAGAAAAACGCATGCAAAATTTAAAAAGAGACAGAATCCACAAGACTGGCAATATTTTACTGGAACTCGCAACCGAGTGCGGACTTTAATGCGAGAAGCCTATAGTAGTTACCACAACAAAATCCTGTCTCGTAATCTTGCAGAAAATGCAAAGAAATTCTGGTCATATGTGAAGTACACTAGTGGCAAAACACAAATAATACCTTCACTACGCGATAGCAATGGTAATACTACCGATGACAGTACTGCTAAGGCAGAATTACTAAACACAGCTTTCCGAAATTCTTTCACCAAAGAAGACGAAGTGAACACTCCAGTATTCAATCCAAGAACAGCTGCCAGCATGCGAAACTTAGAAGTAGATGTTCCTGGAGTAGTAAAACAACTTAAGTCACTAAACAAAAATAAATCTTCCGAGCCAGATTGTATACCAACTAGACTCCTCTCAGAGTATGCTGATGCAATAGCTCCGTACTTAGCTATAATTTACAACCGATCACTCAGCGAAATATCCGTACCCAAAGACTGAAAAGTTGCCCAAGTTTCTCCAATATTCAAGAAAGGCAATTGGAGTGATCCCCAAAATTACAGGCCTATCTCATTGACGTCGATTTGCAGTAGGATTTTGGAACATATACTTTGTTCGAATATTATGAACTACCTCGAAGAGTACGACCTATTAACCAATACTCAACAAGGATTCAGAAAGTATCACTCTTGCGAAACACAGCTTGCTCTTTATTCACATTAATTGTTAAGTGCCATCGACAAGGGATCTCAAATCGATTCCATATTTCTGGATTTCAGGAAGGCTTTTAACACTGTACCCCACAAGCGGCTTCTTATGAAATTGCGTGCTTATGGAATATCTTCCCAATTGTGCGATTGGATTCACGATTTCCTATCAGAAAGAACACAGTTCGTTGTAATTGACGGTAAGTCATCGAGTAAAACAGAAGTGATATCTGGCGTTCCACAGGGAAGCGTTATAGGTCCCCTACTCTTCCTCCTGTTTATAAACGATTTAGGAGACAATCTGAATAGCTCTCTTAGACTGTTCGCAGATGATGATGTCGTTTATCGGTTAGTGAAGTCAATTGAGGATCAAAAGCAACTGCAAAGCGGTTTAGACAAAATTTGTGCATGGTGCGAAAATTGGCAATTGACACTAAATAAAGAAAAGTGTGAAGTAATACACATGACCACTAAAAGAAATCCGCTGAACTTCAATTACGCGATAAATCAGTCAAACCTTAAGGTCGTAGATTCTACCAAATACCTAAGAGTTACAATTACGAACAACTTTGACTGGAGAGAACACATAGAAAATATTCTGGGAAAGGCGATCCAAAGGTTACGTTTCATCGGCAGAACGCTTCGAAGATGCACCAGCTCCACCAAAGAGACTTGCTACATCACACTTGTGCGTCCTCTCCTGGAGTACTGTTGCCCCTTGTGGGACCTCATCAGGTGGGACTGACGGAAGACATTGAGAAGGTTCAGAGAAGGGCAGCTCGTTTTGTTTTATCACGATACGGGGGGGAAAGCGTCACGGAAATGTTGCACGAATTGGGGTGGAAATCATTAAAAGAAAGACGTTATTCATTGCGGCGTGATCTGTTTGCGAAGTTTCAATCACCGACTTTTACTTCTGAATGTGAAAATATTTTGCTAGCACCCACCTACTTAGGGAAACATGACCATCCCAGTAAAATAAGAGAAATCAGATCGAAAACGGAACGATTTAGGTGTTCTTTCTTCCTGCGCGCTATTAGAGAATGGAACGGTAGAGAAAAGTTATGAAAGTGGTTAATAAACCCTCTGCCAGGCACTTGAATGTGATTTGCAGAGTATCTATGTAGATGTAGATGAGGATGCCGCAAAGAGCGCTGTAGCTCGTGTGTTAGACTCTGGCTTGTTGACCACCTGTAGGAGTTCGTAGTGGAGTGGCCAGCACCAGTGTTCGATCGCACTGTCTTCATAATGCTGCAACTTTAATAGACAGCAACCAGAAATAGCTAGGCCCTAAAATAGGACCTTGGGGGATACGACAGGCGATTATTATCTAGTCGGATGGACTGTTTGTTGTCGTTGGGCTGGCTATAGCTGGTGGTGTGCGTGCAGGTGCTGCGGCACGCGGACCGGCTGTGGGAGTTCCTGGTGGGTCGTCCGGCGCCGCTGGTGGGCGCCCGCGAGCGCGTGCGCCAGCTGTCGGAGGCGAGCCGCATCGTGGCGGCGGCGCGGCTGCGCGGCCTCAGGCCTCCAGAGGCGGCCACCCCGGCGGCCCTGGAGGTGCGCGCCTGCCGCCTGCTGGGCGCGCCGCTGCCGCCAGACTACCAGCCGCCGACAGCCACCAAGCGCCGCGCCAAGCCGCTAGACCTCATCGATCACAAGTGAGCAGGGGCCGACACACGCTACTAACGACTGTATTTCTTGACGAGGTTCGGTATTGTCCACCTGTACTTTGCTGTAATTGGGCACTGGAACGATACGACAGAGTTCATGCTTCTCACTACGGATCTATGTCACTCACCTTCCGACAGCCAGTGAGCCTTCGGTAGTGGTCGATAATGTGTGTAGCCACCTTCTCTTCGACGTGAAAGCACACTGGCGCTATGCAGATTAGATTAGATTGCACACGCGTCAGGGTCTCTACCGATAGATGGCGCCACCATACCCGTAGTTGCGTGGTGCCACCTTACACTTAGGCAAAGATAGTCGCACTGCCACTGATGGGCATAGCATGAGTAAATGTTCAATGAAAGAATTAGGGATAAGACAGCAAGAACAGGGAAGGAGGGGAGAGGGGGAATTCCACAATTTTGGAGGACAGCTGCCTTTTTAATTGTAATTTTAAAACAGCAAAAAAAATTAATAGTTTCAATGGCATTCTGATGACAGTTTCCCCATTTTTGGCCAAGAGACTGTTACTGAACTAAGACATAGACAAATATGTGTCTCTTATCTTTATGGGAAATTTACTCTACTGGCCATTGAAATTGCTACACCAAGAAGAAATGCAGATGATAAACGAGTATTCATTGGACAAATATATTATACTAGATCTGACATGTGATTACATTTACACGCAATTTGGGTACATAGATCCTGAGAAATGAGTACCCACAACAACCACCTCTGGCTTTAATAACAGCCTTGATACGCCTGGGCATTGAGTCAAACAGAGCTTGGATGGCGTGTACAGGTACAGATGCCCATGCAGCTTCAACACGATACCACAGTTCAAGAGTAGTGACTGGCGTATTGTGACGAGCCTGTTGCTCGGCCACCATTGCCCAGACGTTTTCAGTTGGTGAGAGATCTGGAGAATGTGCAGGCCAGGACAGCTGTCGAACATTTTCCGTATCCAGAAAGTCCCGTACAGGACCTGCAACATGCGGTCGTGCATTATCCTGCAGAAATGTAGGGATGCAGGGATCGAATGAAGGGTACAGCCACGGGCCGTAACACATCTGAAATGAAACGGTCATTGTTCAAAATGTCGTCGATGCGAACAAGAGGTGACCGAGACGTGTAACCAATGGCACTCCATAAAACACGCCGGGTGATACGCCAGTATGGCGATGACGAATACACGCTTCCAATATGCGTCCACCGCGATGTCGCCAAACACGGATGCGACCATCATGATGCTGTAAACAGAACCTGAATTCATCCGAAAAAAATGACGTTTAGTCATTCGTGCACCCAGGTTCGTCGTTGCAGGTGCTCCTGTCTGTGATGCAGCATCAAAGGTAACATATGGAATATACCGAGGAGACAAAAGTCTCCTGTGTCGTATGCAATCACTTCCTGCTCGCGAAGTACACAATCTCGACATGGTACGGCAACAACAAGTCACTGGAGGACCCCTGAAGGAATACAGAGGCATGATGCTTCTATAGCCGCCAATTGCACTGCTGGCCATTAAAATTGCCACACCAAGAAGAAATGCAGATGGTAAAGGGGTGTTAATTGGACAAATATATTATACTAGAACTGACATGTCATTATATTTTCACGCAATTTGGGTGCATACATCCTGAGAAATCAGTATCCAGAACAACCACCTCTGGCCGTAATAACGGCCTTGATACGCCTGGACATTCAGTCAAACAGAGCTTGGATGGCGTGTACAGGTACAGATGCAGCTTCAACACGATACCACAGTTCAAGAGTAGTGACTGGCGTAATGTGACGAGCCAGTTGCTCGACCACCATTGCCCAGACGTTTTCAGTTGGTCAGAGATCTGGAGAATGTGCTGGCCAGGGCAGCAGTCGAACATTTTCCGTATCCAGAAAGGCCCGTACAGGACCTGCAACATGCGGTTGTGCATTATCCTGCTGTAATACCTAGTAACCGATGGATCTCGTCCACAGTGATTTTGCGGTTGTCCAAGATTATAAAGCATTGACTTCCGTAATCATTTCTGGTGTGAGGACACGATGAACCTTTCCAGGAGGAGCATCGTCTTCCAGTGCCTCGCGCCCCTCAAGGAATCCACAGAACTTGAAGTACGCAGAGTGCACTCACAGTACACAGCCTTCATTCGTCGATACATTTGACGGCCTCCGCCACCATAAATCGAATCACTCCTCGTAGTTCCTGCTTACTCACCTGCGTGCTCGGTAATGGTCGATAACGTGTGTAGCCACCTTCTCTTCGGCGTGAAACCACACTGGCGCTATGCAGATTAGATTAGATTGCACACGCGTCAGGCTCTCTACGGACAGATGGTGCCATCATACCCGTAGTTGCGTGTTGCCACCTTAC
The DNA here is from genome assembly GCA_026315105.1 of Locusta migratoria. NCBI lineage: Eukaryota > Metazoa > Arthropoda > Insecta > Orthoptera > Acrididae > Locusta > Locusta migratoria. The sequence continues at coordinate 331,320,931 of CM048745.1, forward strand.
GTGTTAGGCAAAGTTAGTCGCACTGACCCGCCTTCATTTAAATTAACCTAATATAATAACAACACTTTAAAAATTATTGTCTTAACAACCAGTATACTCATAATTTTATGTCTGTATCGTACGATAACAACCACAGATCGAATGATGTCACCGAGGAGAATACTGATGACAGAATTGATGTCTGGTATTCGTTTAAGAATTCCAGCACAATATTCATCTGTTTTTGGTGTTTATGTTCAAAGTAGAATGAGAAGCGTTAAGTATCCTTCATAAACAAATTTCTCAGCTTTAACGTTAGAAGAGAAGTGAAACCGCAGTCATTTTAGGCGCCACTGGTGGTCATAGCATGAGCAACGGTTCAATGAAAGAATGAGGGATAAGACAGCGAAAACAGGAAAGTAGGGGAGAGGAGGAATTCCACAAGCTTGGAGAACAGCTGCATTTTAACTATAAATTTAAAACAGCAAAAATTTTAACATTTTCAATAGTATCCTGCTGGCAGTTTCCCCGTTTTTGACCAAGAGACAGTTACTGAACTAATAACATAGACAAATATGTGTCTCTTATCTTTATGGGAAATTTACTCTACTGGCCATTAAAATTGTTACACCAAGAAGAACTGCAAATCATAAACGGGTATTCATTGGGCAAATATATTATACTAGAACTGACATGTGATCACATTTTCACACAATTTGGGTGCGTATATCCTGAGAAATCAGTACCCAGAACATCCACCTCTGGCCGTAATAACGGCCTTGTTACGCCTGGACATTGAGACAAACAGAGCTTGGATTGCGTGTACAGGTAGAGATGCCCTTGCAGCTTCAACACGATACCACAGTTCATCAAGAGTAGTGACTGGCGTAATGTGACGAGCCAGTTGCTCGGCCACCATTGACCAGACGTTTTCAATTGGTGAGAGATCTGGAGAATGTACTGGCCAGGGCGGCAGTCCAACATTTTCCGTATCCAGAAAGGCCCGTACAGGACCTGCAACATGCGTTCGTGCATTATCCTGCTGAAATGTAGGGTTTCGCAGGGATCGTATGAAGGGTAGAGCCACGGGTCGTAACACAAAATTAATGAAATATAGCGGCCACTGTTCAAAGTGCCGTTGATGCGAACAAGAGGTGATCTAGACGTGTAACCAATGGCACCCCATACCATCACAACGGGTGATAGCCAGTATGGCGATGACGAATACACGCTTCCAATGTGCGTTTACCGCGATGTCGCCAAACACGGATGCGACCATCATAATGCTGTAAACAGAACCTGGATTTATCCGAAAAAATGACTTTTGCCATTCGTATTTACATCAAATACTGATGTACTCTTCATTCTCATCAGGTAGCTCTCCAACATCAGATTCCTCATCCAGTTTCTGTTTGAAGACATTCTTGTAGAATGTAAGTTCATTAGTGTCCATCCAATGAGATCTGTAGCGATTCTGTAGAAGGAGTGTCACGTCTTAATTTCTTCTGCTTTTACCGTAATGCCTTTAGGTACCTCTGTTGGTTTTACTTCCATTCAAGATTTACCCTTCTTGCAGATACTTTTGGCGATTCCTGTTTCAGTGCTATAGCTTTATTCACATTGAACAGTAAGAGCACTCTGACCTTTTTCAGTTAATATTCGTTTTCAAGGCCTGAAGTAAAAATGCCATGCAGAGGGAGGTTTCATGATATCTTTAAGAGAGGTCTTCCAATCAGAAACATGTACGTATGATCCAAATTTGTAAATAGTGCCAAAGTTTCCGATAATGTCGTAATAATCTCTGGCATTCATTCAAGATATTGCTTTTTGAGCGTACTTCCTTTTCAAAGCGGCCAAATATGAAATCGGGAGGAATATATGAATGGCCGACAAATGGAATAATAAGGTTTATATCTTTCACATTTGGTGGAGAATTTTGGGCAAAGCAAGTACAAAGGATATCAGACATTACTTGATTTACTTCTTTTTTTTATTTTTATTTATTTATTTATTTTATTTATTTATTTATTTATTTTGTCCTCTACAATCATCGGTTAGTAGCTTCAGTGAAGTTTGGAAACTGAAAGTTCACTTTTTAAATACTGCCTGTGAAATGTTTTTGCCCGACAATAATGTTTCTGAATTGATTTTAGTGATTCAATGAACTCTTTTACACATTTCCTTCTAGAGCGAGATCTTGTGTCACACCTCTCATGTCGTTGGTAGTTGCACCAGTCTTTAGGAACTGTTTACACAGATCCAGAAACGCCCTCGCCTATCCCCAAGTGTATCAAGGAATACTTTCTTAGAGAGTCGGAGTCTCCGAAGTCGTCCATTGTTTAGCTTTGGAATGAAGTATTCAGTAGTTACTTTCATGTTCTTTATTCCTTTCGATGATCTTCTCCGACTTACTGGAGCGGGGGCTGTATGCTTAATAATAAAGTCATTCTGCGTCTGCCTGTCAGCTGCATCATATAAATTCTTCTCACTTGTTGCATCGAGAGTAGTCCACATTTGTAAGGTTCTTTTCCCTTATGCTTGCATGAAGGCACTGTTGGAAATCCCTTGCTAGGATATCTGGAAAGCTAAATGCATCGAACATAGATACCTTACACATTTCGTTGGAACATGAATGTTATTTTTTTAAAATCGAGAAAACATTTGTTAAAAATAAAGATAAGTAGTACCTTACCTCATTTTCTTTTCCACATTTTTTTCCTTCTCCTGTTGCTTTTTCCGCGGTTTCCCTCTCTGGGCTGTTATAATACTGTCGCTGGATATTGCTGCAACTTCACTATCCAGAGTTTTATGCATCATATTGCTTCAAAAGAGGAAACACAACAAGTTAAGTTGAGCTCAACAACCATATATTACTCAATAATGGTTCTTCGCGCCCAAATCCAAAGTAACAGGTATACCAGTATGAAAAAAATACAACAGAGGAAGCTCAGAAGATGCTAACGTTTAAAATGTATTCTGAAAACCACTTGACAAGTATATGGAAATAAAGGGCTTTGGAAATGTACGTTTTTAAGGCATTAAATATGCATGGCATAGGTGTAGCCAGTATTTGACTTTGGGAGGGGTTTTCAATGAATGGTCAATGTAACTAGATGGACTGGTTTCGATACTTCATTAGCACCATCCTCAGGACCCCACTATGTAATTCTTGTAAGTTATAGTACATTCAAAAGGAATGTCCGTTATTTCCGGTATCCGTAAATTTCTTGTGTCCATGTATTACAGGTATCAAACGACAACTAATCTAGGACGGAAAACCGGTCGCTTTATTAATTTAAAAAATAAAACTCAGTTCCTGGATTTTTTCCAATCTAAGCCTATTTTTTGTATCATCTTTGGCTTCCTAGGGCTTATGTTGAGGCTCCTATTTCTGGTAGAATAATTCTTGCAGAGATTTTATAGAAGGTGCAGGTCATCTTATTTCCGTGCTTGCTATAATAAAGTGGAGAGGAATTTCGCCTTATGTAAGGCACCGTTTATGTTCTATTTTTATAGGAGATTAAAAGGTTTCTTGCATAAAAAGGAATTCCTCCCCAGTTAAAAAAATGTTGTCGCCATCCAGTAGTCTCACTGACACAAATATGGCTGGCTTGCAATCTGTAAAGGGTTATTGAATGCTAAGATCTCTAAAGGACAGTGATTCACCGAGATCATTTTCAGTTTCTACTCAGAATCTCCGACAGAATTAGTCCCCCTCTTCACCACAATTTGCCGCGGTTACCTTGAACAAGGAATTGTTCCTAACGACTGGAAAACAGCAACTCACAATTCATACACAAGTTGCAGTGAAATTAAAACAACAAAGCTGGGAATAACTAATTTTTTACAGTTACACTCTTAATACATTTATCGCATTGTGAGAAGAGAGGGCCAATTTCGGGAGGGGTTTGAACCCCCGAACCTCACCCCCCCCCCCCTCTGGCTATGCCCACGATGCATTGGATATAATAGTTTTAGGCCTGTATTGCTGTCGGGATTTAGCGACTTCTGGAACCGCAGCCATCATGGATATATAATATCAGTTCTAGGAACTTGATTTCTTTTCTGGGTGTGCAGATCGAAATACACTCTTCAGACATACACAAAAGTTAATATTAAAAACAAATGGTTTTCTAAATGGGCGACTCAACTATAGACTTTAGTAGGTTAATGTGATTCCTTAATTTCTCCTGGCGAATAACAACTTCGAAAAACTTACGGGTATGCTTCCAGGTACCAAAATTGACGTTTGTTGTGTGGCCTCATGGTAGTGAGAACCAGATGTTTTTTTTTTTTTTTTTTTTTTTTTTTTTTTTTTTTTTTTTTTTTTATTTTTTTTTTTTTTTTGGAACGTCTAAATTCAATCCACCCCAACATCCGTTTCACAATGGAAGTGGAAAAGAATGGTTGTCTTCCCTTCCTTGATGTGTTGGTCAGGAGAAGGCAGATGGTACGTTGGGACAGTGCTGCTTATAGGAAGCCAACGCATACTGATTTGTATTTGCAAGCTGATAGTTGTCACCACCCAGCTCAACGTCAAGGGGTTCTTCGAACCTTAGTGCATAGGGCTCACGTCATTTCTGACCCGGAAAGTTTGCCCACTGAGCTGTCTCATCTGGAGGTAACTTTTCGACAAAATGGCTATGGTGAAGGGCAGATTAAAAGAACGTTGCGCTATCGACTACATGTGCAACGAGCTAGTGATCATAAAAAAGAGTCGGCACCACGTCAGTTGCCTTTCTGCCATACGTTAGTAGCACTTCCAATAAGATTGGTCGCATTTTGCGTAAAACAATGTAAAATGTGTGTTTCGTCCACCTTCTAAAATTAAGGCACTGTTGGGATCCGTTAAGGAAGATCTTGGTTTGCGCAAGGCGGGTGTCTACCGATCCCATGTAGCTGTGGTATGTCATATGTTGGTCAAACTATTAGGACTGTTGAGAACCGTTGTATTGAGCATAAACGTCACACACGTTTACAACAGCCAAACAAATCTGCTGTGGCTAAACATTGTCTTGACACAGGTCACCATGTGATCTACAACAAAACGGAAATTCTGTCATGCACTTCCAGCTACTGGGACTGTGTTATCAAGGAAGCGATAGAAATGAAACTAGGTGACGACCTTATGAATAGGGATGGAGGGTTCTGCTTAAATTCCGCTTGGGATCCTGCTCTCTCACTTGTCGAGAAACAGAGGGACAAAACTAATCCGACCTCATCCGTCGAGAGCTGATGTTTATTATCGATATCCTGACCGGTTTCATCTTTGGTCGTGTCGGCGCTGTGTGCTTTCTTACTCGGTGTGTGTTGTCTTTACTGTTTACTCATTGATAACCGAGATTTTAAAGATCGTTGCACATTGCTACTAAAAATAATGAGAATTAAGTTAAAGGAACTATTACTAAATCACTGCTTCTATTCTGTTCAGGAATTTCTGGAGACAAAATTCTAAGTTATATCTGTGAACTGATATGTTATAGTTATAAGATTTACACGTAATGTCTTATTTGTATGTACTCTACTTTGCAACAAAATGTCCTGTGCTAAACTTAAACATTAATCTATTATGGTAACTTTGCAATCCTGTGGATTACACTTCTAATGTAATATGTTTCAGCTATAAGAATTTGCCTACTAAATTATCCATTATAATTTAAAGAACTACTATTTTCTTCTTATAAATATCTTGATTAATTTAAACAAGTACTGTACTTCTTCTGCTTATAATTAATTTGCTTATATTTTTCTGACATGTGAAGTCTGTAACTCCATGTCCTTGTACTAATGTAATATGTTATAGCTAAAAGAATTTGTATACTAAATTATCCATGATATATTGTTCTGCCATGTGAAATCTGTAACTCCATGTTCTTGTACTAATGTAATATGTTATAGCTAATAAGAATTTTCATACTAAATTATTCATGATAATTTTAAGAACTAATATTTTCACCTTATAGATACGAGGCGCGTCCAGAAAGGAAGTTCCGTTCCAATTTATCTCCACTGCAGCGCTGCGATTGCAGTTCTGCACATGCGCTGTAGACATGTATCATGGAGAAGAACGTGCGTCATTTGTAGATCGCTGTCAGTTCCGTACGCTTTGTTGTGCTTGATTGAAATGTCGGCGATGATTGAAAATCCCGCCGCCTGTAAAATCAGGTCGATGATTCGGTTTCTGAATGCGAGGAAAGTGAAACCAAGTGAAATTTATCGGCAAATTTGCGATTTTTCGGACCAAATTCGATGAGTGATTCGAAGATGAGAAGATGGGTCTGATAGTTCAATGGCGGCCGTAGTGATGTGCACGATGAAGAACGAAGTGGGCGTCTATAGAACGAAGTGGGCGTCTATCTTTGGTTACAGAAGAACTGGTTCACGCGATTGATGACAAGATCCAGGAAAACCGTAGGTTTACAATTAGTACTCTCGCTATGGACTTCCCCCAAATTTCACAATCACTGATGCATGAAATGGTTGAAGACACCGGCGGCAGATTTCTATGTTCAAATGTTTGTAAATCTATTGGACCAAACTGCGTGGTCATCAGTCCGTAGCTTACAAACTACTTAAACTAAGATAAACTAAGCAGGGAGGGCTCGAACCTCCACGGCGAGCAACCGTGCGCTCCGCAGCGAGACGCTTTAGACCGCTCGGCTACTCCACCGCGGCAAATTTCTATGAAGAAGGTATACAAAACCTGGTGGCACGCTATGACAAATACCTGCAAAATTTCGGCAGTTATGTGGAAAAGTAGTTTAAGAGTTGTAGAATGTTGTGCAATAAAAATTTCTTCTGTATCTTTGTACAGTTTCATTTTATTACCAAACGGAACTTACTTTTTGGGCGCGCCTCGTATTTTCATTAAGGTAAACAGTTACCGTTATTTTTCTGGCTATAATTATTTTTGCATATATTTTTGTGTTTATAATTATTCTGCATATATTTTTCTGCCATGTGTAAGTCGGTAAGTCATCGAGTAAAACAGATGTGATATCTGGCGTTCCACAGGGAAGCGTTATAGGTCCCCTACTCTTCCTCGTGTTTATAAACGATTTAGGAGACAATCTGAATACCTCCCTTAGATTGTTCGCGGATGATGCTGTCGTTTATCGGTTAGTGAAGTCAACAGAGGATCAAAAGCAACTGCAAAGCGATTTAGACAAAATTTCTGCATGGTGCGAAAATTGGCAATTGACACTAAATAAAGAGAAGTGTGAAGTAATACACATGACCACTAAAAGAAATCCGCTGAACTTCAATTACGCGATAAATCAGTCAAACCTTAAGGTCGTAGATTCTACCAAATACCTAGGAGTTACAATTACGAACAACTTTGACTGGAGAGAACACATAGAAAATATTGTGGGGAAGGCGAACCAAAGGTTACGTTTCATCGGCAGAACGCTTCGAAGATGCACCAGCTCCACCAAAGAGACTGGCTATATCACACTTGTGCGTCCTCTCCTGGAGTACTGTTGCCCCTTGTGAGACCGTCACCAGGTGGGACTGACGGAAGACATTGAGAAGGTTCAGGGAAGGGCAGCTCGTTTTGTTTTATCACGTTACGGGGGGGGGGGAGCGTCACGGAAATGTTGCATGAATCGGGGTGCAAATCATTAAAATAAAGACGTTATTCATTGCGGCGTGATCTGTTTGCGAAGTTTCAATCGCCGACTTTTCGTTCTGAATGTGAAAATATTTTTCTAGCACCCACCTACTTAGGGAGACATGACATCCCAATAAAATAAAAGAATATCGAAAACGGAACGATTTAGGTGTTCTTTCTTCCCGCGCGCTATTAGAGAATGGAACGGTAGAGAAAAGTTATGAAAGTGGTTAATAAACCCTCTGCCAGGCACTTGAATGTGATTTGCAGAGTATATATGTAGATGTAGATCTATGTAGATGTAAGAAAGTCTGTAACTCCATGTCCTTAGCCTTAATTTAATTTTTATAGCACTATTTGCCTTATTGTACAAAGTACAAAAGTGTTTTATTCTTAGTGACTAGTCCTATATCATTGTGTGCTCTACTGTACAAATGTTTGATCTACAGAACAAATAAAAGAAACAGACAAAACTGCAGTTTCTTCTTGAAAATGGCAGGGTGGTCTCCTGCCGAAATATCGGCCGTTTTGGTACCTGGCAGCATACCCGTAAATTTTTCGATGTAGTAGGCAGTGGCGGCTGGTGATAATGTGCTAATGTGCTGCAGCACACTGTAAATATATTACTAAAATTATGCCATTTCTCTTCGAATGCAAGCGAGAAATCGCTATAAAATTACATCCTTTCTCTTGGAATACCAGCCAGATATCACAATAAAATTATGCCAATTCCCTTCCAATGCGTATTAGAATGGTATTAATAGGGATGAAAACGCATTTTGGAGCGCTCTCGCCGCGATAGCTGGAAAGCAGCTCCGTGTGCTGAAGTGGGATTCAGCCTCGCTGGTACGTGCGCAGAGGCGGCGCAGTCGTCTGTTCACTAGTGCGCATCGCAGACGTGACGTCAGGCCTGGCGACTCGTGTGTGCTGAGACCGACTGCAGCACCATATCAATATTTCTCTTCGCGCTGCGTGTAACGGCTGCGGAAGAATAGTATATGACGAATATTGCGGCATACAGAATCAAATAGCGCGCTGGTCAGACGTCTTGCGCGTTGCCTCTCAAACTTACTTGTGTGAGGCTCGTATTCAAATACCTCTGAGTCTAAATTTTTCATTTCTGTAAATAAAATTAATATTTTTAAACGTTATATTTACTACCTCAGTGAATACATGCAGATGGCAGTGCTGTTAAAAATTACCCTGAAGGTGTTACTGTCAGTACAGTATTAATTGGTATTTAATTAAAGGCAATCATACTAAGGTTGACGTGTTTGACGTAAAACTTCAATCTCAAACATTAGTAATGTTTAGCCAACATGCGAGTGAAACTGTGCTTTTCAGCCAAGCAGTTTCATTGGTCGTTTGTGTAGAACGCAGATGACGTGGTGGGGATGTTGCTAAGCTCCGTTATTTCCATTGTCAGTCACGCTTTGTGCATTGGCTGAAGAAGTGTTTCGCGGTGTATTTCTTCGTGAAAGTGCGCGTCACGTACTGTGCGAGCAACATGGAGAATTCTGTCGATGATCTGCTACAGAGGCCATTTTCCAATAGACCTTTGGAAGAGAAACTGAAAGAGTTAGGTAGACCTACTCCAGTTTTAAATCTCAGTCAAAAGGCTATAGGAGGTGGCAAGAAAAGTGAGTACACTAGGAAATTTAGAACGAAAGTGTATGAAAACAGTTGGAATTGCGGATGTGACATTCGCAATGCACTTTTTTTTCCATGTTTGTTGTTTGGGAACAGTGATGCGTGGAGTACCGGGGGAGTGAAAGACCTCGTACATCTTAATGCATTAATAAAAAAACATAAAGGAAATCATAAACATAAATAACATACTTGAATGCAAACGTAGGCTTCCGCGGCTGTTGTCACTATCAATGAAATTCTTCCGGGTATGAAACCGCGTCGTCATTTTATAAATTCCACCGACGTTTCGGCCACTACAGGCAGAACTACGACATCTCAGATCCACCTTTGCGGCTAATGGATACGGACTGGGCGAGATATATAAAACAATGTCCAGGAGGAATGAAAGCAATACAGGGGAGCAGGAGGAAGCACAAAGCATCGCCCTATTACCTTGCGTGCAGGGCGTCATTGAGCGTGTGGGCAAGGTTCTACGATGGGCAGGCATGAAGCCAGTCTTCCGCAGCACCAATAAGACCAAGGATTTCCTAGGTTCAACTAAGGACGCAGTTGACAAACTGAGCAATGCCGGCGTTTATGAAATAAGCTGCGAGTGTGGTCTGGTTTATGTAGGAGAGACCGGGCGAGCAATCTCCACGAGGCTTTCAGAACATGAAAGATATAACGGCTTGGACAGCACACGAAGTCAGCGGTTTCTGAGCATCACAATCAGTGCGGAAAACAGTTATCTTTCAGCGAGGCCCGCGTGCTGGCGAAACAACCATTCTCAACGAGGAGGAAGATTAGAGAGGCTATAGAAATAGCGAAGCGTCCCGCCAATATGAACAGGGAGGATGGCTACAGGCTGCCGGCGTCTTGGCTGCCAGCAGTCTCAACGCTACGTGACGGCACCGCGCGCGGAATGACTCGCACAGGCGCCCCGGAGACCACAGCGGCCGCGAACACGCAGAGCACCGGCCCGCCGCCGTCTGCGCCAGGCGACAAGTCAACAGCGGTACGCCGCAACCGCCGTCCGGTCTCTCAGGTCCATTCCGCCAATAGCAACTTGTAATGGAAAAGCCAATCGGAAACGTCCATTTTGACCAATAAGGGGGAAGAAGGCAACCCCCAATCACATGGAAAACAAGCCTCTAAAACACCAATCATCATTGCCGCTTTCCACCAATGGCGTGCAATAATATAACCACCAATAAAGGCAAACCAACGTCCCCCTTCCTTTCCCTCATCCGCTGCTATATAAACCCCAAGATAACGTATATTCAGCAGTCAGACACAGGCCCTGATGAAGGCCGCCTGCAACAGTGGCCGCAACGTCGGTGGAATTATATAAAATGACGACGCGGTTTCATATCCGGAAGAATTTTATTGATAACATACTTGAACTTAGTTCATTAGGTAAAGCTAATATCACAACAATTTTAAGTCGTGCTTTTTATTTTAGTATATTTTGTTTCCTGTTTATTTTTGTAATATTGTAGCACACTGGTCAAACTATGTACGAGCCGCCATTGGTAGTAGGACAGTTTGGTTTTCAAAAATTCGTACCGATGACAGTAACACAAAAATATGTTCAGATATAAAACGAAGCAGTTGCGGGACAAATGACGTCCCGTACTTAGAAAATGAGCAGCTCGGTGAGGGCTTGTTGGTGGCGCAGGAAGGTGATAATGAAGCGCGACACGTGGCTGCCGACGACGCGGTGCCCGGCGCTGCAGGCGTGGCTGCTGGCCGACGTGGCGCGCGCGCGCCTGTCGCTCAACGAGTTCTCGCGCGCGGCGCCGCGCGCGCTGCGCAGCTACCACGCGGCCGTGGCGGCGGCGGCCGTGCCCTGGCAGATGCTGGCGCTCGTGCTGCAGGCGCGCGCGCTCGTCTTCCTGCGCGGCCGCGAGGACGCGCGCCTCGCGCTGCTCGAGGCCGCCACCGAGGCCGACGCCATGGGCGACCAGACGCTCGCCAACTTCCTCAGGATCGTAAGTCTCCAGGCCCACACTTGCTTCTTCTCAATCTTTCCTTAACGCTCTAGGTTAGGCGCAAATTGAGACGCGTATAGCACTCGCGCAGTGAAGCGGCGCAGCACGCGTTTTTGTGACCACCGTGTTCTAATGGGGCCGCGCAAATTGGCACGCAGTACGTCGCTGACGCGACCTGCGCTGCGCTGCGTGGCGTTGTGGCCGAGGCACAGTTTCCTGCGGCAGAGCGACGCTCGCACCGTGGGAAAGGCGATGCCGGGAGGGGGAAGCCGTCTGCCATCTGTTTCCTTCGACTACCTGCATACGGAAGTTTCTCATCCAGTAGTGTTTCGATTTTCGCCACATAATCTGTCGATATTTTTGTTACTGTTTTCCAGTTATTTATATCGGTATAGTTTTGCTGCTTTCTTCGCTGTTGGCCAATGCTTAAACAGTCAAATGTATATTAATTAAAATGTTTCTTCTTCTCACAGGGCACACCTGGCTACCTGTCATATACCTGAGAGGCATAATTTACTAACTAGGCTATCTCATAGCCCTAAAAACAAATCTGCTTTGGCAGGATGTCAAATTAAAAGAAGTAAATCTTCAATGCAATATTTTTCAGTAATATGATTATAAAATTATTTTCTATCTAATTAATACACAGGCTAAGTGTTACTCCAACAAAATTGGTAATACTTTTAAATGTGGTTCCACGTACAGGTGAGAGAATTCAGTGTGGATACATACCTTTTTTTTTTTTTAATTGAAATGCAAGTAAATGTATCGGACTCAACTGCGTGGTCATTAGTCCTTAGGATAAAAAGTACTTAAACTAAGGTAAAATAACCTAAGGACAACACAAACAACCATTCCCGAATGGGGACTCGAACCCCCGACAGCGAACGGCCGCGCGCACTGCTGCACGGCGCCCCAGTGACCACGGCTAATCCGCGGCACCTTTTTTTTTTTTCTTTTTTTTTTTTTTAAATTTGTAGACATATTTTCTGGCTACGTTGAAATATATAGTTTGATCCTTATATCACGTTGAGTAACCACTAGCAATAAAAGTGAATTGTCTGGACATAGGGGTTAAATTTATTTAACACCCCTACATTTTGCGTCACGGTGCAGGTGCAAATTCATTTGTAGCTTGTATACATAGTGTTACATATGCTTCTAGCTCGTCATAGATATAAATTCCAGAGTGATACTGAATCATTTCGACATGTTGCTGCATTGAGTTACTCCTAACATGTGTGTTTTTTACATTAGTATTCGTCCTTTGCCACGTAAAAGAAGTCAAGCACATACTACTGTTGCATAATGAGTTACTTTCTGGAAAGATGAGAGGCGTAATAGTTACATTTACTACATTGGGTACATCATGGAAGCACTGTATAGTTTTTTTGTTACTAGTAGTGCATAATAATTTTAAGGATTTTTTAAATATTTTTCTCGGTATATACGCACTATAAGCTAATCGTCATAGTTTTTATAGCTTCAAATAAAAAGTCATGCATTACAGGTTAAGGCAGGTCCACACGTAACGATCTATCTGCGCAAATATATGTGCAAATGTCTGCGCACACCAATCGTTCCGTGTGGACAGGTGTTTAGATCGCTGAAAAATTCTCCTGCCAGCCATCAGCAGTACAGACTAAATTCACACTGACATGCGAATACGCTCTTTTTCGAAGTATACTTATTTTTATAAGTGATGGAGGCAGTGATGGGAAGTTAATTCGACTGTCTAGTGCTTAGTAATAAGTGTAAACAGATTAACTGCCTATAAACATATAGTGCAATACCCCTTATTGCTACTAACCACCTTATAACAGAATTACACTTACTTTAAAGCTGGGTACAGCACTCCAAAGTTATCTTCGTACACGAAAACACACTCACAAAACAGACAATGCGCCGTCACTTTCATACACAAACTCGCAGCGGTACAATATGGCGTAACGACCCCTTTGTCGTCACAGCCAACACTTCTGTGATCATTACAGGTGTTGCCTCACGTTGCAAGTATGACAAACACCACTTGTCCGATGTAAGCCGCCATCCGATATTACCCGACCTTCCCCTAAATACTTCGAAAGACCGTTTTTAGCGCCCTTTGGCTCTCGTACGGGCCTCCAAAACTCGAATGCTATTTTTTTTTTTTTTTTTTTTTGTCCGTGTCCCTCTCGTCAGAAGTTACTTCTTTATAGTAATATATTTATTTATTTGGTTATTTTACCTGACCAGATTAGGGCCATAGGGCCCTCTCTTACATCTGATCAGGAACAACATAAACAAAGGATTTAATTACAAAAAACACTGCATTAATAATATTAAATAATAACAATATATGATAATACTAATAATAATAATGATAATAATAACACAAAAATCAAAGTAATACTAATAATAACAAGAGATATTCACATTTGAATTAAGTGAAAGAGGAGAAGATTGAAAAATGACAGTGCTAATGGATGTGAGGAACTGGAGACATATGAATGGAGATCTCTGCTGGAGAAAGGAAAGGGAAACATTTATGGGGGGAGGAGGAATTGACAACAGTGGGCTACAGAATGGTAAGTGGAGAAAAAGATGGCTATTGTGAACCCTTAGCTGTCTTTTAATATACATACTTCCAAGTGGACGGGCAGCCTCATTTTGTTTTTCCACCGCCGGGGCCTCCGACAACTTTAGTCCGCCACTGAGTGGGGGAAATTTTGTAATGTTTGCAATAATTTTTGCAAGCAGAATGCAAACAAAACGCCAGAGGCGAAAAATTCGGACGAAATGGTTCTTGGCAGTGGCTCCTGAGGTCACAAAATACTATAGACCTGGTCTACAAACTTTATTTATTTATTATTCGTCATTTCTCTCTGAGAGAATTGTATGCAGCTGCTTTCTCTCTATCACTAAATTCTCTACTTTTCTCTTACCTTAAACGATTATGGGTTCGATAAATATCAATTAATTCGGCAGTGATTCTGCAGACCAGATTCTGACGTATGTCGGCCATTCTTGTGAACACACACGACGAAAAACGTCTGCACAGTCTCAAATTTGCAGCGATCTCCTGTACACCAGTTTCATCTTATCTGCACATATGTGATTTGAACACAGAGATTCGAGCAATTTTGCTCAGACATCCATCTCCAACTTCCAGGTTTGCGCACATCTCGTATCTGCGCAAAGCTGCTGTCTACACACAACGATCTGTCAGGTGTTTGCAGACTGATCGTTGCATGTGGATCAGCCTTTAAAACAGAGAGAGAAAGAGAAATATTTCTTTATCTACTGCATAAAGAAATTCGCTATCCCCCTATTTTAGAAATCACGTGTAGTTTGGGGGCCGAAGACATTCAGCTGCCCCTCCCCCCTTTCCTTTCCTTCAAAATCCTAGCTTCGCTATTACCTAGGGATATGCCAGACGTCTCGCTTTTAGCAGGTAGTGGCGTCCTTACAAATAGCCAAAACTATACTGTACTTGAACTGAAATTTACTGATTTCTGATTGATTGTACTAAATTCTTACATTCACAAAATGTTCAGATGAATGTAAATTTATGGGACTTAACTAGAGTGATTATCAGTCCCTATGCTTACATACTACTTAAACGAAACTCACCTAAGGACAACACACACACACACACACACACACACACACACACACACACACACACATACACATGCTTGAGGCAGGACTCGAACCTCCTACGAGGAGCATCCGCATGCTCCACAGCAAGACGCCTTACAGCGGTCAGCTGTACCACCTCAGCTCTGGCATTCTTTTTACTGCGAATTAGGCTGCATCTCAAAGTACAGATCGTAATAAAAATGTTTAAAGCTGTCCTATGTATTGTTGCACGACGACCCGGGTGTAACGAGCTCTACTGGTGTCTACAACTACACCTCATTTCCCTTGGAAACAGTATTAAACAAGGAAAACGTACCTAATATGCAGCTAGTAATATGCACCTAGCATGCAGCCAGTAAAATCTTGTTGTAGCCGTTCATTTATCTCTTGAGTAAAAATTAATAACAAAATGAGGTCCAGATATGCGGTGCCTACAAACTCTGTCGCCACCAAGGCAATCAGAAGTCTTCTCCATTTATATATTCGGCATGAGAGTGAAAACAGTAAAGAAATCATTTCTCACAAAACGTAAATTTTGTAAATTTTTCACTTTGCTTTTTATTAGCCGTTATTACAAAGTCAAGTTGAATACCTGTATACGCTTCTACAGAACTTCCAACATTAACGGAACAACAGCAATAATTTAAACAAAAGATACACACGGAGTTTATACACAAAACAGAGTTTATACATCGTCTATTATGTGAACTCTCTCCACTTTCTCCTAGCATTAACTGTGCAGTGACCGACTGCTTGTCATATCTGCAACAAAAACAGATCGTCGCAGTACTTACTGCATTGCTAGGCTGCTCGTAAGCAAATTAATGCCTTGATAAACTCAAGTCAATGCAGAAGGAAAATGTAGTTTATTTTGTAACACTACAACTATTACGTAATATGCTGACAAAACTTTACACTGAAAAATCATAAATAATTCGCTACTCTCAGTCTGTAAATTATCTTAATCACGAGAATTCAAATGTTCAAATGTTTGTAAAACTTATGGGACTTAACTACGGGGTCATCAGTCCCTAAGCTTACAAACTACTTATGAACTAGCTAAGACTAAAGACGGCACAAATATCCATGCCCGAGGGGGGATTCGAACCCCCGATCGTAGTGGCCGCGCTGACCGTGACTGGAGCGCCTCAGTCACCTCGGCCACCGCGGCCGGCCCATGAGAATTGTCTATCAGTTATTTAACTGCTGCTGACCCTAAAAATATCGTACGCCTCAATACAAAAACACTTCTACGATTCTCATCCCTACATGCAATCGTATTTCAACATTAAAGCCTAAATGTTCAAATGTTTGTAAAGTTACGGGACCTAAATGCAGTGGTCATCGATCCCTAAGCTTACACACTACTTAAAGTATCCTAAGAATATAACACACACACACACACACACACACACACATACCCATACCCATGCCCGAGGGAGGACTCGAACCTCCGACGTGGAACGGCCGCGCGTACCGTATGAAGGCGCGCGATTATTCCGCCGCGGCAATATTAAGGCCTCATGTTATTTCACTTGCACTCTGTTTGGTCCGTAGACCTACTTACATAAATTTCATTAAAACCTGAGTCATGAAACTTTATTCCAACGCGGTCCAGGATCGTAGTCCGAACCATTTAATAATTAATAATTTTAATTAGCAGCAAAATGATGGCCGTCGACTGCAGTTTAGCGACGGTGTTGGAGATGCTGCAGCAGAAGCTAAAATTCAGAAAACGCGTAAAATGTATGTCTGGGTGATCTTAAACCATGAAGAACACGACATCCTGCTTATAATTTCTAGTTAAAATCATACCTGACATTTTACAATAATTTTACACACCTATAATTGTAGTAGTGAGAAGGGGAAAAAATCAAGCTGCTCATAAAGTCAGGGAACACAGAATTATTTATTGCACAAAAACTAAACATTGTACAGATCTTTACCATGATACGTGTTTTCTAAATGAACAGAGTTGCAGATAGTCTGCAGCTATAAATGTTACTATATACAGGGTGTTTCACTAAGTGTGTTTGCCTCTGTAACTTATAAAATAATAGGTGACGGAAAATTTGCGGTACGTCAACACAAGAAATGTTACACTTTCTGCGGAGCTATGAACATAGTTTATTGTATCATTTTCCAAAGAGTTACAACACAAAGATATCATTTTTAAATGTAACAATAGTTTTTTCTATCGTGCATTGGAATCGTTGAAACCAGCTGCGTCCAAATCAATTTAAACTACATTCCTATCACTGTTATTTTGGGAGCTACAACCCTTCAAAGTTTCAGGGGCAGATACTACAAACGCTGCGCATTATGCAATGCGCCTTCTAAATGTGGTGCGGCCGAGTTGTAAGGTCGCCGGTGTCACGGAGCGAGAAGCTTCCTCGGTGCGCTGTTAGACTGCCGACTGTCGCCGCACATGGCCGTATACCCGACAGTTGGAGCCACACAAACAACCGGGGCTCAATGTACCACAGTTACTGACATCGGATGACGATGGCATACACGAACAACGAGTACGTTGACATGTTGCTAATGCTCGGCGAGTGCCGACACTGAAGCAGCCACGGCGTATGCTGTGAGATATCCTAGGCGAAAAGCCCCGGCAGCCATTATGTTCTTACGTGCCGAACAACGACTTCGGGAAACAGGAAGCTTGGTAATGCGACCTGTAACAGATGAAGACCTGCAAAAAGTGAGCTGCACTACACCACGATCCTCATGTCAGCTTACGAGCCGTTGCTGCAGTCGCTGGTGTCAGTCTCACATCTGTGTGGCGTATAGTACACGGCCACAGGCTTCACTTGTACCGCCTGTCACTGACCCAGGAGCTGCATGGGAACGATTTCCGTGCAAGAGTGACATTCTGTGAGTGGTCCATGCGTAATTTCTCGCTGGAGTCTTTACAAAGTGTTACGTTCTCTGATGAGTCCGCGTTCACAAATTATGGTGCAGTGAATCGCCATAACTTGTACTACTGGGCCGCAGACAATCCTCGGTGGGCACGACTTGTCGACCGTCAACGTAGGTGCTCTATTAACGTGTGGTGTGGAATCCTAGGGGATGAAATCATCGGTCCACACTACTTCCCAGGTACACAGACAGCTGAGTTACATCGCGCTTTTATAGCCGACAGTTTGGATGATCTCCTTGAACATGTGTCTCTACACGCGAGAGTCCATATGTGGATGCAGCACGATGGTCACCCAGCCCATTCTGTGCATGCTGTTGTGGAAGAACTAAACAACAGGTTTGCAGGAAGATGGTTGGGGCGCCATGGTCCTCATTCATGGCCCGCAAGGTCGCCCGATTTAACACCAGTAGATTTCGTTTTGTGCAGATATCTAAAGGATCGTATTTATGTCACTGAGCCCACATCTCCATGATGTAAAACGGCGCATCGAGGAGGCATGTCGCTCCGTCACACCGGCGATGTTACATCTCGTCCGCAGATCCTTTCGACGACGCATTGCATTATGTATTGAGGAACATGGACACACATTTGAACATCTCATGTAAATCAACTTCCCACCGCCATAACATCCATCACCCACCACACAGCAAAGTATTAAGTACAGCGTGTGGTATCTGCCCCTGAAACTTTGAAGGGTTGTAGCTCCCAAACTAACAGTGATATGAATGTAGTTTAAAGTGATTTGGACGCAGCTGGTTTCAACTATTCCAATGCACGATAGAAAGAACTATTGTTCCATTTAAAAAATGATAACTTTGTGCTGTAACTCTTTTGAAAATGATACAAAAACTATGTTCATAGCTCCACAGAAAGTGCAACATTTCTTGTGTTGCCCTACCGCAAATTTCCCGTCACCTATTATTTTATAAGTTACAGAGGCAAACACACTTAGTGAAACACCCTGTATACAGATATTAATTCGCAATTTTGCAAGAATTACCAACTTCAGCTGCCCTTCTTTAGTTGGTCTATCATTTTGTAACATATGAAAGAAGAGCAGCTGAAGTCTTTAGTTGATCTTTCATTTTGTAACATATAGATAAGCTAAGTCGGAAATTCTCGCAAAATTGCGAATTAATATCTGTACATATAACATTTATAGCTGCAGACTATCTGCAACTCTGTTCCTTTAGAAAGGAAGTATCATGATAAATATGAGAGCCTAGACAGGTTAAAGATGGTGTAAGTATGTCTCTCCCCATCACGAGAATCACACTAAATGCGTGCGAGCACCAGGGGAAGCAGACAAGTGTAACATATGGAAGTTTGGGTTTGGTCGGGGAGCGTGCACAAGTGGCCTAGTGGTTAAGGCGACTGCTCGCGAAAAAGCAGGAGACCTGGGTTCGAGTCCCAGTCTGGCACAAATTTTCACATGTTTCAAAATGATAGACCAACTAAACGAAAGGAAATGCATAGTAGTGGTACATTGTATCCTTCGCCACACCCTTTACAGTGGATTGCGGAGTCTATATGTAAATGTAGAACTGTTGAACAGCTGTAGCACGCTTGTTTCTGTCAAATTCCAACACAGAGAAAGCTCAGTCCACACCTGGCCTCGCCATCTTTGCAACCAGTGCTGTCAGTAAACTACCAAACTACGCTGTGGCAGTATACATGTTTTTTGCTTTATGGGTTTTTATTCAAAATGACATATGTGTGATATCAGTACAGTGTTTGGTTCTTGTGCAATAAATAACTGAAAGTGTTCCCTGACTTTACATGCGCCCTGTATTATGATGATGTCACCCTCTCAGTTCAGTGACTTACTCCATAGCTCTATCAAACAAGACAAGAAGGATTATGGATTATACAATAGTATAGTGCTCAAAAAAAGAGCTGAGATAACATTTATGATGACATTAATATTTCTTTGCTGTAAAAAAATTTTCATTACAGTCCATGGCTATAACTTTGTGTGTTACATCACTGCATGTTAGGGTTTCCCAAGTTATAATGAGGATATTTTTCATGAAATCGAAAACTCATACCCTCTATTTTTTTTTCTATTTGACCTTAAAAACTCACTCACTAAATATTATTACATTTAAATTATTATAACACCTGCCGACTTGTTGCTAACATGAGACTCAAAAACTTTTGCTATGTGGGAATTGAGGGATTCTGGAAATTAATAATTGTTT
Source organism: Locusta migratoria (assembly GCA_026315105.1). Lineage (NCBI taxonomy): Eukaryota > Metazoa > Arthropoda > Insecta > Orthoptera > Acrididae > Locusta > Locusta migratoria. The sequence goes on from CM048745.1 coordinate 331,340,887, forward strand.
GTTAAATAAAACACCAATATGCCCAAATCGTTTTTATTCACTATTTAACATGTAAAAACATTAGTCTCTAAATTTCTGTTTCAAAGGTTGTTTTCTGCAGTCAGGATAAATCTTTTGGTGTCCTTGTACGCAACGTAATATAAATTGTTTTTGTTCCTACTCAGCCGAGATTAAATCATGAAAGTCTTGCATCAACTTGACCACTCTTTCAGCTGTATCATTCACTGCTCTCAGTGCTGAAACCTTATTTCTGGCTTCTTGATATGAAGCATTGTTTGACCACATGGCAGGATATTCATGGAGAAAACTGTCATAAATTTTAAGACGACAGAACAATGACTTGCTTTTGACTGAAATGAAGTCATAGATGTTTTTTTCTGTAATTAAGAGAGAGAAAGCCAATTAACAAAATTGCGATGTAAACAGAATCAACATCTCTATTCATTTATTTAACTCACCACACAATGGACCGCAAAGTTCTTCCTTCGAAGGGATGTAACAGTTAGCATGAGCTGATAAATTATCTTTGGTTACATTTTCAACAATCTTAACTTTCGTTTCTAGATCCACATCATCATCAGTGACAAGACAGAAACTTCATCGGTCAAATACCATCAGTGCTTATCTTCTGTAGAGCTATGTTTGTGATGTCTTATCTATTTTTTTCATATGCCTTCATTGACTTCAAAAAGCACAAATCTTGGTAGGGGTCCTTTACTGCTAAAATACACTGGAGCCATGGCTTGATGTAAGATGCCATGATGGACAGGCAAATGTCAAACAGCACTACCTTTTCCTTGATCAAAATTTTTAACTGAGCGCAAAGTAATGATATATTTAGGGAATAAATAGCTCTCGCCATCCGTCGAACTTGGTGTATGGCACCTGGAGGGCGAATCTAGAATTTTCTGTCTGTGTCTCCAACTAAAAATATAACAAAGCTCTATCAACTCTCAGTAATCATCTCTGATTATTTCTTTTGTCAGTTCAGCATGGTGAAACTCAAGCAGATAGTCAATTTCTGAAACAGTTTGGTGCATTGCGAACTTTTCTTTGTAGCACTGTATGTTATCTGGATCTACACTTTTCTAGTTATTTCAGAACTTTTTGAAGAGTGGAATACCGAATCAGGACTTGTTGCCACTGAATTGATTTTTACCTCGAACACATTTTTAACCCTAGTTCATACATGTGGTGGCGGCAAGGAAAAATAATGAGACTTCTGTTAAGTTTTTGCTCAAGTAGCACACAGGCACCATTGATATGACCTGTATATGAAGCCGTAGTATCACAAGAAAGAAACTTCACTTTGTCTTCAAGATTCATGTTCACAATTGCGTTCCAAACAGCTTTTGCCTGTTCACATCCTGAAGAGTTTTCCAACCTTCGCAAAGCAATAAGTTGCTCTTTATTTACACATGAAATAACTATTGGAAGACATTCTTCATTTGATTTCTGATCATGTGTAGAAGGTAGCAGAATTCTTTGAATCGAGGACTTACTTATAGGAAATTCATCAGTCTTATATCCAAGTGCCTCAATGGTAGCTTCAATAATATACACTGAATCTCTCACACATAACTGACACCTATGTAGCACTGTTACAGTACCGGTACTAATTTTGAAGTAATGAAATTTTTCCGCATAGTTGTTTTACAGGTTCAAGGTTTAATGTTCTCAATCACAGTTGGGAAATTTTCTAGCAAACATGTCTCATTTTCATTACAATCTGAAGATGAGTCATTTTGTAATGCTTCATAAGATGTTGTCAGTTTTCTTCCTCAATAGTTCTGATGGGTGACCTTTCCTCTTTATTAACCAGCTTATTGTCCACTCCAGTTAAGTGACCAAGCCTTCGACCATAGATGGTTGAAGGACCAGGCCGACCTGACTCTCTCTGTTGCTGTAAAAAGATTTTATCTTCCTTTATTTTCATTAACTGAAGTGCATTGTGAATCATCCAACTTGTTGACAAACTCTTGTCGGCGCTGCTCAAATACCTTTTGGTTTTTTTTTTTTTTTTTTTTTTTTTTTTTTTTTTTTTTTTTTTTTTTTTTTTTTTTGCAACCCCCTCCAATAGGTTCACTCATTTCTTCATTCAGTTAGGTGGAGATCAGATAGGTATATGTGCCTTTTTCGAAAAGAAAATACATTTCCAAATAGTCATATTTGCATTTTTTGCTGTCGGTTAAATTGTCTTCCCAGATATTATAAAATAAAACTTGTCCATTAGATGGCAGTTTTCAACCTTTTACCTGGTGTTCTATCACACCTATTAAAAATATATGCTTTTAGAACTATTATGTCATTTTCACTTATTGACAGCAATGTAGACTAACAGTGTTAGAGACACAGTGACACCATGGTGCCCTTTTGCCTTTCTTACCAAGTAGGCCTACAGCCATACTGACATGTTTCAATGCTAGCTGGCATGGGTTGGCAACATACTATGGTTCTGTAACTTTACATATAGTTGTTTTGACATCATACAAATAAATTAAGAGGGTATGTGTTCAAATAAAAATTACTTCAAATTTTGGGGACACCCTACTGGGCATAACACATGTTTCTGATTGTAATTCAATATGGCATCAATGATACTAGTGTCATTTCTACAGGGGACACTTGTGCGTGCCGGCCGCGGTGGCCGAGGTGACTGAGGCGCTCCAGTCACGGTCAGCACGGCCACTACGGTCGGGGGTTCGAATCCCCCCTCGGGCATGGATATTTGTGCCGTCCTAGTTCGTAAGTAGTTCATAAGTAGTTTGTAAGTTTAGGGACTGATGGCCCCGTAGTCGAGTCCCATAAGCTTAACAAACATTTGAACATTTTTGAACACTTGTGCGTCCAGTGATGATTCCATCAGTGGAGAGAGGGGTAGAGTTACCAGATTTTCAGATTTTAGAATGCAAAAATGAGGACACTTTCAGGTTGAAAAATGAAAACACTCTCCACATTTTAAATTTATTACACATTAAGGAAAAAATAATACTATTACACAAAATAAATAGTTGATCAAAAACATTAACTTTTTTCGATTAATGATTGAAATTCTCCTCAGAGATGATAATTTATTTTTCAAAAGTGATAGAGTGGCTGGCCAGTACTTACCTTTATGCTGTACCCCTGATAGTGACAAAAATGAAGTAAAAGAAAAAAAAAGGGACGAAACAGGACAAGCTTTCGGAACACAGTTCCTTCTTCAACAGGGAAGAAAAAAGGATGGGAACAGACGGGAAATGTAATTCATGACCTACGTTATGAGATACTGCAGTATCTCTGACTTCCACACTCCTCAAACACCACCCTCATGACATAGGTCGTGAATTACCTTTCCCTTCCATTCCCATCCTTTTTCCTTCCCTCCTCTCTCACCTGAATAAGGAACTGTGTTCCGAAAGCTTGTCCTGTTTTGTCCCTTTTTTCTTTTTATTCATCTGTGTCACTATCGGTGTTACAGCACAAAGGTAAGTACTGGCCAGCCAATCTATCACTTTTGAAAAACCATTAATTTTTTTTAATTTTAATGTATTGTATTAATAAAGAAATAACTTAATTTAAGTTTTAAAAAGCTTAATTCATAATTTGGGACTCAAAGGGTTAAAATCGGTCAACAATCCAAAGAAGGTTTGAACACCACAGTGGTTTATTACCCATGGTCCTGTTTGGAAGTGGTATTCCATTGCCTTCCTCCAAAATTTCAACTGACTTGCAAACCAGTGATAGGGAGACAATGGTCTACAGTTTAACGTGGGTTTCAAACCAAGCTGAAGTTGGCATTTTCACCTGAACAACACTGTCAGACATGAAAGTGACAGATAAAACTCTTGGCCTTAATCGGGGGACAAACCTACAACCTTTTTGATCACTGCCACTAAGCAGTACTAAATTTATAAAATGTTAGCTGTCAGAACTCAACGCATTTCCTCAGGGACAATTCAAATGGCAACAATTATAACCTCCCTCCTACCACGTCCACTCCCACCAGGCATAAAAATACCAAGTTAATATTCTAATTGTGAAAAAAGGGCAATGAGAAATCATTTCTTTACAAAATACTGAAACTCAATCTTTATTTCTTTTCATTACAGTATTGGAACCAAGGGCCAAATCCAGGATTTTGGTCTGGGGAAGGCTGAGCTCAAGGAAATTTCATGTCACTGTGCTGTCTCAAAAAATTTTAGCGTAAAGGAAGGGTTGGTTTTTTTTTTTTTTTTTTTTTTTTTTTTTTTTTTTTTTTTTTTTTTTTTTTTAATTTCATATCAGATGTGATTTTAGAGACTGTAAAATCTGAACACACTCTCTCACTTTTATTTAATTATCTTAGATTAGAGTAAATATTTGCAGCTATGAGGATGTTGCCCCATAGCCCTTCCTCCGTCACCACTAGTGGAACCCAAGATTTAATCTGAACAGCAGGTGTTATCATCTGTCCCTTTTGCTGTGTCAATTTGCTCCATAGTTCTGCTTGGTGCCTATCTGCAGAGGTTGGTAGTCTTTCAGTTAATGGCATCGTATTTTCAACAGCTAACTGTTGAAAACAAAGTGGAATATCAGCCACAACTAAGCTTTTGGAGGCCTGGGTGGCAATATAAAATGGCCATTCCCACCAGCACCTCCCCACTCTCCATTAGCCAATGATGAGTTACTGACAGTAGTAAAATATTAACCATTCTCCCTCTGTCAACTTTGCTGCAAAAAAGTAAACTCTGATTTAAAATGCCTAAATATAAATGTGTTGTCCTTTATGTGAGACATAAATATAATTTTAATAAAAGGTCAGAGGTCCTGAAACAAAGTTACCTAATGAGTACAAGGTTAATAATTTGACAGTTACAGTTGTAAATGAATAATGATGTTTCAATAACTAGTAAAACTGTGGACATCCCTATGAACATGGATCTATACAATGATACTTATAAATGATTTATACAAAAAATGATCAGAAGCAAGACTTACCTCTGACCTCACTCTTTGTGAAGAGGAAATTCAGTTTTATGAAAATCATGGGGGACCACTGAATCTGACTCCTCAGACAGGTGGCTGTTCTCCACTTACTGAAAAATAAATAAATAAATAAATAAATAAAAGAGCTGGTCTGATAACATTACTGGTGAGTAGTTTATTTGGTCCATTTATTTATTCAAATCCAACTACAGCAATTGTTGCCACTAGGAGCAGGAAAGAATGAATGTTTAATTGAGTCCATAACTAGAGAATTTATTCTCATTATGTCCCTCATTTCTTATGTTTTACGAATGCTAAGTGCCTTGATTTTGAGAACCTTGCAGTGGCGGCTACTCCTTGAGGACTCTGGGGCGGCGCCCTCCCATAAATATCCAACACAGAATACGTACCAATCGTTAATCACAAATCTACTTGAATAATTTTCGTGTAGCAGCAGCCCGTGTATGTGCCAATGTTTTTAGTCTAGGTAGTCTGCCAGCCAGGCTCACCGAATGCTTTCAGAATGTGCTGACTGTCAGACTCTACACGATCCGTCCGTGCCGTGTAAATGCTGGCTACAGGCGCTTGGGGTGAGTGGGTGTACTGGGGGTTGGGTAGGGAAAGTGTGCTAAATAGGGCCACTTAGGATGGTGTCCGCACCAAGGGCGCGAAATATAAAGGCGCACCGGCACCAGTCAGGCAGTTTCTAACAGGTGCAGTGTGTGTGATATTAGTGTCAAGGTGCGTGTTATTGCCTAAATGTTTTTCTAGTTTCCTATTTACAATGAATAATATAAATAGCGTGAACAACATTTTAACATTTGGTAGTAAACAATTGACTTTTGAGGGAAAGTTTGAATTAAAAAGGTTAGGACCACCGAGACATGATTTGAACATTGTACAGACACAAAATGCGTGCAAAAGCAAAAGTAGTTTCACTAGGAAATTTAATCCTGCTTTATATAAACACACCAATATATAAGCATACCAATAGTATTACTACATTTGTTGGTGACAGTCTTCTAATTTCAGTAACATATGTTAGTCGCTGACGAAGCATTTGTGTTCTCTGAACACTTAAAAAATGTTCAAATGTTTGTATAGGTTATGGGACTTGACTATGGGGTCATCAGTCCCTAAACTTACAAACTACTTATGAACTAGCTAAGACTAAGGACGGCACAAATATCCATGCCCGAGGGGGGGATTTGAACCCCCGACCGTAGTGGCCGTGCAGACCATGATTGACACGCATCAGTCCCTTCGGCCACCGCGGCCGGCCTGAACGTGTTAGGAATTTTTTCCTCTATAATATACTTATATAGTTCCACACAGAATGAATTTACTTCTTACTTTATATTATTTTAAGGTACAGTTTTGGGTCTCTTGTGAAATCTAATAAAATGGAGTTACAAGGTTTTGCCTGCAGAAAATATTAAAACTGACATATTTGTGTGTAAATTTGTTTGTATTTTGGTATAGGAGGAAAAAGTCACGTTAGATGAAGGGTTAAATTACGTAACTAGCTAATAAAATTAGTGTTATATTCTCCCCGTTCAAGAAATGTTCTGAAGGGACAAAATACCATGTACAATTGAAGAGACATGCCACCCCTCCTAATAAAGAGCCCACCAGCCGCCACTGGAACCTTGTATTCAATTTGTTGCCCTCCTAGTGAACATGTGATCATATGGTGCTCTCGGCTTCTGTGGGGTAGCCTAGTGTGTGGCACTGTTTACCCACACTATCTTGATTTGGCAAATGTTGAGTAGTTACCTGTGTTTATATATTTCACATACATGGTTCCTTAAACTCCAAATGCCTCATATTTAATCATTGTATTTTGACATTGTTTAGAATCTGATTCAAAATAGTCAGATCCTGCAGGGCCTTCCACATATTGAAGCTCTCGATATTTGGAGAGCTCCCCCAGGATGAGAGGCCTGGGCTGGTGTGCCCCCTCTCCAGACTGCCACTGTTCTATCAATCACAGCTTCAGAACAATACCTAAATTATCTTGACTATAATATAATGCTGACTGCAATTTAATTGTAGTCACCATAAGATGGATTACCTATTATAGTCAATTTTAATAGCTGCTGCGGAATATGGCCACACAACCAAACATAGTATCGTATTATCTTGATTATACTATGCATCTCTAAGTGGAAGACAATCGGACAGGATGTACTGAGTTCAACTTTGGAATGAAGCTCAGTTTATCTTGAGTTTACCGTGTACACACAAATACATGGACACTGTACCTCATCCCAGGTCCCTACCTCAAATTGTTAAGTTGAGCATTCTCTCTGCCCTATTAAATTTTTGCATGCTCTTACAGATGCACCCATATAATATGAGAAATCATATGTATTGTTAAGAATATGTGGAAGCTCCTTTCAGAATGGAAATGTAATAATCTGCATTCATCCTAGTTACATAAAATTAACTCCAAATCTAATGTCAAAAGTAATAACATGTAATAATTCCTAGTAACAGAGAAGAAATACATGTTTTTAAGTTAACCCAGGGAGAGTCCTAAGTCCAGATCCAAAAGAAGAATGAGGACTATATACTTGTTGCCTCTGATCTTGTGTTGTGGATCTATTTGGTGATACATTTAGCTGTACAGAGGAGTTCTCTTGACTGGACAAATCATACTAGGTGAGCCAGCACTGTGCTGCTTTCACCACCGTTAAAAGATTAAATGTTTATGTTGAATCAAATACAACATCTCACCTGAACAAAAATTTCTGACACTCGCAAGTTATTTCAGTAATGGCTAAAAATAATTTCACTGCTATATCTTAATACATAAATTTATGCAGCTGATGAAGGTTTTGATTAACAGTAATGTGGCATATACTGAACTTACAGCTGATATGAAATAAAAGCCTCTATTGCTTTCAGCACATAAGAGAAATTTTTGCTGATACTCAAACTTTCAAAATAAACTTACTAAAATAGTTAACAGGATAGGCAGTTTACACTCAGTTAATTTTCATAATTTGTTTCAGTGTGAAACAGTTGTTGAAACAGGACAGTTTGAAATGTCACAAAAGCAAGAGCCACTTCATAATCGTGTAAGGCAACTTGTACACAATGAGGAACAACGTAGACAAGTGGATCTGCTTTTTAGTCACCTGCAAAAACTTCCAGGATTCAAACCCATGTAAATTGAAGAATGAAACTGTGTTTGAAAAGCCTGTATCGCTAGTCGTGGCATAAATGTGTCAACTACGGCCTTCAGTGAGTATGCACATTTGAAAATAAATTTCCAAATTATATTGTTTATGTTCATTTAATTTTAGTGTATAAATGTAGTGATATTACAACATTTAAGTTGATATATTACAGAGAGAAAGTGGATATAGTGAATGTAATTACAGGGTGTCACTAAATTCCCTTTAAAGCTCAAGTTAGAAACACTAACATTTTCCTCCTACACCTAATCTACCACAAGACATGTTTAAATCTTTTCAGTATAATTGAGTAGGGTGTTGTGTATGTCATTCACCAATCACATTATGCCCCACATGTACTATAGGTTATTTACATGCCATTCAGTTAAATTTGTGATCTGCCCCTGTATCTTTGTATCTGTTGTGCTTGTGGTCTTAGTTCATAGTGTAGTACTGCATGCACCCCGGGAGGTTTTTACCTACTGTTGTACTTGTGGTGTTAGTCCATGCTGTGCTACCTAGTCATAATCATTCACTACACTACATAATGGACATTTCATTGGTAGTTTATTACAGTTAATATGGTGAACTATATGATTTCAGAATACACTGATATTATTATATGGTGAATTTTGGTGCATTGGGAGGGCTGCCTGTCAGTAACAGCCAGAATGTTTTCCATGCCACTCCTTCTATGCTATAACAGTGGTCTTTGGAAACAGGTGCATTAATCACCAGCAGAGCAGACTGGTACACCATAGTGGCAGAATGCATGAATTTGAAGAGGCTGTACTCAACGTGGTGGAAGAGGACACAGTGATAAGTTCCAAAAATGTAACAGATAAACTGAATGGATATCATTCAGTGTCTTCTGCATGACATCCAAAAGGTAGAGGCAATGAATTGGCCCACTTCTACATATGCTTTTTTCACTGACATGTGGACAAGCTGGATGATGGATCCTTTTCATGAATAAAACCAAGTTCTCAATTCCTATAACATTCAAATGCTGTTTGATGGAAACTGTCAAGCTTTTTCTGATTTTAGTAACAGTGGAGTTTTAAAATTTGTGTACGGCTCCTAGATGGATGTCTGAGGCATACCTTCTACCGCCACAGCATGGGCGACATGTACATAATTACTTTATATTGTACCATGTGGGGTCTTGGAAGATGAGACACTGCATGCTCTCAGAACATGGGGCCTTAGTTTTTAACACACCATGTCTCGTTTCACTTGTGGTTGGGAATCATCTGCACCAATGATTTGGGGAACAATGGTTACTCTGTGGTAGGCTGATTACTTTTTTTCCATGTTCTGGAAACCACTGTACTGACAGCAAACTAGTACGCAACTACCTTTGAGGTCACATGAAATCCTTGATTTACAAGACACCTATAGCATGCAAGTTATGGTTGTAGTGGATACTGAAGAACCAAGGACTGATGATTGTGTGTTCCAGAACATAGGGAGGTACTGTATTTGTGTTGACATTAGTGAAGTGGTAGTCACATCAAGCCCTATTTTTAAGTGGATGCAAACAACAAGCAACAGGAGCCTGTGAGAAAGGTGTGTTGTGTTATTTTCTGTGCACCAGGCAAATTGTATGTTTTGGACATGAGCTCCTGTGATAAATGTAACAACCTTGGTCCACAGTACATCTCTTCATGCATCCTGTATCACATGTGCAAAATACAAAACCTTTTATTCCAGTTATAATAATATTGATTACCTCTGTGTTTAGCTTGAAAAGCATAACTATGCAAAATTTTGTACATGGGTATAACTGAGAGCATTCTTGATTTTTTGTGTAGATCTTGGCTTACTTGCAAATTTTAACAAATACATACACATACAAAAATGTAATTATGTGTTTCTATAGAGTCCACAGTAAGTTGAATACCACTAAAATAATATCTGTGTTGACTGGTAGAGGAAGGCAATTATCAACTCATTATTTCAACATTACACATACGTATTTCATAAACATAAATTTCCTTTACTTCTGCTTATTTTGTTACTAAAGCACTACCATTGGATGAGGAATAAAGATAACTTATATTCAGTGTTTGTATACAACCATATACCGTGTTTAGTTACAGCTTTTTGGTATATACAAAGAAAAGCAGGAGATCTACAAATGAAAATTGTAGTATGTGCTGCCACCTCTCCCCTGTCAATATTTTACAGACACCCAGTCAGATTGAACTGTGTTATCTGTATTTGGGATTTTCCACTGACCTGAATAGCAGCTACAGGAAGGTAAACTGATTTTGATGTTTAACAGGTTCCTAACATGGAGCAAATTATTTTGTTTCGCCTGTGTGGTTTGGTAGCTGTTGTTGTTGTTGTGGTCTTCAGTCCACAGACTGGTCTGATGCAGCTTTCCACACTACCTTGACCTGTGCAAGCCTCATCACTTGTGAATAACAATGGCAACCAACATCCTTTTAAATCTGCTTACTGTATTTCTTTCTGTGCCTCCCTCTATGATTTTTACCTGACACACTTCCTTCTAGAGCTAAGTTGATGATTCTTTGATATCTCAGAATGTGTTCCACCAACCTATCCCTTCTCTCAGTCAGGATATGCCAGAAACTACTTTTCTCTCCAATTCTGTTGAGCATCTCCTCATTACTTAGTAATCTATTCATGTTATCTTCATCACTCATCTGCAGTACCACATTTCAAAAGCTTCTCTCATCTTTTTGTCTGAACTTCTTATCATCCACATTTAACTCCCAGACAATGGTACACTCCAGACAAATGCTTTCAGAAAGCACTTTCTAATATTTAAATTAATATTGAATGCTAACAAATTTCGCTTCTTGAGATATGATTTTCTTCCCATAGTCATTCATTTTACATCCTCCTTACTTTGGCCATCAGACGTTAGTTTGCCAACCAAATAACAAAATTCATCAACTACTTTTATTGCCTCATTATGTAATCTAATTTCTTCAGCATCACCTGATTTTTTGACAATATATTCCAATACCCTTGTTTTACTCTTGTTAATGTCCATCTTATGTCCTCCTTTGAAGACACTATCTATTCTGTTCAACTGCTCTTCTAGGTCCTTTGCTGTGTTTGAAGGAACTACTATGTCATCAGCATACTGCAAAGTTTTTTGTTTCTTCTCTCTGAACTTTAATTCCCACACCAAATTTCTTCTTGCATTCCTTCACAGCTTGCTCAATGTACACATTGAACAACAATGAGGAAATACTACAACTGAATCTTACTCCTTCTCAACCATTGTGTCTCTTTCATGCCCTTCAACTCTAGTTGTACAAGTTGAATATAGGTAACTCTTCACTCCCTATATTTTTATCCTGTTACCTTCAGAACTTAAAAGAGTGCAATCCAGTCAACATTTCTAAAAACTTACTCCAGATCTACTAATGCTAAAAAGGTAAGGTAAAGCAGTCCACAATCCGAAGATTGGTTTGAACACCACAGTGCTTTACTAGGCATGGTCCTGTTTGGAGGTGGTATTTTGCCTTTTCTTTACTTACCTTATAAGATATGCTATAATGTGATTATTGCCTCCCACATTCTTACATTTCTCCTAAAGCCAAACTGATCTTTGCCAAGGTTGGATTCCACCAGTTTTTCCACTAATCTGCAAATATTTCATATTAGTCTTTTGCAACTGTGAGTTATTAAACCAATAGTTCTATATTTTCATATTTGTAAGCGCTTGCTTTCTTTGGAACTAGACTAAATATATTCTTCTTGAAGAGGGTATTTCCCATATCTCTTACATCTTGCATACCAGGTGAAATAATTTCTTCACGACTGGCTCTCCCAACAATATCACCAGTTCAAACAGAATATTATCTGTGAATATAGACTTTCTCAGCAGATCTCAATGAGGAAATCTTCTTGAGTTGACAGCTGAGTCAGTGTCTTGTTGTCTGGCTATGTTTCGGCAAGTTTCCTACTTGCCATCTTCAGGCGAAGTGTCGGGTTCATATCCTATGTGGATCTATATTGGTGCTGGACCAGCATCCTCCCTACACTTACTGTGCCGGACAGGCCAATCAGGCATGCACAAAAATGGCGTTGCTGCACATGGAGTGGGGGAGCTGTGACTGGTGGTGGGTGGTACTCATGGCAAGTCTGAGGGTCTTGGCATCTCATCCTGGTGCGGCCTGTTCATTCCATCCGATGCTGCCGTCGTGTGTGTGTCAGTGCAATCTCATCATAATTTTGCCAGTACTGCATCCCATGCGATGCTCAGGTGGAAACCACTGTCACAATTGACCAAGTTGTCATGGATCCTTATCTCCATCGCTTCCTTAAAGATAGAGTCCCAGAAGCCATTCACTCGATACAGCAACTTTGTGTTTTCAAACTGGAACATGTGATTCTGGCTGAGGCTATGCTCTGCTACTGCAGATTTCTCAGTCTGTCCTAGGCGAACACTTCTGACATATTCCAAGAGGTGCTGCATGTTGCGTCACTGCATTGTCCAATGTATTGTTTCCCACATTCACAGGAAATGTTGTAGACCCCTGGCATTCTGAGTCCCACTTTGTCTACCAGTGGACATAGGGAATGTGACAGTGTTGCTAAGAGAAGATGACTACTGGCACATGATCGAACTGCTCCTGAAGGACCACACCTACAGACAAGTGAAGGAGGACCCTACAGCAGTTGTGACAAAGAAGACAGTTTCACTTTTCAACAACTCAGGTTTGGACCAGGACACAGTGAGGAAGCTATACCCCAGAGCACCGGTTCCACCTCTTCTGTATGGGCTCTCCAAGATACACAGAAACAAGGTTCCTCCACGCCCAATAGAGGACACGATAAATTCTCCAACATACAGAATAGCCAAACACCTGGCACAGGTTCTCAAGCCCCTGGTGGATAGGTGTGCACACCACATTAAAAAATTTCACAGTGTTTGTTAAGACACTCAAGGAATTGCAGCTAGATACAATTGATTTACTCATCAGTTTCAACATTACGCCACTTTTCACGAGAGTACCATTAGAAGACTCCCAGATCCTTCTTAAGAATCACTTCAACAAAGAGATACTGGAACTGTTCCATCATGCACTGAGAACCACATACATTCAGTGTGGAGGCACGTTTTACCAACAGGTGGACGGACTCACCATGGGATCCCCATTGGCTCCATATATAGGAATATAACAAATCTTTACATGGAAAGCTTTGAAGAAATTGCCTTAGAAATAGCACCACTGAAACCCAAGGTCTTCTACAGATACATGGATGACACTTTTGCAGTATGGCCTCATGGTGAGGATACTCTACAGTAATTCCTCGACCCTTTGAATAGTATACACAAGAACATCAAGTTTACAATGGAGTTACAAGAAATGGGTGCTTGCCCTTCCTCAATACTCTGATAAAGAAAAAAATGGATGGCGTACTGGGACACTCAGTCTACCAGAAAAAAACACACAGACTTGTATCTCAACGCCAACAGCTGCCATCATCCAGCACAATGAAAATCCATGCTTACTATGCTAGTGCACAGAGCAGGAAAGTCTACCTTCTGAGGTGTAGTGCCTTAGGGAAACCTACTGGAAGAATGGCTACAATGAAACACAAATAAAACAAGGTATCAAGATGGGAAAATATAGCCTTCAGGAAGATGAGGACAACAAATGCTTAGTGTTCCTCCCATATGCTGGGCCGCTCACATCAAAGATTCTCAGAATACTTAGGAAGGAAAATATTAAGACTATTGCTGGGCTCAATGAAAGACAAAATGGGACTCAGAACAACAGGGATCTACAGCATTTCCTGCAAATGTGAAAAACGCAGACGCAGTGATGCATCACGCAACACCTCTTGGTATATGTCAAAAGTGTGCCTAGGACAGACTGGGAAATCTGCAGTAGCAAAGCATAGCCTCAGCCAGAATCATGTTCCAGTTTGAAAACACCAAATTGCTGTGTCAAGTGAATGGCTTCTGGGACTCTTATGTTTAAAGAAGCAATGGAGACAAGGATCCAAGACATCTTGGTCAATCGTGATAGCAGTTTCCACCTCAACACCACGTGGAGCACAGTATTGGCAAGATTATGACGAGAGCGCACTGATAAGCACACAATGGCAGTGTCGGATGCAGGCTGCATCAGGACAAGACACCAAGACCATCAGACTTGCTGTGAGTACCCCCCCACCACCATGTGTGGCTCCCCCCCCCCCCTTCCCCCCTCTCCCTGCACTGCAGTGCTGATTTTGTGCATGCCTGATTGGCCCGTCCAGTGCAGTCAGTGTAGGAAGGCTGCTGGTCCAGCGGCTATATAGATCTGGACAGAAAATGGACCCAATACTTTGCCTGAAGATGTCAAGTACAAAACTTGCCAAAATGTTGCCAGAGAAAAAGGCACTGACTCGGCTTTCAATCCAGAAATATCATCTATTCCAGGGGTCTCGTTTTGATTCAAATCTTTTAGTGCTCCATCACATTCTTGTCAAAAAATAATATCTCGTATCTCATATTCCTCTATTTTGTTCTCAAACAATGGAAGTTCCAGGAAGGATTGAACAATATATTTGAGAAGTATAAGTTACTTGCTCACCACAGAGATGTCCAGAGGGCTACAGAAAGGCACGAATAATTCGGACATACTGGCCACAGTGGCCAGAGACTGCAGTCATGAAGGCTACACAGCTTAACCAATTGTTGAGTGCCTTGCTACTCAGGGAATATCCTATCACTAGTGAACTGCACACTTGGTTAAATAGTGTTAAGGGAATACTTACGTGCCGGTATATCATAGTTATGGACACCAAAGAACTACCACAAGAATGGGAGGATGCACATGTGACTGATGTACAAAACATGACAAAAAGCATTGATGGTGAATTACAGAAATCAGCTTCGGTTATTCTCAATTTGCCAAAGCTCCTTAGTACATTGCAGCAGGTTTTCTGTGCCTTAGTTAGGCCATTTGTTCCAAATCCAATGCAATGCTTCATGTGTCAATGTATGAGTACACAACTGTGGGCTGCAATGGTCAGGCTGTATGTGGAAGATGTGGTGTCATAGATCATGAATCGAGATTTCATTGCACTGCCCCACCGATGTGTGGTAATTGTTCCCAAGCCCGTTCCTTGTGAAGCAGGGACTACCATTCCTTTGCTGAAGAGAAAAAAGATACAGGAAATAAGTCACCAAATGTATTTCATACTCTGAAGCAAAAAAGGAATTTAAGGCAACTCAGCCACTGAGTTTCTTCAAATCATTTGCCTCGGCATTAAAGCAGCCAGTTCAGATAGTCAGTGTTGGCACTCAGACAGAGACAGTTGAGCAGGGCAAATCTACCTGCACATGTAAATGCAGTTGCCAGTCTTTGCTGTTCATCCCAGAAATCCCACAACCCAGTCTTCCTTCTGTAGAACATGTTGTTGTTAACACAAATAAGACAGAAAAAGAGAGCCAGACGTCAAGGCAGTCATGTAAAGAAACCTGCAAGAGTGTTGTTAAAGCAGCATTGTCAATGTTCCCAAAATCCAAAGCTGGGGCAAAAAATGAAAAAGTGAAGCAATCCATGCAGAAACCAACAGACCTCTTGACGTTAGTCCTGTTGGATGGATCAGACAAGAATGATGTCATCAAAGATATGGATGTTGACCTCTGCCAGAGGGCACCAGTAAGTCCCTCAACTGAACCTCCTCCCACTGTCATGTCCCTGATGCAGCGGAACGACAAAGGGGTATACAGAGTCAAACCACACTGTTAAGATGGCTTCCATTCTACAGTGGGACCCTCAGAGATTGAGAATGCACATTGAGCAATTACATCTGCTAATTCAGTGTCGACCCATGTGTATTTGTCTACAGGAGACTAATTTCAGACTAACATACACCCCTGAGTTAAGTGGCTATGTTCTGCACCACAAGGATGACCTTAGTGGAGACAGAGCTAAAGGAGAAGTTGCTATTTATGTAAGCACTGCTTATTACTCCTCACCTGACACTCTCACAACCAGCCTCCATGCAGTTGCGGTCTCTGTGTCTGTACATCACCGGTTGACTGTCTGTTCCCTCTATTTGCCCCCACATGATGCACTCGATGTAGTGGCTCTCTGTGACCTTCCTACACAGCTCCTCCACCCTTTCATCCTGTGTGGATACTTTGATGCACACAATATGCTTTGGCGCTCTACAACTACCTGCCCCAGGGGTAGAGCAATTGAGAGGCTTTTCCTGTCCTGTGGTGTGTCCTTGCTGAATACAGGCCAGAGCACTCATTTCTGCGATGCCCCAGGGTCGTTCTCTGCAATCGAACTTTCTTTTACCTCACCAGCCCTTAACCACACTACTCAATGGGAAGTGGTTAATGACCTTCATAGCAGTGATCATTTCCCAATCTGGATTCATTTGCCAGACAGAGTGATGCCTCTCAGCCACCCACCACATGGGGTGCTTCGGAAGGCAAATTGGAGATGTTATACTTCCGTTGCCAATTTTGAATGTTGTATTAGTGTGCATGAGTGGGTGAAACACGTACCCAAATCATCCACTAAGCTACTGAAGCATCAATCCCTCAAGCCTCAAGACAACTTGATAGGCAGCCTGTCCCTTGGCAGAACAAAGAATGTCGATCTACCATAAGGACAAGGTGGGCGGCTTTGCATAGATTCAAGTGCCGGCCAACTGCAGACAAACATGAAGCCTTTTTTGTGGTAAGAGCAAAATGCTATTCATGAGAGTAAGAAGATATTGTGTCAGGAATTCCTTAACACCATTAACTGGCCCACAAAGAGTATCAATGTATGGAAAACCACCAAAAAGAGTTCTGGGAGAGAAGTTAGGTGTCCAGTAGCAGCTGTCATGGGTAATGATACTCTACATACCAGCCCACAAGACATTACCCAGACCATGGCTGCCTCTTTTTCTACTGTTACTGCCATTGCTAGTCAGGAACCAGCTTACCTATGCCATAGAGTGGCTGCAGAAAAGGGCACTTTGGATTTCAGGACCACCACAGATAAGACCTGTCTGCTTATGTTTTATAGATCCTTTATGCGATCTGGCATCAATTATGGGTCCACAGTTTATAGATCTGCCAGACCATCTTATCTGAAGATGCTGGACATGATGCAGTATGAAGGCATCTGGCTGGCCACTGGGGCATTTATAACAAGCCCCATACCGAGTCTTCTGTCCAACAGGTAACAGCTACTCATAGTGACCTAGGCATATCAAACACAATCCACACTGAACTCATATGCCTACCATACTATTGTCAGGCCTACTCTGGAAAGGCTGTTTAGTATCAGCAACAAGAAACAAGACTTTTTGCGATTCAGGTGAAGGACTGCCATTTGGAGATAGGTGTGACTGATTTTAACTCTTTCAGCAGTGGTGTTTATTGATGTTAACCATTTTAAGATGCCTAGCAACCAAATGTGGCAACAGTCCTTGTGAATCACACCGTACATTGAGGGAGTTCTCTCAATAACTCCTTCAACAACAATGTCACTCGCAAGAGAATTGCTGCCCCATTTGGCAGCCAAGCATTGTGAAATATGTGGTTGACATCGATAACCACTGCCCCTGGTTGGGGTTGGAACTGCTCTTCCCCTTGGCTTGTCCAGAGGTTCAAATTGTGTTTAGGCTTAATGAATTTTAAGAAAGATTGTATTCCTGATTTTATATACTGGTTTGTGTTTTTTTTTTTTTTTTTTTTTTTTACGTATGAGATAGGCATCACAGTTATTCAGTGGCTTACACCGATGGTTCAAAGCAAGGGGAGTCCATCAGCTGTTCCATTGTGTTTCCCAATCATAAGATTATAATTCACCTTCCCAATGCCTATTCTTTGTTTTCAGTGGAGCTCCATGTGATCATGTGGGTACTGAAGCACATGCTACGAGTTCAGAGCACACATTTTTTTATATGCTCCAATTCCTTTAGTGCGCTGCAATCAGTTCAAAACCTGTACCCAGCTGGGAAGATAATGGAGCTCATCCATGACCAACTGTACTCCCTCCATCAGCAGAGGAAGTCATTGTGTTGGGTGCCAGGGCACATGGGAATTAGGGGTAATAAACAGGCTGATTGGTGTATCAAGGAGGTCTGCAGAGGCAGTGGTTCACACCATATGATATTCCCCTCCAGGATGTTCTTTCTACGGTGCAGCAGAAATCTGCACAGTTAGGGAATGATCAACGGTCAGCAGTGACGGCAAATAAGCTGCGGTTGGTGAAGTCAACTGTCTGACCATGGCAGTCCACCGTCGGCCACTGAGGTGGTATGAAGTGTCCCTGACACACCTCTGCATCAGACACTGCCCCTTCACACTTGGTTTTCTCCTCCATCATGTGGATCCACACTGTGTAATGCTTGCAGCATACAGATAACTGTGTGCCACATTTTAACTGAATGTGTTTCATATTGTCGCTTTGAACTGCAAGCAGGCTTGACTTCATAGGCAGGGTTGTCATCTGAACACAGCACTTATACTGGAAGCAGGTTTATTGTGAACTGAAACATACATGCAGCACTGACTGCCTCTCGGGCAGAGTGTTCTATACTTGTAAGTTCCAGAAAATTCTTTCTATTATAAATAGTGGAGCACTCCAAGCAGGAGTTAGTCTGTACTGAGTGTACACTTGTGTTAGTAATAAACATGTTTATGTGTGAAGTATTGTGTGCTATTAATGACTAGGCTTCAAATTCCAGACCACCTGCAGTTTTCAACATGATAATATCGTTTCACCTACGCTTGCTCTTTTCAACAACTTATCTATACTAAGAGCTGGGTATTAGACTTGCATTATGCTCTTTACAGTGGTAGGTTATTTTAGAAAGCAATGATTCTTAACTACCCTGCTTGTAAAGGGGAGAAACTCCATTTTTTTATTTGCAATTAAAATTTCTGTTATTTAGCCCTTAAAAAATAAGTAAATGGAACTTTTTTCCCCAGTGTTTCCTCTTCCGGATACATCTAATTGTTTATTGAACATTACAACAGTATTATTTTCCACATTTTTTGCTTATTATTGTGTTAAGTTTCCGTAATTTGTACAATGTATATATCACAGATACATCTCTGTGGAAAATTTCCACCATATTAACTTGAACACAAGTTAGAATAGATGTAAGATATAAAAGTCCACTGATTTAGCTAGCTTAGTCTGTCTGTTGACCTGTCCTCACAGATTTACTTCCAGAAGCACCTTGCCCCCTACCTTGACAAGTGGGAAAATTCTAAAAGGGCCTGACAAAATGATGGGATGTAAATTACATAGAATCATGGGAAACTTTATATCAAAGGATAGGTAGGCATGGCTGACCCTCCTGATCACAATCGAGGTGGAATCTCAATTTACTGTAATTATGAAAAATTCCACTAGTAAAACCCATCCAAAATATGGTAAGGGGATCTATGATCAATCTGAATAAAGATGAGCATAGATTTTACAATTATATTTTCCTTACCTGGTGTAATTCACATCAGATAATGAACCAAAGAAATACTATTATTATTAAGTTGACCAATTATTGATTATAATGTACAATAAGGTTATGTTCTCCTACTGTAAATGACTGTCAGATCATTTTAGCAACATCATATGTTCAAGCAAACAGCCCACAATAGCTGAATAAGCAATGACGTAATCGCGACCAATATTCTGGTACTTAATCCCAAATAAAGTAATTATATTCCCAATAATCAGCTGGAACAATGAGCCCTGTGACATACTAGCAATTGCAGGAAATACTTTACCATACACTCTGATCGGGAATAATGTTGGCAATGGTCTGTGATGATAACTGAAAATATTGTGGCTTCGTATTTTAGAAACGATATTCAACTACAATGAGATGCTGTGATAGCGGTGTATTTCAGTGTCAACAAACTCATAAGTTAGGCTATCCCTTGTCACCCATCCAACGTGTATTACAATATGTGATTGATAAATGCACAGATGGCACCAGAAGTGTGAAGATCATTATTAGCACTTTGTAGTGAATAATTCCAGACAGGCTGACCTTGTTCAATGCACACTAACATTCAGCACAAATGTACAAGTTCCGGAGCAGGTCCAAAAATTGTACAATACTCTTAAGTATAATGACAAGAAACCGTTGGTAGCTTCCACACAAGTCTCTCACTCTCCACACTCCCTATCTCTCCAAGTCAAAGTCCAGGGCCCCGCTCATACTACAATAAAAGCTTCAATCTCTGTTGAGATAACAGTGTCCGAACAATGTCAGACCATCCTTGGAAGATGGATTGCCAGAACTGTAACAGATCTCCTGAGTACCCAATCAGCACAACTCCCACATCCATGCAGCCTTCATGTCCTGTATTCACACACTGTGGACCTCTGATGTCATTAAAACCCCATTGATGTGGCTGACATGGGTCTTTCTTAAGAACACCAAATACCACCCGCTGTTCTGACTCTGTCGCCTGTCATCCTGGCAGCTGACTTCTCTTGCTATTCCTTGTTGACCGCCATCTGGCACCTGGCCTACAGCATCAGAAGTTGAGTGAGTTTCTCCTTGTAAATCAGCATGTCCTGTCATTTGATCTATTGTGAGTTTTCTACACCAACACCACCTAGAAGACAAGTCCTTACAACAGGCCATGCCTACGTCACACTTAGAGGCCCCAGCCGCCACCTCACTGGCTGTTGGCTGGGGCACGCCTACCGCCGCACAGTGGCCAGCCAGTCAGATGGCGGACGGGGCCTCTAAGTGTGATGTAGGCACAGCCTGTTGTAAGGCCTTGTCTTCTAGGTGGTGTTGTCTAGACTCTCCTTACTCAGATGTTCCCATCGAGAGTGGTGCCAGCCTAATAGACCAGAGGTGTCCCAAAAGTGTTTACAAAATTCAAAGATAGTGTTTGGAAGGACAATAACACAGGTTCCTCCAGAGAAACAGCAAAATGTGGTATTCCTGTGACTGAGGGCAATAGTGGCTATACCTGGAAGACTAGCACCTTCCTTCTGGTGTGGCTAGCATGAATATATATGGGCACTTCATGCTAGCCACACCAGAAGGAAGGTGCTAGTCTTCCAGGTATAGCCACTATTGCCCTCAGTCACAGGAATACCACATTTTGCTGTGGCAAAGATGTTAAAGATGGTGCGCGGGAATTAGAATTTAGTGGAGGTTGAGACCAGGTGGGCAACGGGAAGAGATAATGTGTTGAAGGGCAAGTTCCCATCTCCAGAGTTCTGAAAGATTGGTGTAGGTGGGAAGTATCCAGATAACCCGGACGGTGTAACACTGTGCCAAGATGTGCTGGCCGTGCACCAAGGCATGTTTAGCCACAGGGTGATCCTCATTACCAACAAACACTGTCTGCCTGTGACCGTTCATGCAGAATGCAATGGACAGTTTGTTGCTGGTCATTCCCACATAGAACGCTTCACAGTGCAGGCATGTCAGCTGGTAAATCACGTGGGTGCTATCGTAAGTGACTCTGCCCTTGATCGTGTACACCTTCTGGGTTACAGGACTGGAGTAAGTGGTGGTGGAAGGGTGCATAGGGCAGGTTCTACAACGGGGGCGGTTACAAGGGTAGGAGTCAGAGGGTAGGGAAGGTGGTTTCGGGATTTCATATGGATGGACTAGGAGGTTACGGAGGTTAGGTGGGCGGCGGAAAGACACTCTCGGTGTGCCAAGAAATCTGTGTAGGTCCTATTTAGTCCTATGCTGTGTTCTATATTTTATTTCTCAAACCTACCTATTTGTCTACTACTTTCTTTCATGATTCTTAACCCAAGTGTTTGTTATGGTTAAATTATTTTCTGTGCAGGTGGCTTCCTCTATCATTCCATTTCCCCAGTCTGTATTCACCTACTATTTTTTCTTCTCATCCTTTTGCAGTACCCCCATCACAATCATGGTTTCCTCTCCCTTAACTGCCTGAATAACTTCCTTTACTCCTCATACAGAACTAGTAAGCTACTGGTATGGTGGGTATTGGCTTCACATTATCATGGCTACAATAATGTAATCATTGCGTTGTTCATAGTACTTTCTCCACATTCCTAGGTTGTTTTTTCCCCCTTCATTATTAGACCTACTCATGATTTACTCTCAACTGATTTTGTATTTATAATCCCCTATTCACCAGATGAGAAATCCTGTTGTTCTTTCCACCCAAATACTCTAATCCCAGCTATATAACATATCCCTTTCCGTTTTTAAATTATCTAACCTACCAAAATGATTAACAGCTGTAACATTCCATGCCCTTGTCTGTTGAGTGCCATTGTTGTTTCTCCTAGTAACAACATCCTCAAGAGTCATCCTTGCCTAGAGATCCGGAATATCTTATCCAAGAGAATTCTATAATATATTCATACAGTAGAGAAGCATGCCCCTTCCCTTCAACCATTTGCAGTAACTGTATGGTACATCCACCTTAGCTAATGTTATAATGCCAGATCAGTCAATCATCTAGACTGTTGCTCCTGCAACTACTGAAAAGACTGCTGCCCCTCTTCAGGAACCACATATTTGTCCTGCCTCTCCATAGATATCCCTTCTCTGTGGGTGCACTTCGGTTTGGCTATCTGTATCATTGGGGCTTACAACCACCCCACCTTGGCAATGTGTGGTTCGTGGAGGTTGGAAAGGATGTTAGCCACGCCATTGGGGGGGGGGGGGGTTGCTTTCAGAATGAAATTTCCAGTATACAGTGTAATGTGCACTGATACGAAACTTTCCTTGCAGAGTAAAAGTTTACCTCAGATCAGAAATGCACATCCATCATTACCACTTTCCAAACAAAGACTGAGAAAGGAGTCATATGCAATGGGCATTTGTAGTTGGATATCTCTCCTACAGCCATTGCACACAGCAAGACATGAAATTACATGTCTTCAATGGTCCAAAAAACACAAACTGAATTCCTGCTCATCTACTTATTACAGAGCAACAAGTGTGTCCCCAAAGGGAGTAAAGTAATTTTTTTCACAGTTTTCAACCTGCTGACCAAGCACATAAACTAGGTGTTCCTTCTAAGAGTCATTAAGAGTAATCTCTTTGATGTATTTGCAATTTCATTTCTTCGGTGTGTAGCTGAAGTCAGCCAAAAAGAAAAAGAAAATATCGCACTGACGTGTTTTACGGCCCACTTTAGATTTGTAGTTTTATAAGTTTTGGCAAACATTTTGACCAAAATAATTAAATAATAAAAAATTAATTAATAAGAGTGTCTGAAACCCTTTTAGGAAAAAAATTTAGGTAGTGGCACGTTTTGAACCACTAACCTTTCGCGTCACAGTCCAGCACCTTGCCCACTACACTACAGCTATAAATCAAAACAGAAGTTCTTTAATCTCATACTATTGATGGCCGTTGTTAATTGATCTTAATATGGCATTTGTAGACATTAGATTGTCATTTATCATATGAAGAATTATGTGTTTTTGTTAATTCCTCAGTGTGCTGTTGCTTTGAAATGACAATGTGTAAGTTACAATAAGAAAATCATCAAATACGCATAGAATGTCACGTGACATCTCCGAACAGCTGGTTTTCGTTAATTCAATGGAGGGTGTCAAATCTCCTTTATTTTTGCAAATATGTCTCAAACGATACAAGATATGAAAAAACATATTTTCGTGTCAGATGAATAGTTAAGCCGTTATTTTCATTTAAATTTCGAATTTCGTCAAAAGACGATCGCAAAGGCCCACTTTTAGTGTTACTACCGTAAACTAAAGTGGGCCAAAATAGATAAAATAAAATAAAGCAGTCAAAAATTAGTCTAGTGCTATACTTGTTTTATCAATATGTACCCTTGCAATAAGGTGGTAACAGTAAGTGCAGGGCAGTGTTGCATAAAGTCTCTATGGAGTACTGTGTTACTGATCCTGTAAAGAGCTACATATTAATAACATAAGTATCACACTAGACTGATCTGGGGCTCCTATATCAATTGCGTGTGTAAAATTCCACTCTAAAAATCAATGTGTGTGTAACGGGAGCATAACAGGATAAGTGTTATTGAAGCACTCGATACCATCCATCATCTTTTACTGACCAACGTGGTTCCAGCACAATCTACCAGCATCTGTAAATATGACTGGCTGAGAATACCATTACAAATATTTATGGACTGCGTACTTCATTGTAAATCATGTGAAAATCCGTCAGTTAATTAATACGTTTATTCCTCCCTCTTACTTTCTGGCATCTTTTAGCAAATTTTTATATACATAAACTACATTTTTAGAAATATGGAAGCACAACAACTTGTATCCATCCATAAAAGAGTGTTACCAGTTACTTTGATTATTAAGATTCCAGAATGTTTGCTATGATTATACATATTTTTAATATCTCGCACCTGGTAGCAGCTAATCATATATGTAAATAGTCAACAATTCACATAAGTAATTAATTTCATTATTAAAATTGTATGTAATTAAACAATATACATATACATGTGGCGTCTGTTCGGAAAGAATAGACGTCACATTCTGATCCTGCAGCTGTTATTACTTAATATTCATAGAATATATGACTTCAACTGCGATTGGGCAATGCTGAAAATGTGTATCCAGCCGGGATTCGAACCCGGGTCTCCTGCTTTCTAGGCAGTTGCACTGACCCCTACACCACTGGGGACACAGTGATCACCGCACCTGCAAGGACTACCCATGCACGCCTCCCGTCAGATACAAATTCCCAGCTTCGCCCTGCCCATAGTACTCAAACTCGTAGTTTAACTAAAATGCTATATGCTATCAGAATCTCATTATATTTTACGTAATTATTTAAATAAGTGCACATATTGTTTGTAACACATTTCACAGATTTCTTCCAACTTTTACAAAAATATTGTACAAAAATAACATTTCATTTGTTTGTTGTAAATATCCACGACTGTGCTGTAATCTCAATTCAATTTAAATTAGCGAGAATTGATTGTAAGTTGGAGTTTTGGATTGTGTATAACGATATAAGAATTGTTAAGAAATTATATAAAGTGAATGTGTAAAGCACTTGAGAGGTCAGTGAGAAGAATTTGATGTAAAGAGTGTTTACCAGTTTTATGTTGAAAAGTTGGTACTGTGAAAAAATAAATAATGTACTTTGAAGCAGAAGCAACATATGTTTTCTTCTTGTAGACGCTGTCTACAGCTCAGTGCTTTCTGCTGTGAAATATTTTAAAACTTTCCCTCAAGACAAGCCAAGTATTGCAACTGAAGGAATGAGGAACATTTACAAAAGCAAACAAACTGATGTCTTGCAGTGTCTCTGGACATCACCTGAAAGACATGATGAGCAGTTCTTGTTTCAGCTTATTCCAATAGACAGTATGAAAAGAAAATTACAAATGTCTGTTGAACCATCAGAAAAATTGCAACTGTTAACTCTTATAAAGAAACCCTGTAAATAATAGTGTTATTGATTCATGGCTTCCATTTTAATCCAACTTTTTAAATTATCTGATGATTATATTGCCAAATCAGCATTTGGAGCTCCAAGGCAGACTCAGTTTCATATTGTGGTTTGGTGTTTTGAAGCAGTGTAGAGGACATCAAAGGACCTCTGACTTGGTCAGCATTTCTTTCATTGAAACTGATTAATACTGTCATTTTGATTTAAATGATTTCCAACAACAGGTGGTGGTTCATAAATATCTCCATACTCAGTCTATACTCTGAGGATTAGACATGTTATGGAACATTGCCAACACTCTGCTGTAAAATTTTAAAAAGTGGAACTGGCATTCACAAATACCTGTGCACAAATGAGCTGTGATCAACAGTACTCATAAAGCTGCCTGGTGCTTCACATGAAGAAGTGACCATTTACAGTGTAGTTGAAAATCATTAAATTCTACCAATCCACAAGGATACACAATGGCACATTTAATTGTTTTGTGGAGATTTGGGTATGTTCAACAGTTCTCCATTCATGTTAACTGCTCAAAAGAAATCAAGTAACAAAGAGTGAGAAGCAGAAGCAGATAAAGAGGAATAACCACACTTTTGGCACTATGAGGGCAAGAGACCTAACATCTGTAAGGACTTGCTGACTTTGAATGCAAGCTATTCTATTCTTTTTTATTATTATTATTTAATTATAATCTTAGGACCTGGTATGAATTTGTTCTAGTCTTGTGTTGGTTTGTCTTCTTCTTCCACCTCTGTACCCCCCACTAGACTTGTACTGTAGTTAATTTCAACATTTAGTTTCATTTTCATGCTGCTCAATCCTCATGACCTTATATCTGCAGATATATGCAATTGTATGTGTGCATAATGTCTGTAAAAATTATCACAAATACATTTGGTAGTGTATAAGTAATGCATTGTAAGGTCATATAGAATGCCATAGTTTACCAGCATTAACAGTGGAAAAGGAGTAGTGCTAAGCAGTAATTAGTTTCCTATGATTTTTCTGTTGGTGTTGTAAGTGCCAAAAGGATTTGCAAAGGCATGAAATCATATGAAAGTTCATTGTTAGTTCATAAGTTACGGTAGAAACAAACGGCTTCTGTTATATACTCTTTTCTTTCTTAAACCACTAACGGTTTTGGGACGTTTGGTGGACAAATAAATTAATTCAAACTATACAAATTGGCACAGTCAGTGCATACCCGCCCTGCAACACAATGTGTTGCCTGCTTGGTATCCGCCACAGGCACAGAATAGAGTGTATACAGAAAGTAAACTCCCAGGGTGAAGGGGAAAGATTGAGGATAGGAAAGTAGGGGAAAGGAAAGGAAATGCAGTTCAGGAAAGAAAGAAGGAAGGAAGAAAGACTGCATTAGCTCAGGGACCCATGCATGCCACACACATACTTACAAAAGAACCATAAATCCTCTGGAGGGTATGCTAAAATATTTGTGAAGAGAGAGAGATTGGCTGGCCAGTACTTACGTTATTAACCCTGACAGTCAAACAAAAACACAACTCTGCAGACCTTGTTCTCAAGCAGGTCTCCTGAGCAGTTCATTCCTCCCCTTCCAGCAACAATGTTCCTAACACTAGACCACGCAGATGCATCCCCTTAGTTACCCACTATCATCCCAGCCTGGAATGCCTCAACAAATTGTTCCATCAGGGCCAGGTGGCGGCTGGTGCTTCAGTTGACTGGGGGTTCACTTTTTTGAGAGCCGGATCGTAACAGTGGGGCTGCCACCCCCCCCCCCCCCCCCCCCCGGCCACTCAGCATGTCAATGTTTCAGCATCCCCCCCCCTTCCGCTTGGTGTCCAAAGAGACAATTTTGGTGCACCTCTGCGAGTGACACCAGGAGAAAGTGCCAAGGTTTGCCCCCCCCCCCCCCTTTCAGATACATGTTCGATAAAAGATGTGCAAAATGTCTTATCTCGGGTTGTTTGCCCTTGCTTCAAGTCGACCTGAGACGCCGGGGTACCAAGCTTCTTTATTTAACACTTTTGTTCCAAGCTTAAAGCTGAGTAATTTGTTACTAAGGGATACTGAATGTTGTTCATTTTTCTTTGATAATAAACACCAAGAACATATGAATATTCACATGAGCACTAACACACTGTTAAGTGACTGTAACAAAATGTAAGCAGCAACCCCTCCTAACCTTACGCATGCGCAAAAGCTGCTTAGCAATACTTTACGATGTGATTCCACCCATCTGCTTTGACCTATGATGTCATCGAAATGGCGGCAACGACGTATGTACTCGTAGCCAATATGGCAACAAAAACACTCGTGAAACATGCAAAAATTAATGTAAAATGATACTAAAGGGGCAAGCGCGGAAATTTGTGTGAAATAAATAAATAAAAAATAAAAGCCACGAAAATATACAAAATAAAATAAAAAATTGCCTAAAATGTATGCATGGAACTGAATAGTTCACATGATCTAAAAATCAAATGAAGCAATATCAATCAACACAGTTGCAAAATAGCATGAGAACAGTATAGAATACTTCAATTAACCTATACTACATGTAAAATCAAGAAAACGATAACAGTCAAGGCCCTCCCATTTCTCATCAAAATTAAAATGGTATTGAATACTAAAATTGACCTATAATACACCTAAAATGAAGAAGGCAATACCAATCCAAAGGCATTATTTTGCAACACGATGCCAGCCATCTGCTTTGACCATGAAATCAGCATGTCAGAATACCTATATACAGGATAATGTAATATGAGGGTTGCTTTTTAAGTAAGGGCCGTTCGCGTGTATAGTTCTGTAGTTCGCACGGTCGCCGCAACAAGCCACCGCGCCACTTGCCGGCATCCTTCCCATTCACACTGATGCCAGTTGCAGCTCTTTAGCTGACGTGTACACATCGCTGTGCTACTTTATAATGTTTACGATTATTGAATCGCACGCCGCGTGTGAAATACAGTCAGTGATACGTTTTTTGACCGTGAGAAGCCTATCAGCTGCAGAAATTCATCGTCAGTTAACAGATGTTTATGGCTTGAATGCAATGAGTGAAGGTAAAGTGTGTCAAAGGCGTTAGAGAGTTTAAAAATGGACATCGAATCGTCCTTGAAAAAGAACGCTCAGGCCGGCCCTCTGTGATCACTGATGATTTGGTGGCTGCATTCGAAACAAAGATTCATGAGGACAGAAGATTCATAATTTCCACTCTTTCTTTGGAATTTCCACAAGTTTCAAGATCGGTTTTGTACAAAATTGTGTCTGAAAACCTAAACTTTAAGAAACTGTGTTTTTGGTGGGTACCCAGACTCCTCACAGAGGACCAGAAAGGGTAGAGATTTGCCACTTCATTGGACTTTTTGATTCATTACAAGGAAGAAGGGGATGACATGTTCAGTCAAATTGTCACTGGAGATGAAACATGGGTATCCCATATCACTCCCCAAAGCAAGCGACAATTGATGGAATGGCGACACACAACCTCACCCGTCAAGGTCAAAGCCAAACAGACGCTGTCAAAGCGCAAGATTATGGCAATTGTGTTCTGGGACCGGCGCAGTGTTTTGCTAGTGGACTTTATGCCACGAGGAACAACAATCAACTCAGATGCCTACTGTGCAACTCTAAAGAAACTCCACAGAGTAATTCAAAACAAAAGGCATGGCATGCTGACAAAAGGAGTTTTGCTCCTGCACGATAACGCTAGGCCTCACACCTCTCAAAAGACTCGGGATTTGATTGATTTTTTTTTTTTTTTTTTTTGGCTGGGAAGTTTTGGACCATGCACCATACAGCCCCGACCTTGCTCCTAGTGATTTTCACCTTTTCCGGTACTTGAAACACCTTCTTGGCGGGCAGTGCTTCAATGACGATGATTAAATGAAAGCGGCCGTGAACTCTTGGCTGTTGGAGCAGGCGGCCGAATTCTTTGAAGAGGGGTTGTACAGTATGATAAGTGCTTAAATAAACAAGGCAACTATGTAGAAAAATAGGTAAAAGTGTGTAGAATCAGAAAATAAAAGTTTATTTACAAAAGTATTTGTATCTTTTTTCAAAAATAAAAACGGCCCTTACTTAAAAAACAACCCTCGTACTTACGTATTGTAGATTATTTATCCTCATAAATTACAGATTACAACAGAATTTACCATCGATCACTTGCGGAAACCTCACTGTTAACCTATAACTTACCATAAGGGTGAAATACAGATCAGTTTTAAACACAAATGTACAATCTGAACCTTACACAAACCAGCCTGCTTTGACCAGCAAAAGCCCCCCACCCCCCACTCCAATTGCATTTTTCAATACGTCAGTGATGTTAACATTAGATCTGGAAACTGGTCAATTTTGTTACAACAACTGTCCTTTGGCTTTCAACCAGACTATTGGATCCCAGCCTAACCTAAACCTCGGGCTGTGCTACTGATCAGTCTGTCACCACAACCAAGATTTTCAGCAGCTAGCACTCCCACTCGCTAGGTTAAGTATGGCAAAGCAGCCAATCAGGAGTAGTGTTTCCATGGCCAGTAAGAAAGAGCATTACAATTGTACTATGTATTATGTAAACAAATCGAAGACCAATGGGATCCCTTTTTTGTGTCAACCATGGAGTAAATAATTAATGCTGTTCCTACTCTATGGTTGACAGGTTCCCAGAGTAACCTTGTACAGTTAGAAAAGTAGCAACCTCTTATAAATGAAAAATCAATTACAATCACGGAAACACTACACCGAAATTGTCAAAAAACTTCGAAACTGATACCACATTTACTCGGTGATCCTTTAAACACAAGCACTACACCGAAACTGACAAAATATCGTCATCACACTGACTTCTCAACAGCTCAATGCCATGAATTGCAACCACACATATGACAACAGAAAACCGAATAGCTGTACGACAAAATACCCATTCTATGTAACATCCACCATAAGAGAATGCCATTTGATACTTACAGTACACACAACACCTATAAATAAACACATCTCAAAACTACCATGCATACAACATGACATGCTGACGTCACAAGTCAAAGCTGATGGGTGGAATTGCATGCTATAAATGGCCCAGCTGCTCTCCCCCACCTCTTTTCAAACAGTTAAATATTTGTGACAACGAAGAGTATAAATAACACTTACTCTCAAAATTGCAACACAATTGCTAAAATGTCCAAAGATATGTGGCAAGTAACAATACAGAAGTCATTGTTGTTCCTGTACCTGAGAAGATTGGGTTTAAAATAAATGGCTTTCAGTCGGTCTTGAACCCACTACCTTCGACAGTGCAGCACGATGCCGCTAACCACACGGCTATTCTTGCAAGGTGGAGAATAAGGACTTCATCATTATTCATGATTGGATCTTCTGAAGGCTTTTACAGTTGATGTGTCTTTAATTTACAGTTACAGCATATTTTACCAAATATGATGTGTTTTTGATAAAACGTCAATGTGCCAAATATAAATATGAAGGGCAGATGTTGCCTTCATGGAGGATTTTTTGCATACGCAAGGCGAGGTGTGCAGTAGCTCCATTTGTGCATAACCGCCAATGCTCAAGTAGCCAGGAACTGGTGTGTCTACTAGCTCCAACGCCAATGTGAAATGTGGCATTTCCCCTCGCTCCTCCCTGCCTCCAGGGCGCTCAGAAGAGAATTTGAACCTTAGCCGCCCATGCACATGTGGCCACTGCCACCTATATTAGGCATCCGTGCTATGACTCATATATGTGCTGTCTCTGCAATGTAAAATGTTTCTTATGTGATCAAAATACTTTGAAAGTGCATTTGAAGTGATCTGATAGAATAATGAAACAAAGAATAATAGTTTAAAAACAGTTTTTATTTTATTTATTTATTTACTTTTTTTTTAATGAGCTTTTCTCAGGGGTTCACTAAACCAATGAACACAAAGAACACATCACCACTGGTCAGGGCTACGACTTTCTCAAATCATGCCCTGAAATGAGATCAGTGCTCAAAAGTATCTTTCCCACACCATCCAGAGTAGTCTTTCGCCATCCTTCTAATGTCCGTAATATCCTTGCCAAACCTTACAATATCCCAAAACCACTCTCCCTACCTAATGGTTCCTACGCATGTAACTGATCCCACTGCAAAACCTGCCCCATGCATACTTCCCCAACCACATCACAGGGAAAACCTACCCCATTCATGGCAGGGCCACATGCGAAACACCACATGTAATCTACCAACTGACATGTGTTCACTGTGCAGCTTTTTATGTTGGTATAACCACCAAAAAATTGTCTGAACACATGAATGGGCACAGACAGACTGTTCGCCTGGGGAACAACAAATATCCTATGGCAGAGCATAACTCCACTGACCTTGGCAAGTGTTACACCACATGTGCCATCTGGATACTAAGACCCAACACCAGTCTGTCAGAGCTACGGAGATGAGAACTTGCCCTCCAACATATCCTCTCCTCCCGCCATCCTTTTGGCCTAAATCTGCGCTAACCTCTTCCTCTCCTCCATCCTCAACTCACTTATTCACTACTCATTTCTCATCTCCCCTGTCTTTCTCTTGTACATTGCTGTTCGAGTGTTAGTGTGTGTTTCTATAAACCTTTTCCACTTAAAAACATTTTACCTAACCCCCTACACCATCCCCCACTCAGCTTTATTCAGTTCACTTTTGTTTAATGCTTGGTTATATATCCTCTTTGCTATTGGCTTGGTTCAGTACTTGACATACAGTATCTCTGACTTCCACAATTCACCCTTCATCTCCTCACAGCCTAGGTCATGAATAACCTTTCCCTTCTGTTCCCCTTCTCTTCCCTCCTCTTGTACCTGAGGAAGGAAAATATTTTTTGTTTTCACATTTGTGTTTTGTTGTGACTGTCAGCAGTACGGAACTAAAGTAAGTACTGGTCTGCCAATTTATCTCTTTTCAAGAATATTTTATAATTCTTTCATGAGTGTGTTCTGGTTTCCTATTGCGCAATTAGGTGAGATATTTCAGGAAATTAAAAGGTTTATCTACCTGCTTCTTCTCCCATAGTTGAGTTAAAATTGGTAAAATCCAGCTGTGCGAGTAAAACATAAAATGGAGTTAGCCATGGAGGCATTGTCACAAAAAACAAAGGGTAGTGTGTCTGGTAGGTTAAAAGACTGCCACAAGTTGGCTAAAACTGGACAGTCCATCAACAAATGGACTACAGTCAGCATTGCTCCACACCGACACAGAGGAGGGGCCTCATGGTGAAGGAGATGGTCGTGGGTCAGCCAGGTACGCCCAAAACATCCCAGCCAAAGCTCTGAAGGACCTCAGTCTGTCCATTTCATTCGTCATCATGCACTCGGTCGTGTGCTTCCTTAAATTGTCGGTCCCATCTTCTCGCCATTAAAGCCCTTCTCATTTTCTCCGTAAACCTTGAAGATCTGTCGATGAGTAACACTTGATTCAACATTATTAATATTCAGAAAACAAATCACAGTTCTCAATACACTTACAGCAGGACTTTTGAGCATTGATGCCAATATAAACGATCACTGCAAATGACACACAACACAGAGCAAGGTCAAAGTGACATTTCTTTTGGCTTGAACCAGAAATACTACTGCGCATTAATGTAACTGCCATTGTAGAAGTGCTGTGAAGAAAAATTGAAATTTTACAAACTTTCTGACCTATCCTTAGATGTAAATAGTTTGTAAAGATCACTACTCATTGAATAGCAGAAGTGTTGAGTCATTAACAGGTACTCACAAAAGGAGTGTGCTTTTCCTGATGAAGGCTAGGCTGAAAGCTACGTTGTGTGTGAGTTATTGTCTTTGTATGTGCCTGCTGCAGCTTGACAAACATCTTTGTAGTGGGTTGCAAGCTATAAACATTCTACAACCAAGGAAGACACATTTATACCATGCTACGACAAAAGACTGAAAAATTACTGGGCTATGTTGAAACGTAGCAGAAGTGTGAAAGATTTTTGTGTAATAAATTGCTTTATATGTAGTCAATTCCTTTTTTATTACCAAATGGAACTTAATTTCTAAACTACCGTCATATTATGAAAACTTTGGTATAAATTTATCCTGTACTAATAAGTATCATCTGTTTGTTTAATAAAGTTCACCATTTTTTGGCTCGGAAGCAGTTTATTCAGTGATGAAATTAAATCCCCATGGTTACAATTTACACATAACTGTAAAACAGCTTATTTTACAATCGGTTTCAAATAGAGCTGATTTTAATATGAATTGTGGTATGTACAAAATCATGGAAAGACGTTTAAGCAAAGATTTTTTATATAATCTGACGAGGTTCAAAATCTAATTTTTAAACTGACATTAAAAAACCCTATTTGAAGCCAAATAGCAATGTTTCATGATAATTGTGAAAATATCAGAAAGACACCTAATTTAAAAATTCCTGGTATTCATGAGTTTACATGAAACAAATACATTGAACTTCACATTGGTTTAACTACACCCAAAAGCGAATAAAAACAAGTGTGAGACTTCATTTAAATGCTGGTCATAAATGATTTACACTTATGAGCATCAGTACACCAAATCTCAAAACAACGATAAGTTTACACTCACATTAGTTAAGTCAGCAAGGCATCAGTATAATATAGATGTTTTAGTGTATTGTATTTGTGCGAATATAGGTTGCACTTAAAAGTTTTCACATGAAATTATAAAAAAATAGATTTCAAATATAGGCCACAAAGTTTTTTTAAAATATTTTATTGAACTTTATCATCAGAAAAACAACTTTTCGAACACATTCTCCCTTTTCAACAAAATTAAAATAAATATGGAAAACTGTAAATCAACCAAAAAGAAAGTGAGATGATAGGCCGATAGTCTTACTGCACTCCAAGTGAGGGGAGGATGTACCAAAGCATGTATCCAGGAGTTTGAAGTGCTGTATAGCGTATATATGTACCGTGTTAGTAATGAGGGTTTTTTTTTTTTTTTTCTGAGTTTACTATGAGAGAAAAAGATTATTCCATGTTCATGTGTGTCAGTCTTTTGGCTTGTGAGTGACAATGGGAAAAGAATGTACAGGCTGTACAGCCAAGTTTTAAACTTCAGTTTGTTCAGAATGCTAAGGAACATGGAAAGTGGGAAACAACATAAATTTGACATCTATGAAAAAAAGAAAAACATTCATCCCTCATGTGAAAGTGAGGACAAAATATTAAATTCTTAGAAGAGTTGTCATGCATTTTGAGGACAAAAATGTAGATATCCCAAGTAGAAAAAGATTTCCTCAACTTCATAATTCAAAACAGGAAATGTTTTGGTGTTAGAACAGAAAAGATCCAGGTGGAAGGCTGCAAAATAGACCGCAATAGAAATATTCTGCCAACAGAATTCAAAGTTTCATATGGTGGCGGGGTGTTTATGGTGAGAAATAATTTATTTGTCCATTGACAAACCATGATTGCGCATTGTACCTGAATCATATGAATACATCTTGCAAGTTTTTAGCGTCATGTAGTCATACCTTGACACCAACATTGTTATTTACTATGTCAGATAGGAAATGCCGACCAGACTCCAGTTTCTTTCGATATGCCGAGCAGCATTACAGTGAATAATGTCTGGAAGAGTAGCATGCAAATACCGGCACAGGAAAGCAGCATTGTACCATATATTACGGCTGATTGATGAAAACTGCTTCCGTATGTAGTTTTTAATCAAAAACCTCTTCCCAAGGGAGAGACTAAGAGGCCAGGAGGTCTTCTGCGTAAAAATTCAATGCTTGTTATGGACAGTTTTCGAGGTCATACCGGTGATTGAATAAAAATAATCTAAAACAAGAAAAATGTGACCTTGTAATAATTCTCGATGAAATGACCAGTTTTGCAGCCTCTGTGCATTAATCGCCTCTTTAAGGCAAATGTGAGAAAATTCTACATAGACTATTTAATGAAGAAAGCAACTTTGACACCAGGAGACTGTAACATGCCTCTGTGTCAGAAGTACGCCACTGGACTTTGGCTGCTGGAGGTCAATATCACAACAACTGTTAAAGAAAAGTTTCAAGAAAACTGGTATTTCGAACAACCTTGATAGAACTTAGGATAACTTAATGTATAATGGTTCAAATAAGCATTCTGAATCCTCTAGTGAGGGAGACGAGACAGAAATGAGTGAGCGATTTGGTTAAAAGTATATCTAGAATGAAACTTTCACTCTGCAGTGGAGTGTGTGCTGATATGAAACTTCCTGACAGATTAAAATTGTGTGCTGCAACTGGGACTCGAAACTGGGACCTTTGCCTTGAACGGGCAAGCACTCTACCACTGAGCTACCCCAACATAACTCACGATCTGCCCTCACAATTTTAATTCTACCAGGAAGTTTCAAAAGTATATCTTTTCCACAATGTAATGTTTTCATGCATTACGATTTACTGTAACATTTTTATATATTTTTGCCAATAAAAATTTATTGTTAATATAAGCAATGTGTGATGCCAATAGATACGGTAAAACGAAATGCTTAAAGTAATATTTATAGGCTTGCACATCATTAATAATCGCAAAATGTCTTTCAAATACCTTTATTAGTACATTTTATTTATGTAGCAAACACTGACTAAAGCATAGAGTCTTTGCTTACCTGTTGTAGTTCTTGGTGTAAAGCAAATGTTGGCAATGCTACACCACAATCCTATTTGTTTTGTAGCTATTAGCAGAGTGGAAATATAAATATATTATCATAAATTATTTTTTCAAAAGAGGTAATATTGGCTGGCCAGTACTTACCTTTTTGCTGTACTGCCGGCAGTTACAGGGAGAAAGAAAAAAGGACGAAAATAAAACAAGCTTTTGGAACTGTGTTCCTTCTTCAGGTAAGAGAAGGTAAAAAAAAAAAAAAAGGAAGAAAAAAAAAAAAAAAAAAGGAATGGGAAAGGAAGGGGAAGGTAATTCATGACCTAGGTCATGAGGATGGTGTTAGAGGTTTGTGGAAGTCAGAGATACTGTGTCGTAGTAATACTGAGCCACGCCAAAGAGGATGAGAGGAAAGATCAGGCATTAGAGAGAGGGGGGGGGGGGAGGATAATGGATAGCCAAGTTGAGGATGGAGGAGGTGGAGGGGTTAGTGTAGATTTAGGCCAGGCGAGTGGCGGGAGGAGAGGATAAGTTGGAGGGCAAGTTCCCACCACCATAGCTCTGAGGGATTGGTGTTAGTTGTTAGTATACAAATGGCATATGTGGTGTAATACATGCCAAAGTCCCTGGAGTCATGCTGGAGGGCATACTCTGCCACAGTGGGGCTGGAGTATGTGGTAGTGGGAGGATGCATTGGACAGGTTTTGCAGTGGGATCAGTTGCAGGGATAGGAGCCATTAGGCAGGGAGGGTGGTTCTGGGATGTGGTAAGGTTGGATGACGATGTTGCAGAGGTTGGGAGGCAGGCTACTCTGGGTGGTGTCGGAGGAACAGTTTGGAGTGATGATCTCATCTCAGGGCATGACTTGAGAAAGTCATAGGCCTGTCGGAGCAGTTTGTTGAGGCATTCCAGGCCAGGATGGTACTGGGTGTCGAAGGGGATGCTTCTGGGTGGTCTGGGGTCAGGAACATTGTTGTTGGAAGGGGAGGAATGGACAGCTCGGGAGATCTGTTTGTGGACGAGGTCTGTAGGTTAGTTGCAGGAGAGGAAAGCATTGTGTAGATTGTTGTTGTAGGTGCTGATAGATTCGTTGCTGGAGCAGATATGTTTCCCATAGATGCCTAGGCTCTGGGAAGGGATTGTTTAATATGGAAGGGATGGCAACTGTCAAAGTGGAGGTACTGTTGCTTGTTTGTGGGTTTAATATGGACTGAGGTGTGGATGTGGGAGTTGGCAAGGTGAAGGTCAATATCAAGGAAGATGGCTAAAGTTTTAGAGAAGGACCAGGTGAATTTTAGGTTGGAGAAGGAGTTAAGGTCGTGAACGAAGTTATCATACACATGTAGTAGCATGGAAATAGGAAATATTAATACTGAAATTGGTATTGATAAATATTTATAAACTGCTGATTGTAATTAATGTGTACAAAATTAATTTCAATTTCAGTGTCAGACAGACACTAATTATTCTTGTTGTGTCTTTGAAAAACTACTAGTTTATACAAGTATAAATTTACTGACCTGATTGTGAAAGCTGGAAATCTGGTCATCATAAAATGTTATTTTAAAATTTGAATTCAACATTAGTATCAGCTGCACAAATCAGCTGTTCCACCATCTTAACCTCCCATCACTACTAGCGGTAGGCATCACCAACGTAAATGTCACACACAACGCACTTTTAAGATTTTTACTGCAAAGATTACCTTAATTGACCACATCAAATTAAAATCAGCTCCATTCTTAGGAAAACTGTATGTTACTATTGCTTTTGTTGAAGACTGCTCAGACACGTTAAAAACACTGTTGTCTGCTATGGTTGTCTGAAGTACAGAATGAGACCATTTGATTTATATCATAACATCGATTTTCATCAATTGTCGTGCTGATTGTGAGAACTTTAACAAAACTGTAGATAACAGTTTTGTGAAACAATTACTTTTTTTCTTTTCTTTTACTTTTTTTCTTTTCTTTTCTTTTTTTTTTTTTTCCTTCCTCCAAAGAATATCTACTTAATCACATTCCTCAAATCAAAATAAACATGAACATGTAATTTTTGAAACTAATGATTTATGTCGGGGGAAGGGGTGGGGATGGAATTTTTATTATAGGCTGCAACACAATTTTGCTAGCCAAAATTTGGAAAGGAGGGGGGGAATGCAACCTATATTTGTACAAATACGGTATAGTTTGTGCTTAACAGATGAAAGCATACAACAATACTAGTTCACAATATATAGCACTGAAAATATAAATAAATAAAAGTAAAAGGAAAATACAATAGTGTTTTGGCACGGACTCTCATAAGACTAATTTTAGCCTACAAATCATCATAATGGAAAATCTTTATATTTGGCATGTCTAACAATATGATGCCAAATCATTTCCTCTTTCCTGAATATAGGTTAAACTGCCCTACAAATTGAACTTTACACTAAAGTATATAAGCAGATTTTCTATTACATCATAAAGCATCGCATATTCAAAAGATAAAGATGGATTTAATGAGGGAAAAGATTGCATGTTGTAAAATGAGGGGGAAAATAAATTATAAAATGCAATTATGAAATGACTACTAGCATCTGCAATCTTCCACAAAAGATGTATATTCTAGATTAGGCTTTCATGTCTATACAGGGTTCACAGACAAAATACTTTAATAAGAATCATTTTAAAATTTTTCATTTCACTTGCTTTGCAATACATTTAATGCTCCAGTTTCCTACATTTCAAAATATACATAAAATTAGTAGCAACATATTCACATACATGCACAAAAACAAATACCTAATGTTAACAAGGAGCTTAATACACACTTAGCACATTTTGGCAAGATATTGTGAATATTTATTTCTGGTGTTTTTTATAGGTGACACAAAGAGAATTTTCCTGGGTAGTCTTAACATTTGCTCAGATGTGTTACAAGTATTTTCTATTAAAACTCCAATCTTGAATGCTGGAAGAAACGGAACAAACTGTTTTTTCCAGCTTACAATTTAATCCTTTATTCTCTCCTGTTTGACAATGATACTAGTTATCTGGCTACAAACCACAAGTCAAATTCCTTTAACACAGATGATGAATGATGATGAGCAAAAATGTACCTTTCAAAAACATTAAAAGCTTAACATTTTACAACATATGAAAACATTTTAGAGTATCTAGTTACATTCTAGCGGCACCAGTAATGTGACCTTATGTAATGAAAAGAACAAAGTCACAAACTCACCACATTCCAGTGTCAGTGTAATAATATACTGAGAGAAATCACACTCCCTACTGTTAAAAGAAAGATTTAGTGATGGAATACTGATCTCAAGTATATTTAGGTCTTTTTGATTTAGATCTTCCTCTTATGTAAAATGCCAAACTACCTTGAAATTACCACATTCAGTATTTTTTCCGTGTGTACCACATACACAAATTATTTATTTAGAACCACTAAAACAATACTCTGTTCATGAATTGTAAGTTCTACAAATATCATCAAAATAAAAATGGAATACTGTGTATTTGCATCCCATTTTACCAATTTTTCCACACACTGACAAAGCAAAGAACCAGTTTCTTTTCTGGAAACATAAAATAAATGGATATCTGCACAACACTTTATTGCAGTGTTGCAAACATCCACTATTATATAACAAACATTTCTGTACACAACACAACACACACATATTAAACAGCTATTTGTGGGGAACAAACTTAAAATATATAAAACATAAGAAACAAGGTTTCTAAATCTCTGCCCCACAATGTGGGAATATAACAAACTTCAATAGCAAGAAAACCAATTATAATTTGTAGAGAAAGTTATATGTATTTGTACTCTTACAATAGGATGTCAACAGATCTTTGGCATGTAATGAAATGAAGCTGCTCCAGACCCAGGAAACATATTTGTATTTAACTGCTTTGAAACATGTTCAATTTCACAAGAAACCTTTTTTTTTCGTCCCTGGTAGTAGTTTCCTCAATTGTTTATCAATGTTCTCCCAAGTAACATAAGATGCAACACAATAAATTGAGTAGTGTAAGATTTTAATTAAATGAATCAGCAAGGTATGTTTTCTGAAGATGCTTCTAGGTAACAATTTTTCCCAAAACCATTTAAATTATTATTCTCTTTCCATAATTCTATCTTGTTTTGGTCAGCTAACAATTAGGGTGTTTATAATGTTGTATATTGCATATATTCCAGTATGTCCTTATGTAGTTCAAGTTATCATTGTGTTATATTATCCTAATCTCACCTTAAATGAAATTTAAGTTTTAATTGCGTAATAAGAATTATGTGACATACACTATTGGAGAGATAACAAATTCTGGGCTAAACCTATGATAAATGAGTAAAAATAAAGATTTAATAGCATCTGAACACACTTGTTACAGTAGAGGGAAACATGTTTACATAAAATAATCTTGTGTGTTCAACAAATTATGTTCCAGACAGTAATAACATGTAATTCAATAATAAGAAAATATATTTTTTGTAAGAAACAAATCATGGCAAAACAAACATAGAGAACAGTTAAAAAAAAAATCTTACACACATTTTCAGAAATGCACAAGATTTCAAACTGCTTTACATAGCTGATTTTTGCAACAAATTAACTAAAAAAATTAAGGTGTTTATTCCAA
Organism: Locusta migratoria; assembly: GCA_026315105.1. NCBI lineage: Eukaryota > Metazoa > Arthropoda > Insecta > Orthoptera > Acrididae > Locusta > Locusta migratoria. The sequence continues at coordinate 331,381,621 of CM048745.1, forward strand.
GTATCGGAATTGTGTCCCTCACTGATTTTATACCACAGTCTAAAACAAAAGCAGTGATCACTTAGCTATGTGAAAAAGAACAATATTCCTCAATAAAACTGCATTATAAAATTTAATAAAAGTATTTTGTTCACATTATTTATGGAAATTTGTTTCATAAAAAGCAAAAGTGAAATTTCTTTAAAAAAAATTTCTATTTCAGTCTCAAACTGCAGAGGCCTAAACAGCCTATAGGTGTATCCTTGGGGATAAAGTTAAAAATTACTCTCAATTTAAAAATGCCCAAAATGTTAACTGTTTTTCCATTTTGGAGTCTTATCAGTACAGAAATTTGAGCATGGGTACTATAGTGTTTCACAGTAAATATATGTATCCCAACAAAATATCTCAACAATATGAAATTAAAAAAAAAATTGAAAAAATATAGTTATACAGTGTGAAATCTTGTAAAATTTTCAGGTTTGTTGAATATCCACCTCCAACACTCATATTAAAGCATATACATAAAGCTCAAATACGCCGTATCATCTTTGTTTCACAAATGGAATGTGTAGCGACAAAGCTGATACTCTAATCTGTTGAATAGAAACAAACAATGAGCAACAAATTAGATCATAATATCTGAATCTTGCATTTAAGATTAAATGTAACAAAACAAAAATTCAACAGGGTAAACACGCTATTTTGGGACAGAATTACTGACCAGTAATTAGCTCTAAAATGCCAAAGATTAAATACTGCCAGGAAACACAAAAAAGTACACCCAGTATCCTACCTTTTGAAACTAAAATTTCTTCTACAAGGGTAGAGAGGAATAAGCTGCAAAGGTTAAAAAGAAATGTTAAGCTTTTCAGATATGTGACGTACACGAAAGAACTGTTACATATAGGGAACAAGAGCAGGTAAAAAAAGGTCAAGTACTTGAGCAATGGCTTGCGGCCTTCCAGAAGGTGTCACTATCAATCACATGATGTCACCTGCTCTATGGTCTCTGATATTGCCAACATTCTCGACTTAAAATAATCGAGTTATATTGTTGCTGCAATGTTAACATCTTCATTTTATCCAGTTTAACACCTTCTCTTTCCTGTTATTATTAGTTTGGTGTTTGAAAACGCATATGGCCTCTCTGTACATATGTGCATAATAATGTGGTGTCTTTGCAGTGAATCTCATCTCATTAAACTTTATTCCATGGTCACCTCCTTGATAAACTTGTTCCACTACGGTCATTTTATCAGTATGTCCTAGACGGCAGTTCATTTTATAGTATGTTCACTCAGATGGGTGTTAACACTTCTTTTTGTTGTATCGATGTGCAACTGACAGGAATGTCATAAACACCCAGTGCTGGTGCAGTCAAAGGATTTCACATATCTTTTGCTGATCTTACACATTTTTTTTTAGTGGGTCTAAACCAATTATGTGTCATATTTTATTAACACCTTTCCAGTGTGATCTCTGACTTTACTAAAAAACGGAAGAAATAAATGGAGCCGAGTGCCATAACATGGTGACAGCAGAGTGTGCCTACAACGGAGTGCAGGCCTGTTCAGCCGAGTACCACGAGCTGAACAGGCCACTGCCTCTGCCAGCATTCTGTGATTGGGTGGTGCCCTGTAGTCAACAAGATGCAAATGACTCGATTAAATCCCCAAATATTGGGCTAAAAATGTCATCTGAGATCTGCCTCTGTTTAACACGACATGTTGCAACTTAAGTCTAACATAAAAACCTATGCAGAATTTACAGAAGAGGTATTTGACATCGAGTCCTCTGATTGAGGAAACATTCCCTGTGCCATGGTGTTTTTTTCTCATCAATGGCCCAGATTTATTTACAAGAATGTATATTATTAAAGAGGCACCTGAAGATAAACCCTCCGGGTTCAAAATGCATCGTGCATTAATAAATTCCGATTTTAGTGGCTGACAACAAGTTCGTTTTATTTTACGAAAGTGAAACAGTCACTGAGTAAATACTGACAACAATGGATAAAATCAAGACATTTTTGCCAATGTATTGCAATCTAATACTGTCTTTTTACTCGAAGTAATGGTAGCCAACCTAGTCACAATGAATTTTGTGAAGTCCTGCAGTGCAATATTTGGACAAATTGTGCCTAGAGGAACAGGTAAAGATGAAATTTCCATGTGGCATAACTGGAGTGGAAAGGTATAATGTCTGAGTTGGTAGAATTTCTCTTCAATTATTAGTTCCAAAAGATATGACAATGTATGTACTTTTCCACATGCTTATTAGAAGTACTTAGTATTAGCCCCTTGAATGTATAGTGGCCAGTAATTATGCTACAATCTGTTTCCAATTTCTTTTTAATACAAATAAAAGTAACAAATAAATGGAAATAACAATATACTTTGGAGCTGTATCTTAACACTCTTAACAAATTGGAACACACTGTCAAATTTTCAATAATTACTATGAAAAGAAATTACAACTGAATTGGAGATTCTGAGGGAGGGAGAGAGAGAGAGAGAGAGAGAGAGAGAGAGAGAGAGAGAACAGGCATCAAACTAGGACAAAGGTAGACTGCCTAGAAAGGGGTCAATTTTACTGCAGAGAGAAAAAATAGTGGTAAGATGTGACAGTGATACTCATTTTGTCACTGACCAAACACACCACATGTAGTTAAAGCAGTAAAGTGTTAACAAAATCTAATAATGTAAAGTCCATGTTGGAATGTCAATAATATAAAGATAGGTAATAAGACCACAGACAACCATGTAGATGAGATACTGGCATTCTTGTAATTTTCAATTTCCAACCACAGCCTTCATCAGAAAAACAGCATACATACACTCACACAATCATCCAGACTAACTCGAGCATAATAGCAGCCAGAGATGGTTGTTATGTGAGCATGAATTGTAAGTGATTGTGTGGATTTAAATATTCTCCTTTTCTGTTCAAGGCTGTGGCAAAAAAATTTGAAGTTGAGTGACTGTAATTGTGTTTTCATGCAAGCTGTCTACTACTCAATCATCTTTACAGGGTGTCCCTACCTATTCTCATATTATTGACAAATCTTTAACAAAATCAACTACATTCTGTCTTATAATTCCAAACAATCACTACCAGCACTGAATAGTATGGACGAGATGAAATAATATACATCAGAAGCAGAAAAATCAAACATGAATTTAAGATAGGGGAAAAGGATCAGAAGAAAACACAGTCTTCAATCATCAGCGCAATAAGCGACTTTGCAAAATATTATGGAATACAATGGAATGGTATACTTATGTGTTGTGTAAAATACTACAACGACGGCACTATAGAACAGTGCAACAGTATTCGGTCACATAATAAAGCTTTGTAAAGTTATCAGAAACATAAATATGAAAATTCACAAAAAGTACAACTTTTCTGACAGATTAAAACTTTCTTAGAATAGGACTAAAACCTGGACTCTTGCCTTCTGCATGCATTGTTCTTAACAAATGAGGTATACAGACATACCTCACAGACCTTATTACAACCTAAAACATTTAATACCTTTCCTTCTTCAATGTATCAGGATGTTTCACAACACTACACACAGCTAGAGAGTAAAATATTCATTACAAAGATTCATGTGTTTCCAAAATGAATTTCTAAAACTGGCCCTTAATATTCTGTTCTCATTGTGAAACAAGGGAATATTTGAAAACATTTTATAATTAAAGATTCAACATAGTAGTACAAGAGCAACAGACTTACATGAGTATGTCAAATATAACATTATGTCAAATTCTTTGGTTTGTCCTGAACACTGTATAACAGTATGCAACACAGCCTTCTCCAAAAGTCCAAAACAATGAAGGTCTTCCAACAGACCTGTATCACAGTGAATCACAAGTGCAAGATTCCTAGACATATAAGCACTGCCAATGTCAGTACCAGACTAAGAAAAGTACCAATTATTAGCCACATCTTCAGATTTTTACACCTTGCTTTCTTGTACAGTTGCAATGTCCTCTGGCGAAACGTGTTGCCCTAAGAAAAGAAAAAGAAGGCACATAAATCGGTTGGCTACAGAGACTACATAAAAAAGAGAGAGGGGCTAATGCCACTTTGGTAGTCATCATTATACAGCAAAGTATGGATGGATCACACAGGAGCATGAAATCTCCCTTAATAACATTGTCACAGAGTAAAAAACAAAGAAAAAAAAAACATTTTTTTGGAACTTCTAACATTTAAAAACATCACAATATTCATAAATATAGAATTAAACCAAATGAGAACACTTGTACCAAGCCGAGTTCACTTAGGAGCCTATACAAAAACTTTCAGAGGACGGCCCATTTCACACTTTACATGAACTTCGATTTTTACATAGTTATCACAACAAAATATCCTAACTACAACTTGACATTTCATGTATATGCTACATAAACATGATACACACCTAATTTGATCAAAATCTCAAAGTTACATTACAAAGTTCATGGTCACATATGATGCAATTATGAAAAGCACGTAAAAATATGGCAGTGAAACCTAATACGTCATCTGAACCGTTATGAAGTGTACTGATAATGAATCAAATACTAAAACACACAAATTATACTGAATACACAGTAAAAACAAATAATTAGTTGTGTCTAAATACACACTACAAATCCATGTAAAAGCCGATCACAAACACACAAACCAATTACACCATAATACAATCTTTAAAAAAACACCATATGATAATAAATACGAACTTTATGTGTCCCTTACATAATTAGCAAAATAACATCCTCAACATATATTCACCTGGAAGCTGCTGCTGTTGTTGGTTTTTGGAAGGGACTAAACAGCAATGGTTATCAGTCCTTTGTTCCAGTCTGGGAGATAAAACATTGTGTTAAGCGTTGCTAAGTAAAAGCGTTAACATGTCACAGTTTAAAAGGAACAGGTAAATATGAAGAAGGGATACAAGTTAAAACGAACAAGTGATAAACGGGCAGAAACAGTACGAGAATGTTGTTGCTGGGTGATCACAGAAATATAAGTAACACATCCAACCATTCTGGGACACATTAAAAACACCTACCTAGAAGACTTAGGGAGGTGGAGGATAGACTAATGACAAACACACACAAACTTTATATGGACTTGTAAACTACATACTCGTGGATAAAATTAACAGAGTCAGCCACAGAGGCATTGTCGGCTAAAGCAGGCTGCAAAGCATCAGGGATATTAAAATCTCGCCGTTTTTCAGTTAAATTGCAGCATTCAAGTAAGATTTGCGCAACTGTCAAAGGGGCATCAAATCGACACTGAGGAGGGTCCTCGCGACGCAAAAGGTGACCATGTGTGAGGCAAGTATGGCCTATACGGAGCCGGCAAAGGACAACTGACTCCCTGCGAGAACCCCTCAGGAAGGTCTTCCACACAGCAGTAGATGGCTTGACAACACGGAGCTTATTGGGTTTGGTCGAGTCTACCCATTCAGAATTCCAAACCCCAATAACCTTGCGGGTCAACTGGGATCAGAGGTCTGAGACTGGGAGGCTAATATCCAGGGGCCGTGAAGTGGTGGCCTGCTTGGCTAGCTCATCGACGCATTCATTGCCTGGTATATCTATGTGGCCCGGCGTCCAGACCAAAGCGACAGAACAGCCTGACTTGCCAAGGGCAAAGACAGCATCTTGAATTGCTCGCACCACAGTGTGTTTGGGGAGAAACTGGTCAAGGGCCTGTAAGCCACTCAGGGAGTCGCTGCAGATGACAAACGACCCCCCTGGGGAGAGCTCTGAGGTGTTCAAGAGCTCTCAAAATACCGACCAGTTCCGTAGTGAATATGCTGCTTCCACAAGGCAGTGATCGCTGTTCGATGTGCTCACCACAGACAAAGGCATATGCGGCATGACCATCGACCAGAGAACCGTCTGTGTAAATAATGGTTGCACCGTGAAATATGTCAAGCAGCGCTTGTAACCGGCGACAGATTCAGTGGTGGAATGGAGGCTTTCGAATCCCAGGACAAATCCAACCGAAGCTTCAGGCGAGGAATTGTCCAGGGGGGTATATGGGGGGAGTAGTGGAATGGAGGAGAGAGAGGAAGGGAACCAAGTGAGGAGAGAAGGGAACAGACACGGACCGTAATCGGAAGACCCGACCTGGGGACCTGACGTCATGGGGAAGGGAGTGCAGAAAGTGGAATGAGAAGCCTATGGTTTGGATGGTGGGGTGAAGCATATACCCGGGCAATGTAACACACCAACAACTGTTGCCGGCGATATCGCAGAGGGGGAACCCCAGTTTCGGCTAGGAGACTCGGTATTGGACTGGTGCGAAAAGCCCCCGTTGTGAGACGCACAACAGCGTGGTGAATGGGGTCTAAGACCCACAAGGCAGAAGGGGCTGCCGAGTCATAAACCAAGCTCCCGTAGTCAAGCCGCGACTGAATAAGAGCTTGTAGAGCTGAAGGAGGGTGGAACGGGCTGCTCCCCAAACGGTATGGCTGAGGCACCGGAGAATATTTAAGTGCCGCCAACACTTCTGTCTCAGCTGACGTAGGTGTGGCACCGAAGTCAGCCAGGCATCAAAAACCATGCCCAGAAAGTAATGGGTGTCCTCGACCTGAAGTAGTTCACAACCCAGATAGAGCTTTGGGACAGGGTGAACTACTTGATGGCGACAGAAGTGCATCACGCGGGTTTTCCATGCAGAGAAATGGAATCCGTGGGTAGAGGCCCATGAGAGGGCCTTTCAGATGGCACCCTGCAGCCACCGTTCAGCTAGGCCGATGCTAACTGAGCTGAAGTATGAGCAGAAGTCATTGGCGAACAAGGAAAAAGAAATCGATGACCCAACTGCCTCAGCAAGTCCATTGATGGGCAATTAAAAAGAGGGGGACACTAAGGACAGAGCCCTGTGGGACACCGTTCTCCTGGACGCGGGGGGGGGGGGGGGGGGGGGTCTGAGGGAAGTGCCAACCCATACCCGCAAAGATCGGAAGGATAGAAAGTTTTGAATAAAGAGTGGAAGTGGACCCCTCAAGCCCCAACCGTGCATTGTAGCCAGAATGTGGTGGCACCAAGTGGTGTCGTATGCCTTACTAAGGTCGAAAAAGACGGCAACAAGTTGTTCACACCTGCTAAATGCCGTAAGAATGGAGGACTCCAGAGCCACTAAGTTATCAACAGTGGAGCGGCCTTGGCAACCCCCCCCCCCCCCCAATGTTCAAATAGCTTGCACAGAACATTGGTGAGGCTGATTGGGCGGTAATTATCAGCCACCTGTGGATCAGCACCAGGTTTGATCAATGGAATAATGATGCTTTCTCGCCATTGTGATGGGAAAGCTCCCTCCGCCCATAAACGGTTAAACAGGGCGAGAAGCTGGTGTTGAAACTCCATGGAAAGGTGCTGGATGATCTGGCTGTGGATCTTGTCCAGACCTGCAGAGGTATTGGGGCATGCGACAAGGGCAGTTTCGAATTCCCATTCACTGAAAGCAGAGTTGTACGATTCTGCTCGACGCATGTGAAAGGACAACTGTCACTGTTCTACCTGCTCTTTCAGTGCCCAGAAGTCTGCACTGTATGGTGCAGTTGCGGAATTGTGAGCATAATGCTCCACCATATACTCAGCAATAGCAGTGGCGTTGGTGCATACAGCACCCTGGATCTATAATCTGGGGATTGTTTCTGACGTGCGGTACCCAAAGAGGCATCTAACTTGGGACCACACTTGAGAGGGTGAAGCACGAGAGCCGATGCTGGCGACATACCCCTCCCAGCTGTCCTGCTTGCTCTGTTGAATAACTGTCGAGCTCAGGCCTGAAGCCGTTTGAAGGCTATCAGGTTGTCCAAGGTGGGGTGGCGTTGATGGCGCTGGAGCACCCGCTGACGATCCCGAATGGCTGCAGCAATCTCTTGCATCCACCAGGGCACGTACTTGCGCCGAGGGGTGCCAGAAGTGGTGGGAACAGTGGCCTCAGCGGCGGAAACGCTAGCAGCAGTGACTTGACCAACCACCGTGTCCACATTGGCAGGCACTGGTACAGGAAAAGTAGCAGTGGAGGTGTAATCCTGCCAATTAGCTCGACGGATGGACCATTGAGGTGGGCTGACTGCAGGTTGGAAGTGCAGGTGTGACACAAGGATCGGAAAATGGTCGCTGCCACAAAGGTCATCGTGCGTCCTCCAGCGAAAATGTCACAGCAGACTCTGACTACATAGAGAGAGGTCGATTGCCAAGTAAGTGCATCGCGCCACGTAGAAGTGCGTGGGAGCCCCAGTGTTTAATATACAGATGTCCAGCTGTGACAGAAGTTTCTCGACGTCCCTACCGCGAACTGTCGTCTGGACTGACTACGAGCAGGAGGCCCTTCGGTCAGCAACAAGGGGATCCTGCAGCAATTTGCTGGGATCCTCTTTGCCGTGTGGAGAAGCCTCAGAAGGGAGCGTCCCAAGGGACCCCTTCTGAACGAAAGGGGCTGGAGAGGGCTTCTCCTTCTCCGACTTAGAGGTGGGGACTGGTGTCCCCGATGTTTGAGCGGTTGTTGGCCCCACTGTGAAAAGAGTGGGAGCCACCGAAGAGGAAATGCCTCCAGCTGGTAAGGGGGCAGGAGTAGTTGATTGGGCATGGGAGCCCACTGGCAGTGGTTGAGTACATGGTAAACGAGGCACTGTAGATGACAATGAGGCTGCTGTGGCATAGGAAGTGGTCAGATGTACGGAATGGAGCTTTTGATACTTCCGTTTTGCCTCTTGAGAAGGTCAGTCTGTTCCGGGTCTTATATTCCATAATATTCCGCTCTTGCTGCAATACTGAGCAAGTAGGTGAGCAAGGGGAGTGATTTTGGCCACAGTTTACACATACTGGATGGGATAGGATGTTTTGGGCGCACAACAGCAAGGTTTTTAGCGCCCTGACAGGAGAATTAAACAACAGTAAATGAAGTAAGCCATGGCAACAACACGAACACATATTGCAAATCAGCGATGTAAATTGGCAGACCGCAGTACCCAACCTTACAAGTCCTTAAAAAGAAAATGTCGGAGTATAGGGGGGACTCTGATCGCTGATGTGAGAGGCATCAGCGAGCCTTCCTTTAACACACTAAAATCTCCTGCCTAAGAGCTTAGGCCAGAGTCGGTAACGTCCACAAAATTGTAAAATGTTCGTCACTCTCACCTCGTCGTCAGCTAAAACAATGGGTAGGGCATGACCAAGATTAGCCACTGCCCTCTCAGCACGATATAAAATACACTCAATTAAAATGTGGCGTATAGTGATTTGAGCGCCACAAGCATCACAAATCGGTGGATCCTCCTGACGGAATAAAAAACTGTGGGTCAAAGGGCTGTGGCCAATGCGAAGGCGCGTCAGTGTCACTGCGAAACGCCTGAATGGCTGGCAGGAGGTTCTCCATGGTCGGACAGTTGGTTTGACCAACCGCAGTTTATTACCTGTCACTGCCAGCCACGTCTCCTCCCACAACTGAAGGGACCTCTGGCCCAGCACAGAGTAGACGTCCCGCAAGGGAATGGCACACTCTTTGACATTTGGGTCACTGCAGGCCGCCTTGGCAGCCACATCAGCTGCTTCATTTCCCCATATCCCAACATGCCCAGGTACCCAAAGAAATGACACCTCTTTACCCCGCCGTTGGAGGAGGTACAGTTGGTCATGGATCAATTGTGTTATAGGTTCAGCCGGGTACATGACCAGCAGTGATTGGACGGCACTAAGGGAATCGGAGCAGAGTAGAAATTTATTATCTCGAGCACGCCGGATGTGTTCCAGTGCCTGGAGAATGGCATGCACCTCTGCCGAGAAAACGGAGTAGGCAGCGGGCAGGCGAATCCCTACGATGTGACCTGGAAACACTGCAGAACACCCCACCGAGTCCCCTTGTTTTGATCCATCAGTGTACACCACAGTGCAATCACGATGCTGATTTAAAATGTTAAAAAATTCTGACTGAAACGTTATATCCGGGGTGCAATCTTTTTTAAAATTGGTTAAATCTAAAAGGAGGCTGGGCCTCTGTAATAACCAAGGGGGATATCTACTCCATCCTCGACGCAAAACGGTAAAATCTGAAACACCAATATCTAAAAAACAGTCCTTGGCACGAATCCCAAAAGGCCTCGTAGCTCGAATCCGATTACGAAACAGCCGTTCCATAGGCGGCCGAGCGACAGTATCGTAAGCAGGTGTATACAGGGTGGACAATGCTGCATACGCCTGACGCACCATGAGGAGCTGTCGCCGTATGGAAAGCGGTGGCTCAGCAGCCTCGGCGCAAAGGCTCAGTATAGGGCTGGTGCAAAATGCCCCTGTAGCCAACCGAATCCCCTCATGGTGCACCACGTCCAACATTTTGAGGTAGGAAGGTCTTGCAGACCCATACACCGTGCAGCCGTAATCAAGTCGGGATCGTAAAACTGGAGCAGACGGGTCCTGTCAGCTCCCCATGAAGTGTGACTAAGACACTTTAAAATACTTAGTGCTTTGAGGCACCGTCTCTTCAAGTCTTTAAGATGTGGCAACCAAGTAAGCTTACAGTCAAATGTAAGACCCAGAAAACGCACAGTGTCTTTAAAATTCAGAACAGTGTCCCTCATCCGTAGTTCGGGTAAGTTAAAAATAGAACGTGAACGGTTAAAAAGCACACACACAGACTTCTCGGTTGAAAACCTAAAACCCGTCTTCTGTGCCCATTCGTCTAGCCGTCGGAGAGTGAGCTGCAACTGACGTGTTGTCGTTGCAAGGCTGGAGGAAGAACAGAAGACAGAGAAGTCATCAACAAACAGGGAACACTGGACAGGACTTTTCACAACAGAAGTAATGCCGTTAATAGCAATAGCAAACAACGTCACACTTAAAACGCTACCGTGAGGGACACCGTTTTCCTGCTCAAAGCGGTCAGAGAGCACGCCACCAACTCGATACCTAAAAAAACGTGGAGAAAGGAATGACCGAATAAAAATTGGTAGAGAACCTCGAAATCCCCATTCGTGAAGCTGCCGAAGTATAAGATGCCTCCAAGTAGTATCGTAGGCCTTCTCGATATCAAAAAATACACCCAAAAGGTGGTGATGTCGCAGGAAAGCCTGTTGTATAGCCGCTTCCAGAGAGGCCAGGTTATCGAAGGTGGAACGATACCTCCTGAACCCACACTGGAAGCGACTAAGGAGCTGCCTGGATTCCAACATCCAGACAAGGCGGCGGTTGACCATCCGCTCTAAGGTCTTTCCAATGCAACTAGTGAGGGCAACACTACGATAGCTACTTGGGCACGTACCATCTTTCCCAGGTTTTAGAAGGGGGATTAAAATTGCTTCTCTCCACAAATCAGGAAAGTGACCTGACGACCAAATGGCATTAAAAAGATCCAGGAGGGCTTCTTTATTGCGCTGTGTTAGGTGCCGCAGCATGCTGTAAGGGATTCTATCATTGCCAGGGGATGTGTCATGCGCCACAGACAAAGCAGAATCCAGCTCCCACAGTGTGAAAGGGCAGTTGTAATCTTGATGACAGATGGACCTGAAGTCCAAATTGCCCTTCTCAGCAACCATTCTGTGGCGCTGGAATACCGGATCCTGGTTGGCAGTAGCTGTAACACTGGCAAAATACATAGCCAAGTGCTGGGCAATATCCCGCGGGCTGGTGTGGAGAACGCCATTCCTCATGATAGCAGTCACTGGATACCTCCCCCCTTTCCCAGAAATCCTCCGTATGGTCTCCCATACAGTGGAACTTTTGGTGGAGCGGGTAACGGTACTCAGGAACTGTTGCCAAGATCTCTTTCGGCTTTCTCGTATTATCTGGCAACATTTTGCCCTCGCTATCCGAAAGGCCGCGAGGTTGTTTGCAGTTGGCTGACTCTTAAATCTATGCAGAGCTGCACGCCTGGCCCTAATTGCTGAGCGCCATTCAGCCGTCCACCAAGGGACAGGCTGCCGTTTTGGTCGTTCTAACGACAGCGGCATAGATGCATTAGCAGCACTGTGTATCGTGTGAGTGATAGAATCCACCCATTCCTGGACATTGCCGCGAGTTTCCAGCTCAGCGAGTTGGCTGAAAAGTATCCAGTCGGCTTTACTGATCACCCAATGAGGTGGTCTGTGTTCGGGGTCCACTCTGTCTGGCATGTGAAGCCAGATGGGGAAATGGTCACTACCATGCAGGTCATCGACCACTTCCCATTGTGTTGAGTGGGCGAGGGCTGGAGAACAAAGCGAGAGATCTATGGCTGAGAACGACCCCGTCGCAGTACAAAAATGTGTGGGCTGTCCCGTGTTTAATAAATGTGCACTCTATGACAAGAGAAGCCTCTCTGTTGCTCGACCACTGGGGCAGGTCCTGGCAGAACCCCAAAGCACATTATGTGCATTAAAATCCCCACAGAGGATGAAAGGGTTGGGGAGCTGCATCACAAGGTCTTCGAGGGCCGCTACATCAAATGTGTCATGGGATGGCAGATAGAGGGAGCACACTGTCAAACGGTGGCGCACATAGACAGAAACTGCAATGGCTTGTAACTGCGTAGTGAGAGAGAGGGGCTCAGAGTGACAAGCTGTATTAGCAAAAATTGCCACTCCGCCCTTCGCTCTCTCTCCACTAAGATCGTCCTTCCTGTGGAGTACATAGCCACGGAGCTCAGGGTTGTCAGTGGTTTCGAAGTTTGTCTCTTGAAGGCATATACAAATTGGTCTACCCTGAGTCAATATACGGAGTTCCTCCACATGCGTCCTGAAACCCAGCAAGTTCCACTGCAGTACTGGGACCATTTATCAGGGAGGTTGGATCTTCACCATCTCTTTCTTCCGAGACGGAGACACTGAACATGGTGGAGGTACAGAATGGGGGCGAGAGGGTTGCCCCTGAGGGAGATCCAGCTCCATGAGGTCTGGAGCTGGGTCAGACGAAGGTTCAGGCGGAATAACTTCAACGAAGTCTGAAAGGGGCATAACTGTTTTTGCCTGTGACTCTGGTTTGCTGGAAACCTTCTTCGGTTTAGGTGGCTTGGTGGTGGAGACAGAGGTCGTGATTGCAACTGTGGTGACGGTGGCGGTGTTGGTGGTGGGTGTGGCAGTGACGGTGATGGCGGGCTCTGCAGGAAGAAGTACCACGGGCTCTTCAAAGGCAGTATCTGTACCTTTGTCAGCTGTCGTCAGTGGGGCTACGGAAGGTGCAGGTTCCACGGCCTGACATGTGCACTGGCAAGTGCACATGTTGGTTCCTATACTGACAACCTCAGTTTGTGTGCAGGCATCAGCTCTGGCAACTGGCTTCTGCAGTACTGAGGCAAAGGAGGTGGTAAACACAGCAGGTTGCATGGCCTTGAAGGTCTTCTTGGCCTCTGCATAGGAGAGACGCTGAGTGGTTTTAATTTTTTGTATTGTCTTCTCCTGAAGGTAGACTGCACAATCCCTACTCCAGACTGGGTGGTCGCCGGAACAGTTGACACAGGTCATAGGTGGAGTACAGTCAAACCCATCGTGTGCTGCTTTACCACAATTGCCACAGGTAGCTTCTCCCTTACATCCCAAGGTGGTATGCCCAAAGCGCTGGCACTTAAAACAGCGCATGGGGTTAGGGACATACGGTCGTACATTTAAACGCAGAAAACCCGCGTTAATATGCTCAGGTAGTCGAGGGCTATTTAAGGTGAGGATGAAGGACTCAGACGGAACAAGTTCTCCATTCACCCTTTTCTTCATGTTCTGCACATCGACGATACCGTCTGCAGCCCATTCCTCCTTCAGTTCATCCACTGGAATGTCAATCAGATCTCTACAGGAAACTACGCCCTTGCTATAGTTAAGAGACTGTGTAGCTCCGTTTAGATTTGATATTCCCCAAGACTCTTAGCTGTTTGAAGTTTGGACGTCTGTTGGGAAGTTGATGTTTCCACCAACAGGGTGCCATTACGCAACCGCTTTACTGACTTCAAAGGACCAGCAATTCCTTCGAGCCCTTTGTTGATATAGAAGGGCGACATCTTCTCAAACGAACCTTCTTTTCTCTTCACGACAATAAACACATTCTGGTTAGCAGCCTGTGCTCTGTTACTCTGAACAAAAACTTTTTTTGAAGAACCTAAATCCAGAGGACTAGGTACCCAAGCCCTCTTTTTTGATTGGGTGTTGGTACCCCCCAGTGGCACACCCATCCCACTGGAAGGTTCATGGGTTAAATTATGAGAGTTTTTCATCTCGGTCCCACGAGAAGCTAGGGTAATACGTGTCCACCTAGACAGAGCCCCACGCGCCTAGGTAAGCCTTATACAACTGAGGTGCGGCAGTATCCCCAGAGGTTGCTCGCTAGCGACTGTTCCTCTTCAACAGCCATGCATCCCATCAGCACGTAGCACACCTTGGGATTGAAGGGTTTTTTATAAAGGTTTATACCATCCTCGCGACCCAGGCGGTCAAGCCAAGATCCCCATTCCCTGGTACACACAACGTTCCACCGCCGCGCCTCACGGTGGTCGCTGAAGCGTGCCCAGAGGTTACGGTGTCTAGAGGACTGGCGGCGCTTACCAGTCCCCAGCTCAGGACCCCGGGTTCGCCAAGCCCGTACTCAGCAAATGAATGCTGAGCCCCTGAGGGGTACACATACTGGAGGAGGGGTGCAAAGGACATTCGGATGGACTGCATGTCCGCACTCCCGACATGTAGGACTGGCATCACATCGGGATGACATATGCCTAAACCTCCAGCACTTGAAATTAAGCATAGGGGGAGGAATGCAGGGCTTTACGTCACACTGGTAGATCATCACCTTGACTTTCTCAGACAATAAATCACCATTGAAAGCCAAGATAAAGGCACCGGTGGCTACCCTGTTGTCCTTTGGACCCCTATGGACTCGCCGAATAAATGTACTCCCTGGCATTCCAAGTTGGCATGTAGTTCTTCATCAGACTGCAGCAACAGATCTTTATGGAATATTATCCCCTGGACCATATGCAAGGCCTTGTGTGGCATTATCGTTACGGAAACATCGCCCAGCTTGTCACAGGCAAGCAAGGCCTGTGACTGTGCTGGGGATGACGTCATTATTAAGACTGACCCAGAGCGCATCTTTGACATTCCTTCAACCTCACCAAACTTGTCTTCCAAGTTCTCATCGAAAAACAAGGGCTTGTGTTCTTTAACGATTCTCTGTCATTAGGTACATACAAGGTATTTAGGGGCATAAGCCTCACCCTGACGTCTGGCCTGACGTTCCTCCCATGGTGTAGCTAGGGAAGGGAACGTTTGGGGATCATACCCTGCAGCATTGTACTCATTTGTTTCTCTTTTAGAGATGCCAGGTTTGTGTGTGGCGACACTATTGTTTGCCATTTCATTCTGGTCCCACGAGCAGCAAGAGAACTAAAGGTCCACCCAGGCAGAGCCCCACTTGCCTGGTAAGCCTTATACAACTTATGTGCAGTAGGTTCCTGAGAGGTTGCTCACTAGCGGCTGTTCAACCTCAACAGCCATGCATCTCCTTGGCACGTAGCACACCTTGAGATTATGGTTTTTTTTTTATAGAGGTTTGTACCATCCTTGCGACCCGGGCGATTAAGCCAAGATCCTTGGGCTCTGAAACGTACAACGTGTCACCATCGCGCCGAACGATGGTCGTTGAAGCACGCACGGAGCTTATGCTGAGCCCTGAGGGCCTGGAAGTTGCCAATGATCGAAGTCACACTTAGTAACTACTGCACATCTAAAAATTCTTTTACAAGTAACATATCCCAACACACACACAAGATAGAATAAGAAAATGAAATATTTAATCTATAAACATAATATTTGACATGTTTACTAAAATGAGAACTACCTAATAAATTTTCACATAACATTAGGTTTATTTTGAAATGAGCAGTTGGTTAGAGATGGACAGTTACTCTGAGTCATGTTGTCACTTGGGTGATTTGAAACTATACTGTGCAACAAATCAGTCTTTTGATGCCTTGGGGAAAAAAAAAACCTACAAGAGATAATGATAACTTTCTTTAATGGTGTGTTTTAAAGAAAATAATTCAAGAACAACTGTGTAAAACAAGTTATTGTCAGAGGAAAAATAAATATTTACCTTCTAAATATTACAACAGCAAGTCTAAATGAGACTACAATGGTCAGACAACAAAAGCTAATGGAACTGTCTGGTACTCTAAGAGCTCCCTCACCAAATCCTATGTAAATGAATATCTCTGTAGAAATGGATGAATTCTAAATCATACACTAAATAAAGAGGAACCTCACAAACTATCATGTCATTGTTACACTAATAATGCATACCCTGGTGCTATATTCACTTGGGGTACATAGAGTTCACATCATGAATGAGAAATATATTTATATTTGTAGATACAAAACTTTCACTTTTGGTCATTAGTCTTCACCAGAAAAAAAGATGTACTGCACACAATCACACTTCACAGTCACTTCAGAGCCACTGCATTCCGAGTCATGCTCTGCAGTGAGGCGATATGAAAAGACGGGAAGGGGAGACAGGAATGTTGTGAGCCTGTGGTGGGGACATGAAAGCACTATCTACTACTACTGTGAGTAAAATTTAAAGGAAATTATTATAATGAAAGACATCACTTGAATTCAGTTAATACAATACTTTGAGTAAATGATATTCAAAAGGTAATTGTCGGGGACCTAGCAAGTGTGGCATTCAGATTGAGCACACCAGCATTGTGCGCTGACTCGCACCAACCAGACCACTATAGTACACAGCCCGGTGACCAGAGGACAGAACAGTAGGAGACAGTCAACAAAACTGCCGCTCGCCATCTGCCTGTGGGCTGCACTGATAAATTGCTGGTGTAGACTGGCCTTTGTCTCTTTCAAGTAGGGAGAGTTGATTGAGAATAAAGTGTTTACTTCAAGTGTGGTGGTGTTTACTTTAGTGCAACGAGGATATTGGTTGTGTGTTCCTGTTCTACACCATGACCGAGTAACTTAGCACCTTGCTGTCTGTTTGCTGGAGGCAGTTGTTTAAAGGGGTCTAAACTGCTAGGTCATCAGTCCCCTGTTGCTAGCAAAGATTGTACATTGTAATGTAAGCATAAGAAAGTCTGGAGTTGAACTCAAGGAATAAAAATACAGATTGATAATGAACATTTCACTAACAACACAAATGAGAAAAACACAAAACAGATAAATGGAGTGTTTAACCAAATTAAAATTTATCAGCAAAACTCTGTGGTCAGCCAATCACTAGAATAATAAAGGATGAGCCAGCCACACTGCATACACTATAAACCGCTAGTCAGTAAACATAAAACACTGACAAATATTTAAAACAGCTGAAGGGGTGGAACCTGAGAGGTCAGGATAAAGCACCCTACATTAAAAGAACTGTTGAAAACTTGCTGGACTCTGCCATGGAGGCATTGTCTCCCAGCAACAAATAGAGGATACCTGGAAGAGTAAAAGACTGCCGTAAGGGGGCTAAAATGGGACAGTCCATCAGGAGATGGACCACTGTCAAAACAGAACCACAGTGACACTAGGGCAGAGTCTCATGGCAAAGTAGATAGCCGCAAGTCAACCAAGTATGCCTGATACGAAGACAGCACAGTGCAACTGATTCTCAGTTTTTTGACCTCAATGAAGTTTTCCACGTGACTGTGGATGGTTTGATTGCACGAAGGTTGTGCACTCGAAGCAGGCCATTCCAAGCTCCAAGCTTCATGCACATTCCGGTGTAGTGCCATCTTGAGGTCCATTTCCACGAGAGCAATTTCCAGAGATCATGAGGTGGTGGCCTGTTTGGCCAACTGATCACTATGTTTAATACTAGGTATGCTGATGTACCCTGTGGTTCAGACAAAGACCACTGAACAACCAGACCTGCTGAGGGAGGAAACAGTCTTGGATACAGTGCAGCAACGGTTGTTTGGTGAAACAACAGTCCAGTGCTGGCTAGGCACTCAGGAAGTCACTGCACATGACAAAGGACTCCCTAGGGCTTGAACGGAGGTGCTCTAGAGCATGATAAATAGCGACCAGCTCTGCAGTAAAAATACTGGTCTGACAAGGCAGGGAATGCTGTTCAAAGTGGTCGCCATGGACGTGGGCAAATATAGTTCGGCCATCCACCACAGAACCATCAGTGTAGACTGTTACTGCAACACAGAATGAGACCATAAGTGCTGCAAACTGGCAATGAAGTCTTGCTGGTGGAACTGAGACCTTAGAGTCACATGCCAATTCCAAGTAGAGCCACAAGCGAGGAAGTGCAGAAAGTGCCGATTGCCAGCCTGATGCCACAATGGAGGATCACATTGAGCATGCTTCATGCTGAAGAGAAAGTTGAATCATATATCATGATCCCATTGTCAAGGCGGGATTGGACTAAGGCCTTGTAGAAATGGAGAATAGTTGTCCCCCCCCCCCCTTCCAAATCAGTGTGGCTGAGGCAATGGAAGATGTTCAGGTATTGCCAGCACTGTTGTCTATGCTGGTGAAGGTGGGACATCCAGGTAAGCCGAGCGTCAAAAAGAATGCCCAGAAAGTGATGCATCTTCTTAGTTCAGAGCTCCGGATGGAGGTGAACCAACTGATGGCATCAAAAATGCATTACACTGAATTGAAAGCCATGGGCAAAGGCCCAAGATTGTGCCTTTCGAATTGCACCTTGCAGCTGCCATTCAGCGACACTGATGTTTGTGGAGCTATAATTTAGGCAGAAGTCATCAGCAAATAGGGAGTAAAAGACCGATGAGCCAACTGCAGCTGAAAAACCTTTAATGGCCACCAAAAAAAGAGGTAGCCCTGTGGGACTCCGTTTTTTCTGAATGTGAGGGGAACTCAAACAGGTACTAAACCTAAAACCAAAGGTGCAAAGGGAAAGAATGATCTGGATGAAGATAGTAAGAGTACCCTGTAAAAGCCCCATTCATGCAGCGTTGCTACAATATGATGGCACCAGGTGGTGTCGTACGCCTTCCAAAGGTCGAAGAAGACGGCAGTGAGGTGTTCACGCTGAGTTAAGACTATACAAATGGCTGACTCCAGTAACACTAGGTTGTCGATAGCGGATTGACCCTGATGGAAGCCCTCCTGTTGTGGGTCAAGAGTCCCCAATCTTCAAGGATCCACAAGAGCCGCCAACTCACAGTATGTTTGATGAGCTTGCTCAAAATTTGGGAGGCTAATCGGACAGTTTTCAACACTGGGATGAAAATACTGTCCATCCATTGGAACGAGAAAACATCTTCAACCCAGACATGAAAGAGGCCGAGTAGTTGATGTCAAGAATCCGCTGACAGGTGATGAAGGAACTGGTTGTGAACACAATCTGGGTCCTTAAGAGGTATCGGGGCATGTGGCAAGGGCACTTTGGAACTGCCACTCACTAAATGAGGTGTTTTATATTTTCTGGCAGCAAAAGTAATGGTAACTGTCGTCATTCGACCCGCTCTTTGAGGGAGCAGAAGTCCGCACTGTATGTTACAGTCATCGAGCAATGAGTGTAATGTTCTGTCATGTACTCGGCGATAACAGCAGAGTCTGTGTGGAGAGTATGATGAATCTGAAGATTGCGGATCACAAACAGTGTACAGTGCTCGAAAAGGCGCCGAACTTGGGACCATAACTGAGATGGAGAGGCCCGATATCCAATGGTGGCTACACACCTTTACGAACAGTCCTCCTTACTCTGTTGTATCAGTCGAATAGCTTAGGCTTGGAGCAGTTTAAAATCAATCAGGTGCTGTATAGAAGGGTGATGCCAATGGTGCTGGAGTGCCCAACGACATTCCCTGATAGCCTCAGCGATCTCTGGTGTCCACCAGGACACCAATGTACAATGAAGCATGCCACAGGGATTTAGGGACTGTGCCCTCAGCAGCTGAAGCAATGGTCCTTGTGACTTGATACACAGCCATATCGACATCTGGAAATGGAGAGGTTACCTTAGCAGCCAAGGTGTTAGCTGACCAGTCTGCCCGAAGTATTGACCATTGGAGCAGGCGGCCTACAGGTGAAGTCTGTGGGAGCAACAGGAAGATAGGGAAACAGTCAATTCCACAAAGGTCATCATGGACCATCCAAGTAAGGTGTGGGAGTAAGCTTGGACTGCAAAGGGAAAAGTGTATGGCTCAGTATGCACCATGCTAAAATGGACGGTGGTTCCATGTTAACAAGGCAAATATTTAGCTGTGCCAGAATTACTCAATATATCTAACACGACCCATAATCTCAGTTCCACCCCACAGGATGTTGTAGGCATTGAGTATCCCAAAAGGAGGTATGGTGGGAAAAGTTAAGCAACCAAGGTAGCAAGGTACAAATAAGACACTGCCTTGTCCAGAGGAAGGTATAGAGAGCAGATGGTGATATCCTATCCAGATTCTCACAACCACTGCCTCGAACTCCGTACGGAGCGGCACTGGTGCACTAGGGACAGTGGTGAGCACATAGATGCAGACACCTCTCCGGGAGGCCTGTAATAGGCTGCACAATTTTTATAGTAGCTCCGATAAACTTAAAGAGACTGCAGGAAGGTAGAAAGGTTAGGAGATGAAACCTGGACAAATTGAACGAACCAGAGGTAGTTGAGAGTTTCAGAGGTAGCATTAGGGAAGGATTGGATGAAACTGGGGAAAGTAGTACAGTAGAAGAAGAATGGGTAGCTCTGAGAGATAGGGTAGTGAAGGCTGCAGAGGACCATATAGGCAGGGCAAGGCCTAATAGAAATCCCTTGGTAACACAGAACATACTGAACTTAATTGATGAGAGGAGAAAATATAAAAATTCAGCAAGTGAAACAGGAAAAAGGGAGTACAAATGTCTGAAAAATCAGATTGACAGGAAGTGCAGACTGGCTAAGCAGGAGTGGCTAGAGGACAAATGCAGAACCTAGAAGAATGCATATCTAGGGGAAAGATGGGCACCGCCTACAGGAAAATAAGAGAGATATTTGGAGACAAGAAAAGCAGCTGTATGAATATCAAGAACTTGGAAAACCAGTACTAAGCAAAGAGGGGAAAGCTGAACTGTGGAAGGAATATATAGACGGCCTATACAAAGGAAATAAACTTGAAGGCAGTATTCTAGAAATAGAAGACAAAGTGGAGGAAGATGAGATACAAGATATGATACTGCGAGAAGAATTTGACAGAGCGCTGAAGGAGTTGAGTCGAAACAAGGTCCCTGGAGTAGATGGTATTCCGTCTGAACTGCTGATATCATTAGGAGAGGCAGTCGTGAAAAAATTGTGTCACCTGGTATGCAAGATGTATTAGACAGGGCAAATACCCTCCACCTTCAAGAAGAATATTGTAATTCCAATTCCAAAGAAAGAAAGAAAGTGCAGACAAGTGTGAAAACCACAGAACTATCAGTTTAATAAGTCATGGGTGCAAAAGACTAACACGAATTATTTACAGACGAATGGAAAAACTTGTGGAATCCGACCTCGGGGAAGATCAGTTTGGATTTAGGAGAAATGTAGAAACATGGGAGGCAATACTCACATTACGACTTATCTTAGAAGATAGGCTAAGGAAAGGTAAACCTATGTTTTTAGCGTTTGTTGATTTGGAGAAAGCTTTTGACAAGGTCGACTGGAATACACTCTTCCAAATTCTGAAGGTAGCAGGGGTAAAATATAGGGAGCGAAAAAGTTATATTCGACCTATACAAAAACCAGACAGCGGTTATTACAGTCTAAGGGGAAGAAAGGGAAGCAGAGGTTGGGAAGGGAGTAAGACAGTGTTGTAGCCTTTCCCCAATGTTGTTCAATCTGTACATTGAGCAGGCACTGAAGGAATGGAAGGAGAAACTTGGAGAGGGCATTAAAGTGCAGGAAGAAGAAATAAAAACTATCAATAAAATTCTTCTGGGTATGATACCGCGTAATCATTTTGTAAACTTTGCCGACGTTTCAGCCACTATTGCAGGCGGACTTCATCAGGGTCTGTGTCTGACTGCTGACTGTACGATCGCTTGGTGTTTATATACCAGCGGATGAAGGAGAGGAAGGGGGGGGTAGGTTATCCTTTATTGGTGGTTATATTATTGCACGCCATTGGTGGAAAGGGGCGTTGCTGATTGGTGTTTTAATGGCTGGTTTTTTCATATGATTGGATGTTGTATTCTTCTCCCTTATTGGTCAAAAGGGACGTTTCCTATTGGCTTTTGCATTAGAACTTGCCATTGGTGGAATGGACCTGGGAGAACGGACACCGGTTGCGGCGTGCCGCTGTTGACGTCGCCTGGCGCAGACGGCAGCGGGCCGGTGCTCTGCGTGTTCGTGGCCGCTGTGGTCTCCGGGCCGCCTGCGCGAGTCATTCCGCGCGCGGTGCCATCACGTAGCGTTGCAACTGCTGGCAGCCAAGACGCCGGCAGCCTGTAGCCATCCTCCCTGTTCATATTGGCGGGACGCTTCGCCATTTCTATAGCCTCTCTAATCTTCCTCCTCGTTGAGAATGGTTGTTTTGCCAGCACGCGGGCCTCACCGAAAGATAACTGTTTTCCGCACTGATTGTGGTGCTCAGAAACCGCTGACTTTGTGTGCTGTCCAAGCTGAATGTACCTTTCATGTTCTGAAAGCCTCGTGCAGATTGCTCGTCCGGTCTCTCCTATGTAGACCAGCCCACACTCGCAGCTTATTTCATAAACGCCAGCATTACTCAGTTTGTCAACCGCGTCCTTAGTTGAACCTAGGAAATCCTTAGATTTATTGGTGCTGCAGAAGACTGGCTTGATGGCTGCCCGACGAAGAACCTTGCCCACACGTTCAGTGACGCCCTGCATGTAAGGTAATAGGGCGATGCTTTGTGCTTCCTGCTGTTCTCCTCTATTGTTTTCATTCCTCCTGGACATTGTTTTATTTATTTCACCCAGTCCATAGCCATTAGCCACAAAGGTGGATCTGAGGTGCCGTAGTTCCGCCTGTAGGTGATAGGATCAGCGATGCCAGTGGACCCTCCTTGTTAAAGTTTGAAGGGCAGACTTCTTCTGCATGGGGTGATGGTGGGAGGAGGCGTGGAGGTACCTTCCTGTGCTGTTTACAAAATGACGACACGGTATCATACCCAGAAGAATTTTATTGATAGTGACAACTGCCGCGGAAGCATACGTTTGCAAGAAATAAAAACATAGCGGTTTTCTGATGTCATAGTAATCCTGTCAGAGACTGCAAAAGATCTGGAAGAGCAATTGAATGGAATGGACAGTGTCTTGAAAGGAAGATATAAGATGAACATTAACAAGAGTAAAACAAAGGTAATTGACTGCAATGTCAAAGAAACAGGTGATGCTGAAGGAATTAGATTAGGTAATGAGACAATAAAAGTAGTAGATGTATTTTGTTATTTGGGTAGCAAGATAACTTCTGATGGCCGAAGTAGAGAAGATATAAAATGTAGAATGGCTATGGGAAGAAAAGTGTTTCTAAAGAAGCGAAACTTGTTAATATCCAATATTAATATAAATGTTAGGAAGTCCTTTCTGAAAGCATTTGTCTGGAGTGTAGCAATGTGTGGGAGCAAAACGTGGACAATAAGGAGTTAAGATAAAAAGATGATAGAAACTTTTGAAATGTGGTGCTACAGATGAATGATGAAAGTTAGATGGGTAGATCACATAACTAATGAGGAGGTGCTTAACCGAATCGGGGAGAAAAGTAGTTTCTGGCATATCCTGACTAAGAGAAGGGATAGATTGGTTGGACACATTCTGAGACATCAATGAATTGTCAACTTAGCATTAGAAGGAAGCGTGTGGGTTAAAAATCTTAGAGGGAGACCGAGGGACAAATACAGTAAGCAGATTCAAAAGGATCTAGGTTGCCAAACGTATTCTCAGATGAAGAGACTTGCACAGGACAGGGTACCGTGGATAGCTGCATCAAACCAGTCTGCGGACTGAAGACCACAACAACAGCAACCGATAACCATCAAGGGCGGGGTCTGCTGAACAGAAAACCAAGTTTCTGTAGGGCTACACAGAGTACAGGAAAGTGGTGCAATAATTGGCATGACTAAGCTAGGTGGTGGAAATAACCACCACAGTTCCATTGAAGGCTATTGCTATTGGCTTACTGAGATGCCATGATTGTTCCGAGCATTTAATTTACACCTCGGTTCCACCTTTTGCCACCACTTGAGTACTTTTGGCAACAATATCCATCAATTCTGGAAGGTCGGTGAGTGCTGGGTCCTGAGGGGATGCTAAGATCTCCACCCCATCCTCAGAATTGGAAGTTTGAGAAGCCAATAGTGTGAATGCCGCTGGAAGAGTTTTTTCTTCCGTCTCTTTTTCTTTCCTCTCACTGTTCTTTTGATTTGGAGCACTTCTCTGAAGTGACTTCAGGAACCGATGAAGATCGGGAAGCCCTTTGACCAGCAGTGTTTTAATCTTCCAGTGAATGGCTGGGTTCCTCCAGTCTACTCGTATAAGCTGTGGAAGGGAGCGTCCCAAGGGACCCCTTCCTAGTGAGAGGAGCAAGGGAAGTCTTCTGCTTCTCTGGCTGGGGAATGGGGGGAGGGGAGAAGGGGGGGGGGCAATGAAAGAAGATCCTCCAACCTTCAAGGAGGCAGATGGAGTTTCATGGCCCTTAGGCCCCACAGAAAACAGTTGCACTTTTGGTGTCATCATCGCCAGAGTGGGTGGTAAGAATGTAACTGTCACATACGAAATTGCTTTTGGAATTGGGTGAAGCCATTCATTTTTTTATATCTCCATGTATGTCAATCAAAGATATTAATTTTCATGATTTTCCTCTCTTTGTAGAGAAGGGTACAGTCTGGTGAACAGGGTGGATAGTACTACCCACAGTTGACAAATGAGTGCGGGGAGTACATGGAGTGTCTGGATGTGATGGACATCTGCATTCCTTGCATGTAGGCTAGAGTTGCAGTGGGGGGACATATGCCCAAATTTCCAACATTTGAAGCACAGCATAGAGGGAGAGATAAGGCTGTATGTCACACCGGTAAATCATAAGCTTGACCTTTTTGGGCAATGTATTGCTCTCAAAGCCCAAGATGAAAACACTGGTGGCAGCCCTATGATCCTTCAATCCCCTATACATGCACAGAATGAAGTGGACACATCACTCTCAGATGGCTCATAACTCTTCATCAGACTGTAAAAGAAGGTCTCTGTGATAAATCAGACCCTGGAGAATGTTCAGTAATTTATGGGGTGCTATACTTACAGTAACATCAGGCAGCTTGTCGCAAGCAAGCAATGCTTTCGACTGGGCGGATGCTGCTGCTTCGATCAGTACTAAATCTCTAGTCATCTTTGACGTGCCTGAGACTCCACCATACTTATCTTCAAGATGTTCTATGAAGAAAAGAGGCTTTGTTGGCATGAAAGTGTCCCCATCTGCTCTGCCACATACAAGAAATTTGAGAAAGTATAACTCATCCCTATCTTCGGCCCGATGTTCCTCACTTGGTGTAGCCAGGGAAGGGGACGATCAGGGGGTCATATTTTGCTGCATTGAAGTTCGCTCTTTCTCACTTAGAGAAGCCTTTGGTATAAATCATTGCTTGTTACATCTTGATCCCACAAGCAGCAAGGGAAATAAAAGTCCACCCAGGCAGAGCCCTGGACTCCGAACAATGTTCTGCCATTGTGCCATAAGATGGTCACTGAGATACGCTCAGAGGTTATGGTGAAGAGGACGGTTGGTTTTATGTAGTCCTCAGCTCAGGGCTCCGGGTTCACCAAGCCCATACTCAGCAAATTAATGCTGAGCCCCCTTGAGGAGGCCTGGACTTTTCCATTTGCTAGGCAATATGACACCACTTGAGACACAAGCTTCCCTTTCCTTTCCAGATAACTGTTCCCTTTTCACTCCCTATGACAGCCACCACTCATGTTGTGTCAGCTCAAATCATTCTACCACTTGCGTAAACAGCTGGGCCAATCTTACTGCGTTTGGGCCATGGAACTTGGGGGCTGGCCCACAGTCGTCAATTTCGGTCAAAACCGTATGGAAATTTGTATGTGGACTCTATGGTCTATAACATTTTGCTCTGGTTTCATCACGACCTGGAAATTTGCAAACAGGCCCTTCACTCATCGGATCCCTTGCATATAGCATGTGCATTTGAGGTTTCTGAGGCAATGGGTGGTCAGCTTTCCGCATGGGGTGAGGTGTCTTCTGCTGACAATTCGGTCTGGTTACCTGCTGAGCCTCTTTCTTCGGTGGTAGTCATCACGCCTTTCCCCCTACCTCCCCTTAGTGGCCCCTGGTGTCTCAATTATGCAGATGGCAGTGCCACAAGTCTCCCACATCAGAGAGCAAGTGGTGCTCATGTCCTTCAGGCAGGGCGACTTCTTCTTGGGATCTGATTGTGCACAGATGGGATACATATCATCACTGTGGAAAATTCGGACACATTTCCTGGGTGTATCACTCCTCTGCTTGATCTACAACAAACCCTCGCAGGTTCACAACTTAGGATGTTCTCCTATAGATATTACTAGAGTCTTTCCCATTATTTATTGACCTCTGCATGCTTTGGAAAAATGACTTGCATCAAGGGACACAGCCACCATGGCAATTCTTTTAAACTAAGCTACTTATCAATCATTGGGCTCCCCCATGTTGCGCCCGGCTCCTCACTCATTGGTCAGCAACAGAGGTCACCCCATTCCACTATGGTGTTTGTTTATAGACGAGGCCACATATCAGAATGTTTGCCACTTAATGCCATTTGTGGTTGTTAACAGTGCAGCAGCGAGAAATATTTTTGGCCTTTGGCTTAACTATTACTGACTATCTGCTTGGTTTCTGATCAAATTCCATGCAAGGACCTCTCTCAGCTGCAGGCAGAATTCGCAAATTCATTTGCACTGGGTCTCAGGTGTGCAAAGAACTTTCAAGCATCCATTTTACTCAAACTTACTGCTTTCTCCACCTTTTATCGGGCCATTCCCATCACCTTCTGAGCGGCTGTTAAAGTTCAATTATAGCTTATGATGGCTTCTGATATTCTGCTTCCTGTCATGGCTAGCGAGTGGGCCTTGCTTTAAGTTATCACATGCCAGCCCACTTGGGCCTTTTGCTTATGTGTTGACATTTGATTCCCATTGCATCATTGATTCCTTCCCGATGCCTCATCCTGTGGATATGATAGACCGGTTGTTGCAGGGCCAGTATTTTTCGAAGATTGATCTTGCGGAGGCATATCTGCAGTTGGGTTTGGATGACGAATCAACGCAGGCACTACCACCTTCAGCCTTTTGCAGTATCAACGGTTGCTGTTCTGGGTGGCCAGCACCCCCGCCATATTCAACAATTTTTGGAGCAGATGCTAGTGTAGGTACCCCGTTGTGTGAATTACATGGATGATGCCGTTGTGACGGAGTCCATGGCAGCTACCAACTCGCCAAGCTCTGCACCCCATTATCTGTCTTGGTGACATCCAGCCTCTACTGTATTTTCTAAAAGTCACCTTTCTTCCAATCTTCTATTCAGTATTTGGGGTATGAGGTTTCATGGTCGGGGTGCACCCCACATACTCTAACTCTTCCTTCATTGGTAGCAAGGCCTCCACACCTGTGGACATCCCCCCGCTCCTTGTTAAAGATGTTTTCTATTAGAGGGCCCCTGGCTGCATTGATGACCGATAACAGCCCCCAATTAACATTTTCCAGACTTCTATTCCACCCAAGGGATCTACCATGTCCTTGCCCCACCCTTTCAACCACAGTCTAATGGGGCAGCAGAAAGATTTGTATGCACAAATGCATAAGTATGTGCCATGTCTTTGAGAGGAAGATGCCCTTCTTTGTTTCCTTTCATCGTATCAGTCCACTTGGTGAGGCTATGCAGCTTCTTCACTGCCACCTTCATCGGATGCTGTTGCCCCTATTGCATCTGAGCTCTACCACATCCCTTCCTATTTCTTCTTCTTGTTATACCCTGGGTTCAAAAGTCTGGGCCCAGGGCTGTGGCTCCCATCGTAACTGGGTTCCGGCCGCGGTCTTTCAGGGTCATCGCGGTTGTCTTTGTGAGGTAAGTTCTTCTACCGGTATCATCAACCGCCACTATGACCAGCAGCAGGTCTGCTATCCTTCTCTCTTGCTTGTAACCCCTCCACCTCTTCTGTGGCGATGCAACACGGAACTTTCCGTTCCCAACTTTAACCGGCATCCTTCCCCCTCCGCTCCCCACCTCACTCACAGTCTAGATGGTAGTGTCACTAGAGTGGTTGGACATGATAGTTGTGTGTATACAGTTGTCCGAGTGTTTGCTTGAATGTTTCTGTTTCTTTTTGTGACAAAGGTCACGGCCGAAAATTTAAGTTGTGTGACTGTGATTATCTTTTTTTGTGTCTGTCAGCAATTCAGTGAGCCTCTTTAGAGCGAGTTGTTATCTATCCTCCATTACTGACATTCCTATTGGATTTTTCAGTCTTAAAATTGTTATAACTTCAATTTATGTTTCATATAGAAGGGAGATTATTTAGATTCCACAATATTAGCACCAGCAATTACAGTCGTATGTTCGAAGAAAGAAACTACTCATATTACAGGACAACATTAATCCATAAAAAACATTTTCCACTTGTTATGATGAATTTTGAAACAAGTGATAACAATACGATAATCTGCACAGTTAATGATAGAGGCTGCTATTAATTTCAGAGCTTGTAGATATATTTCTATTTAAAAATAAATAAATAAATAAATAAACTGAATTGCTCACCCCAGCCTCCAGATCTTCAGTTTTGCTGAGGAGATCATCCAGTCTCTCTCCACGGTCTAAAACTTTTTGCACATTTTCAAGCATTATTTGCTTTACGTCCTCCACTTGAGACTGTAGTTCCTGTAGCTTATCTCCCTGACCAATGTTGAAATCGTACTGCAAAAATGAAACCAAGTTAGAAATTATTGAGTACTGTTCAGCTTTCATTACTAACAATATTAACTATGACTTAAGAGGAGACAATGCAGTTCAACATTTCTCTGAAGAAAATTCTCCAGTGAGGTGCGAAAATATTATTGAAAGGAGATAGATTGGATGGCCAGTACTTATGTTAGTCCTGTACTACAGATAATCATACAATATAAAAGGCTCAAATAGAGACTAAATAAATGGGAACATTAGGTTTTGTATGATAAGCACTGGATTCCTCACATCCAGTATTGCCTCCCATTCCTTCCGGAGCATTGATCTCTATACTATCTGGATGTTAAAATTCAGTCGTCTGAGCGTGCCACCTATAGATGTTCATATTTAGTTTCTTGCCATATTCAATCATGGCAGCTATGAAGAACTGTAGGGAAACCAAAAGACAAAACATTTCGATTCTGTCCCCATAACAATCTATTGCATCACATATTGACTAATAATTGAAATCAGGAGGTAAGCATGCAATTCTTTGTCACGTAATAAAAGACAAAAATTCGCTTGCCAAATTTAAACACGGCAGACAATGCGGAATTGTGTGCAAAACATATGAATGTGCAGGCACACTGCTGTTATATGCTCACACACCAGAGTTATACATCCAGTTTTGTATAGAGATCACTGTCATGAGTAACATAACAACTCCCACCATCATCTGAGCTGAATCCTGTGCCATTTGAGAGCTGAAAGCAGTCACTTCATTGTCATTCTCTCAATGGACAATGGCTCAACAACTGTGGTACTTGATCGAGAAAAGTATGTGTCAGAGGGACTGCATCAACTATCAGATACCTCTACCTACAAATCTGTTGCTCACGGCGCCATTCCTTCAATCCAGACTGAACTACAGAAAATTCTAAAAACTGTAGGTCCCTCACAAGATCTCACCAATCCCTCCACAGGACTCCCTCCACATGAGTCACACAGCCTGACCTTCTGCCTACTCCCTAAAATACATAAAAGAACCATCCTGGCTGTCCCATTGTAGCAGGCTACAAAGCCCCAACAAAACACATCTCATCTCTGATGACTAGGTGTACTTTTTGTTCTAGTAGATCCAAACTGAGGTGGTCCTCTTGGATGTAGAACATGTCAGAACAAAATACACAATAAATAAATACTTACAAAATGAGAGCATGTGTGCAATATAGAGCCTATTTCCCAAAGATCCCAAATGTAATTGCCCCTGTGGATGTGGAATTTGTCAGAAAAAATAATAGCCATATAAGTATTTACATTTTAAAGGACATAAAACTTATTAATACACAAAAAATGTTGAACATGCTAGGTGCATATTATAATTCATGGGATTTTTTTTTTTCAAAACTTATTTACAATGACACCATAACTGCGCAAAATGAGTATTGAAGTCAGACGTATTATATACAATAACATACATCAATCACTTCTGTTAAGAAATTCATCTATGGAGTAGAAGGAGTTTAGCGCCAAAAAATCCTTTAGGCTCTTTACAAACTGAACTTTATTGTGAGTTAAAATATTTATGGCTGCTGGCATGTTATTGAAAATGTGTATTGCTGAATTGTGGATACCTTTATGAGCCGAAGTAACTTTAAATCTTTGTGGACTGAGCTATTGGTTTGGTAAAAAAGGTGACAAATTTTGTTAGAGAGAAACTGTATTGGGAATCAGTAGTTAGTATCTCCAGTTCCTTGAATAGCCCTCTGCATGATGTTTTTGAGTTGACACCACAAATTTTTCGTATCACATGTTTTGGGCTCTAAAAACTTTAGATTAGCCTGATGAGTTGCCCCAGAAAATAATCCCATATAGAGTGAAAGAATGCATAATATACTCGCTTTTTTATTTTTATATCTCCTATATCTGACAACATTTGCATATCAAACAGAGACTTGTTTCGCCACCTCAACAGTTCCATGGTATACTTCTCCCGGTTAAATTTATTATAAAGCTGTAATCCCAAAAATTTGACAAGTTCTTCTATATCCTTGTTGTCATGCTTTAGACACATACTCACAGAAAACCTTTTACAACTCCTAAACTGCATACAGTGTCATAGAATGTAGGCTTCCACGGTTGGCGTCTTCATTAATTAAAACTTCTGTGCTAAGTTGTCGTGGTCCATCAATAACACTTCTTACTCCCGACGTTTCGTTGCCTACTGCGGGCAACATCTTCAAGAGCGAGTTGACGAATGCCTACTAGGCGCTGGAGGTCCTGCTTATATAGGACATAAAAGGAATTGTCGTTTGGGTCACACAGACAAGTCAGTTGTGGCATAGCATGTTTTTACATGTGGTGACCATGAAATAAAATGTAGTGAAACAAGCGTGCTAGCCAGGACGTCGCATTATTACACACTCATGTACAGAGAAGCTATAGAAATATAGAAACACCACAATAATTTTAACAGGAAAGAAGAAGGTATGAAATTAGATAAGATTTGTTGGTCAACTTTGAACCAAAGATATGACAATCGATAACCTATAATCAAGAGAGATGATATTGGTCAAAGATAGCTTCACAGTCAGCAGCACGTGACAGGTGGTGGCGCCATCTATGCCCTCCTTATAAGCAGAACTTCCAGTGCCTAGTAGGCAGTCGTCAATTCACCCTTGAAGACGTTGCCCGCAGTAGGCAATGAAACATCGGGAGTAAGAAGTTTTATTGATGGACCACGGCAACTTAGCCCAAAAGTTTTAATTAACGCATACATTGTGTTTTTTCATGGTTTAGCAATGGAGAATTGGCTAGGAACCACATATTAATGTCCATGAATAATTAGTTGACTTTTATAAGGTTATACTTCATTTATTATTATGTTTGTGTCATATGCAAATAAAACAAACTTGGCATCCAATAATGTTACTGATGAAAGGTCACTGATATACACAAGGAGAAAAAAAAAACAGGGGTCCTAATATGGAACATCGAGGGACCCCACGTGTTGTTAGTTCCCAACTGGATGAGACATGATAGTTCAATACCTGTCACTTTCCTAGTGACACACTTTTGTCCTGTTAGAGATACACAATTTGAACCATTCTACAGGATTTCATGTTACCCCGTAATATTCCAATTTGCTCCAAAGGATATTGTGATTTATACAGTCAAATACCCTTGACAGACATATATCCAACCCATAACCTGCAGGCTGCCATCCTACATCAAGGACATGAACCACTTTCTGGAGCACCTCAATTCCATTCCTATGCCCCTCCCACTTTGAAGCTTCCTTGTTACCATAGATGCAACATACCTCTACACCAACATCATCTACGCCCTTGGTCTTTCAACCCTAGAAGACTACCTTTCCCAGTGCCCACTCAAAAGCATAATAAAAACTTCATTCCTTGTCACACTTGCCAATTTCATCCTCACCCATAATTACTTCACCTTTGAGGACCAGACCAACAAACAAATTAGGGTGGCATCTGTGGGAAACCAGGATGGCCACTTCCTACGCCAACATTTCCGTGGGACACATGGAAAGGCATTCCTTAAGATGCAACAGTTGCACTTCGTGCTTGGTATAGATTCACAGATGACATCTTCGTGGTTTGGACTCACTGTGACAAAACTCTTCTGAACTTCCTTCAAGACCTCAACTCAATCTGTAACCTGCAATTTACCTGGGCCTATTCCAGAACTCGAGCCACCTTCCTCGGTGTCGACTTTCACCTTGTTTAGTCCACATTTCACACCAGATTAAACAACCAAAAATACTTCCACTTTGATAGCTGATATCCCTTCCATATGAAACAGTGCCTTCCTTACAGCACAGGCATCCGTGGCAAATGTACCTCGTCCAATGATGAGTCCCTCACCACCTACACCAACAACCTGTCCAATGCTTTCCTCTCCCCCCAACTACCCTACAGTCTTTGTCTGCAAGTACATCTCCCGAGAAGTCCATTCTCCCTTCCCAATAACAATGTTCCTAGTCTCAGACCACTCAGAAGCATCCCTTAGTCACCCAGTACTTTTGTGGCCTGGAATGCCTTAATAAATTGTTCTGTCAGGGCTATCACTTTCTCAAGTCATGCCCTGAAATGAGATGATCACTCCAAATTATCCTCCCAACCACCGCAACGACCTCATCAAACCTTACAACACTCCAAAATGAACCTCCTAACCTAATGGATCCTACACCTGTAACTGGCCCTGCTGCAAAACCTGCCCCATGCATCCTTCTGCAACCAATTACTCCAGCCCCACCATAGGAAAAACTTACACTACTAAAGGCAGGTCCACATGCGAAACAACACGTCATCTACCAACTAATGTGTCCACTGCACAGCCTTTAATGTTGGCATGACAGCAATACTTTACAATGTGATTCCGTCCTTCTGTTTTGATCCGTGACGACATCAATATGGTGACAATGACATATGTACTTGTAGACAATATGGCGACCTAAACACTCACATAACGCACATATATAAACATGCAAGCATTAATCTAAAATGACACTAATGGAACAAGTGCGGGAATGTGGAGGGTTTTGGGCTGGGACACACTACGCAGAAAAATATGACAAAAAGCCAACCGAAAACACAGAAAAATATAATTTAAAAAACACATGAACATATGATAAATAAACTAAAACAACCTAAAAACTATGCACAAAATCTAATAGTTCACTTGATTTAACAATCAAATTAAATAAGCAATGCCAATCAACACTTGCGAAATAGCATAATAGTAGTACTGAATACTTCCATCAGGTAAAACAGTTAAAAATCCAAAGATTGGTTTGAACAACACAGCGCTTTACTAGGCATGGTCCTGTTTGGAGGTGGTACGCTGTTGCTTTCCTCTGACCTTGGAACTGACTTACCCAGCCAGTTATAGGGGGACCTACAGTTTAATGTGGGTTTCGAAACCATGGTGCTGCTCAATATTTTTTCACATCAGCAACATTGCCAGATCTGAAAGAAGTGGAAAGTGACAGATAAAAATCCTAGGACCTGGCGGGGATTGAACCCGTAACCTTTGGATTTGTAGCTTGGCACTCTACCACTGTGGCAACTCGGTAGCACACTTCTTTCACTTCTGGCAGTATCATTCATGTGAAAAATACCGAGTAGCACCGTGGTTTGGAACCCACATTAAACTGTAGGTACCCCTATAACTGACTGGGTAAGTCAGTTCGGAGGTCGGGGGAAGGCAATGGCATACCACCTCCAAACAAGACAATGCCTAGTAAAGCACTGTGGTGTTCAAGCCAATCTTCAGATTGTTAACTGCTTTTTTATCTTACTTCCATTAGGTAATCTATACTATACATACAATCAAGAAAATGACACTGATCACGGCCCTCCAAATTCCCACCAACATTAAAATTGACCTATAATACAGCTAAAATGAAGCTGGCGATACCAAACTATTGACCTTATAAGAAGTGATTCCATCCATTTGTATTGACACATGAAGTCAACATGTCGGAAAACCTATTTATGGGATAATATCTCAATACCTATGTATTGTAGATAACAAATAATCTGTGTTTATCCTCAAATTACAGATCACAGGTCTCAGCCCAAAAGTTCGTGCCTTCGGTGCTCACTTGCAGAGGAGCACAATGTGCTTGGGCAACGTTCATTTCTACCTGGATGGAACAGCCTTGCAATGGTTTGAAAACAATGAAGAGAAGCTGAATGACTGGGAAACATTCCAGACGGAACTTAAGAAGACGTTAGGAGACCACCAGCGACAAATCCGCTTGGCAGAAGAGCTGAAGAACCGGTCCCAACGATATTGTGAGCCGACATAGATGTATATACAGAATGGTTTGGCCCTGTGTAACACAGTCAATCCGAATATGATTGAGGCCGACAAAATCACGCACCTAATGAAGGGTATTGCAGCTCTTCTCATACAAGACGTCGCTATGACAGAAGAGTTCATCAAGTGGTGCCAGCATATTGAAGAGCTGCAACAAAGACGGGTTGGGCGAGACAAGACACCACAGGGTTCACGCCGTTTTTCCTGCTCCATGGCCGTGAAGCTGAGACGACAATGGATACACTTCCCGTTCCATCCGGACAAGGCCCACTATGATTATGTGAAACAGCTCATCACCAGGATTGAAGAAGTAAGACAGCTAGCTCGCATACGGACACTGGACGCCCAGGAGAAGGACCATCAGTGGTTTAACAACAAGCACCGACCTGTTGTGTACAGCCCAGGAGATCTAGTATGGATTTTTACCCCTGTACGGAAAGTTGGACTATCAGAAAAGTTATTGAAGTGATACTTATACCTAGAAGCTCCAGGGTGGAATGTTGTTGTTGGTATGGTCTTCAGTCCGGAGACTGGTTTGATGCAGCTCTCCACCCTACTCTATCCTGAGCAAGCCTTTTCATCTCCTCATAAGAACGACAACCCACATCTATTTAATCTGCTTACTATACGCATCTCTTGGCCTCCCTCTGTGATTTTTACCCCACACACTTCCCTCCAATGCTAAATTTACGATTCCCTGATGTCTAAGAATGTGTCCTACCAAGCGATACCTTCTTTTAGTCAGGGTATACCAAAAATTCCTTTTCTCACCAATTCTGTTCAGTACCTCTTCATTAGTTATGCGATCTACCCACCTAATCTTCAGCATCTGTAGCACCACATTTCAAAAGCCTCTATTCTCTTCCTGTCCGCACTGCTTATCGTCCATGTTTCACTCCCGTACAAGGCAACACTCCACACAAATGCCTTCAGAAAAGACTTCCTTACACTTAATATTCGATGTTAGCAAATTTCTCTTTTTCAAAAATGCTTTTCTTCCCATTGCCATTCTGCATTTTGTATCCTCTGTACTACGACCATCACATGTTATTTTACTACCCAAGTAACAAAACTCATCTACCACCTTCATTGTTTCGTTACCTAATCTAATTCCTTCAGCATCGCCTGATTTTCTAAGACCGCATTCCATTATTTTTGTTTTCCTCTTGTTAATGTTCATTTTATACGCTCTCTTCAACACACTGTCCATTCCATTCAACTGCTCTTCCAGGTCCTTTGCTGTCTCTAATAGAATAACAATGTCATCAGCAAAACGCAATGTTTTTATTTCTTCCCCCTGAACTTTAATCCCTATTCCAAATTTTTCCTTGCTTTCCTTCACCGCCTGCTTGATGTACAAATTGAATAACATCGGAGAAAGGCTACAACCCTGTCTTATTCCCTTCCCAACTGATGCTTCCCTTTCATGCCCTTCGAGTCTAATAACTGCGGTCTGGCTTTTGTACAAGTTGTAAATAACTCTCCTTTCCCTGCATTTTACCCCTGCTGACTTCAGAATTTGAAAGAGTGTATTCCAGTCAACATTGACAAACGCTTTCTCCAAATCTACAAAAGCTAAAAATGTAGGTTGCCTTTCCTTAATCTATCTTCTAAGATAAGACGTAAAGTGAGTATTGCCTCCCGGGTTCCTACGTTCCTCCTGAATCCAAACTGATCTTCCCCGAGGTCAGCTTCTACCAGCTTTTCCATTCTCCTGTATATAATTCTTGTTAAAATTTTGCAACCATGACTTATCAAACTGATGGTTCTGTAATTTTCACACCTGTCTGCGCATGATTTCTTTGGAATGGGGATTATTACATTTTTCTTAAAGTCTGAGAGTATTTCGCCTGTCTTATACATCCTACACACCAGCTCAAATAGTCTTGTCATGGCTGGCTCTCCCAGAGACTTTAATAGCTCTGCGGGTATGTTATCTACTCCTGGGGACTTGTTCCGACCTAGGTCTTTCAAGGCTCTGTCAAAGTCATCTGTCATTATAGTATCTCCTATTTCATCTTGATCTACTTCGTCTTCCCTTCCTACAACATCGTCTGTAAGTTCATTTCCTTTGTAGAGCTGCTCTATGTACTCTTTCCACCTTTCAGCTTTCCCTTCTTTGCTGAGAACTGGTTTCCCATTCGAGTTCTTGATATTTGTAGAATTGCTTTTTTTGTCCCCAAATGTCTCTTTTATTTTCCTGTAGGCGGTATCTACTTTTCCCCTTCTTATACATTCTTCTACATCCTTGCATTTTCCTTCAAGCCACTCCTGCTTAGCTATTTTGCACTTCCTGTCAATCTCATTTTTTAGACGTCTGTACTCCATTTTGCCTGTTTCATTTACTGCATTTTTATATTTTCTCCTTTCATCTATTAAATTTAGTATTTCCTGTGATATCCAAGGATTTTTTGTTGGTCTTGCCTTCCTACCTATTTTGTCCTCTGCTGCCTTCACTATTTCATCTCTCAATGCTACCCATTCCTCTTCTACTGTTTTATTTCCCCCTGTTTCTGTCAATTGTTGCCTAAATCTCCCTCTGAAATTCTCCAGAAGCTCACTTTCCTTCAATTTATCTAAGTCCCATCTCCTTATTTTCCTACCTTTCTGCAGTTTTTTCAGTTTCAGCCTACAGTTCATGACTAACAAGTTATGGTCAGAGTCTATATCTGCCCCTGGGTATGTCTTGCAGTTTAGAACCTGGTTCCAGAATCTATGTCTTACCATTATAAAATCTATCTGATACCTTCCGGTGTCTCCTGGTCTCTTCCACATATACAACCTTCTTTTGTGATTCTTAAACCACGTGTTTGTTACGATTAAATCATGTTCCGTGCAAAATTCTACCAGGCGACTTCCTCTTTTATTCCTCCTGCCCAGTCCATATTCACCTACTATTTTTCCTTCTCTTCCTTTTCCTACTACCGAATTCCAGTCTCCCATCACAATTAAGTTTTCCTCTCCCTTAACTGTCTGAATAATTTCCTCTAGCTCCTCATATATTTCTTCGATCTCCTCATCATCGGCAGAGCTAGTTGGCATATAAACCTGTACTACTGTTGGCTTCGTATCTATCTTGACAATGATAACGCGATCACTGTGCTGCTTAGTAGTTTACCCGCATTCCTATTTTCTTATTCATTATAATTCCTACTCCTGTGACACCCCCAACTGATTTTGTATTTATAATCCTGTACTCATCTGACCAGAAATCCTGTTCATCCTGCCACCGAACCTCACTAATCCCCACTATATCTAACTTCAACCTATTCATTTCCCTTTTTAAATTTTCTAATTTTCCTACCCGATTAAGGGATCTAACATTCCACGCTCCGATCCGTAGAATGCCAGTATTGTCTTTCCTGATGATCACATCCTCCTGAGTAGTCCCCGCCCGGAGATCCGAATGGGGGACTATTTTACCTCCGGAATATTTTACCCGGGAGGATGCCATCATCATATGTTCATACAGTAGAGCTGCATGTCCTTGGGAAAAGTAACGGCTGTAGTTTCCCCTTGCTTTCAGCCGTTCGCAGTAGCTGTGTGACAAAGCCACATTAGTTGATGTTACAAGGCCAGCTCAGTCAATCATCCAGACTGTTGCCCCTGTAACTACTGAAAAGGCTGCTGCCCCTCTTCAGGAACCACACGTTTGTCTGGCCTCTCCACAGATACCCCTCCGCTGTGGTTGCACCTATGGTACGGCTATCTGCATCGTTGAGGCACGCAAGCCACCCCACCTCGGCAATGTCTGTGGTTCATGGGGGTGGCCAGGGTGGAATAAAAACAAAAAATGTGTTGTTTAAGCTATATGTTCTGTAGCAGCATTCAGTATTATCACTTTTACATTGGTCCTCATTGTATAAATTCAGTTAATATTCCATACTTAGTGATGTAATAAGATGGAATAAAACTTTGAAATGAATTCAAAATATAAGAAGAAGTTATTTATGATGTGAATGGAATTAATAATGTAATATGATACAATAACTGAATGTTCAGAAGAGTGAACTCTGATAATATGACTTGCAGAAATATTGCTGAGACACCCCAGGTAAACCGATTGCCGGTTAGCGAGGGATAGTGCCACCGTCTGCAGTGCTGGAGGTCACCGGTTCAATCCCGCCCACCGGCAAAAATTTATTTCTTGGTAATTAACATTTCCAGAATACTCTACATGTTTCTTATGTTCACTGTGATTTCTACTTGTTTCTTTGTTAACTATTCTTCTAATTTCTGGTACATTCTGTCTGAGTATAAACAGCAAAGCACTCTGCCCGAGAAGCAGTCAGTAGTGCGTGTATGTTCAGTTCGTATTAAACCTGGTTTCAGTACAAGTGCTGTGTTCAGTTGACAATCCTGCATTCAAAGTGAAGCCTGCTTCCTTTTCAACGCGAGCAAATTTAAGGAATAAGCAAAGCGAAATGCCAATACTTGCATAAAATTTTAACACTGTACGACTGACATAGTTGCAACTCAGGAGATCCATACAGAAAATGATGGGAAACAAGGATCAAGAGGTAAAATAACAGACTATGACTTGATAGATGCTAGAAATCACAGGCATTATAGTACAGCAACGTACGTCAAGAAGAGTTTAGAAGATGTGGTCCTTATTTCACATAATCTACCACGTGCGATATCCACAAAGTTACTGTAAAAAAGATGAAATAACAGTAAACATCTATAAATCACCAGACCACTTGTGGCATCCACAAGTTCTACAACTCAACCCACCAATCTATGTGAGCGACTTCAGCAACCATTACGAACTGTGGAAATATAAGGCATCTGATCAAAACAGCGAAGACTTGGTGAAATGTGCTGAAGATTGTAATATACAGCTAGTCTGACACCAAAGTACATTTAAGTCAGCTGTATGGGGAACTGAAACCTGCCTTTATCTATGCTTCATTACTGCTGACATTAACAACAAACCTATACCAGCTTCCCGTAGAATACTTGGGGACTTCCCTCACTCCCAACATTGTCCGTTGCTCATAGAAATAGGCCTTACTATCCCCCTAATTTCCTTGTATTCTCGTCCCAGACGGAACTTTGGGAAAGTGGTCTGGGCTACTTTCTCAACTTGATAAACGCCTTAGATGGATGTCTGCAATAAATAAAAATTACAATAGATTTGTGGAAGCAGCCATCAGCTCAGCTAAGGACAGCAGACCCCGAGCATTTAGAAAAGAATATGTGCCAGGGTGGAATGAAGAAAGTGAGTGTCCCTATAAACGGTCCCTACAGCATGGGGATAGAAAGATTTCAGATGACTTATTGCACAGTCAGGTCACTGCCAGGTGCACTAAATGGATAGAGACTGTTGAGGAAATCAAGCAGAAAGACATAGTCGCTACTTCAGAGGCTTGGTGGCAGTAGTAAGAATCTGTGGCCAACCAGCTCTATTTCTCCAAACATACTTAGGACAGAGGTTCATGAGATTGCCCAATGAGAAAACGCAGGGGGCACCTCAGCAGATCAGGGATGTCACATACACAATGTGATGACACAGGATGACAATGAACAGATTTGCGATTACCCCGAGTGGCCGGAAATGGCAGATAATCGGTGTCCCCTTATTGAAATAACCATGGAAGGAATAAAGATGAAAGTGTGTCTCGAATCTGGTTGGGCATGTGACAGCACTTTCAACATCTTTTTACATGAAACTGGTGTAGAGTGGTAGTAAATTGGCAGAGATACCCGTACCAGAAATCTCACTAATTCCAGCATTTTGTGGCAAAAAGGAAAAATATAGAAAACGAGGTCTTGGTCACACTCAGTGACGGAGGAAGTGGTTTTCAAGTCGATGTTCTTGTCATCTGTGTTTTGTCACTTGATTTCGTAATTGGCAATGGCATTCCTTTGAGCAAAGTGGTTGTCATGGACTGGACCACTAAAATTGTGGTAAATTTATTCAAAGATCCAGTTGCATCGGGGTGCAGGTGGTAAGTAGGTTAGTGTTTATTTAGTAAAGCATGAAGAGGTCAAGAAAATTTTCATAGGTGGGCCACGGGAGCAAAAAGGTTATTTCTTGGAAGATGGGAACACTGTAAATGTTGTGGCTGATGTCACTCTGCAGTCCGCAAGGCGTGAAGAAATCCCCACCACTTAGCTGACGAAAGAGGCTCTTAACAGACATGATGCGACTATTCATAGGTTAGAGACCCTGGCACATGTCCTTTTAGGATTTACAAGTCCAGAGGCAATTGTTGAGTATGTTCCCATGTCACCCCAAGCCGCCCATGCGACTGCGGGGAAAAATAAAAATGCAAAGGTGAACAGAGCAGTATGCCGCGGAGGGCACCACTAAATGCCATGGCAATGAGCGCACTGAGACCAGAAAAGTCGTTGAAAACGTAGCTTCCACAGCAATTGTATAGCTCATGCAGAATAGAGAAGGCAAAACAGATCGCCAAGTGGCTGTGAAGCATTGTGCTATGTGTAATCTGTATGCCTACTTGCCAGAACGTGAATACAATGTCTTTTCTTCCACGGTCAGAAAATTTAGGATTATCAAATGCAGATGGTTTTCAGAGAACCGCCAGAGGTCAATTAGTCAGGAGCTGGTGTGTCTACCAGTTCCAACACCAATGTTAAAAGTGGTGTTTCCCCTTGCCCCTCCCTACCATGGGAGTGCCATATGCTGCCTTCAGGGAGTTTAAAAAGAGAATTTGAACCCAAGCTGTGCATGCGCATTGCAACACTGTGGCCACTGCCGCATGTGTTAGGCGGCCGCAGTATGACTCGTATATTTGCTGTTTCCATGACATAAAACATTTCGCATGTGATGAAAATCCTTTGAATGTGCATATAAAATGATCTGATAGAAGAATGAAATTAAGAATGATAATTTAAAAACAATTTTATTTATTTACTTTTTTTTTTTTTTTTTTACAATGAGCTTTTGTCCAGGGGTTCACTGAACCAGTGAACACATAGGACGCAGTGCCACTGCTATTGTCCTATACCATCAGGCAGAAGCTACAGATCACTTTTTAAACACGAAATCATAATCTATAAGCTATGTTCTGTTTGTAAACAAAGTACCAATTTTAACTCAGATATGTTATCATTGGTCAAAGCCAATGGGTCATACACGGACTTCACTTCACCCAAAAAATTGGTCCAAGAAGTATCAAACTCTAAACTATAAGGATTTGCCAAATAGGGTCCTAACCCTAAAAGTGTTTTTAACAAGGACAAAATGTCTTTTTTACCAGTCACCTGCAAGGACATTAGATTAGGATTGTAACAAAGTATGTCTGGATTTATCCCATCTGCTTGCATTAAGGAACCTCCTGATACCACTGTTGCATACTAATAGATATGAATGCAAAGAGTTCAGACAAAACTGAGTAAATTCTTGTTTCATAATATTAAAGTAGGTGGTGTTATGTTTCACAAGTGATGTTAGGACAGTTTAGCCCTCATTAGTTTCTGTATAATTACCATCAATTATGAAAGTACCGGTATTTTTGACAAGCTTACTAAATTATATTTGGATATGAAATACTATTAATATAACAAACACATGTATACTAAATTACTCAGTACTATTTATACTATGTTTTACTATAGTCAGTTGTATGTAACTTTACTTTTCCACTATAATTAATTAACTAAACTTGTCAGTGTAATTGTTTGGAAGGTATAAATATGATGTTTTTGTGCCATGCGAAGGAGTCTTATTACATCTTTAGTAAGAGGCACAATTCACACAAGTTCCGAGTATTGTTTCATCCTTGATCAGAGGCATAATCCACGCCAGTAGGGAGTCGTATTTCATGATGAATCTGAGATACAACCCACCTCACTTTGAACTTTAACTTTTAACAATTATGTAAAAGTTAATAAGTGTAAGTCATGTGGAAAGTTTTTCTATCGTTATGATTATAAGCTAAATTCTTCAGCGCCACACTGTACACCTCGGATTTCAGTATTCCACACACAAATTATGTAAATTTGTATTATTGATATGTTGAATGTATGTAGCAGATTGTAGAGATTTTAATCAATGACACTTGTGTGCTGGCCATAAATGGGGACAAATGGGTACTGATGAATCATTACAATTGTCAAAGAACTGCAGTTCTGTGTGTCACCTACATTATTTGTAGCAGATTAGTTTTACCCCATGAAATTTCAGCCTACCACTACTAAGAACGACGATTTACGAGAACATCAAGAAACATCAATCTATGACCCGGTATGTTACAATATGTATAAATCTCATTCTTTACATTATACATCACTTTTTGTAATAACATAATGTATCACATTCAATACATTGAGTTTTTTGGTGCCACAATCATCGCATGATCAAGGCAGTCGCTGTGGGATCCGCCTACATCCACGGCTTCCAGCAACAGCCACAAGACACCGATCATGTGCCCGTGCAGCCACAGTCTATACAACACACACTGCAGCAAGTGTTCGGAGTGTGTTTGTGACAAGACTGTAGAGTTGCACCTGGCTGTTGGATACGAGTTGCTGTTGTACAAATTACCGCATTGAGGACAGTGTGTTGGGATGGACAGCAATCTTTGAAAAGACTTTATTATTCTTATTAGGCTGCAGGCATTAAAAAAGAATTGTCATTTGTGTACACTGTGTAAGCTGTAGTATAGTCTTCATAAAATAAATGAACCTGTTAACAGACAAAACACATTCCACAGAAAAACCAGTCTACCCTGAGGCACACTGCATGCCCGCAGTTCCTACCCCCCCCCCCCCCTTCCAATCTTACACCTGTCCCATTTCATGTGTGCGTGTGTATTTTTATTTGCCTGTCACAGCTCGTCATTATGTCTTTGTGGTGAGTTACGAATGGTCCAAGTACTTATATTTTTGAAGTTAACTGAACACATTTTTCCTAAAGCTGGAAACAGTAATCCGAAACAAAACTCATATAATAAAATT
This sequence comes from Locusta migratoria, assembly GCA_026315105.1. Taxonomy (NCBI): domain Eukaryota; kingdom Metazoa; phylum Arthropoda; class Insecta; order Orthoptera; family Acrididae; genus Locusta; species Locusta migratoria. Next base: position 331,425,168 of record CM048745.1, read on the forward strand.
TTTTATTGCAAACAAAGAAATTTTCTTTGCGAATGTACTTCCAAGTAGTTGACATTACACATGATTAGTGCTTTTTAATTAAATCAAAGGGCTTGTGTAAGTGGATTGATGAACATAAATTAATCAGTTTGTATTGTAAAAAGCAATGACACATTCATAACAAAGGAAAAATGATAAATGTTTTGAGTCATACAACACAACTTGCTGATGTCGGGGTTCAAAGCCAAGAAGTGGAACCATGTGCTTCAATAGATTGGTTATGTTACAAAACAGGGTCACAAGGCTTATTATTACATACTAAAATATATGTTGATTTTTCTCTCTCTTTTCACACGTGTGACAACACATGCCACACAACCATTATATCAAATGAGGAAGGAAACATCTGGTATCAGTAGGTTCACTTGACACAAAAATTTAAGTGCATTCAATTTAAGGGTTTCGTCCACTATTTGTTAAGACTGAACTTCAGTTTATCAATCATTTTTATGTGAGTATTTTGATAATAAGATCACTATTCTTTACCTTTGTAATGTCACTGTAAAAAATCTAGGAATGAGATTGTGACAAGGCAGTAATTTTGAAGATGTGTTACATAGCATGGCGGCAGACTCCAAACGATACATATTGAAGCAGTTCTTATAGAAACTACAGGCATCGAAACAATAGGTAATTGAACAAGCGAATATCTTGATTTTAAAGGATGTGAATAGGCAGGAACCTGAGAGAGAGAGAGAGAGAGAGAGAGAGAGAGAGAGAGAGAGAGAGAGAGAGAGAGAAAAAAACAAATGCTACATAGGACTATGGCTACCTCGGTACTGAATGGCTTCGGACATAAAGGAAACCTACACCCATGGCGACTTATAAAGGACGTCCGTTAATAAATTCGAATATGAATCAACACCGCAGTGACTCAGTAACTATGCTTATGGCTACATGCCAACCATGACAGTAATACTTTTGAAATACTAGCCTACCTAAGTAAGCTGATGTTCTACAGCGAATAATCTACAACAGCAATTGAACACAAATAAATTTCTTATGCAGACTAAGTAGTAGCATAATGCAGTATTAAATACAGTACGTAACTAATAATAATGTAAACAGAAAATTAGTCACCATTATAGACGCAAGCACAGGGGCAAAATCGCGTTCAAATTCATTTTCAGTTGCCCTTAACGATCTGCTAATAAGGCTCGATATTCCTGAAAATCTGTCCTTTACAGTATCCAGGAATTTGAAAGGAATGTAGTGCTCATTCGTTCTCTTCGTAATACACGCAAAACAAAAATCTTCGTCGATCAAAACATGAACTTGAAAGCTGAAAGAAAACGAAAGTTATATCATTAAAACCACAATACCAATACAATACAGTCGGCATGCAAATTTAGAAACACGAGTTTACTCGTAAACTCCTTATAGTTTAACAGAGCCCGTAACATCTTGTTGCATAAGGGTTTTAAAATGAGAAAAAGACGGAACGCTCCTTAGATACAAATTGTTAATGCTACACTACCATTTATTCTATCAGAATTCAACAACTGCAAGAGTGAATACCGTTTTTACGCGCTGTGCAAGAAAGGCTACAGATGTAAATAAAATTTTTGAAATGAACACATTCTTAGTATGCCCATTTACGTACGGCGGAAAAGCTTTCACGAGAAAAGTTTGTAATTTGTTACCTGTCTACAGGATACGTCAGTTTGTCATATCCCGCATCACACAGCGATTCTAACACGGAGTGTATTATAGGTGTATAGTCCTCACATTCAACCTGGTGAGAAACTAAAATTACTTGTCCGTAACACACGCAGCTGTAACGAATATGACATCGTTTCTGAGTTGTCATTTCACTAAATTACAGCACGGCAAGACATATAAACAAACTTCACGAAACTTCTTTATTTCCAGTAAGGCTCCCACTAACACATACAGTATCATCACATGCTTCTCACGGTATGTCACTTCGCGAACATGAGGTACAAAGTCGCTTTATTGAGATAAACGAAGACAATGACAAACTTTCGCCAACATATGGAATGATTTGTTTACATCAGGGTTGCCAACATTGAGAAATTAAATGTTTAGTTAGGCACCCCCGACAGGAAATCTATAATCTTTGGTTTAGTTTTGATAACATCATAAGATTGGTGACACACTCTGAAAAAGAGCACCTACGGTATTTAAATTACTTAGAAATATTTTCAGTTATAAAACAAAGACCTCCCGCCGCGTCTTTCCCCGATAAACTCCAAAACTACTGAATAGATTTTCATACATAATCGTAGGCATGATCGCCAAGTTCAGAAACCGTGAAACAATAAATAAATATTCGTATTTCTGCTACCACTCACTTAATGTGTTTGTTTAATCTAACATAGCACTATCGAGCATATGATAATTATGTTACCTATAATTTACTTATCTAAAGTCCATTGTTGTTATTGGTGATTGGTGGTAGTTGGGGGGAGGACAGTGGATTGCCATAAACTAAGCTGTAGGTTTTCATACCGTCTTCATCAATGGACAGTCCGATTCACAATGAAGTTTTAGGAGTGTAATTGTCCAATAATTGTGGCAGTGAATGATCATGGGGACCAAAAATTCACGAAATACAGCAATAATTTTTCTTAGGAAAAGCTGTATTTTCTGTGAATAAAGAACTTTATCGCACATATGAAAATATGTTCATTTTTTCATAATTGCTTGTTTCCAACAGACAAATAAAAATTATTAGCCACATACGTAATTGCTCTCTGAAACTGCGTACTTCCCCAGATACACTAAAATATGCTACACTTAAACCATTGCACAAGAAAGGAGATACTTCCGATTTCAACAACTACCGCCCAATCTCACTACTGACAGCTTTATACAAAGTTCTTGAGAAAGTAATGTATTCTAGAATACCTTCCCATATTTCTAAAAATTACGTACTTACTAGAAAAACATCACTTTTCAGCTAGGTTATTCAACAGAAAATGCTAGGCTATATATGCTTTCACTGACCTAGTTTTAAATGGAATGAATAACCGAAAATAGCCCATTGGGATTTTTTGTGATCTCTCAAAGGCTTTGATTGTGTAAATCATGGAATTCTACATAAGATTAATCATTTTGGTATTAGTGATGTAGTTCACAAATGGTTTAATTCATACTTAACTGAAAGAATGCACAAAAATGTTGAAATAAGTGGCTCAGGTAAACTGTCAAATAAGCTGATTCCTCTAATTGGAAATCTATCAAGAATTGGGATCCTACAGGGTTCGGTCTTTGGTCCTTCTTTGTTCTTGATAGATATTAATGATTTGCTATTTTACATTCACAATGATGCAAAACTAGTTTTATTTGTTGATGTTACAAGTATAGTAGTCACACCTGACAAACAAGAATTAACTGATCAAATTGCAAATCATGTTTACCAAAAAATTATTAAATGGTTCTCTGTAAATTTACTCCTATTAAATTTTGATAAAACATAATATATGCAGTCCCAACAGTAAATGACATGACACCATTAATAAATAAAGTCTATAACTAAGGCAGAATATTCAAAGTTTTTAGGTGTGTGTATTGCTGAGAAATTGAATGGGAAGCAACACACTGATCTACTCCAACGTTTGGAGTCAGACATTTACGTTATTAGCGTTACTGCAAATGTTTGTGACAAAGATCTCTGTAAATTACCTTCCTGTGCCTATTTTCATTCACTTCTTTTCTTTGCCAAACTATTTTGGGATAATTCATCATTGAACAAAAAAGTATTCATTCCACAAAAGTGTGTAATTACAATAATTTCTTAAACGCTTTCAAAATCATCTTGCTGACATTTATTTAAGGATCTAGGGATCTTCACATTGGCATCACAGTATATATTTTAACTTATGAATGTTGTTATTATACCAAAACCAATTCAAAAGTAATAGTAGTGTTCATAGTTGCAACACTAGAAGAAAGAATAATATGCAGTATCTAAGTTTAAATCTAACTTTGGCACTGAAGGATGAGGAGTGAATTATGCTGCCACAAAAGTCTTTGGTCACATACCAAGTAACATCAAATATCTGGAGGTAGCCCACCAGTATTTAAAATGAAATTGAAAGAATTCCTGAATGATAAGTTCTTCTACCCAGAAATGAATTTTTATATAGGAATTAGTAATTTTCTACAAACAAAAAATAAAAAATGTATATCATGTAATGTTATCATTTACAATGACACCAGCGTGTTTTGTCATTCAGTCTTAATAATGGTTAACACATGACACTGTGTAATAATGAAATAAAATACATAAGTCTTTCAGATGCCAAAAGACGGATTTTGATTTGATGGAACAGCAGTTATGAATAGAGGGAACTTCTTTTGTCATTGGACTTGCAGAGAGACACGTTGCAAAGGGTTTGAGAGTTGTCTGTGGAAAATAGGATGTTTATTTATAATACCTTTGCCCATACTATCTGTACAAAGCTGGGGTGGGCTGATAGCTTTCACATAAACAGATTTATTTGGATTATCTATCTGGGCAAAGCAATTACTTTCTTTTGATATTATTAGTGTTAATATTTTACAAGACATGATGTGAATATAATTTAGAATAAGAAAGAGGGACTGGCTCTGTTGTTAGTACAGTTTTTATGTAAGGCAGTGTAATATTTCCAGCTTACAGCTGTCACATAAAGAATTCAGTAGGCTTCCATAAAAAAAAGCAGAAGTATTTTCGTATACTCACTTTTTGCAGTGGTGTGAGGTACCAAAAACATATGGTGCTATTCCCATGGGAAAAGCTACCACAAATTTTGGAACCTTACTCTGAATGGCTAGCACATTTAGAGGCTATGCACAAAAACTCGATCTTATTATTAATTATATTGAATGACCCATTCATTAATAATATGTTAGACTCCGAATGAAGCATCTCTTATTAGCCAGCTATATTTCTGTAATTTTAGAACAATGCAATTCTATAAATAACATAAAATCATAATAAAAGGAGGGGCGACACCTGACTGCCATGTCCTCCCACCAACTTATATGCAGAAGTGCAAACGCAGAGAGGGCAGACACTCACTCTGGATTCAGCCATTACAATGAACACACAACCGGCCCACAGTTAATCATGTGCTAGGTTATATTAAAAGATAGTACTTACAATTGAAGTGTATTACTTCATACTAAGATGAATCGTAACGTTTTTGTTGGTTTTGTGTTAAAGGCAGTGTTGAATGTGCATGGTTTTTTTCCAAAAAATTGAAAAAGAGTGGCATCCTGAGAAAGACTAATTATTATGTATATGTAAATATCCAATAATAAATCGGTGTCTGGGGCCATATTTTGTCTCAATATATATCAGAGATAATAAACTGAAGGAGAGGCATTTATTTAGAATTTGTGCCATGGCCGGGATTTGAACCCAGGACCTCCTGTTTACTATGCCACCATGACTTAATGAATATGGCAATTGCACGGAGGTCTTTTCTAAAGGCTTTTGTCTGGAACCTTGCATTGTATGGTAGTGAAACATGGACGATAAATAGTTCTGACAGGAAGCGGGTAAAAGCTTTTGAAATGTGGTGCTACAGATGAATGCTGAAAAGTAGATGGGTAGATTGCATAAGTAATGTGGAGGTCCTGAACAGAAGGGATCCATTGGTAGGAAACATTCTTAGACATCAAGGAACCGTGAATTTAGCATTGGAGGGAAGTGTGTGAGGTAAAAATTGCAGAGGAAGACCGATAGATGAATACAGTAAGCAAATTCAAAGAGAAGTGGGTCGCCGTTCTTATGAGGAGATGAAGACACTTGCTCAGGATAGAGGAGGGTGGAGAGCTGCATCAAATCAGTCTCCGGATTGATCACAAAAATTTTCATGGAGATACGAATACAAACATTACTTGTAAATAATAATGTATCTGTAAGTGCTTAATATTCTATGAAAATGCAGTTTTAATCACTCAGACTCATTTTAACTGTTCCTTTCTTCATATAAACAATGAACTACAGAGGGTAGTTTGTTGTAATGATTCACAGAATATTTTAAATTTGTTTCAGTCGTTAAAATACGTTACATTGTTTTTCTAGAAAAGTGCAGAAGGATAGACTTACTAGTTACATAACTTGCACAACAAAATTAATTTTCTGTTTGCAGTAATTTTTTTGAGCATTTTCCCAACAATCACACACCTTATTTCCACACACACTTGTACTTACAATTACAGCAGACAGCATTTACAGCACATTAAAGTAACGTTTGTAGATACCTTTGCAATTTTCAATGTATTTAAGTATAATTATGTTGTAAAAAGAAAAGAGTTTGTGGCATATTTGTGTGATGTACGATGATAAGATCATGAATTTCACACTTGTTTTACAATGGAATACTTTGAGCATCTTTTTTCTACACAATCATATTATTGTAAGATCAAGACGATGTATTTGTGCACATTTCTCTATTAAGGAAAATATGTTCTACATGCCCCCTACTATATCAGAAAACTAGGAATAGTTTTGTTGTACACCTTCTATAATATTACTATTAAAATCCTGACACTCCACAGAAGTGACTGCTGTTCTAGATATTATTAACTGTGATTAAGAATATCTGTGCAAAGATGTCTGCTAATTCAAATTAAATTACCCAGGGCAGGCATCGAGAATGCCCCTTTACTTACTATCCCACGGGGTTTCCATCTTCTACTTGCCTGTGAGACTTATTGATGATCATAGCAAAGGCAAGTTTTACAGGAAATTATCCGTGTCTCAATTGAAACGGCAATCCTGTTTGAGATGGAGGCAAGTCATTTCTTGGAATGACATGAATTTCATCTTTAGAAGACCCAGTCAACGACTTAGCTATTAGAACATTATTTTTTAGTTGGTCTGTGCTGGAGTTGATCAATATTCATCACTGTTAGACATTGGTGTTTAATAGGAAATATCGATGTTCTTATATCAGTGTTAAGTTCTCTAAAACTTCAACACATCGGGGTATGAATTCAATTAGGACCATCGGTATCTCCATCCTGAAGATTCAACTGTGTTATCTAATAAAATTTTGGTATGGTCCAGTATACCAAACCCCAAACGAAACAGGTATATATAAATCAGTATTCTGTATTGAACTCTTATATCTTTGTCCAGTTGTAACATATCTCCTTCACTCATGGTAATAACATCAGTCTAAAAATATTTTTATAAATTGATTCTAACACCAATATCTATCTAACAGCAATGAATATCAATCAACTCTAGCACGAGGATTACTCTCCTGCAGTTACTTCACGGAAAAACTTTTATAATAGCTATCGGCGACAAACTGACAAACACATAAGCTGCATAACTATGCATGCACATAGCTGCTCAAGGAACTCAACAACAGCTCTGTGCATGCGTAGTTCTATTGGCGACAAACTGAAACATGCTTAAGTTGCTTATGAATAGGACATTACCAGAGTCTAACATAAGAGTCACGAAACTCGCAGGGAATTTTTGCAACTTCGCGACTGCAGCACTGCCAAGCGGCTGGATCGTAAAAACATACCGCAAAACGAATTCGTAATGAATGTGTATTTGGAGTGAAGCAACATATTCAAAATACCTTCGTATTAACGAGCTTTTGTGACGCTGCAAACTGTAGCAACTCTCAAAATTGTATTTCAGAAATCTCTCATTTGCAAAGGATGCTCAGAAGTAAGAGAATAATGTTATGAGTAACAAGTGTTCATTTACACTGGTTACTTGTACTTTTAGCCATAGAAGTAAATCTTTAACAATTCATTCACGTCAAAAAGTCTGCTTTTAATCAGAATCACAAATACTTGACTACTATTTCATAATATTACTGCTGTATAAAAGTAATGTCTGATCCTTCCATAGAGCCTGCTTAGTTTTGCATCTCACTTTAACAAAAATTATAAGCCTGTATAGCAACATATTTTGCCGGTTACATACTAGTTTGATAAAGTGAATGCATAGCTACAAATAAATAATATGTCGATATATATAAACTGTTAATAGTAGTACGTCACATTCTTGAAGATATTCAATTTGATACCTACCAAGTAGCTAAAAAAAAAAAAAAAAAAAAAAAAAAAAAAAAAAAAAAAAAAAAAAACGAAAGATACAAGAAAGCCACAGAAGCAAGCCCAAGGCGAAAAGATGGTTTAAAGGCGATGTAGAGTCTAGTCTCCAACAATGTAAAAAACCTGTGTAGTTTTGAAAATATTAAAATGTCCGAAATACGCTAAAACAGAACTCCTGCAACATGTTAGTACGTACCGAGCACGCGAAAATAATCATAATCAGTTACTTTTACACTTGAGCACATCAGTCTGGATTTATTTCTGCTTTCAAAAAGTTTTTGGACGATATGATTACGACTCAGGTAATGTGAACTGTGTGAATTATACTATACTGGCAGTTTGTTATTCTTGACTGCCATTAACAGAAGCAGTGATATTACTTTAATAATGTTTTGATATTTGTATTCGAAAGTTCACAACAATGTTCATTGACTCCAAAATCTAAAAAGTAACAGCATTATAAACGGCAACTTCTCAGTTTGTGTCATGTCACTCCTCTGTTATTCCCTACTGACCACTTGGAGTGGTAGTATTGCTTTAGTTGCATTTTTTACCCTAGAGAGTTTCGCGACTGTCTGTGATAGACTGTGATATTACAGTCTAAAGAATCTAGAACGTAGGGACCCGAGAAAATAGCTGCAAAACCATGTCTCAAAATTCCCACTGTGGCTTTAAAAAACCAACACACCATTAGGGTGAGTGGGGGGGACACCATTAGGGTGAGTGGGGGGGGGGGGAAATCAAGAATGAATACCACCACTATAATTCTTCTATGGCATAGAAGGCAGATCACAAAGGTAAAACTCATAATGTGCCTGATGCTTGACTTTTACCATTACGACCGATTCAGCCTGAATGCAGTACTACAGAATAATATACAGGGTGTCCTATCTATCTTGACCACCCTGAATAACTGTTTGTCCAGATGCAAATTACAAAAAGTTTCAAGCAAATTTCTTTAGCCGCCAAGGGGACACAATCAGCAGGACTGCCTTTTTTTATAGCTTTGTTGTTTCGTTGTTTTACAAAGATATGAATAGCCTTTTGACTTTTTTAAATGGCACCCTGTAGTTTGTATTCGGTAAATCATTTACTCTCCTAAAGATCTATCCAAAAATGCCTCAGTGTGCCATTCACTGAAACACAATGATATTAATTACATAACACAACAATGATGTTGACTTTCCCAGCGTTTAGTGCAGGTACTTGGGATAGTGGAACACACCCAAGTGCTGACATTGACAGACAAGAAATATAAACATAAGTAGGCTGCACACTCGTCTTTCTGTCATCCACCGACAGTTAAAGAGTTGTGTGAGTACACCAACGAAGAGAAGAATACAGATACATTTATTACACTAGTTTAGTTCTTTTAAATACTTATATGTACAGTAGGCATACAGTAAAGGCAGTCGTTCCTACTAACTGCATGAACATAACGTTTCTCTTATTGTTGTTGAAGGTAGGCAAAATTCTACGCAGGCAGAGGAACTGTACAGAGAGCAATATCCTGAGAAGAAACAACCATCCTAAAGGATGTTTTCTCTTCTTGTTGCAACGCTTCAGGAAATGAGAAGTTTCCACGTTGCTGCCGAAGTTACTTTTCTCTCTTCTGTTGCTATGAATCCACATGAAAGCACACAGCAGCTTGAACACGAAACTGGCATTCCTAAAGTCAATGTACACCCTATTCTTACACGTCACCGGTTCCATCCTTGCCATATACACCTGCATCAGAAATTTCATGGTAATGATTTCCAGAATCATGTAGAGGTCTGTCAGTGGGTGCAGCAGCAAATCTTCGCTAACCCGAACTACTTCTCCAATGTTCTATTTACTGATGAATGTTCCTTCAAGGAACATGTATTATTGGTCTCGCTGGGGAGCGCGCGGTTGGTCGCCGTGGAGGATCGAGTCCTCCCTGGGACATGGGTGTGTGTGTTTGTCCTTAGGTTAGTTGACCTAGGTTTAAGTAGTTTGTAAGCTATGGACTGATGACCATGCAGTTTGGTCCAATAGATCTACAAAAATTTGAACATTTTATTATTGGTCCAGTGACAACCCACAATGGCTTAGAGAGGTGGAACATCAGAGTAAATGGAGAGTTAACGTCTGGTGTAGGATGCTTGGTACTTCAGGTATTGGCCTTTATTTTATCATTGGTAGTCTAAATGGCACAGTGTGTGCCAACGTTCTTAGAAAAATTTGAAATCTCAAATTTGGCCGCAGACAAATGGAAGATTTAGGTGGCTTACCAAAACAATTGCTACCTTGAAATTTATTAATTAGATATAAGCATCAGGTGAAGAACATTTAAAATTTTAAAATATTACAACCAATCATTGGGGGAAGCAAAATTTCAAAATTTTAAAATTTGACAAACAGCAGGAGAGACCCATACATTAATTTGTTACTTAATATTGCAAAGATTTCAAAAGGTAAAGCGCCAAATTTAAGTGAATTCTTAAATTATCAAAGAAAATTGATCGTTGTGTGAAACCAACTTAAAATTTGAAAATCAGTGGATCAAGCCCATACTTCAGTTTGTTAATTAGCCTTAAAAAGATTTCAAAAAGCGAAGCACCGACTTTAAATGAATTCTTAAGCAATTTATCAAATAAAATGATCATTGGGTGAAGCCCACTCAAAAATTTGGCAACCAGTGGGTGAAGCCCATACCATAATTTGTTAATTAATCTTCCACAGATTGTAAAAGGACAAGATGCCAACCTTAAGGAGATTCTTTCACAGTAATCACCAAAGTTAATTCTTAACAGGCACACTGAAAATAAAGCTACCATTAGAAAGGTTCAATTAAACAATTTAAAATTTAAAGCCACAGTACATATGACACAACACAATAGATTAAACTACATACAAGTCCAACAATATCCTGAACACACCTGGATGACGATGACTAGACCTTGAGACAGGCCGATGATGTCAACCGTTAAACAACACAGTGAATCAAATCCACGAAGTAGTACCCGGTGGGTGGAGACTACTTAACAATATAAACGCTCCAACCAGAGCAAGTAACCAACAAAATGATGAAATTCCACACAAGGTTACGTGAAGTGGTTACCCAAATTCCTTAAAAACTGACAAATTCACCCACTCTCAGAGGCAGTAATCAAAGAGCGGCGGAATGAACACTGCTGACAAATATTGACCGCCAGGACAGGTAAATGACTGGCAACGGCTATATAAGGACACAAACACCTTGCTTACACTTACGAAATTACAATGAAAATAACAGAATCTTGGAAAGTTCACAACAAGTCAAGAAATTTCACCAAAACAACGATGGGTTGGAACTTGGAGATTGGTGTTAACCCATATGTGAGGCACAAGAAGATGAATAAGGCTACTTAACTTATTGGTTTCACTGAGACGAAAGTAACGACATCCTTGGTTGCGGAAATGGTTATTCAATCATCATAGCACAGGACACAAATCCTCCAGAAACTTAGCAGCCCATCACATCTTGAAAATGATGTGAGACACAATTCGTACCTGAGTGCTGACACAGATAGACATCAGGTAACATGACGAAATCGTGACTGGCGCCACACTTACACACAATGCCATGGAACGCTGCCCACGCCGCTTCCACCATCCAACTTCTAACTGACCGCTGGCCAAACTTCAGACCGACTGCAGCTCAACTGCCTGTTTCTTGCAGGAGGCCACACTTATCAGTGTGCATGTGCAAAGGAGTGCATGTCGATTAGAAATGCCCACATATAGGGACAATTGCGCGGTCAGTCATAGAAAGCAGAAATATAATCGACAGTATGGCTTGTAGACTGACTGGCGCCAAGAACAATGACAGAATGCACTGTAAAATAAATCACCGGGGGAGAGATGGCCACTCCTAACAGAAAAGCAATCTGAATAGGGGAAAAATGACCAGACAGATAAAATTAGACGAAAGGAGTTCATGGAAACAAACTAATATTCCACAAATTAGAAAGCAAGGTGGTCACGAGCATTAAGAGAAAGGCCAGAATAGAGGAGAATACACACGAAATGCAATGTGAGTTCTGCAGTGGCTCAAAATTCTTCTTCCTCTTCTGGATGAAGTGCCGCTAAGAACCAGCATGTGTATGTGGGATCAGTATGATGGATGTCCAGCACATAATGCCTTGCACACATGTCATGTTCTGAGGCAAAGGTTTCCTGTCAAATGGATTGGTCAAGGAGGAATAGTTACCTGACCTAATAAGTCCCCTGATTTAAATATTCTGGACTTTTTTCTTTGGGGATGCATTAAAGACGTTGTCTGTCATAATATTCCAACAACTACAGAGGACATGCTGGAACATAAAGGGATTTTTCCCATCACCATGTCACCCTGCCCCGATCTCCTCAGGGCTGATCCTGTACTCTATTTTAGTTATGTTATAGTCTCTTATAAATATGTGTCATTATTGACATTTATTTATAAGAATTGGAACTAAGAGTGTGTTTAGTGATGAACCGCCAGGAACCGTTTTCTCAAATTTCATTATACAAGTTATAATGCCAAAACTTCGAAATACCATAAACATTCAATGGTTGTTGCCAACATGAGCGCAGTATGCTGTCATAGCCGTAAGTGAACTTCTATCCTGTATATTAGTAATCTTTTCCCTCACAGTGTTTTTAATACATTATGAAAGTTTCTCAATCATGCAATATAAGTATATTGAGCAATGTGAGTACAAAACTTTAATGTAACGTATTTTTCACAGCAGACAACAAACGCCTGTTGCGAGACAGTGAAAAAACCTCTCGAATTGACAGTCATTATTCAAATACAAGCCAAGATCGCTTAAAACTTTTATTTGGATGATTGGTTTTGGCAGAATTAAACTGTCGGCATCGGTACTGTATCACAATAGTAACCATGACACTAAAGAGTTATCCATTATTTTTAAAATAGAGAAAGTTCGCAATTTCCACTACCGGCATTTTTCCACTGGAACACATATTTTAAAATAATAAGCCCCTGCCTCCTATAGAGCCTAGGTAACGTGAAAGGTACGCGATTTGCTCACATAAATATACATGTTTCTTGCACCTTTAATCTTTATTTGAACAGCAAAGAAAAATGGCAATAAGTAAAAAAAAAAGACAGATTTTTGTGTCTAATCCACATATCGATGAAAATATGAGCGGAATGCAAGCACAACATAGCAGGCTCAAGGCAGGATACTTCTAAAATATTTCACCAAAATTAAACAAAACAATGCAGTTCACATAAGCTATGTGGTGTGTTTGACATTTGTTGAAAAAAGAAAAAAAAACTGACAGATGCCTTTCAGGTAGGTATAACAAAAATCAAACTGGAAAAGGATGCTGTTAATGAAGTGTTGCCTTGTTTGGGCATACAATTAACAACCTGTATTGAGGTATTCAAAAATGATGAATGGTGCCATCATGCTAGTTTCCTCTTTGTTGTCTGCTTGTATTGGGTTTCGCAATTAAACTTTTGCTATTCTGTTCACTGACTGTGGCTGTCCCACCATTGAATGAGTTAAGTGCTCATGATTTGTTTACTAGGTAGCTGTTACATATCGTGCAAGTATTCAGGGCTCTACAGTTACCACACACTCTTATAGGCTGTCTTTCATGATCACCAGTTTGATTGGTGAAATCCAATGTTGGAATGGAAAAATGTGCCAGACTACAGAAGTAGGTTAACTAATGCTTTAGCAATGCAGAGGTTTGTAACACTGTGGGGAGGAGGGGGAGGCGATGTGAAGTACTGTTCTGTTGCATATCATGCAGATTTTTACTGTGGTACAGAGATTTGAGGTAAGTGTTGTTTGTGCTATGGGCGAGGTGATTGGTGACAGGTGAAATTGCCACAGGAAATCCATTCTGAGTGCTGGCTCAGTTACATGGAATTTCCATACCAGAGATGGTCTGGTTTCTTGGTCTGGTGTCAGGTGTACAGCATGCAAGATGACTTTGAAGTCCTTAATTTGTGAACTGCTGGCTGCTTGAAGCCATAAGGTTAACGATTTGTCCAAAGAAAATGTCACTTCGATTGGTAGCAAGCTGATGTCCGATCACATATTATACCTTTTTCTCACTGTAGGGTTCGCAGCATTAAATATGTCATAATAAGACATTTTAATAAATTATAATTACCCAAGCTGCTTCAAATATTTTATTTCTTCAGGACGGCGGTTTCGGCTTATGCCATTCAAAAGTGATGCCTGCAAAGGACCTGTCTACGATATTTTGTTTTGTTTACACGATTTATAAGTTTGAAATTTACGTCGATGGATATTTCATATAGCATCTCTTAGTTACCAAAACGTTTATTTTACTCTATATTTCCGTTTTCGTATCTCCGTAAAATTTAAAATTTGTCTTAAATGGTGTAGATGCTATATGTTTACAAAGATGTTATATCGGGAATTAATTACAACAGTTTGTTATATGATAATGTGCCTCTGATCACTCAGATGCTATGTGTGAATACCTCATGGATTTTGTTATCTATGGATCTAAAATTTAGCACCTTTCGATCATCCGTTATCTAATTAAAAAATTTGGATAAAGTTTTCTAAATAAAGTTTGTGTTCTGTGTGGTCATTGAGAACTTCGACTGGGGTTGTGTTTATATAGATAAATATTTCCAGTTATTCCATAAAATATATTAATATACATATAGGGATTATGTGTAATGTGTCAATATTTCTGGTGTTGCTGTTTTTGGGGTTCATAGGTATTAATTTTTTTCTGATATTCCGATATTAATATTTCACAATTTTTGTTCTATTTTTTTAATTTGAGCAGTGAATTTATGTGTGGGGTTTGTTTGGTATTTCTTGTATATTATTGTCAAGAAAGAAACTTGTGACTTTTGTATGTAATTAGATTTTCTATTATAACTATTCCATTTATCTGCTTTTAAAGCTAGGGGATTATTGCCTATTAATTTTTGATTTATTGTCTTTAATTGTTTTTTGTTCTTTATGTGTCTTCTTATTAGATTTTTTGGAAATTTCCTTTTTCAGTAGTCTTGACTATCTTTAGAGTGAGTTCATTTTCTTGTCTAACAGGTAGTTTAGCCATGTCTATAGCTGTATTACTTGGTGGCAAGTACATGTTTGATTGATTGTGTATTTAAAGCTGGTTCAATGTTATATTTAAGGCCTTTGTTTAGCATGTTGTTTCGTTTTCTGTTTATTTTCGATTTATTTTTTCAGAATAGCAGGTTAGTGTGAAGCCAGATTCACATTTGTCATATCAATCATGCGGAAATGAATTATTAACTTTCCTGGGAAACTTTCTAAAAATAAGTTAAAATTTTAATTTAGCCTTTACTCTCAAATCTTGCAATCGCGATCTAATCTGCCTTAATTCGCACAATTGACCAAGTATTCGTGTATTTCATTTGGCTAAATATTAGGCGGCAAGATTCTTTTCTTTCACTGAATAATGATTTCTTTTAGGCTCACGACCAACAACACAGCACTATGTGGTGCCTACACCACAGAGTTAACATATACAGAGGAGCAGCCCACCCTAAACCACTGTCCTATGCTCCCCTCGTAGTTCCGTAAGATGCTAGCAGGTGTCAGGCGGTTCGCTGGCTTAGGGTGCCTCCCGCACGTCAGAGGGTAACGTGGAGGGGAGGCTGAGGGGAGAGCTCGTGCCGCCTGCCATGAGGCCACGGCTGTGTCCGGCGTGCCGGCGTTTGAGGGGAGGTGGTGGTGGGGACAGCCGCTACCTGCCGCCTGCTCTGGCCACTTTAAAGGGTTGCTTGTGACTGCAGCGCCATCATGGGACATCTTATGGAACTGCTGGAAACCCTCCCTCCCCGCACCCCGGAGCGTAGCACCGGGCCCTTACGGAGGTTTCCCGTCTGTATATATTTGTCTGTGGCAGTGGGCCGGTTTGCCACCCAGAAAGCACTTGACAGACCGCAGATAAGACACGCCCACGTAAACGGATAAGGCGGAGGTACCTCGGATATAGCTACGTCCGCACTGGCCAAGGGATGACATCAGACTTCCGCTCTACCTGGGCCCTGCAAGGATTCCAAGAATTTCCACAGGCTTGAAGTTTTCAGCCAACATTTCGACAGACGTACTGGGCAGATACCTCACATTTTATCCGCATATAACACGTGGATATCCGCGTCGATCACAATTTTATCCGAAAAGTAAGAAATACTGCAGATATACGCGAATGTATCCGCGGATATCCGCATCTGCGCAACCCTAGCAACTGGTACTTTGTACACGCTCACGCCTTGGCGCCTCAATCTAACAAACTAGCACACTATTGGCTGCATATCAGCGTCCAATGAAAATTACTTTTAAATGCACAATCTAATTTTGATTAACATAGCCTGTTTAATAACTATGTAATTGATTCGTTGTTATTGTTGTCTTGAATCCGGAGACTGGTTTGATGCAACTCTCCACCCTACTCTATCCTGAGCGAGCTTCTTCATCTCCTCATAACACCTGCAACCTACATCTATTTGAATCTGCTTACTGTATTCATCTCTTGGTCTCCCTCTGCGATTTTTACCCCACACACTTCCCTCCAATGTTAAATTCACGATTACTTGATGTCTATGAATGTGTCCTACCAATCGATCGCTTCTTCTAGTCAAGTTATGCCAGAAATTCCTTTTCTCCCCAATTCTGTTCAGTACCTCCTCATTAGTTTCACAATCCACCCACCTAATCTTCAGCATTCTTCTATAACAGCACATTTCAAAAGATTCCATTCTTTTCCTGACCGCACTGTTTACCGTTCATGTTTCACTCGCATACAAAGCAACACTCCACAGAAATGCCTTCAGAAAGGACTTCCTTACGCTTAAATTAATATTTAATGTCAACAAATTTCTCTTTCTCAAAAACGCTTTTTCTGCCGAAGTAACAAAACGTATCCATCACCTGTATTGTTTCGTTACCTAATCTAATTGCTTCAGCATCACCTGATTTTCTCAGACTGCTCTCCATTACCCTTGTTTTGCTCTTCTTAATCTTATATACATCTTTCAACACTGTCCAATCCGTTTAACTGCTTGTCTGGGTCCTTTGCTGTCTATGACAGAATTACAATGTCATCGGCAAGACGCAATGATTTTTTTTCTTCGCCCTGAACTTTATAATCCCTTCTCCAAATTTCTCCTTGCTTTCCTTTATAACTTGCTCAATGTACAAATTGAATAACATTGGAGAAAGGCTACAACCCTACCTTACCTCGTTTCCAACGTCTGCATCCCTTTCATGTCCTTCATCTCTGATAACTGCAAGTTGTAAATAAACTTCCGTTCTCTATTTTTTACTTCTGTTGATTTCAGAATTTGAAAGAGTCTCATCAAATCAACATTGTCAAAAGCTTTTTCCAAATCTACAAAAGCTAGAAATGTAGGTTTGCCTTTCCTTAATCTATCTGTGTAGATAAGCCGTAAAGTGAGGATTGCCTCCCATGTTTCTACATTTCTCCTGAATCCCAACCGATCTTCTCCGAGGTTGAATTCCACCAGCTGTTCCATCCTTCTGTAAATAATTCGTATTAAAATTTTGCAGCCATGACTTATTGAACTAATGGTTCTTTAATTTTCACATCTGTCTGCGCCTGCTCTCTTTGCAATGGGGATTATTACATTTTTCTTAAAATCTGAGGGTATTTCCCCTTGCGCACCAGGTGAAATAATTTTGTCGTAGTTGGCTCTCCCACAGGCTTCAGTACTTTTGAGTGAATGTCATATACTCCAGGGGTTTTGTTTCGACTTAATTCTGTTAGTGCTCTGTCAAATTCTTCTCTCAGTATAGTATCTTCTATTTCAAATTCATCTCTTTCCTCTTCCTTTCCTACAATATCGTCTCTAAGTACATTTCCTCTGTAGAGCCCCTCTATATACTCTTTCCAAATTTCTACTTTCCCATCTTTGCGGAGAACTGGTTTTCCATCTGAGTTCTTTATATTCATACAGCTGCTTTTCGTGTCTCCAAATGTCTCTTTTATTTTCCTGTAGGCTGTATCTATTTTTCCCCTGTTTAAACATTCTTCTACTGACTTGCATTTGCCTTCTAGCCACTCCTGATTAGCTATTTTGCACTTCCTTCCAACCTCATTTCTTAGTTGCCTGTACTCCATTACGGCATTTTTATATTTTCTCCTTTGATCGATTTAATTTAGTATTTCCATTGATATCCAAGGATTTTTTGTAGGTCTTGCCTTTCTACCTAATTTGTACTTTGCCGCCTTCACTATTTCATCTCTCATCGCTATCCATTCCTCCTCTACTTTTTTATTTCCCCCTATTTCTGTCAATTCTTGCCTCCAGCTCCGTCTGAAATTCTCAATAATTTGAGGCTCCTTCAATTTATCGATGTCACTTCTCCTTATGTTCCCTCCTTTCTGCAGTTTTTTTCAGTTTCAGCCTACAGCTTATGACCAATAATACATGCTCAGAGTCTATATCTGCCCGTGGGTATGTCGTACTGTTTAAAACCTGGTTCCAAAATCAATGTTATTAATTATGGCAACTGAAAACATGAGTGTAATCGCTGGTTATGTTGACGTTTTTAGAAAGACTTTTTAAATAGTAAAACATTAACATATGAACTGTGGCAGTTCCCGCCGTATAGAAACACGGTGGAGCCCCAGTCCCCTTGCAGTCCTCGGCTAACGGGTGCATTCCCACTGTTGGCTGACCATCTGTCGCTGTCGCCACGATCCTGCCCGTACTTGTAGCCGCTGCCTATTGTATCTTAGCTTGGGCGACCACCGGCTGCCCATACAGAAATAAAATAAAATTAAGAATAACCTTAATAAAGTATTAGTAAAAATGTGGGAAAATGCACAAAATCTAACTGCTAGTGAATAGTGATGGATTCTGATCGAGGTTATGCATCTATCGTTTACAAGGACGCGGAGCGATCAAAAAATATCCAAAATGTTTGTACGAGGTCTGTTCAAAAAATTACGTACATACGAAATTTGCGCCAATGGACTGTTGGAGCGAAATGTGATTCCATCCCTGCACACTCCTGTTTGACTTGTAAGTGCCGGAAGTATTGTTGCTGTTCAGTGCTGAATTGAGTAGATCGTTGTGTGGCAGAGTTTGCGTATTTCGCAATGGAAGACTGTTCAACTGTTTGTGTAGCTTATGGGACTTAACTATGGGGTCATCAGTCCCTAAACTTACAAACTACTTATGAACTAGCTAACACTAAGGACGCAATGGAAGAGCTAGAGGAGCAATGCGTCATAATTAAATTTAGCGTGGAAATAAAGGAAACCGCTACAAGGGCACCAATGATGCTGGAATCATACGGTGTTGAGCTCTTAAGACATAATTGCCACTGCAAGTTGTTTTAAAATGGCCTGACGGAAGTTAAAAAGTGACCATCGATCAGGTCGCCCTTCGATATCCACCGACAACGCTCGTGTCAAGAATGTCAACAGAAACGTGCTAGCCAATCGAAAACTGACTGACAGATTGCAGTAGCATGTACGAGGATCATTCAATAATTAATGAGACAAATTGGTCTGAGGAAAAACTGTTGGTATGGCAAGTATGGTACTTTTATGGCTCATTAGGATAATTCCTGATCAGCTGATGTATCAACTTTGTTTTGTTTATAACCTGAAAACTGCACAATGATTTCGATAAGATATCAGAATGGTGCAAAAATTAGCGATTGACTCTTAGTAATGATAAGTTTGAGGTCATCTATATGACCACTAAAAGAAATCAGACCACCAGTTCTACAAAATACCTTGGAGTAACAATTACGAAAACTTAAACGCATACAAAATGTTGTAGGGAAGAGGAACCAAAGACTAGGTTTCGGCAGAACACTTAGAAGAGACAACAGTTCTACTAAAGAAACTGCCTACACTACACTTATGTGTCCTATTTTGTATTATTGCGCATTGTGGTATCCACGCCAGGTGGAACTGACGGACGATTTGAGAGAAAATTCAGATAAGGGCAGCTCGTTTTGTATTATTGCGACATAGGGGAGATAGAGTCACGGAAATGATGCACGAGTAGAAATAATTAAAAGAAAGGCATTATTTGATGCGGCGAGATATATTTGCGAAATTTCTTTCACAAATTTTCTCTTCAGAATGCGAACATATATTGTTACACCCACCTACATAGGGAGACATGATCAACATAATAAAATAAGAGAAATCAGATTTAAAACAGAAATATTTAGGTGTTCTTCTCTCGCGAGCTATTAGAGAATGGAACTACAGAGAAATATCATAAAAGTGGTTCGATGCACTTCAATGTGACTTGCAGAGAATCCATGTACATATAGATGTACAAACATTGCTGAAGACGAGAAACCAGTGAATATTTACTGCGGAATATCTAAAGTTTATGGTGAAGGTTGTATGAATCGTGCAAGTGGATAGAGCAGTTCAAATATGGTCGCGACTCAGTGACTGACGAACACCGATCTGACCGACCAGTTGGAGTTTCAATTCCCTCACTAGAAAGTCGAATTGATGACATTACTCATGCCGACCACCATGTGACTGTGGAAATGACGGTTAACATTATTACTGGTACACGTTATAAAATTATCTATAACAAGCTGAAATACCATTAAACATGTGCAAGATGGATCCCAAAGGAGATGACGCGGCTACACAAGGAAACAAGGTTGAGAGTGTGCTCGAAGCTAAGGGAACATTTTGGAAGAGAAGAGCACTTCCTCAACAAAATTTTAACTTTTGATGAAACTTGGGTTCGCTATTATAAGACAGCATCAAAAAAGCAAAACATGGAGCGGAAGTACACCAAATCACCTGTCAAGAAAAAATTCAAAGCCCCAGCGTCAGTAGGAAACGTCATGCTGGGGTTGTTTTAAGACGTAAAAGTCCAGTTGTTTCTGATAACTCGATGAGCAGCGTACAATGAACAGCCAGTACTACCCGGATTTGCTTTCAAACAAGGTGAAGCCAGCCATGATACAGAAACGTCGTGGATCTTAGTGGAGAGGTGTGATTCAACCAGCAAGACAACGCACGTACTCATATTGCTCAACTAACCCGTGAAATCATCGACAAACAGGGCTGTGAAGTACTACTACATCCCTCTTAGAGTCCTGATTTAACTCCTGGTGATTTCTATTTGTTTGGTGCAGTGAAGGAGGCATTACGTGGAAAGAGGTTCCGGGACAACGAGTATATGGAAAAGCTTGTGGGAATTTGGTTCATACAGCAAGCTAAAAAGTCCTTTGCACCCGGAATAAAAAAACTTGTAGCTCGTTGGAGCTAGTACTGAAATGTTTAAGGAGATTCAAATGTTCAAATGTCTGTTAAACTTAAGGGACTTAACTGCGGGGTCATCAGTCCCTAAAATTACAAACTCCTTGTGAACTACCTTATACTAAAGACGACACAAACATCCATGCCCGAGGGGGGATTCGAATCCCCGACCGTAGCGGCAGTACAGTGTGACTGGCGTGCTGCAGACTGCTCAGCCACTGCGGCCGCCTTAAGGAGATTACTTTGGTCGATAGAAAAATATTGTTTCAGAAATTTTTTTTTCTCCAGACGAATTTGTCTCTTTAATTATTGAATGGCCCTCTTAACATTCAGTTGAATTATGTCATGAAATGCTGACTCAGCATCTTGGAGTCATCGCATTGTCGCCAGGTTCGTCGTAAGGTTCACGAGTCGAGATCAGAAAGACAACCGCCTCGCAATCTGTGAAGGGCTTTGGTATTGCGCAATGAGAACTAGATAGTTCCTAAAGAGAATACTATCTTGTGACGAGCAGTTCGTCTACAGTTATGACGTTGAGACCAATGTTCAGTTTTTGCAAAGGGCTGGGCAATATTCTCCAAGACCGAGAAAAATCTCATCAGTTCAGAAGAATTAGTTCATCATCAGTTCGGGCCACAGGGACAAATTGTTAATCTACGGTGCTAATGGGAAGTACTGCGAGGACTGCGAGAAATTGCGAGAAGGAAACTGTCTGAAACGTGGCGAGATAATTCATGTCTCTTGCGTCGTGATAACGTCTCTGTCAGTGCGTGGTTGTTGCATAGAAAACCGTATCACTTTGCTGCCTTATCCTCCAAACTTTACAGACCTAGCCCCTGAGGCCTTTTTTTAATTTCCAAAACTGAAAAGCACATTTGAGCGACAGACGAGATAAAAGAGAATTCGCCGATGGCGCTTTGTGCGATCCAGCAAGAAACCTACCAAGAATTGCTTCCGGAAGTGGAAACTGCATTGTCGGCGTAATAAAGACCTCGTTAACAACTGCACAGAATCTCGAAAGAAGAAATAAATAAATAAGAACACACCTCACGTAAAAAAAGGTCCCCAGGAAGTTCCACCGGGTTATCAAGGAACTGATAAATAAGAGGATACAACACCCTCTGGATACGGACTGATTACTTTATCAACTGCATTAAACTACTATTTTTACATATTCCTTATATGTGATTGGGACCTTGTAAGATTCATCCACATTAAAATCAATCTACTGTATTTCCTGACCGCCACATCACAGTAGCGGCAGTATAGCTGTAGAGGCACAGGAAAAGGCGGACGCATGGGGCAATAAGAGAGAGCGGAAATATTGCAGTCAGTGCGTTTCATCAGCAACTGTTGGCAAACAGAGCCGAGATAGCAAGCCCAGCCACGTGCATAGCCAGCGGTATCATGTAACCGATAACATATATGGAAGACACAGAGCGCTGGAAAGCCTAACGTCGGGAGAATTTCAAACTGAGCATCAAGACTCGATATCGGCCAACACTGAAGACAGGTGTGAAAAAAAAAAGTTCAAATGTTTGTTAAGCTTATGGGACTTAACTACGGGGTCATCAGTCCCTAAACTTACAAACTACTTATGAACTACTTACGAACTAGGACGGCACAAATATCCATGCCCGAGGGGGGATTCGAACCCCCGACCGTAGTGGCCGTGCTGACCGTGACTGGAGCGCGTCAGTCACCTCGGCCGACAGGTGTGAAACGAAGTACGTAATGTTTAAAGTACCAAGAAAAAATATTAACTGGAAAGGGATTACGAGGCTCTATAAATAGTCTGGTCTGGAGCACCAAAACGTAATATCACATGTGGTGGACACTCGATCCCAGGGTAGCAGAGGCTGATAATCTCTTTATAATCACATGGAACTTCTGCAGTGCAGCCTAAGGAAGTCCATGCCTTCCTATGACCAGCGCTGGGACTCAAACTAAATCCAGCTGCGAGATGAACCTGGGCAGGTTTCAAACCTTTGACATCGAGCCAAGGAAACTGTTCGCGTCCATGCGAGAACATCGAGAGGGCTGCCTATCCAGCCTACAACACAACGATCAACTAGCATGGTACCCGGGAAGATGGGCTTACCTGGTGTCGCTACGAAAACAAGCAGCTTCCAGGCTAGACAACAGTGCCTGGATGAAAGGCTGAGTTCATGACCACACGACAACACAGCATCTCAGGGCAGGAGTGTCGGAACAGCGACGTGGTGGATCAAGCAAGGCTCGCACTAGCGTTACTGGGGTCTGAACTGAGGGCCTGCAGGAAGGATATCTTGCATTCAATGTATTCATCGTGAGGGAAATGAAGGTTTCATCTACAAGCTGTGCTCTCGTTACAGTTTATATCCGACCCACTGAGAAGTATCCCATTATAACTCGTACTCACTACATAACTTAGAAGAAAACTTACTGTTACGTGTATCCGGTATTCGCTCAAGGAATACAGAGTAGGAACTGTTAGAGTCATCCCCTAGATCACTGAAACTGTACCCGATGCCCCCTATGATTCTCTAAATGATCTCCAGCAGACGGTACATATGTGATAAATCCACTTTATAGCGTGGATATGCAATATTCTACCATTATATTAAAGGGCAATCATCCATTTTTACTCTTTGAGCTTTCTAAGTACATGTGCATGCGAAGCATTATCCAGCGGGTATGACTTAAATGTTTTTAGCATTCTGCAGAATAATGGACCACGACACAAGAAAGTACTGTCTCTCAGTTCCACGTTTAGCATAAATTCTTAGAAATAAAACAGATATAGCATTGTATATATGACCCTCTAAAATAAAGTGACCATCTGAAGATGTAAGAATCCTAAGATAATTATATGGCATCTCCTTTAAAGTGAATAAAATACAGAGAGTATAAATCTACGTTACACCACAGCACCGGTCCCAGATACTGTTTGGGTAACTCAGTACTCCGCTCAAAGGAAATATAACTCCAAGGGATCCACCGAGCGAGGTTGCGCAGTGGTAACACAGCGGAGTCTCATTTGGGAGGACGGTGGTTCGAGCCCACCTCAGGTCAACCAAATTTACGTTTTCCCTGACTTGCCTAAATCACTCCAGGCAAATTCAGGGATGATTGTTTTGAAAGAGCACGGCTCTTCCCCATCCTTACCCAAACAATCCTGGTGTGAGCTCTGTCTGTAATGACCACGCCGTCAACGGGACGTTCACCCCTTAGCACGTTCTTCCTTCTTTCTTCCAATGGATCGATCGATAACAAAGAATGCAGGTATTCTTCGACTTGGGGAGTCTCTTATCTTCACACCGCAGGCTTCTGGTACTGACACTACATTCGAGGTTTACCACTTTTGACCTAGACCAACAGCACTGGCAGTGTTCAATGGCGGATACAACTTTCCGTATTTCCTGAGTCCCAACCTCTTCCATACAGTAAATATACCACTCATCATCATCATTTATGTTTTGCCCAAGTGCAGGTTTTCTC
Source organism: Locusta migratoria (assembly GCA_026315105.1). Classification (NCBI taxonomy): domain Eukaryota; kingdom Metazoa; phylum Arthropoda; class Insecta; order Orthoptera; family Acrididae; genus Locusta; species Locusta migratoria. The sequence goes on from CM048745.1 coordinate 331,449,987, forward strand.
ATGGTAACTCTCCATGCTGCCCTTGCTTCTTTCCAAATGCTTGTATAGCTTATGGGACTTAACCAGGGGGTCATCAGTCCCTAAACTTACACACTACTTATGGACTACTTAACACTAAGGACGGCACAAACATCCATGCCCGAGGGGGGATTCGAACCCCCGACCGTAGTGGCCGTGCAGACCGTGACTGGAGCGCCTCAGTCCTCCCGGTCACCACGGCCGGCCCCTGTCTTCTGCCATCTTCTTCGGGTCTGCGTATTTTCCACTTCTCTTTACGTCGTCTGTCAACTTGCATCTCGTCCTCCTTCTCAATTTTCACCACAAATTAATCCTTCTGAAGCAACTGTTATTAAACACTCTCGTCTCAACTAATATCCCATCCAGTTCTTATTCCTTTCTCATATATCCTTTCCAAAACTCTTTCATTGCTCATTTTTTCCATCCAGCTTATCCTTCCATTCTCCTTCACATCCACGCCTCAAATGCTTCTAGCCGCGGCGGATTAGCCATGCGCATTGGGGCGCCGAGCTGCGGTACATGCGGCAGTTCGCCGTCAGGGGTTCGAGTACCCCTTCGGGCATGAGTGTTTGTGTTGTCGTTAGGTTATTTTACCTTAGTTTAAGTAGTTTGTAAGCTACGGACTAATAACCCAGAAGTTGAGTCCGATAAATTTACAAACATTTGTACATTTGAATGCATCTAGCCTTTTTTAATCCTTCCGTCTCAGTGTCCATGTTTCTGTCCCATAGAGTGCCACACTCCAAACAAAACACCTGCCAAGTCTTTTCCTAAGGTCTTTATCAAGTTCGCCACATAATAATCTTCTCTTTCTGTCGAACGCCTCCTTCGATATAGCAAAGAGGGTTTTTTCTTCCTGGTGACATCTCAGGTTTTCAGCGATCGTACTCCCAATATATTTAAATGTTGTTGCTTGATTTATGCTTCTTGCTTCTTGTGCCGATCACCATATTCTTTGTTTTTGCTGAGATAATGCTCATTTGATATTCTACGCAAGCCTTATTGACATCTTTTAGCGCCGCGGCGGAGCGGCTGAGAGCATTGAGACGCTTTGCTACGATGCGCGAGGCCGTTCCCCGTCGGCGGTTCGAATTCTCCCTCGGGCATGAATGTTTGTGTCGTCTTTAATATAAGGTACTTCATAAGTAGTTTGTACGTTTAGGGACTGTCGACCCCGCCGTTAAGTCCCTTAAGCTTAAGGAACATTTGAACTTCTTTCAGCATGTTATTTGCATTTCGCTCGCTCCTGCCACTAACACCACGTCATCAGTAAATCTTAGGCAATCCGTTTTCTTCTCACGAATATATATTCCTCTTTTTCCGTTTAAACATTTAACAATAATCTCTTCCAATTATACGAGGCGTGTTTCTTAAGTAATTACCGTTATGAAATTTAAAAAAAAGACGTGCTAATATATCTCAATAATTTTATACGCACTGGGTACCTACATCTGTTGTCTAAGCACTGACTCCATTACAGTCTGATTCTTCCTTGTTTACGCTGTGTAATCGTGAGTCCCGCCGACTGTGACGTACGGGCTGTTACAAGATTTCTTAGTGCTAAAGGCCTAAAAGCGATCGATATTCATCGTGAGATCTGTGCAGTTTACGAAGAAAACATTATGAGTGATGGAATGATAAGAAAGTGTGTGAGAGCATTTAAAGATGCCCGCACAAATGTGCATGATGTACAACGGAGTGGGCGTCCTTCGGTCGTTAATGAAAGTTTGGTGCAGGGAGTGGACAATAAGATGAGAGAAAACAGACAGACGCTTTACCATTTCCTCCTTGCGGGATGACTTTCCCAATGTTTCTCGTAGTGTTTTGTATGACACTGTAACCGAGCAAGATGATGACGAAGTCGAAACAGTTGTGAGTCAGTGCTTAACAAGTCAGGCGGCAGACTTCCATAAGGAGGGTATTGAAAAACTGGTACAATGTTATGACAAGTGCCTCAATATTGATGGAAATTAAGTAGAAAAGTAGATTAAGATATAGTCTTTCATGTAAAAATAAAATTATTCAGATATTTTAGCACGTCTTTTTTTAAATTTCAAAACGATACTTAAAAAACACGCCTTGTAAGCTAAACGATAAAGAGGAGAGGCGGCAACCTTGTCAAACACCCCTTCCTACGTTGCTTCCTTCTGACATTTCATTTCCAATCCTTAGTCTTACTCCTAAATATAAATTCTGTCTCTGTTGTCTCTCCTTCCAACATACTATTTTCTTCTTCAACATATCCATCAGCTTGTACCACTGAAAACTTAGAAAACTATTTTCGAAATCAATAAGCAGCATAAATTCAAATGTTTGTTAAGCTTATGGGACTTAACTACGGGGTCATCAAACTACTTATGAAATACTTACGAACTAGGACGGCCCAAATATCCATGCCCGAGGGGGGATTCGAACCCCCGACAGTTGTGGCCGTGCTGACCGTTACTGCAGCGCCTGAGTCACCGCGGCCACCGCGGCCGGCAGTATAAATTCCTCTACCTTTCTTAATATATCTTTCCCCTGTGATTCTTAACCGGCAGCATCTCCAAAAGGTGGGACAATACAGTACGACGACAGCGCGATTATTGCTGTAATCAATTCGCGTTTCGATAGCATCAAGCCTGATCTCTCCCTAGAAGAACACATTGTGCTGATACGTACGCAGATATCTGTGCTGCTTGTGAATAGGGTCATTTCTAGTAATTTAAAAAGCACGTAAGTATTATTTGAAATGGATGCTACCTTTCCTTTACAGTGTAGGCTTGCAGTAGTGGTAATACATTAGACTTCCACTATGTTAGTCCTAAGTCAACAGAATCAGCGGTTATCGATATGGTGTCTGTTCTTTTCCAACATGTCCGAAATAACAGACACCATATCAATAATTGAGAATTTATTTTTCTTGGATGTACCCACGTCTTCCTTGTTCTGCTGAATGCACTGCACTGTATCGTCCTCTTCGTGACATCAAGGAGCGCAACGGTGTCTGGGAGTGTTGTGCTCGCGAGAGGCCAGAATGGCCTACCTCCTTTTTCTATATACCTTGGGCTGCATATTCTGATGGATGCCTCTGCTTTTAAAACTCCAATTTCAGAGTATAATACAGCAAAAACTGCCATTTTCAGTTGTTTATTGTCCCATTCTTTCCTGCAAGTCTTCATAATGTCAAATACGCAGTAGATATTTTATTATTTACACTGAACTTTACTGTACAAGTTCAGAGGTGTTTAGATTTTGTGATGGCAGATACACCTGTATAAATAAAAATGAATCGGCAAATGTGTTGCTAAGCGTAAAACTCAAGAACGGCTCGACCAATTCGGCTAATTTTTTTACCGTTTTTGTTAAACCACAAGGAAAATTCTTATGGGGAGAAACAGCGTAAAAATTACAAGGAAAATAATAAAAACAACACTTTTACTTTTAGACCCATGCCGTCTATAAGACGCCGTGTTCCATACAAATCTACAGTTTTGTTCTAATCTTTATGAAATTTTGTACATGTAAGCAGCACTCCATGACGACGGCCGCCGTTAAGTGTAAGAGTCACGTACGATATGTAGTTCACGAGATATGATGTCATAATGAGATGCGCGGAAAACTGCTGCTTTTAGCGACAATGCTGCTCATTTTCTCCTAAACCACTAGACCGATATCAACCAAATTTGGCAAACATACTCTTTACGTAAGATAACAATTGCTATAGGTGTAAGAACCACATACGTCACGTGGTTCAGGAGATATAACGTTATAAGCAATATGAGTTGCAAGAAACTGCCTCATAATGTGACGAAACTATAAATACACTATATGAGAATGACAGTACTTAGCGACTTGGAACAAACTTTAAACGTAATTTCATACCTTTATTAAATTTTTCCTCGCTGACAATCACATCAAAATAAGGAAAGAAAAAAAGTTTCTCGCTTATTACTTTTCCGCTGTTCATGGAGCAAAATTACGGCATTCGGTACGACGTTGCAATTTATAATTTCTACGCTACAAATTGTAGTCGCAGGAAATTTTACACTTACTATACACACATACATATGGTTGTACTTTAGAAATTGTATCACAATACGACACGTAGTTTATAAGTTTTAAGGACAATAACAGTAACGTTAATGTAAAACCGTCCCATCACGCATCAGGTTTTAATCTTTTATTTCTTTACAATAAACTCTATTCGCAACGGATTTTACCGACATACAGCACTTATACTAATGAATATATAACTGCAAAATTATACAACTGTACAACATATAACTCAATAAATATGAGATCATGTATACTGCATTGAGTAAAAACCTGTCACATCATGCAACACGTATTCCATTCAGCTTAAGGAAATTCCTGGAAAGCTGACAGTAGCACATTGAAACTTCTGAAAGGAGGGAGGGGAGGGGGGTGAAAAATTAGTACTTTTGGTCAGCCTGGGGGATTGGGCTTTCTAAAACAATGTACAGAACGTGAAAACTTCAAGAGAATATAGTTTCCAGTGAGACTAGCATTTTCTATTATGATTAATAAACCACAGGGTAATGTATTCAATACTGTGGAGTGGATTTGACATGCCCATGTTTGTCACACGGACAACTTTATGTCACTTGCTTAGGGGTGGCCTCACCAAAGAAAATTATTCATATTAGATCCTGGACAAGTAACGAGAAATGTTTATAGTAAAGCTGTGAATTAAATGAATGTTACATATAATTTGTATTTTGATTACTATCTTTCTTTGTTCGGTCATTGCACTTAAAATTTTGTATATTATGCAAGACAGCTCTATTTCTTATATATTCTCCGATAAATATGTTTTTACAAAAAAGGAGATGGACAGAGGGAGAACGGCTAGGATGAGTACTAACTCACGGACTGAATAAATAAATACCCGGGCAACGCCGGGTTTTCAGGTAGTCAATAAATATAATTTTATCGATATAAACGGTTTTTATTCTCATAGAAAAAATGAAGATCGCAGACTCGTTCAGGAAATTCGTATATACAAAAATGTTTGTCAATTCCATTCACAAGTCTTGGTCATTGCCGTGTGGAAGTGGCCATGTGTTCTGGAGCGCCATGTTACGGATCGCGCGGCCGTTCGCGTCGGAGGCTCAATTTAAGTGATAAGGTCGATTGCCACAGAAAATTTGGTCCATTAGGATTACAAACATTTGATTCTTGGTCACTTTCTTGAGCATAACTATGAGGTTTGTGAACCTTACATTAGTATTTGTTTCCCATAAACATTTTAACTTCTCTTTCTTCACGTACTTCATTAATTTGAATCTTACAACCTACTCTGAAAACTTGGTCACAAATGTTCAATGTTTGTAAATCTTTTGGACAAAGCTGCTATGGTCATTAGTCCCTAGATTTACAAACTACTTAAACTAACTTACAATACGGACGGTACGTACACTCCTGCCTGAGGTTGGACTGTAACCTCCGGTGGGAGTGAGCGCCCAGTCCGTAGCATGAAGCCTTAGACCAAGCGGCCACTCTCGCGCGGCAAGTTGGTCACAATCGGTTCCTGAGAACTGTTTTTAATTTAAAGGAAAAATTTTAAATTATTTGCATACGTATGAAAGTCTATTTTTATACCTGTGTGCAGTGGTAACTCGAGTATTTGTCTGACAAGCATAAGGTAATTATGTCACCACTGATCTCAAATGTCTAGCCTAATTTAAGGATTGTATGAAGATGTAACTACAGATCTTCATTTATTCACAACATACTTGAGTTTCCGTTGCGTAATACATAGGCCCTATGTCCTGTTCAATACCATTGTTAAGCTTTATTTTATGACTCACCGTAGTCAGTGATCTTGTTACGATTCTGGGTAAGGCTATTGTACAGTCAAATATGGATGTTCGATAAGGGATGTAGCTGCATTTGAGATAATATTGGCTCATCAGCTCTGTCATGTCTCGTGTGGGTTGTGCTGTTTGCTCAGTGGACGCACGCTGCGCACATGATATGTAATTATGGTCTGATGCTGCCAGTTGCTTAACAATACGTTAGGCGTGGCTTCATTAACGAACTCTATGGAGAAAGGCTTCTCAGGATAAGACCCAGCATAGCAAAGTGAGTTGTCTACTAAACTGCTAGTCAAAAAGCAGTCTTTTTTCCGCCTCTCGTTTCTCAGTATGTTTAGATGACGCATAGATAAAGTTCTTCGAAATGAAAAAATGTAAACGTAAGGGACCAAACTGCTTACGTCATCGGTCCCTAGACTTACAAACTACTTAAAGCAACTGAAATGAACTTACGCTGAACACAAAACGCACACACACACACACACACACACACACACACACACACACACACTCGATGGAGGACTCGAACCTCCGGCGGTAGCGGACGCCATAGACCACGAGGCCGTTCCCACGCGGCTGTAGTTGATCGCCTGTCTGACAATTTACTGCAGCTAAATTCAATAACTGCTTTATTATTTCATAGTTACTATTTTATACCTCTGTTTTAAGGTGAAAGTCGTGTATACTATTATTTCAGTACGGCTGTCACCTCCCAAATGTATCATTGCTATGTAGAAAATAATGATCTAATTCGAAAACTCCATATTTATTGATAAAGACACTCCAGAAAAGTGGGATTCATTGCAAAATACTTGCAAAATTTTATTTTTATCTGCGATATTAAAAATGCTTTACGTTACTACCACCGACAGCAGGAACAACATCTGGACCAATGACTCCCAATCTTTTTCAGACCAGCGAGCATTTTGATTTCTTTGTTAAGAACTGGACCACAAGGTTAACGAAAAACACGCTGTGTCAATCTAAAAATAACATTTGATAATAATTTTTAACATATTCGTTGAACTCAAATTTAACACGTATCGACTGTACTATCGTAACCCAGTCTTTTAGTTGAAAATTGAATTCAGTTTGCTGAAATATGATTTTGGAGATTTCATCTTATTTTCAAATTCGGGCCGGCCGCGGTGGCCGAGGAGACTGAGGCGCTTCAGTCACGGTCTGCACGGCCACTACGGTCGGGGGTTCGAATCCCCCCTCGGGCATGGATATTTGTGCCGTCCTAGTTCGTAAGTAGTTCATAAGTAGTTTGTAAGTTTAGGGACTGATGACCCCGTAGTTAAGTCCCATAATCTTTACAAACATTTGAACATTTCAAATTCGGATATTATAGAGCGAATCATCAATTACTTACAATCGATTGCTGGACTTGTTTTTAAGCATATAAACTTCGTTCACCTAAATAATTCGTGATTTTAACGTAAAGGGATTTTCCCCAATGTTACTGCGTGATTTTGTATTTTTTACAATAAAACTGCCCGAACAGATGGATTCAAATGCGTTTCTTCAGTTTCTATCATTTTTTAATTCAATATATTTGAAATGGCACCGATGTCATCTACTTCTGTTATCACATATACATCTACATCTACGTCTACATACAAATTCCGCAGTCGACCCATAAGTGCATGGCGAATGGTACTCAGTATCTATACTAGTTACTTGCTTTTCTGTTTCACTCAAATATTCATCTACATGGGATACTCTGCAAATCACATTTAAGTGCCTGGCAGAAGGAAAAACGAATGCTTGTATTCACTTGTACGAACCCTAATCTTGGAACAGCTTACAAAAAATCAAATGTTCAAATGTTTGTAGAGCTTATGGGACTTAAATACGGGTCATCAGTCCCTAAACTTACAAACTACTTATGAACTTGCTAATATTAAGGACGGCACAAATATCCATGCCCGAGGGGGGATTCGATCCCCCGACCGTAGTTGCCGTGCAGAACGTGACTGGCGCGCCGCAGACCGCTCGGCCACTGCAGTCGGTGGAACAGCTTACAACTCGGGTGCCTTATTGTTCGAACTACTTGGACGACATAGTTGTGTCGGGCCATTCCCCAGTAGAACACATTGCAAATTTGAGAAAATTGTTTCAAGTTTTGTCAGATGCAGGTCTCAAGTGTCGCTTAGATAAGTGTGACTTTTTCAAACCAGAACTGCAGTATCTAGGATATGTGATAAACAGTCAAGGTGTGCACCCCATGCAATCACATTTGCTTGCCATTCGCGGTCTGCCAGCACCAAAAGATGTGAAAGAATTCATCTACATCTACATGGGATACTCTGCAAATCACATTTAAGTGCCTGGCAGAGGGTTTTTACAGTCCGTCTTGGGAAAGTTAACTTACAATATAAGCTTTATTCCAAACGTAGTACAAACTGCAGCTTCTTTGCATCGGCTATGCCGTAAAAATGTTCGTTTTGTTTAGACAGATGAATGCCAACGTGCACTTCAACAGTTAAAAGATGCATTGCTCAGTGATCGATGTTTGGTGTACTTCGATCCAGAAAAACCAGTTATTTTGCAAGTTGACCAGTCACCAGTATGGTCTAGGTGCAGTATTGTCACGTAGATATGAGGATATGGACCGTCCGATAGCGTTTGCATCCAAACGTTTGACAGACACACAGTGCCGTTATTCTCAAATAGAGAAGGAAGCTTAAGCAATGGTGTACGGTGTCACGAAATTCCATCACTTTCTGTATGGAAGAACATTCTATTTAGTCACTGACCACAAGCCTTTGCAGTCATTTACTCATCCAACCAAGTCGATTTCTACACGCACAGCACACAAACTGCAACGTCGGGCCCTGCTCTTATCACAGTATCAGTACGAGATTGTGTACAGACCCACAACTCGCCATCGAAATGCCGACGCACTTTCCCGTCTTCCGCGTGGCACTGATAAAGACTTTGACGCTTCTGAGACGTCTTGTTGTCAGATAGATGCACAGGAAGATGTTGCAATCCTTCCTGTTGGACGATAGGAAAATTGCTCGGGCCACAGAAACAGTCCCCGATTTACGAATTTTGCTGAACTACATTCGCACACAATGGCCTCGTTCGCAACGTGACATTCAAAATTCACTGGTGCGTCGCTATTTTGCTAGAAGAAATGAACTTCCAGTGCATAGAGGTGTCAAATTTTCAAATGTTTGTATAGGTTATGGGACTTAACTACAGGGTCATCAGTCCCTAAACTTACAAATTACTTATGACCTAACTTATTCTAAGGACGGCACAAATATCCATGCCCGAGGGGGGATTCGAACCCCCGACCGTAGTGGCCATAGAGGTGTCATTCTAGTTTCGAATGACAGTGGGCAATCGCTTGTGTTGATCCCGCGACGTTTTCAGAAGGAAGTATTAAACTAACTTCATCAAGACCATTGGAGAATGGGTCGCACTAAGCAATTGGCGCGATGACACTATACTTGACAGGGTATGGACGCCCAAATAGAACAGATGACGTCACAGTGTTCGATGTGCGCTAGCAATCAGTCAGCCCACCTCAGAAATTTCTTGCGTGGGCAAAAGCATATTCACCATGTAACGAGTGCATATTGACTATGCTGGTCCCTTCTGGAAAACTAAGTGGCTTATTGTGCTTGATGCTTTTAGTGGTTACCCATTTGCAGTGCCAATGTCTTTTACGACTTCTAGTAGCACTATTAGGGCGTTGTCTTCAATTTTTTGTCCGGAAGGTCTTCCTGAACTGATAGTCTCTGACAACGGCCCTGAGTTCACTTCGCAAGAATTTCGCTCCTTTTATGAACGCAATGGAATTAACCATCTCACCAGTGCACCGTTTCAGCTGCAGGCAAACGGCGATGCAGAGCGCTTCGTCTGGACATTTAAACAACAGATGTCCAAACTTCGTTCGGAGCACTCACGGGAGGCAGCTTTGCAACTGTTCCTCGCCCCCTATCGCTAGCATCCACGTAAAGGACCATCGCCGGCCGAACTTCTGCAAAATGTTCAAATGTTTGTTAAGCTTATGGGGCTTAACTAAGGGGTCATCAGTCCCTAAACTTACAAACTACTTATGAACTACCTAATCCTAAGGACGGCACAATTATCCATGCCCAAGGGGGGATTCGAACCCCCGATCGTAGTGGCCGTGCAGACCGTGACTGGAGCGCCTCAGTCCCCTCGGCCACCGCGGCCGGCAAAAATCTTAGGACCTGGCGGGGGTCGAACCCACGACCTTTGGACTTGTAGTGTGGCACTCTACCTCTGTGCTACCTAGCCGCACGAACTTCTGCACGGCCGCCGACACCGCACCCTGCTCCATCTGCACCCACCGAGCCACCCGGAGCAGCAGCCGCTGACATGCAAGTATCACTTCGCTCCACATAACCACAGACAAATATATACAGGCGGGAAACCTCCGTAAGGGCCCGGTGCTACGCTCAGGGGTGCGGGGAGGGAGGGTTTCCAGCAGTTCCGTAAGATGTCCCATGATGGTGCTGCGGTCAGATGCAGCTCTTTAAACTGGCCGGAGCAGGCGGCAGGTAGCAGCTCTCCCCACCACCACCTCCCCTCAAACGCCAGCAAGGTGGACACAACCGTGGCCTCGTGGCAGGCGGCACAAGCTCTCCCCTCAGCCTCCCCCCACACTACCCTCTGACGTGCGAGAGGCACCCTAAGCCAGCGATCCGCCTGACACCTGCTAGCATCTTACGGAACTACGAGGGGAGCGAAGGACAGTGGCTTAGGGGTGGCTGCTCCTCTGTATATGTTACTCTGTGATGTAACACAGTCTTTTTCAGAGTTTTTGGCAGTCGCAGACGGTGGGAGCGGGGCGAGATCACCAAATGGTGCGGTGCTCACATGTTTGAAATTTCACGTCCCGATGGTATCGTCCGCAGGCAACGCAATCAAATTCGCCCTTGTGGTGTACCCTTTGATCCTTATGCGTTTCTCTCGGCAGATTCACGCAACACGCAGACCACGCGGCCCTCGCCGCCCGCGCGACCTCAACAGCCGCTCCAGCAGCAGATCTACACGGCACCGTGGCGTGACGTCATGGAGACAGGGCCCTCGCCGCCCCCGTCTCTCCTGGACAGCCCCATGGAACTGGAGCAAGACGCCACGTAGCATCCGACGCCTACTTCGCCACCGACGTTACCGTCTACGTGATCACCTGGGCTGTTGTTGTTGTTGTTATGGCCTTCAGTCCGAAGACTGGTTTGATGCAGCTCTCCACCCACCTCTATCCTGAGCAAGCCTTTTCATCTCCTCATAAGAACGACAACCCACACCCACTTGAATCTGCTTACTATACCCTTCTCTTGGTCTCCCTCTGCGATTTTTACCCCACACACTTCCCTCCAATACCAAATTTATGATTCCTCGATGTCTATGTGTCCTACCAAGCGATCCCTTCTTTTAGTCAGGGTATGCCAAAATTCTTTTTCTCACCAATTCTGTTCAGTACCTCTTCATTAGTTATGCGATCTACCAACCTAATCTTCAGCATTCTTCTGTAGCACCACATTTCAAAAGCCTCTATCCTCTTCATGTCCGCACTGCTTATCGTCCATGTTTCACTCCCGTACAAGGCAACACTACAAAAAATGTTCAATTGTTTGTTAAGCTTATGGGACTTAACTACGTGGTCATCAGTCCCTAAACTTACAAACTACTTATGAACTACCGTATACTAAAGACGGCACAAATATCCATGCCCGAGGGGGGATTAGAACCCCCGTCCGTAGTGGCCGTACAGACCGTGACTGAAGCGCCTCAGTCTCCTCGGCCACTGCGGTCGGCGCAACACTACACACAAATGCCTTCAGAAAAGACTTCCTTACACATAAATTAATAATCGATGTTAGTAAATTTCTCTTTTTCAAAAATGCTTTCTTTCCCATTGCCATTCTGCATTTTATATCCTCTGTACTGCGACCATCGCATGTTATTTTACTACCCAAGTAACAAAACTCATCTATCACCTTCATTGTTTCATTACCTAATCCAATTCCTTCTGCATCACCTGATTTTATGAGACCGCATTCCATTATTTTTGTTTTGCTCTTGTTAATGTTCATTTTATACGCTCTCTTCAACACACTGTCTATTCCATTCAACTGCTCTTCCAGGTCCTTTGCTGTCTCTGACAGAATTACAATGTCATCAGCAAAACGCAATGTTTTTATTTCTTCCCCCTGAACTTTAATCCCTATTCCAAATTTTTCCTTGCTTTCCTTCACCTCCTGCTTGATGTACAAATTGAATAGCATCGGAGAAAGGCTACAACCCCGTGTTACTCCCTTCCCAACTGATGCCTTCCTTTTATGCCCTTCGAGTCTAATAACTGTGGTCTGGCTTTTGTACAAGTTGTAAATAACTCTCCTTTCCCTGTATTTTACCCCTGCTGACTTCAGAATTTGAAAGAGTGTATTCCAGTCAACATTGTCAAAAGCTTTCTCTAAATCTACAAAAGCTAAAAATGTAGGTTTGCCTTTCCTTAATCTATCTTCTAAGATAAGACGTAAAGTGAGTATTGCCTCCCGGGTTCCTACGTTCCTCCTGAATCCAAACTGATCTTCCCCGAGGTCACCTTCTACCAGCTTTTCCATTCTCCTGTAGATAATTCGTGTTAAAATTTTGCAACCATGTCTTATTAAACTAATGGTTCTGTAATTTTCACACCTGTCTGCACCTGATTTCTTTGGAATGGGGATTATTACATTTTTCTTAAAGTCTGGGGGTATTTCGCCTGTCTCATACATCCTACACACCAGTTCAAATAGTTTTGTCATGGCTGGCTCTCCCAGAGACTTTAGTAGCTCTGAGGGTATGTCATCTACTCCTGGGGCCTTGTTCCGACCTAGGTCTTTCAGGGCTCTGTCAAATTCACCTCTCAGTATAGGATCTCCTATTTCATCTTGATCTACTTCCTCTTCCCTTCCTACAACATCGTCTCTAAGTTCATTTCCTTTGTAGAACTGCTCTATGTACTCTTTCCACCTTTCAGCTGGGCTAGAACACCTAAATACCCAAGCTGAATCGTCCGCCATGTTTTCCCCAACATGGTTGAAATCTCGCTGCACTAACAGCGTAGAGGCGCAGGCCCTGCCATCTTTCACAAACGATTTCGCAAAAATTAAATTAAATATTTAATTTTTCCGCTACTTAAATCTTTATATGTCAGCATTGTGATGAAATGCTCCTCTTTCATTAATAGTCATAATTAATAAGATATTGACTCCGAAATAAGAGACTGCGCTACATTAGGAAAAGTTTGCAGTAAAAATAGAGGCTGCTATGATATTCCGTTTGGTGCATGTTGTACCATATGTTGCTGCGGATGAAACTTTCCTAATGGATTGAATTTTATTTTCGACTTAGGAGGAGATCTGTACCTTTCACTCATACCGCCACACTTTATTTCATTTAGCGCACTCATTTCCGATGGCGATAAGGCCAGAATGAATCATTGCGTATCTCATACACGGTTAGAGGTATCAAAATGATATTATGACAAATGATAGCATGCAAAGAGGGGAGTATTTTGACACATGGTTACTACGCTCCTCTTGGAGGGAGTAACCGTAGACGCACGCCCTCTACAAGCTGCTGTATCTAGGCCGACATGCATCTGGACACCGGCCAGAACTCCGTCAGAACTCGGCTACGAACTAGGCAGTAACTAGGTCTCAGCGCAGCTAGCATCATACGGAAGATGCCGCGAGAAGAGAGAAGAAACAGATAGATGTTTTAAATGATTGTGAAAGGAAGGGAAGGAAGAAGGATAGGAAAGAAAGGATTGACAGTGGCCGCATTTTGGCATTTATATTAAGCAATGACGACAAGTGAAAATATGAGCCGGACCGGGAATCGAACCCGGGTCTGACCCGAAGCGGGAGACCCGGGTTCGATTTCCGGTCGGGCTCATATTTTCACTTGTCGCCATTGCTTAATATCAATGCCCAAATGCGGCCACTGTCAATCCTTTCTTTCCTATCCTTCTTCCTTCCCTTCCTTTCACAATCATTCGCAAATACTATTTGGCTGCGAAGCAGGCTCTGGTGTCTGTTCTTTCGGACGTCCGACACCACACCAATACAATTAGATGTTTTAAAGCTGAGTATTGTATTCTTCAGTCAATAAAACTTGTAATACTAATCTCTATAGATCTGTTTTAGCTGACCATGATCCTGCACCAGTACCTTTCCAGAAAACTAGACCAGAACAAGTACTCAACAAAGGGCAGCGAGAGCGAGGATGATACAGCACTATTTATTTCATATATATATTCTACTGTTGATGAACTGCAGGCATGTTCAAGATTTTGAAACAAAATAAGATCTAATGAACTTATGCCCGGAAGTGCATGTTTTTTTTATTTTTTTGCTAGAAATTATTTATTCAATCATACTTCGTTACAGAGACTGCAGACTGTAATATGAACTCTAGGCATGTGCCTCAGCGGATGAATAGTCATTACTACCTTTTACACACGAGGACTAAAATCACAGTATCAATGACTATGCTGCTCATGTGTCTCCACATGTGGAACGGGCTCTTCATCCACGATATTTTTGAGCCACCGTATAACTAAAATTCGCATGGGTTGAGTTCTGGTGAAGGACCAGGCCATGCAACTGGAGTTTCTCGTGCGATCCATCAACCAGAGATAAAGCTGAGATGCTCCTGGAGGTGGACTGTAGTAGCCACATAACTCCTCGAAGCATCAATGTCATAATATGAGGAACGGTAAAAAGAACCGTTCTGTAACGGTTACAGCAAGTTACATTTCGTATTAGGCCCCAGGCTCCGTAACAAAGTATTTTTTGCTCTGGCCTTTAGTCCTGAGAATGTCTCCAAGCTACCCTGTCCTGTGCAAGCCTCTTCATCTCTGAATAAGAATGGCAACCTACATCATTTTCAACCTACCTACTGGATACCTCTCTCGTTCTCAACCATGCGATTTTTACTACACTCAGTTCCCTCCAATGCTAAATTGACGATTCCATGATGCCTCAGAATGCGTCCCACCAATCGATCCCTTCTCTTAGTCAAGACATTCCAGAAATTTCTTTTCTCCCCGCTTCTATTCAGCAGCTCCTCATTAGTTGCACGATCTGCCCATCTAATTTCCATTATTGGTGTAGGGCCATATTTCAAATGCTTCTATCATATTTCTGTCTGAACGCTACACTCCAGACAAACGCTTTCTGAAAGGACGTCCTAATATTTACATTAATTTTGGATGTCAATTAATTTCGCATTTTCAGATATTCTTTTCTTCTCATAGTCGTACCGCATTTTATATCCTCCTTAGTTGAGCCATCTGAAGTTATTTTGCTACCCAGTTAACGAAACTTATCTACTGTTTTAATTGTCTCATTACCTAATCAAATTCCTTCGGCATGCCTGATTTTTTTATAACCTTTCAAGACGCTATCCGTCTCATTCAATTGCTCTTCCAAGTTCTCTGCGGTGTCTGACAGAATTACAATGTCATCGGCAAACCGCGAAGTTTTTAGTTCTTCTCCCTGAACTTCAATTCCTTCTCCAAATTTCTCCTTACATTCCGTTACAGCTTGTTCAATAACATTGAGAAAAAGTTAAAACTGCCTTACTCCCTTCTAAATCTCTGTGTCCCTTCCATGCCCTTCAACTCTTATAATTGCTGTTTGATTTCTGTGCAAGTTTTATACAACTTTTCGTTCCCTATATTTTATCCTTGCTAGCTCTAGAATATGAAAGAATGTATTCTAGTCAACACTGTCGAAAGCTACCCCAAATCTACAAAAGCCAATAAAAAACCTAAGTTTGCTTTTCCTTAACGTATATTCTAAGATAAGTAGTAATGTGAGTATTGCCTCGTGTGTTACTACATTTCTCCTAAATCCAAACTGATCTTCCGCAAGGTCGGCTTCTATCAGTTTTCCATTCGTCTGTAAATAATTCGCTTTTGTATTTTGGAACCACGACTTACGAAACTGATAGGTCTGTAATTTTCACACTTTTTTGCGCTTTCTTTCCGCGAGGTCGGCTTCTATCAGTTTTCCATTCGTCTGTAAATAATTCGCGTTTGTATTTTGGAACCACGACTTACGAAACTGATAGGTCTGTAATTTTCACACTATTTTGCGCTTTCTTTCTTTGGAATTGGGATTATTATATTCTTATTGAGGTTTGAGGTTATTTCCTCCGTCTTATATATCTTTCATACAAGGTGTAACAGTTTCTTCATGACTGGCTCTCCCAACGATGTCAGAAATTCAGAAGGAATATCATCTACTCATTTCGAGTCAAATCTTCCCGTACTCTGACAGATTCTTTTCGTAGTATCGTATCTCCAACCTCAAACTACGACCTCTTTCTTTTCTGCAACATTAAGTTCATTTCCTTGGTAGAGCCCCTCCCTATATTCCTTTCAACTTTCAGCTTTCCCTTCTTTGCTTAGTACTGGTTTACCATCTGAGCTCTTGATATTCATGGAGCTGCTTTCCTTGTCTCCAAAGGACTCTTTTGTTTTCCTGTAGGTGGTATCTATCTTACCCCCAGTTATACATTCTTCTAAGGACTTGCATTAGCACTCTAGCTTACGGTGTCGGCACTTTCTATCAACCTCATATTTCAGCCGTCTGTACTCCCGTTTGCAGGCTTCACTTGCACAATTTTTATATTTTCTCCTTTCATGAATTAAGTCCAGTTATACAAGGATACCTATAGGCCTTGTCCTTCTACAAATATGATCCTCTGAGGCCTTCAATTTTCTATCTCTCAGAGGTACCTATTCGTCTTCTACTGCGCTTTCCCCTTTCTCCATCAATCCTTGGCTAAAGCTTCCTCTGAAACGCTGTACAAACTCTTCATCCTTCACTCCTCCAGGTTCCATCTCCTAACTTTATACTTTTTTCCAGTTTCTTAAGTTTTAATCTACAATTAATACTCAGTAAGTTGTGGTCACAGTCTACATCTGGGTTGACTGAATAAATAGTCTCTAGCATGGAAATCGTCCATTTCCGGACATATTTCATGAGACCTTTTTTGTTTCGTGTCAACTTCTCGATAAATCCGTAGAGTTTGTACACGATGGGAAAAATCACTCTGTGTAGATTACTGTTGACAACGCATCTAGCAAAGTTCAAGTAGTCACCAAGACGCGAAGAATGAACACACCTGATATTAATAACAACAAATGGGTATGCGGTTACTTTTGATCAGAAGTGTACGCGCAACACACAAATACACAAATGGCTGTTCAAAATACGGTAATGCCTGAAATATTTGTTTAACGATTTCCTTTAGGTTCAGGATTGTCTACCGCCTGGTATCATTTTGATGACAAAGGTTACTGGAACTCTACTTAAAATCGTGCTTCAGTAATTGTGGTACAAGGAAATGAAGGTATAAGGGCTTCTAGGTGCTTTCGAGTTGTTTTTGTTGTGGTCTTCAGTCCGCAGACTGGTTTGATGCAGCTCAAAACGTTCAAACGTTTGTAGAGCTTATGGGACTTAACTACAGGGTCATCAGTCCCTAAACTTACAAACTACTTATGAACTAACTAATACTAAGGACGGCACAAATATCCATGCCCGAGGGGTGATTCGAACCCCCGACCGTAGTGGTCGTGCAGACCGTGAATGAAGCGCCTCAGTCCCCTCGGCCACCGCGGCCGACTTGATGCAGCTCTCCACGCCACCCTGTCCTGTGCAAGAATACGTTGGGCAACCTACATCCTTTTGAATCTGCTTACTGTATTCGTCCCTCGGACTCCCTCTACGATTTAATGCTAAGTTGGCAATTCCTTGAAGTCTCAGATTGTGTCCTGTCAATCTATCCCTTCTCTTAGTCAGGATATGTCGGAAACTCTTTTTCTCCCCAATTCGGTTAAGCACCTCCTCATTAGTTAAGTGATCTACCCACCTAATCTTCATCTGCAGCACCATATTTCAAAAGCTTCTATCATCTTTTTGTCGGAGCTCCTGATCGTCCACGTTTCACTCTCATACAATGCTACACTCCCACAAATGCTTTCAGAAAGGACTTCCTAACATTTAAATTAATGTTGGTTATTAACAAGTTTAGCTTCTTTGGAAACGCTTTTCTTCCCATAGACATTCTGCATTTTCTATCTTCTCTACTTCGGCCATCAGAAGTTATTTTGCTACCCAAATAACAAAACTCATCTACTACTTTTATTGTCTCATTACCTAATCTATTTTTTTTTTCCAGCATCGCCTGTTTTTCTGTCATTACATTCCATTACCCTCGTTTTACTCCTGTTAATGTTCATCTTATATATTCCTTTCAAGACACTGTCTATTCCAATCGATTGCTCTTCCAGATCCTTGGCAGTTTCTGACAAAATTACTGTATCATCGGCAAACCGCAAAGTTTTTATTTCTTTTCCCTGAACTTCAATACCATCTCCAAATTTCTCCTTGCATGCTTTTAAGTATGGTATCGCAATTCAAGGGTTCACAAACTGGCAATCAGATTCTGCGGTGAGCTAAGTGACTGAATCAAGTTAAACTGAGAGACATAGAAATAGTTATAATTTCGGTTTAAAATCATTCGTTGAAGGGCAATATCTACTCTTTCTGTTTTGTTCAAAAAATGTTCAAATGTTTGTAAATCTATCGGACCAAACTGCATGGTCATCAGTCCGTAGCTTACAAACTACTTAAACCTAGGTAAACTAACCTAAGGACAAACACACACACACACACACACCCATGCCCCAGGGAGGACTCGAACCTCCAAGGCGAGCAACCGCGCGCCACGCAGCGAGACGCTTTAGACCGCTCGGCTAATCCACCGCGGCTTTCTGTTTTGTGATCCAATAAAACAGAACAGTACAGTGCCTCATAGTCATGTGTCTGCACACTGACAATGGATAAATTATCGCTGAAGTTACGTGTCAGTGTCACATCAGCAGTTTGAAGCGACGCCAGCGGTTCGCGAATCCCACAGCAGCCGTATGCGTTGGTTTGACTGCCAGGCAAACGTTGCCCCCTGGAACAACGCGTCACCCCCGTGCTTGACGTGTCCGCTGTATATCGGCCGTAGGCAGCCACGCGCTCGTATCTCTACACACAATTTCAGTGCAAACCAACCCCGACCGTTGCTCTGTTTGCCTTGCAGATAACAGCAGTCGGTTTACACGGATATCTTTGGGCGCAGGCTGGGTTACGGTACTGAAATGAGTCAGCCGCACAGCTGTGCTGCTTCACGTTACGTACTGAATATTATATTAACGAAAATACCCCAAACGTTACCCACGAGTGACCGTTACTTGAAATCTACGAGAGACGAGTTGCTAATTCATTTCGAAAGTTGAAATGTGGGTTTTAGCTCTGACAAGGGGAGGCCGTCAATTTTGAATTTTTTTATTATTATTTTCTTTTTTTTTTTTTTTTTTTTTTTTTATTTTTTTTTTTTTTTTTTTTTTTTTTGTAAGTCGTATGTATATATTAAGATTACCTGTCATTGTCTGGTCTGGAGGCGATCAATTCGTTTTATAGTTTCCAAATGATAAGCCAAGATCGCAAACTACCAATTTTTTAAGTGACTACCGGTTTCGGTGCACTGTGTTTGACACAGTGCACCGAAACCGGTATATAATATATATATATATTATAGTCTGGTCATCTTGTTAAAAAAGTGGATATAAAATAAGAAGTGCAACATTGCACTTAGTCACTATTTAAAAAAAAGTCTTAAGTTAAAAACATGACAGCTTACAATTTTTTTTAACTTAAGTATTTTTTTTTATATAGTGACTAAGTGCAATGTTGCACTTTTTATTTTATATCCAATTTTTTAACAAGATGACCAGACTATAATATATATATGACCAGATGATGGTGACACAGTGCACCGAAACCGGTCGTCACTTAATAAATTGGTAGTTTGCGATCTTGGCTTATCATTATATATATATATATATATATATATATATATATATATATATATATATATATATATATACCGCAAGAACCAGAGTGATAGATATCATAGAAATATGGAAAGCGCAAAAAAAAAAGCACGGCATCGAGCACGTCTGATAAACGATGCGTTTTTACAAGAACTTTTTTTTTTATTTATTTGTTGGGAAACACACCTGATTGACATTCTGAAAAATTGTTCTGTCGTTCGTCAGGTTTGACTTACACCATAGGTATTCGTTTCGGAATATCGTTCATATTTCTGCCGTTAACTATACGTGGTAAACATTATGAAGACAATTAATAACATTTGTGAAATACAACTTTGTTTGCGGAAAACAATGATGTTCGAAGTCGCCAGTTGCATATAATAAGTTGTTTGAAAGTCGTTTGTCGTGGAAAAACTGGCGACTTCGAACATCAAATGTGATTAATTGTCTTCATGTGTGTGTGTGTGTGTGTGTGTGTGTGTGTGTATACATTTGAATTACAAAAAACAAATAATAATAAAAAGTTGCATGCCGCGAGACTCGATCCGGCTATGTTGGGATTACGAACCCGAGCGCTTACCGCTACGCCACGCCTCTGTACAATATTACTAATCGTAGAGAGTATTTCACCGCAACGGCTTTTTTAATTGTCGATTTTCTCGACAACGGCTCAGAAGTGCATCTTGGCGCTTTGCCAAATTACACCTCTGGCCATGAGCTTTCATTATGCGCAGTATGAATCGAATCTGAATTCCACAATTGGTGGCCTCCCCTTGTGAGATCTATACAGTGCAGATTTAGAAACTGTAGACTCAAACTTTTGGGTCCTCGATCTACGATAATACCCAACCAATTTAATAATGAACTAACCAATACGAAATATTTACTACAACACGTAATTTTGTATGTGATTGCAGACTTTCTCGGCGGATATCTGCTATGAAGTCTTCGCGGGTTATCAGTCGAGTGGCGTCGTCGCCCAGATGCAAAGTTTCAATGGATTGTGTATCCATCTTCTTTAGGATACGCAATCCATTGAAACTTTGCATCTGGGCGACGACGCCACTCGACTGATAACCCGCAAAGACTTCATAGCACGTAATTTTATGTAAACCACTGTTAACTAAAATGTTAAATTTTTGTGATTTTAGTAAAAATTTGACCAATCAGAAGACAGGGTCAGTAAATGTTATTACACGGTTGCTTGAAAATCACCGTGTCGTGAATTACACAGGTGAAGAACTATGGCCTATTGATATTAACGTCCCATATTGCTACGATTCTGTATGTTGAAGCAGAAAATTATCACAGCGTCCTTTAAACATTTCTTATATACTTTTCGTCTTCAACGTATCACACAGACACAGAAAAATTCTAGTAAAAATATTTCAAATTTCACCCCTTTTCTCCTTCCTTGAGGCAACCCAAGAGTTATTAGTAAGCTGAAAGTCGAAATAATTCGTGTCTTATGTCGTACACAATATGAAAGAATTACAAAAGATTTTCTTTGTCTATTCATCCATTTAGTTAGCTCGTTACTCATTCTAATTTTCAGTTCATTCTATTTGTGAAAACTTAAAACAGAATTTCGGTTGGACAATATCTGAAAATAGCCTAGACCACAATAAACATTAAAATTTAAAACATAATGACTAGATTAGTTTCGGTTGTTATATACAATAATCTTCTGACGATATTTACAACTTGTGCATTGGAAAATATTTGCTTACATACCTATTTGTAATTAGGCAGTGACGCCTATGCCAATATGTTTTAAACATCAAAGCAGTATCGGGTTGGAAACCGATGCTTTCCAAGAAGGAGGTAAAACACAAGTTCTCAGTTGTAGCTATTTGTTAAATGCACCAAAACCAAAAGTTTGTGAAGCTTATGGGACTTAACTGCGGGGTCATCAGTCCCTAAACTTACAAACTACTTATGAAATAGCTTATACTAAAGACAGCACAAACATCCATACCCGAGGTGGGATTCAAACCTCCGACGTGGAACGTCCTCGCGCATCGGAGCATAGCGCATCAATGCGCTCGGCCGCTCGGCCGCGGCTTAAATGCACCATATCTTACTATAATAATATAAGTAAATGCATACTGGAGGCATTGTTGCTAATTCAACTGGTATTGGGGCGATTCTGGCAGATTTAAACAATACAAAACTGTAAAATATTCTTGTTAGCTGATAGCCGAAAATCTGGAATTCTTTCGTATTCCTGCAAATAAAATTAAATGATTTAACTTAATTTACATTTTATTAAATACTTAAGTTCAAACAGAAATTGGGGATAACGTAATCTGGGATTAATATTTTGGATGGACTTAGTGAATAGACAGCTTAATAATTGCTTCACCCAGTATTCTGATTACTATTGCCTACTGTGTGACGTCTTGACACTAAAAGACTGCAACAGGAAAACATTGGATTGCTTGAATAACTTTCGCACTACCTGAAATACAGTCTGCGATGCTAATATACTGAAAATAGACTCGTCTTCAGTGTATTTAAATCTTACGACTGAGGATAAGGAGGCATTGGCGCTGAAATACTTTTTTAAGCGGACTAAATTGTTTCATTCAAATTCATGTGCTCTATTCACAACAAATAAGATAGTAATATCAAATAATGTGAATGTTTAGTAGTTCGGAGAAAAAAGAATGGACC
Source organism: Locusta migratoria (assembly GCA_026315105.1). Lineage (NCBI taxonomy): Eukaryota > Metazoa > Arthropoda > Insecta > Orthoptera > Acrididae > Locusta > Locusta migratoria. The sequence continues at coordinate 331,472,433 of CM048745.1, forward strand.
TTGCAAATCAAAGAACATTATGTATTAATAAAATTGTTCCTTATACAGATTTTTTTCTGCTCTTCTTCCCACCACTTATAACTCTTCTGGAGGAAATAGATGTCCCGAACAGTATGCATAGAGTATTAAACTGCATGGACGTTTCATACTGTTTACGAATAGTATAGCCGGCCGCGGTGGCCGAGGGTACTGAGGCGCTCCAGTCACGGTCTGCACGGCCACTACGGTCGGGGGTTCGAATCCCCCCTCGGGCATGGATATTTGTGCCGTCCTTAGTCTTAGTTAGTTCATAAGTAGTTTGTAAGCTTAGGGACTGATGACCCCGTAGTTAAGTCCCATAAGTTCTACAAACATTTGAACATTTTGAACGAATAGTATAACTGAGGCGAGACTTGGGTACCAGTCTGGTATTCAACTAGCGGGATGTGCAAACCGCCTAAAAATTACATCTGGACCGAGCGACACACTAAGCCATGTCTTTAATCGACAGGGTGGATTTGAGCCGCGGTGGATTAGCCGAGCGGTCTAAAGCGTCTCGCTGCGGAGCGCGCGGTTGCTCGCCGTGGAGGTTCGAGTCCTCCCTCAAAAATAAATGTTTGTATAGCTTATGGGACTTAACTACGGGGTCATCAGTCCCTAAACTTACAAACTACTTATGAACTACTTACGAAGTAGGACGGCACAAATATCCATGCCCGAGGAGGGATTCGAACCCCCGACCGTAGTGGCCGTGGAGTCCTCCCTAGGGCATGGGTGTGTGTGTGTTTGTCCTCAGGTTAGTTTACCTAGGTTTAAGTAGTTTGTAAGCTACGGACTGATGACCACGCAGTTTGGTCAGATAGATTTACAAACATTTGATTTGGTGGATTCGAACTGGGAAGGACGCAGGGGCGGATCTAGGACGGCCTGCTGAGCGGAGGGGGGGGGGGGGGCGGTGAAAGAATTCGCATCGTCAGCTAAACTCTGGCTCAGTAGAAAGATTCTACTACCGGCCACCCCTTTTCCCCCTTTACCCCACGCCCAATCAAACAAAGGTCTCACTCATTGCAATGATATAGTCTTTTGTAGTTCGCGAACGAACTAGTTCGGAATAGCGCTCCCACAGGCGAACTACGCGAACTAGTTCGCAGACCCCGCGCCTCTTAGTTCGTTCGCTCCTTTTCCGAAGACTGACGGGGAACAGCGAGAGGACGCGAGAGCGCGCAGAATCGCGTGATTCCCTTCTGCCACTTACCTTCATTTCGAGCTGAGGTGCAGCTCAGTTGTAGTTTCATAGTTCACTGCCACAAGTAATATATTTTAAAAATAAAGTACTACGAGTACTCTGTATGCAAAGTAGTTGAATACCACTGTATCACCTATTCGTGTAAATAACTAGTTTATTTGATGTCAAATTGCCCAAAAATACGGGTAATAGCACACGATTTTGCAACACTGATTCATTACATAAGAAATCTGTCATAAAAAAAGAGCTCCTTTAGTAGCGGTAGCAAAGCCAAAAAAAGAGCGGACGAACTAGAAGCAGTGGACGAACTAGGAGCAGCGGACGAACTAGGAGCAGCGGACGATTATGCCTAACGTATCTCGCTTCGTAGTTCGTGGCATTCTTTTCCGAAGACCGACGGGCAATAGCGAGAGGGCGCGTAGCAGAATTAAAAACCACGTGTTTGCCTTCTACTGATGAGCCATTTCGAGGTGAGCGTCTGTCTGCTAGATTACATAGTTCACTGCTACAAAATTTTTGTCTTGATGTGTTCTGCACTCTGCAATATATGACTAATAAATTCCATAATGCCAGATATAGAAATAACTCTAATCTTAAACGCGAGAAATTATCCACCAACTGTTTCTTTTGATATCGTTAGCGGTTCAAGCAGCAAGCGCATGAAGCAGCTAGGTGGGGGAACTTCCTTCGCCCCCTCCCCCTCCGCCCCCCCCCCCCCCGCCCGGTTGGATCCGCACAAGGAAGGACGCCCCAGGAAGCGTGCACTCTAGCACGCATGGCTATCCGGGCGAGACACCTTTCAAATACTTTGATCGTTTCTTTTCTGTTGTATGTCCCTAGACTTGTTCTAGCCGCAAACCATGCGGAAAATCTTTCAAAAATGCGTTAGAACACGGCAAAGTGTCACTGACCAAGTTGTTCTTCCCACTGGAGATGTAAAAATCTAAAACATAAGAGAAGTGACTTTTTATAAATTCAGTTCTCATAGTTAAACATGTAACGTTGTATTTCTCACAAATAAAGTGGTGTTCGTATTAATGGCATTTGGAACAAATTCTTTACGCTATTTTGGTGAAAATTAGAAAAAAAAAAGGAACTTGAACTTGATTCTGGCAGAAAATAAAATATTTATCTGTCAGTGTGTATTATGCAATTTATTTAGAAGACTAGTTCTTCTTTTTTATTTTGAAAGCATATATCACAGTACACTGCTAGCTTGCTGGACCTATCGCAGCTTTACCAGAGCCCTGTGAGCTGTCACTTTTCAGGGTTCCTGTTGGACCTTCACAGCTACCATAGCTGTCCCGGGTCATGCACAATCCCCACTGTACCTCACCCCTACAGGCAGTCCTCTACTTCATGCTGTTGCCCGTCTCCCATGACTTGGAGGAGGGTTGGACTTGTGAGAGAGTGAAGGAAAGATGAAACCTATGGTCTTTGCAGATGATCGGATGATTTGGGGAAATAAGGAGGAGGAAGTACAAGAGCCGTTGGACATACGGGAACAAACAGTACAAGAATATGGGATGAAATTTAGCACAAGTAAGAGTGAGATGATTATCACAATAGAAAAAAAAAGTAAAGAGGAACAACTGTAACAATTGGTTGAGAACGATTGAGTAGAGTGGAGAGTTTTAAGTACCGAGGAAGCCAGATGCAGGAAGATGGAAATAACGACAGACAAATAAACGAGCAGATGAGAAAAGCAGAAGCATTTCTGAAGAGTGTTAGAAGCCTAATATGGAGCAGGGATGTACCCCAAAGCAGTAAAAAGTTATATATCGCTCATACTATGACATATGCATCCGAAACCTGTGCTATGAAAGAAAAAGTAAATTACAAGCTAATGAGATGAAATTCTTGAGGAACAGTATAGGAGTGACAAAGATAAACAGGTTAAGAAAAGGATCAGAGAGTTAATGAAGGTGGAGCCATTACAAGGCTGAAATGAAATGGGCATGTTAAGCGAATGGAGGAGAAGAAAATACCGAGGGGGATACACGAGATGAAACTGGAGGGAAAGAGACCAAGAGGAAGATCGAGAGACAGATGGCTGAAAGGAATGGAGGAAGGTGTAAAGGAGAAGGAGAAGACTGGACCAAGGTGGGGACGGAGAGATGGTGGCAAGACAGAAGACGATGGAGAGGCTGAAGGGTGTGTTCACACTGCCGGCCGGGCCGAGCCGAGCCGAGACGAAAAAGAGGGGGAAAATCAACTTTTTCGATTTTCAAGTTGTAAAAAATTTTGATGGTATATAAGGCCACGACGCATCGTTTTATGAAGTTATTTTTTTCCTTAAAAGCTGTGCCTTGCCCATGAAAAAATAAAAAGCCTACTTTTCATTCCGCGTGAGATTTTAGTTTTGTAACGCTCCTCACTCGAATTTGATGAAAGTATTCTGTTAAAAAATCTGACTTTTGGACACATTGTAGGACAAAATCGTAGCTTTGTATAAAACATTCACCTTTTCGAAATTCGTAACAGTCGTTTCCAAATGATGCTTTTTGTCAAGTGTGCGCACTTGATTTACAAATCGTCTATTGAAAAAGTTCGATAGCGGGCAGCATATTGTTCTATGCATTTTAACTATACATTACAGCGAGTGAAATTGAGCTAAAAGTATGGAAAAGTTTTTGAAATAGTAGTCACACCGATATCTACCTGCTTTCACAAGTAATTGCGAGTTATCTGAGCGGCGTCATGCCGCGATCGCAAGCCTACGAACTCGGCGGCTGTTGCGCGTAGCGTGAAGCACTGCTGTTCCGAAAAATTTGGTCACGTTTGTAGGTCCCTCGTGATGTGTTAATGATCCATAACCACAAAACAAGTATGAACTATTCTTTCTTGCGTGCTGACCGATTATAATGGACAAATATCTGCTATGGTTTTACATCAGGTCATACTCGACTTTATGGACATACATACATCTGCACCAGACACTTAATTGAATACATATTTCGTGTTTGGAAATATAAGAGAAGAAAAAATTAATTTAAACTGCGGGATGGACCAAAAAAAAAAAAAATTCTGAGACTACACTTAATGGCTTTCTAGTTGGAGTTGATAAAAGTAGTAGTCCAAAAGTACACTTACATTTATAAATGCATCTACTCCTAATACAAAATATATACCAATTTTATTTTCGCTTCTTTAGCTCTCGAAAAATGTTGTACTAGAACGTGAAAATAACTGAATACAGCGTGTCCCAATTTAAGGCGGTACCCTCATGTCTGAGATTAAGTTAATAATGAATTAACTAAAAACCAATACGGAACAGTGACATTAAAACCACGTAGTTACTTCCTTATAAGAAATGCTAAAAGTGGTGGCTACAAGCGTACGTGAGGTGTACCGGTTTCATGTGCGTCATGCTGTACTATATTTCAGCGTACCTCCACGTTGAAAGAACTCTGCAGAGCTCTCAGATTATGATTGTTGTTATTATTACTGTTACTTTTTTTAGGGACTGTCTGAGGGGATGGTACTTTCATTGCGATTAACTGAAAGAAAAATACCCTGATTTAGTTTATCCTCAGACACTGCAGGAAAGGTCAGTAAAGGATAGAAGCGTGTCTCTCCTTTTTTATTCCTTTTTCCTTCTTGGTGGGCTTGTCCCCAGCAACAAGAAATCCCCATCCACTGTCAGCAGAAGATCGAAGGAAATACGGAAGTTACAAAACTGGTTCATTGCCGTCTGCTTCGAGCCAGCTAACAGTTAATTGATTTTGGCATCGTATATATTAAAAGAATCTACGAAAACTAAAGTCAGACGGCCAGACCTAACTACCTGTCCGATTTCCTTCATTTTTATTTTAAACGAAAGATATTCATCCACAAATTTGGCATCAAGTATAAGAATTTAAATAACTCTCGCCTTTCTTTTTCTATACTCAAACGAGAATTACTTCTATAGATTTCTTATGGGGATGTCCTTGCTGTAAACTGAAGTCAGTCGGTCAGCCGTTCTATCCGACTTTAAACGAAAGCTATTCATTCGCAGATTTGTCATTAAGTATCAGAAGTAACTTGAGAGCCTCCATCTTTTATTTTTATTCAAATGCGGTATCCTTCCGTCCTTGCATTGAATATTTTAAACGGTTTGTTTTACGATATCTTCGGTTCTAATTAAGGTACGCAGTTCTTTTTGACCTAACAACACTCAGCGGATCAAGCTCTTTCATTTGCGCTTTTAAACACTTGCATTGATTGATTCTCAAGAGAGCTATGCGTGAACATTCAACTTAACTTCCCTTTTTTCCCAACTTTTTTCTCTTTCCACTAATGTTGTGAAGTATTCGCATGGGTCCTCTAGTATTAATACTATCATTCTCACACTGTAGTGACTCGTCGAGTTTTAAACACATAAGAAACAGTTTGTAATGGACTCGTCCCATGAGTTCCGACTGACGGTTAGGGGAGTTTTTCCTTATGAGAACAGCTAATTTTTTAAAAATTTGTTATTTATTCATTTTACAGAATTAGTAGTAATAAAAGAAAAATAAATAAAACATATGTTCACAAGTGTTATTTAAAAAAAAGAAAAAAAGAAAAAGAAAAAAAAGAAACTATTAAGCAGGGAGATTCGTATTGGAAACAGACTGGATACTAGTGCTGCAGAAGCAACACCTTAGCCCAATCGGCTCGCCCCGGCGCCGGCTCGCGCCGAAAATATAAAACATTCCGAATTTAAAAGTCGTCGGCTCCGCTTCAGCCGGCTCACGCCGAGCCGACGACATTCGGAATGTTTAATATTTCCAAATTATTACTATTAATTCTGAAAAACGAAAAAAAAATTCAGAAATGCTTTTAGCTCTTCTCATAAGGAAAAACTGTCCTAAATGTCATTCGAAATTCATGGGATGAGTCCATCATTACCTGTTTCTAAATTGTGTAAAATCTGATAAGTTACTACAGTGCCGGCCGCGGTGGCCGAGGGGACTGAGGCGCTCCAGTCACGGCCTGCGCGGCCACTACGGTCGGGGGTTCGATCCCCCCTAGGGCATGGATATTTGTGCCGTCCTTAGAATTAGTTAGTTCATAAGTACTTTGTAAGTTTAGGGACTGATGACCCCGTAGTTAAGTCCCATAAGATATACAAACATTTGAACATTTTGTTCTGTATTGGTTATAACCTAACCTAAAAACATGCGCAATCAGTTTCGCCAAAGCTGGAAGGTGCCGAAACTGTTCAGTTTCGTCAACGAGTTGTCGAACGCCTGCCGCGCATGCGCACTAGCCAGTAGCGCAGTTTCTTGAAACGTAGTGTCGTCGTGTAAACTAGGCTTAACGGTAAAGACGTCTGCCTAGTAAGCATGGAGGTCCGGGTTCGATTCCCGGCCGCACCACAAATTTTAATTCAATGCTTCAGATTTATCAATAATGAATGATTGTAGTTGTAAGAAGGGAAAATGTTTGTGCTGTGGCAGGAGACGCTGTCGGAGCTGTGCGGTTGGCGGCGGCGGAAGCGGCATCCGCGGCGCGCCTACAGCTCGGTGTCGCCGGACCACAAGGCGAGTGCGCGGTCGCTGCCGCACCAGTGCTACCAACTGCACCACCACCACCAGCACCCGGCAGCGGCGGAGGCCGCGCCGCGCCCCGCCGGCCTGCGGGCGGACGCGTGTGGCGAGCAGTTGGCGCTCCTGCAGTGTGAGAACAATATCAATAAAATAACAAAATCAATGAACTGTTTGCCGGCTCTTAGTAGAAGCAGTGAACAAGTTTTGTTCAGCACCATGTTTCTTTCAATCTTCAGCTGACAGTGGGTGGGGATACCTTGTTGCTGCTTACAAGCCCACCAAGAAGCAAATACAAAACACAAGATACAAAGTGGCACGCGCTTCTCATTCTTTACTAAACCAACCTGTAGTGTCGGAGGCCTAAATCAGCGCATCTTTCTTTCGGTTAAATTACAGAAAAATCGAAGTAGTATTCAGACAAAGAAAATTGACAACAGATGTTAAGCAAAATGTTAGTAGAAATGAATTTCCCCCTCAGACAGCTTCTTAACAAAATAAATAAATAATCAAATTCTGAGACCTGTGTAGAGTTCTTTGAAAGTGCATATGGGTTGAAATACAGTACAGCGTGTCCCACATAAAACCGGTAAACCTCACGTATACCACCACTGGCAACATCTTTTATAAGGAGGTAAAACATGTTTTTATTGTTACTTTTATCTATCCTTTTTTTTTTTTTTTTTTTTTACTTAGTACGTTCTTACTTTAATCTCGGGCGTGAGTTGTTTTTATTTGTGGTCAGACATTATCTAAGAGCTGCAAAAGCGAAAATAATTTTAGTTGTTTTTATTTGTGGTCAAACATTATCTAAGAGCTACAAAAGCGAAAATATTTTTTATTTTCGCTTTTGCAGCTCTTAGATAATGTCTGACCACAAATAAAAACAACTCAGGCACAGATGTACCAATAAATTCCAGTATAATTTTGGGTCTCTTCCTTTTATCATTTCCAACTAGAAAACTAATAACTATAATGTTAGAAAATTTTATTACAGTCCATGAACACCAAAGTGACAGTTAAAATTAATTTATTCTTCTTTCAAGTTCCAAACACTATATATATATATTTAATTACTTGCAGGATTTGGACAGCAAACTAGTTGCATGAAGTGAAGTATGATCTGACATAAAGCCACTACAGATCATTGTCTATTCTAATCAGACGCCACCCAAGGAAAATGAATTTATACTTGTTTTCTGGGACTGGAACATTAACACATCAGTAGGCAGCGACACACGTGGTCAGCAATTTAGTTTTTCGGTGCCGAACTGCTTCACGCTCAGCCCAACACCCGTCGATTTCATATGCCTGCGAACGCGACATGACGCCGCTCAGATAATTCGCAATTACTCGGGAAAGGAGGTAGATATCAGTGCGACTAGCATTTCAGAAACTTTTCTGTTCTTTTAGCTCCATTTCACTCGCGGTAATGTATGGTCTAAAATGGATAGACCAGTAAACTGCCCGCTATCCAACTTTTTCAATACACGATTTGTAAATCAAATGCGCATACTTGACAAAAAGCATCATTTGAAAACGACTGTTACGAATTTCGAAAATGTAAATGATTTATTAGAAAGCTGAGATATTTCACTACCGTGTGTCCTAACATAAGATTTTTTGGTTGGTTACTTTCATCAAAATCGAGTGGGAAGCGCAACGAAACTAAAAACTCTCGCGGAATGAAAAGTAGACTCTTTATTCTTCACAGGCGAGGCAAAGCGTATAAGGAAAAAATAAGTTGATAAAAAGATGTGGGGTGGTCCTATATTTCGTAAAAATTTTTACAACGTGAAAATCGAAAAGTTGATTTCCCCCTCCCTCCCACCCCTTTTTCGCTTCGGCTCGGCCCGGTGCGCAGTGTGAACGTACCCTGTTTGAAGCAGACCCGGCCAAAGACTGGAAAATGTCCAATGACGATTTATAAGAATAGTGCTTTTATTAGTTTTGAAATGATCGGTTTATCTTCAGACTCCAAGGTTATAACAATTGTAGTTGCTAACGTTAGTTGCTGGATAAAACGGCCAAAACTAATGCAAACAATAAGAGGTGCAATGTAAAAGTCAACAGCCGATTGACGATGAACTTATCGGTCCGAAACTAAACGAGAGTGGTTTCTTAAAACTGTTTGCACCCTACGACAAAACCTCGACATCGGTGGTGACTGTAACGAAAAGTAATGACAAAAATGTTACTGTGCAGAATTTGTTTTGGCCAATACAGTTAACATGTGACAAAGACCAATTAAATTTTCTTTCGGATCGTCCACGTATACTAACCAGAAAACGTAAAATAATGGCGATTCCTGTCCCTTACTGTTTTGTACTCAACGTATTGATGTAGAAGTATTTAGGAATTTACACAGATTAGCCCTTTCTTCACCAAATTTCGAACATTGAGAAATTCTTTTTGCACTGGCTTTTACACTTATTTAGGTGTGTCCACGCGAAGTGTGGCATAATCTCTTTTTCGTAATGTTTCATTCAAAACAATTTGAATGTTGCTTTCAAGCAACAGTGGTTCTTACAGGCAGTGACACCATGGAAATAGAATCCAGTAAACACGATATTGGTTTACGGATCACACTTCGCAGCCTACAAGTCAATGCATAGCATTTTTACTACTGATAGTTTTACGTGAACTAGTATTTATTGAAATAATTAACAAATTCACCTCTACACATTAGTAAAAATTTCAAAATTTTGTACTAAGACATTTCACAGGTTTACTTCCACCAATCTTGTCAGATATCAGTATGCGTTGAATCTTCTCCTTTTTGTGAAATATTGTTTTCAGCGTGACAAAGATGTACTTTGCGCTTGGTGCCAATGATTAGAGTAGTGGACTTCGTGCACATCAACTTTTTTTCTCCACCATATCTGCAAAATTTTTAAGGCCATCGATAAGCACATCCACTACTGAAGATGCATACATAGTCCTTTTTGCAGAAAAAGCCCTTGAAATATTTCGAAACTTTTTATTGGACGTTCTGACCCTCTACTTAAATTTGGAATATACAAAATTAAATATGATGACTGTGATGCAATGTACGTTGGTCAGACAGAGATCGTTTAGAGAAAGATTCAGGGAAAGGTAGAGGAAGTTCGAAAATTTGATTCTCCCCATAATCAATTTGTTGGGACTACAGCTCATAAATTTGAAGGTGGAAGAAAACACCAGCAGCTGTATAATAATTATTGATTGAATTGCGCAACCGATTTCGGAGTTTACTTTTACACCATTGTGCCCGTTGTGCAACTGCCAGTACTATCACATTAGAGCTGGGCAAAACGGTTATTCTCCGATATCAGTTATAATGGGTATCGTTATTCTTTTCTATCAGTTAATTTTAACGGTTATAAATAACTGCACGGTATTTTTCCACTAACTTCCAGATGGAATTGATACAGCTTACTCATACTGCTACTAGGTAGCGCTACTGAGCACTTCCAGATGGCGTTGGTACAGCTTACTCATACTGCTACTAGGTAGCGCTACTGAGCAGTTATCGGGCAGTTATCGTTATGAGTATTCCGTGAATTCTACTAGGTAGCGATACTCTACAGTTATCGTTATTAGTACTGAGTAGTCAGTACTCAGTAGCCACTACTGACTACTGAGAACGGACAGTTATTGATATTACGTAGAAATACCAGTACCCGACAGTTATGGTTATTTCTACTCAGTATTAATAACGATCTATCAGTATATAGTATATCTGGTGTGATTCAAATTGCGATTACTGTGTAATGGCAAAAGTTATCGTCCGAATCGTCCAATAAACACACAGAACTAAATGTCCTGTGTATTAATATGCTATTACATGAAATCTGTGCCCTGGAAATGTAGCCGTAATTTTCGAAGCTACTTTGAACAGTGTATGAAGTGAAAGTGGATTATTAAATAAGTGCTTAAACGTGTGTGAAGTGAATATTGCAGTTAAAATTAGAAACATAACGTTGCTTCAGTAAGTGTTTTGTGGAGCGTCTTTAAATGCAACATAAAAGTAAACGTAATGTGATCGTTTTGTTTATTCCTAATAAAGTTCTATATTAAATTTGAAAAACTGCTTGATTTGCGGAAAAATTTCTTTAGTTCATGACAGCATCCTGGTTTGTAAACATGATTATAACTACGAAGTAAATTTCTCCAATTATGCCGTAACGGCTCAATTGAAGATTGGGATACCACCCGTCGGATTTGACGAAAAAGTTCATAAAATTTATTTGGGAATACAGCTTGCTACTAGGGTGTAACATTTTGCTTTAATAATGTGAACAGGCCGAATTTCGGCATTTCTGTATGCAGTGAAAGTGAATATACTAGCTCCAGAATGGACCACACTGAACAAGTCAATACTGCCCAGTACATGTAACTGATATCTGAAATTATCGGTATTTTAAAATATTAAATCTACCGTAAACAGGTTATCGGTCGTAAGTGAGGGTGTAGACCAAATCCTCAAAGCTGCAATGTAAAGTGTACCAAACATTGCTCCAGTACTATCAAAAGTAAACTGTTACAAATGTGCATTTACAAGTATAGGCCTACTACATGCGAAATCAGAAACTTAATGGTGTTGTAATAAGTGTCTTCAACACAAAACTAGACATACATATTTCCATATAATGTAAGAGAAATCCCATTTCAGAAAACTAAGGCAAGTTTTATGTGAGCTTTGGAAAATGCTTGATATCTTCGGCTATTGACAGGGTATTCAGTTAAATTTTACTTAGGGTATGGTGTGCTATGTTGGTAACAAAATGTTCACTATGCAAGGGAAATTACTGACAGGACAAGGTTACATATAAGATCCAATCAACAACAAAGAAGGAACAGTATTATTTATTTAACTCTCAATTTGAAAATTTATTGTTATTCTATAGGCCTACGGTTGAGTTTTAAAAAAGCATTCAAAGGTCATTGCTAACATCAGCATGTTACTCTAGTGAGACCGTAAGAAAACCTTTACCATGACAGTTCTTCATTTTTGGGTAGAGGATGACTGTTTGTTGCATACACTTATCAATGTCTTTAAAGTGCTCTCTTATGTTCAAAAGTATTGCAGACAGAATTAGGTTCCACCTGTCAGGTGCTACATGTTTCTTGCTTTTTTTCTTTGTTTTATTCAGTAAGGACTTGTGTGAACAAATAAAACCAACACAGCATGGATAGCCACTGTAAATGACAGTGTAATTTTCGTAAAGAAAATCTAACCTGGCAAATTAGTGCACTTGGCAGAAAATTCCTCTGTGTCATCCTGTATGATGAAAATCCTTTCTGTATCAACACAATTGCTATTAATTCATAAAATACCACCAAGAACTATGTGTGGCCCAGTTATTATAGCAAAAAATATAGGTTTTCATTAAAACGCTTCTCCGTGCAGTGCCAAATTTGACATCTCTCTCCTACATGTGCATTTAAAGGTATAGGCCTACTATATATAAAATCAGAAACGTAATGGTGTTGTGGAAGTGTCTTCCAGTCAACACCAAAATATACATACATATTCCCGTATATTGTAAGAGAAATCTCATTTGAGAAAATTTAAGCATGTTTTATTTGAGCTTTGGAAAATGCTTCAGATCTTCAGCTATTTACAGGGTATTCAGTTAAATTTTACTTAGGGTATGGTGTGCCATGTTGGTAACAAAATTTTCACTTTACAAGGGAAATTACTGACAGGACAAGGTTACATATAAGAACCAGTCAACAACAAAGCAGGAACAGTAATATTTATTTAACTGTCAATATGAAAATTTATTCTGTTATTCTATATGCCTACAACGAGTTTGCAGCATACACTTTAAATGTCTTGAAAGCACTCTCTCTTATGTTCAACAGTATTGCAGACAGAATTAGGTTCCACCTGTCAGGTGCTACATATTTCTTTATTTTTTCTTTATTTTATTCAGTAATGACTTGTGTGAACAAATAAAACAACCAACACATGATAGATAGCCACTGTAAATGACAGTGTAAGTTTCAAAGAAAATCTCACCAAGCAGAAAATTCTTCTGTGTCATCCTGTATGATGAAATTCTTTATGTATCAGCACAATTACTATTAATTCATAAAGTACCACCAAGAACTATGTGTGACCCAGTTATTACAACTAACGTTTTCATTAAAAAGATTCCTCTATGAAGTGCTTAACTTGACATTTGTCTTCTAAATGTGAATATTCTGTTGTATAATTTTTGTGCAAACTGATGTGTTTAATGTCCTGTAGAAAGTTTTTTCAAAGTCTCATGCTAAATAATTAAATCAAAAACTACCATGTGTAACTGAAGAATACTATATGAGAAAGCTAGTCACTGCCACAATCCTCACAATAATGCCTATGAGAAAAGTCTCACCGAACCACCCAAGTAATTTGTACTCTGAAGCTGACATGAATAAGATATATGGTAGGTATTTTTAATTAGAGATGTCTGTGATGCAGCATTGGCACTTAATATTAATGAAGCCACTAAGGTTGAGGTACAGGGTATACTAGTACTTGCAGATGGTCCAGATTTGCTTTAATATTTTACACCACCTGCAATATTTAAACATGAGAAAAATGTCCAAAAATATAACATTCATACTCGTTAACTGTGTTGTGTATGTTTTCTCACAGAAATATCAAAGTAAGCACTTTTTGAGAAGGATTGAGTGTTTTTTCTTTATATTTACTATTATTTAATTTACTGAATTATGTTTAACATCCTAAACATGCACTAATACAAATAATGAACTGTGTGATCCTGTTCTATGTAAACCAACTGCCATTCTTTCTCATGCTTTTATTAGACTGCAATATCACCTCAATACAGACACATGTGACTAGGCAACAAGTGAAGACTTACTGCCTGTGAGGAATTAAGGCACTTAAAAATGTATCAATATACAAACTGTGTTTATAATGTGGGATCATCAGTTGGGTTGAACTTTGACTCTTTTCCCAAATCAAATTGAGCATTTCAAACACACCAGTGTTACAAATAAAGGAAAAAAATATGGTTAAATGCTATTAGATGTGGCATAAACTGTGTCTGGACAAGGATGGGATTAGTTCACTGGAATCGTCAAATAACACAGGCATCAAATATTTATGTTTATCTTTTTATTTAATTTTAGGAGGTGCCCATCTATCTTCTTCTTTTCATTAACTCCAATCGTTTTGCGGCCAAATTCTGTAATGGCACTTTGTACAACTTGCTGCCTTGAGGTGGATGGAATATGTTGCTCGTCTTCCACACTGCATGTGACTGGTGGGATCACCTCCATCAGCAGTTTTTCTGCAGGTCTGGTTTGACCTGCAGATACATGGGTTTCACATCAACATAAGCAAATATTAAGTTGACTATGGATATGGGATGAAAATTAAAGTGTGTCTTTCATTCTGCTACAAAAAATTTCAGTTTAGTGCACAATTGTTCTTCATGAAACTTGCAGTCTGAAATTTAGTTCATAGAAAGTTACAACTGATTCAGTTTTCTCTTGCTATACAAATGTATAATAGAGTACCTAATAATTGAAGACTTCTCATAAATACCGTACTTTTTAAAGAGATGCTGATGTGTAACTATGGCCCTTAATTTGCAAATACTTAACAAGACATTCACTGTAGTCATGCTACTATTAATGTTTAAATTTTTTGTTAAGTTAAAATTTAAAATATTTGTGGAATATGGTAGAAGACTTAATTAAAAACAATAAATATTTTTGAATTTGCCAGGAAGTCCTGGATTAGACAGCAATATTCTCTTAACTTGGTGAATACAGCCCCCCCCCCCCCCCCCGCAAGTTACAATCGCCTCGAAATGAACATGTTGAACCGGTACATGTATATTTTCACGAAAATGCACCGTTTAACAAAGATTTAAGCGTTCGTTACACGCATCTTGGAGTGTGAGTTCCATCAAAAATGTATTAGAAATGTAAGATTTACGTTTTTCTACCTTCCCCTCAATCGTTAACGAATAAATGGCAATAATTGACGTAAGTTTGTTTACAAAGTATTGGCAGCAGGGCACTTTCTTCCTCGTAATACCATAAAATATTAATTATAACGATTAGAGCATATTTATTCTTTTATTTAGAATATTTATTAATCCTGTCATACAATATTATGAACCTTGTCACTGACCAGCATTGGTTACAAAACTAAGTTTTATTTTTTTTTATTATTTTTGGAGGGTTTCTTCATAATTCTAAAAGTCGGCACTCTACGAACGAAATATGTATCCTCTCTGGGAATATCATGACCTGCTACAGTTAATAACCAAACACCAAAGAAGTATATAGGTCTTTGCCAAATACTCATAACGATACTGCCAGTGAAAATTAACTGCCACTGATATTTCTACTACTCTCAATACTCAATACTCCCTAAAGCGTCTACCGTTATCATAGTACCTCGAATTCGAATTGGTCACTCCATGTTATTAGATACAAGATTCCCACGAGAACGTAGTACACACTTTCACCAACAGATGGATAATCGTTAAACAGTTATTACCCATGATTCTTACGCCGTTAATTCCATGGAGTATAGAACTGACCATTATTTGGACAGGACATCTGGTCGATACTGTGGTCGAATCGTTTCATTAGTACCAACTTTTGGCCAACAGATGGCGCTACGCAGTACGCATAGTTATTACGATAACTGCCAGTATTTGATGAGCGGTTATTACAATCACGGTTATTCATAAATAACCGGATATTTCTATCAGTTATCGTTATTTTGGCCCAGCTCTATATCACATTTGAAAAGGCAGCCGTTAACACCGGTAGCCGTAAATTTCTTAATCCCTTCATGTCAAAAATCCAACGACGAATGATGAACTAGGCGTACATAATGAGAGGTCCAAAGATGAAAGTTAAACGTTCAAAATGAACGGTCAAAAGATAAAAGCATGTCGTAAGTCTATAAGGTGGAAAAATATCGAAAAGTCATATTATTGTTTTAAAAAACGCCGAAAGCAACGTATTACTTCAGGGGAGGTTTCTATAAGCGTAAAAGTTTTGTCATTAGTAGACATTAAAAGAAGATAATTGACAAAAATTAGGGGAAGAGAATCAAAGAACCAATGACTGACTCGCATGGCTTGAAATGCGAGAGAAGAATGAACGTCATGTACTTAAGCAGATGGTCACGAAATACTTCAAAAATTGTTTATTTTAGAATCTATTTGCCCATTTAACAGATTCTGAGTATTTTTCATTGTGGACAAATATTTCAATGTCCTCCAAAGGACCATTCTTCCACCTTTATCAACGATATGCAGAATTTCAAGACTATTGTTGATATCAGTTACCTTATGCTTCGTCGTTTTCAGAAAGTTCCTTGAAGATGGAATGTTTAATTTTATGTTGTTGTTGAGCTTGAAGTGTTGTATTTAGTTTATATTGTATTTAGTGAGTATTGCCTATACAATGTTTGATGATGAAATATGTCTAAAGTGTGTTCAGCATTTAAATGCACAAATCAAAGTGATAAAACAAGTACTTCGTTCAAGAACACCAAATGTTTTGCCTTGATTGGTTCAGTCGGTATATACTCAAACAAAATTCCTGGCTGATTGCACTTAGCTGCCCCAAGAGTGAAGCATCAGATGACCTATCCTCCAATTCCCTTGACGTTCACGCCATATAAAATATATTAAGTTTTTACGCAGTGTGGTTTGAGACATTTCTTCTTCTGTCGCTTCTGTGGTTGACAAAAGTATTTTCATTTGTTTTTGACAATACTTTATCGAGCATTGTTGACATGTGTGGAAGCACTAGTGACAGCAAGAATTTTGTCACTCGTATATGCCTGTGTTCTTTGCAACAAATATATATACTTATTTCAGCGTGGTAACAACGAAAGGTATTAATGATACGTTAATTCTTTGTAATGCTTATGTGGCAGCTGACCCAGGCGCATTGTTATTGCAATATTCCATTGTCACTTTCGTCTTTGTACTCAAATTTCACGTACCAAATGTTACTTGTTTCAGCATGGCAACAAGGAAACTTATTAAAGACATCTTATTTCCACGTGGAATGCTTTTGTGGCAGATGACCTAGGCGAATTTTTAACTGCAGTATTTTATTGTCACTTTTGTCTTTGTACGCAAATTTCGCCCAACAACGTTCACAACTAGACCCTTTAATAGCAATTTCTTGCAGATTTGTAGACTTAATAGGTATAGTAAACACAAAGATAAATGTATACTAGACTTTATGAAAGCAGATGTTACAACACATTAATAGCAGATGCAAATCCATGGTCATGATTGTTCGTCATAACAAGTGTTACTCACTGTATGTTTCACAGCTCGTTTAGACCACGTACTTGCATTAAAACGTACACAAATATTTTCACAACGGCGCTTTCGTTGTTATTGAAACCGCATCTAACTGTTATACTTCGAACTGGGACTGTAATACTGACAGGTTCGTCATATTTCATTACCTCATTTTTAGGAAATATACTACCAGGCTCGTCAATTCGCAGCTTCGAAAAAGTCTGACGGAACTTGATGCACATCCGTACTCAATAGTCAATCTTTATTTAAATCGTGGATCTGTAAATAGGTACAATTCTCGTGTGGATGGGGCATACGAGCTGTCAGACGATACCCCAATTACATGGCGGACGCCAGTTTAATTTGCCTCAAACATGGCGGACCTATTGCCACTCTATGAAACTTAAGCACGAAGTAAGTGGGACTGTTATCTGCGATAACCGTGGGTTACGACACGAAGAGTATAAACAGAATAAATTTTATTTCTTCAGGTGTTTAGAGATCAGATCAACATCACTGTAAAAACGTATTTACATGCATCTTTTAAAGAAAAATAGTTCCAAATAATAATAACTTTATTATAAAGTGAAATATTACAGTAAAGATGATATTCAAGCAACTTATCAGAGAATGTGGGAATGTGGAATGTCTGTTATCCACAAGGAGGTTGGAATACAGGGAGACGCACTTACACTGAGAAAATGAAGCCTGTCTCTGCCATATTGCTAAGTTTTGGAGAAGTGTTCGTATTATAGAGCTAATTTTTTATGTCGCTTAAAAAAGGGTGAAACCTTCCGACAGTTTTGACGTTATGTACAATGTGCTAAAAGAGTGCAAATTAGCCGTTAAAAAGTAAGTTTTGAAATATATGATGTGTATTACTATTTATTCAAGAAAGTATATTGTTTGAAAGTACATACTTTGTAGTGACTATCAGTTCAATACAGTAACAGTAAGAGGGTCGAGTTAACGCGTAGTTGTGACAGATAAATAGCATTCCAAAACTGACCAAGATGGCGGACAGGCTTCAACTGACGTATGTGCTCGGCATAGATAGTGCCATTTCCCTTCATTCTAACCTCCTTGGGTATCCATGACCGGAATATAGATTCATATCTCTGCTTAAATAAATAACTCCTTAGCAAGCAGGATACATTTTCCGATATTGATTACTGATTGCGAAAATTCGTAATAGAGGAAGTAATTTAACATACCGAATGGTACAGTACCAGGCGTTTATTTGACTATTTTGTTATGTTAACGATTAAAAATGGTGGATAATACAAGGTAGTATCAAGACATATTTATTTTGCGTTGTGTGATCTTTCCAAATTACGTACTGTACTAAGATGTCTCCATATATCTTCCACGAAATAATATCTAACACGATATTTTATACTGCATAAACGAGTCTCTGTGGTAGCTAAAATCTCAATAGCCTATACATTTAAATAAACAGGGAATAGTTTTTGAATTAATAAAAGATAAAGCTTTATGATTACCTGAATCTAAAACCAACCTCGAAGGTAATATCATTTCAAAGATCAACTGTGTTAGAGCTGATCCTAAAATTTACAAAGTGAGATACTGGATTATCTAACAAAGCTAGTGCAGTCAGATGAGTGCACTTACACCTCTACGAGATTTTCAATATCTACTGAATCTAACGATAAGAAACGAAATTAGTGTTGGAACAGACGATGGTAGTGCGTGGGCTTTAGGATGTGCTTTACTGAGACAAACATCTTGTCTAGCCTTTTGCTCATGAAAGTGAAAAGGTACGCGTGGTGACTTCATGTTGAAATATCGTAAGAAGTGTAAGGAACTTAGTATACCTTTGAAGTGTCATACTTGTTTATGCACTTAACCGCGGTGTTTCATGCTCGTCCATAATGTGAGTGATAGTATAGGAGTGTCAATTGCGGTGAACCAACCAATAAGAATCTCTTGAATCAGAATTCTTTAGCAGGTCCTTGTGAAAAGTCTATAGCAGTTTTCTTTCGTAGTTTTTGCTTGAGTTGCCTGACAAAATGGGATCATGCGTTCGAATAATTGTTAGTGAATGTATTTATACCTATTGTTTTTGTCCGTCTCTTACAGCTGAATATTTTTTATTGCCATACGCGATTCACCCTGTCGTTTACAAGGCTTTAGCTTGAAATATAGATTAATTTCTTTACAAACGATTTTTTTTTTTACATTTTAGTTTATGTGGAGGTTAGAAACAGTTCTGCATATTCTTGAAACTGTAACTTGGAATGAAGTTATTCTCCTTGCAAATCTGAATTTTATGTGTTTTATCGTCTTGTGGGGTTTTTAGATGTATTTTCTTGAACTTGTTCTACTCGCTCTCAGGGAATGTTTGAAACTGCTGTAGTGACATCTTTAATTGGTGTATTTCAGTTGCAATAGACGGACAAATTCAGTTATCAGTAATATAATATTAAGCAACTGAGTAAGATAGGAAAAAAGTAAGGAATGTTTAATATTTAGTAAATAAATACTGCAACTAGCCACAAGATTTTTATAATTACTTACCATTACTTACTTACTTACTTACCATTACTAGTTTCTTGCCTGAGCCCATCATCGGACGATTGTGTTGATTTTAGGTTTACATTGGTGTCCTAAAATTACAAAGTTATGTGAATCCATAGGTTAGAAAGTTTACATATTTCTATCCGAAATATAACAAAGTTTTCTTGGTTGTATTGTTTACATTTGAATTAAGATTAGTACATCATTGCTTATACACCGAACTTATTTCAGAGAAAGGTCTTCTTGATATATTATTATAGAAGAGCGGTATGTGTATTTGTATCGCTTCGTATCTCTCTCCTACAATAATGTGTAAAGAAGACCTTTCTCTGAAGTAAGTTCAGTGTATAAGCAATAGGTGTAATCTTAATTCAAGTGGAAACAAAACAAGAAAGAAAACTTTGTTATATTTAGGATGGAGATATATAAACATTGTAACCTATGGATTCACATAACTTTGTTATTTTAGGATACCAAAGTATACCTTAGATCAACACAGCCGTCTGATTATCGGCTCAGGCCAGGAACTAGTAACGGTGAAATAAATAGATTCATAAAAACCTTGCCGTTGGTTATATGTATTTATTTACTATAATATTATTACGAAATCAGCTGCTGTGTTCTCTAACAAAAATAAATAAAAAAAATTATAGAAATAGATAAATATAAAAATAATAACAATAAAATAAGGAATTTTTTTGGATGTTGTATATTGTTAACTTAAATGATAGTACTTTCCACTGTATGTTTTCATTAAAAATTATCCCCTGCGAAAGATACGCGAACTTTGTTATACTTGTATGACTGCATAGCTTCGCGGCGAGTTATGCTGATAAAATTCTTTCGGGCTTCCAGCCGCGTCAAATGGTTTGGTTATCAAACCACTTGACGTGGCCGGAAGCCCGAGAGAATTTTATTTGTTATACTTTATTGACTGGTGACAAGTGAAACATTATTAAATACATAAACAGCTCAGGAAATATTGCAAAATATTCAAATGTTTTTTAAGCTAATGTAGTTAACTACGGGGTCATCAGTCCCTAAACTTACAAACTACTTATGAACTAGCTTATACTAAAGGCGGCACAAACATCCATGCCCGAGGGTGGGATTCGAACCTCCGACGGGGAGCGGTCTATCGCATCGTAGCATGGCGCCTCAATGCGCTCAGCCGCGGCGAAATATTGCATTTCCTGCAAGTCAGCGTACTTAACTGAGCTTACATTCAAGGAAAGCAGGCAATAAAACAATAAGCTTAATTAAAGTGTAAAAATCATTGTAAATTAAAAACATGCATTAAACGAAGAAAGGCTTTTTTTCCGAACAGGTTAAGTGAGAATATCTCTTGCTTCGATTCATTTGGAAGTTGACCATGTAACTCATTTACCTAGTCCTGATTTGGAAACGTTTTATACCAGTCAGGCCACGGTGGAGTAGCCGAGCGGTCTAGAGCGCTTCGCTGCGGAGCGCGCGGTTGCTCGCCGTCGGAGGTTCGAGTCCTCCCTGGGGCATGGGTGTGTGTGTGTGTGTGTGTGTGTGTGTGTGTGTGTGTGTGTGTTGTCCTTAGGTTAGTTAAGTAGTTTGTAAGCTACGGACTGATGACCAAGCAGTTCGGTCCGATAGATTTACAAACATTTGAACTTTTGAAAACCAGTCAGGTGAAAAGTGATCAAAATACAACATGTGGATGATGAGGATCAGAGGCAAAGACAGTGGCTCCCTATCTGCCACCCACCTGCTTGGTGGGACGAGTCGGCGACTGCTGTTGGTCGGAAGAGTCGGCTGGTTCCGGGACGCAGCTGTCTGTGACTCACCTTGCCGCACTTTCACTGCTCATGCTCGGACGTTGCCGTTTTCTCGTGACATTTCGTACACTGTGAATTATATGGTAGGACAGGGAAAAAAGGGACCTTACGTTGATGAGCCTCTGTGTCCTACAACTGACAAGGAAAGTACTTGGGCTCGAACAAACATATCTCTATGAACGTTTGGTTACAGTATCTCTACATACACTGTAAGAGTACACCTGTCGCTGTATCTTAGTTTGATTTAACGTAATGTATATATTGTCTTAAATTTGTTTATTTCATGTATTTTTCATTTGTTGTATGCTAGATATATTTCTTATGTAACGTCACTTTCAATATTGAATCATTTAGTGTAAACATGTACTGTATGTGTAAACCCCCATGAATGCAGGGACATTCTTTGTAAGTTAGCAATGCGCCAGAGACAATGTTGAACCTCCATAGAAGTTTCGGGTATGCAGCCGGTCGTCGTCTAAAACATCACACGATATTTCGGCCAGACACCTGCTAGCCATCTTCAGGTGAGTCGATGAAGACTGAAGATGGCTAGCAGGTGTCTGGCCGAAATATCGTGTGATGTTTTAGACGACGACCGGCTGCATACCCGAAACTTCTATGAATATTCGATCCGCCGGGAGAATTTTAAAGTTCACAATGTTGAACCTGTTGTAAAGACTGTCTTTGGTACAGAAGTAGTAGCTTTGAGTGTCGTGCTGCTGAAGCAGTCGCGGAGCGGACTCGCTATAGTAAACACAAAAATGTTTTGTTGATGGTGCAGAGGCACGGTAGGCGCAGGGTGGCGCGAGTTTAATGCAACTGCAATAAGCCTGAGAGGCGTACTGTTGAATGTATTGAACGAAGTGCGAAATAAGTTTATTTATATTCGATCAGTGTAATCTTTTTTCATGTGTGCAAGAAAAGTAATTGTTTGGTATCAAGTCTATTGTCACCGAGTGTGATCGTTGTAGTAGTAAGAGTACCTATTGTAATCATATCTGTCTTGTATGGACTTCACGACGAAGACGACGAAGGAGATGAGTACTTTTGTAACATTTTATTTTGTATGCATGTAAATGTAGTGTCAACCCAATCAGAACTTTGGTTCAATTATACATGACTTATTTTGAAACCAGTCTTAATTTTGTAAGTAGTTGTAGTCACCCAATTATCACCATTATTAGATTATGTTGACTATGCAAGCCTGTACATTGACTAACAAGTTCAATCATTTTCAAAGAAATTACGATCAGTCCTAAAGAAATTGCTTGACGATTTAAAGAATTGCTAAACGTGTTACAACCACAGAGACTAGTAATTAAAGTGCAAGAGAGTTTGCAAGTAAAGTAAATTTGGTTTCATTTATGTAGAAAGTAACCAGACTTGACTGAAGTAATTTTTTTTATGAAATACGTTAAATGCCAAACTCTGCTCAGCCAGTTACATGCGTACGCTATCCAGGCCCTGGAACCAATTTAAAAAAAAAAAAAAAAAAAAAAAAAAAATAGTTTACGTAAAGTTTTATAAGGAAGGTGAATGCTTTAAACTATATTATTAAAATATTTGGGAACTTTAACTGTAGTATTTGTGAAGCTCATGGCACCACGGAGTTTCACTGTATTGAGCTATTATCATTGCAATCAGAGTTTATCTGCTATTACAATTTTGATTATAACACGAACACGCCATCACCACTACATGAATTCTGACACAATTTATTAGTGAAGTTGTGCTGTTCGTGAATCGTAAGAGGTGCTAGTTGGAGGCTGTAGTCAATGTTAAGTCAGATAGGGCCAAGCTTAATTAATTATTACAGTGATTGTTTTAAGTTAATTAATATCAATTTTTTATTTATTCAAAATTCTAACTTACAATGCGAAAGTGTTGTTGCGACCCATTAGTTGTGATTTGCTACAACATTCAATAACAAAATTATTATTACTAGAGCAAATCATTACGCATTCTGAATTTTGAGATTTTTTGACGACCTCCAACAGGCAATCTTCTTACAATACCTCAATGTGCTGGTGGGTGTCGTTTTTATGCTAAACTTTGCAATCATGCTCTAGATAGCACTGTAGATGTAATTGTAGACGCCATACGTAATCCAGGTATTTGAACATAACTATGTAATAACCATAATAACCACAATGCTTCATATTTATCAATAATGTCTTTGACATATTTGAGACGAAAATCCGTCTCAGGGATTGTTTATCACCTAAACAGGATTGTTCCATTATATCCATTGCCGAGGTGCTATTCCGCTGCATGGAGATCCTTGGCAGTAGTGGCAATTATCTTTGGAACACAGAAGCTGAATTAAAGTTTGTGATGTGGAGGGAAATCGTACTTAGACTATTCCAAGGTGCGTTAGTCGTTAGTGGTGTGGTAGTCTAACGGTTAAGACGTCTGCCTAGTAAGCATGGAGGTACGGGTTCGATTCCCGGCCGCAGCACAAATTTTAATTCAATGCCTCATATTTATCAATAATGTCTATGTAATAATCGTCGTACATGTTCTCTAGCGTATTGTCATCAAAAGCCATGGTGATAGTTGTAACTTTAACCTTCTTCCCGAAAGACTGTTGGTATTCACTGCCACTGCTTCCATCGCCTCTTCCCGCACTTACCGTAGCACTACCGCTAGCAATGAGTTCTTCGTCATTATCATCCCTATTATCATCATTATGTGTTAATGTTACAACAGTATCTAACTTATGTTCATATTTCTGTACCATAACAGATACGAGAAAGCATGCGAATGATTCATCTTCTACACTAATATCATCTTCACGAAGAATGGTTTTCTTCGTAACTTCATCTCAACCAATCGCAATACTTTAGCAGGATTGATTATCAATCCCCGCTCTATCTGACGCTTCACCACACAAAAGTCACAAAACGCAACTTCGGAGGCACACTGCACCGTCCCTACTGGCGAACCGACAGGTCAAAGTGCAATGTGGCAAGGCACACGCAGAGGCCTCTAACGGACGACTGCAGAGTTTTGCAGATGCGGGAGTGTCACTGGTGCAATAAAGGATCTTTACATTATCTCTCGTACGATTTTGATGTATATTTGTTCGAGCCCAAGTAAGTTCCTTGTGAGTGGCATGGTGGGAGACACCAGGATTGAAGGAGCCATCACGGTAGCCTTTAATTCAGAGCAATTCGTTTTACTAACGTTACTAAAGCACCCTTTGCGAATACACGAAACGAGGAATCCAAGCGAGCGTTGTCCACACACCGTTAATGAAGCCCGTATAAAATATTCTGCCTGCATGACATTATACGTTGCACTCCAGGAGGCTAAAATGCTGTCTGCAATCGTTCACTGGAGGATTATTCAATCCTGTCGTGTTTTCCCACCTATTTATAATCGTAAGACAATTCGCGAACACCTAATAAAACACTACAGATACTTGCAACAACGTTGTTAACATAGTCCTAGTTTGGGTTATAGTGGAGAACAAGGACGTAGTGGAGTGCATAAGCTTTGTTCATTTAATCTAACTCGGTGTAAGTCCATAATTTACTGCCAGCATCCGAAATTAAACATTTATTCAGTAATGACTTATGCCAATGTATACCTTTCACTTGTGAACATCACACCTGCTAATAACACAGTTTATTTTTCCAGTGAGACTACCGTCACATCTATTTCTACATGTAAATCTTCACAAATACTCTGCAGTCACATTGAAGTGCATGGCAGAGACTTCTTCGAACTGCTTTTACGATATTCCTCTGCAGTTCCATTCTCTAATAGGAAAATTGAACACCTAAATCTTTTCATTTTCCATCTGATTTCTCATATTTTATTTTGATGATCATGCCTTCCTATGTAGGTGGCTGCTAACAAAATATGTTCGCTCTCGGAAGAGAAAGTTGCTGAAAGAAATTCGTCGCAACGAATAACGCCTTTCTTTTAATGATTTCCACCCAAACTGGTGCATCATCTCCGTAACAGTTTCCTTACCTGTATCGCAATATTACAAAACGAGCTGCCCTACTCTGAACTTTCTGTAAATCGTCTTTCAGTCCCAGTTGGTAGGAATCCCACAATGCGCAGCAATACCCCAAAATAGGACGCACAAGTGTGGTGTCTTCGATCGTTTCCAATCAAAAGGGATTTTTTTCTGCAGAAATTACCCATCCTTCACCCTTGCCATCCATATTTCTATTTCTTAGTCTTCCAACCAATTCCCCTTCCTTTCCCTCTCCGACCATTGCAATCCTATCTTCCATTGCGATGATGCAAGCGTTTATTTTCCTTTATCCATAATTCTCCATAATCATTTCAACATATCATTCTAATTTCTTGCCTTCTTCTCAGCTATTAATCTCATCATCATCAATATTTCAAAAATTTACTCTACTTTCAATATGTTATTCATCATTCGTTTTGCCACACCATAGCTAAATGACTAAAATCAACATAAATAATAACAATCATATTGGTTTACCCTGCGAAAAGTGACTATGTCCAGCGAAATATCCTTGGTTTGTGGTTCGACTGCCTGGAGCTAATTCGCACATAGTTAGGCTGAAATATCGCTTTAATGCAGAAACAAAGTTACTCTCAGATCCCTGAATACTGTATTTCGTGACCATATATTTACTTCCAGGTGCAGTCACTGAGTGGACTTGGATAAGAAATAACTGTCATTATATTTCAATATAATGCTGAGTGGCATTCCCCGTGTTACGGGGAATATTGAGACGCATTTCTTACGTAGACTTATCCTGGAAACTTTCAGTACAGGTTATAGAACAAAATAGCACGTGATTATAGAGATATGAATTTATTCACAAAAATACATACATTTTGTAACAGATCTTTGAAAGTGAAAGCTGCACAAGCAGACATCAACACTTAGCAAGTCTTAAATTATACATACTACCAGATCAAACATACAAGCAACAACATAATAAATAAGTTTTATGCGCGAAGTGCCGTATGTAATCAGTAAGAAGAAAATGTTAGCCACAGTTTTGTGTACATTCATAGCGATAATTTGTATTGCGCTTTTCCAAAAAATATATGCTATTATGGCATAATCTGAAACTCGTAACGTTCAGCAAATTTATTTACTTCCATTCTTACATGGCTCTTTCAATAGTCACTCAGTGAAACAATGGAATTTTCACTAAATCATTTACAGTTGCTTTACCAAAATACTTAAATGCAAGGAAAAAGTTATAAGATGGATAAATGAGTCCGATGTCATTTTATCTCTGAGAAAATGTCAGTGTAAGATCATTAACAATTATTAGTTGATTTGTAGGAATTTACAGAACATGTAACAGAACAAGTATATGACCCGCTTACAGAATTTCTCACAGTCCTAAAACTTAATTCACTATAAAGAACTACAGTACGGTCTTTACCGACTAAATTTAAAACTATGCTGTTATTGAAGTTTAATATCAGCTGAGCAATATATGACTAGAAAGATTTTTTGTAAAGAAAGAAATAACTTATATAATTGCAAGATATCTGAAACTATACATCTAAACGCATCTTTGTTTATGTTATTTGTGAGTAAGAGTGCAGTCAAATGTCATCAGTTCAGCAGCGGAACAGTGTTTCAAACATAAAGCAAGGGCATTTATATGTGAAAGTAAGTTCTTACTCAATAGAGGAGACAAAAGTCTTTGTAGTGCAGCTTGCAAAACAGTGGAGCGACAAAGTCTGCAACGGTTTTATTTTAAAGGTACTTCACGGATACACTGTTCTGAATCGCTACCAGACAAATCGAGTCCAGCTGATGATTCTTGTGTGAAATAATGCACGACTGAAGCAAAGCATAAATTTCACGGACGTGATAGTTTCTGGAATCAGATTGAGAAATACATAAAAATATTTTATCCCTGAATGTCTCATCTCAATCGAATACACTTGACAGTGGCGTAAATCCAATACTGCCCCGTCAGTCAGTTTACTGCCAACCCCCTCCGATATTTCCTTCTCACTCCCAACAGCAGCTATTGCAGTCTATGACTGAGTGCTGCTGGTATCGTTTATCCATTTAACTACGTCATTAATGTCTTTGAGGAACCACATTTTAGATACCCCAGTCCCGATAGCGTCTGGAGATATACTGAAAATTGAAAAATAAATCGGCAACCATTGTAATAACAATAGAGACGTTGAATTTTTCATTCTGTTGTGATTTTTCTCGTTCCATGAATTCAGGATAATGTTCACAAGGTTCTCTCTCCGTGTTTTTTCCTACTTACAGACAGAGCAAGCACATATCTCTCACTGACAGGAAAAAAAAATATTTTCAACCTGTGTCTGTGAAATTTACGTTATTGTCGTCGGAGCAGTTATTTCACACCAATCACGATCTGTTGGAATCTTTACTGGACTCATGTCCAGGAAACTCTGTGTGCAAAATAAGCTTGACTGATTTCGTTTGTTTCATTTATCACTATAGCACACTGGTAAAATGGAACCTCTTATCCTCGATAAACAGTTTATGTCAGTCCTTTGATCAAGATGGTGACCGAGTGTTTTCATGAAGATGGAACATTCAGTGCTAAGTCCTCTGAACACTCGTTTCCTTATTAGTGTTGTAATCAAGAACTCTAAGGAGTGACACGATGGCAGTGCAGCGCCACGCCCACTACATGGCGTGAACATTTCCCATTCCGCAGTAAATAAGTTCAAAGTTTAATCTCTCATCGACATGGAGAATGTTGACTTATGTGCCCGAATGGATAACACTTGATAAAAGAGTCATTCACAGTGTTTCGAAGGGATCGTACGTCATTCACCAGCAGTGATTTAGGAAGCCCAATGAAATTAAGCGAAATGGGACTTGAATCATACTTTCGGATACTTATATGATGCATTAATTAGGGCATCTCCTTGTTCGGTTTTTGCTGATGGAGAGACTTCATCCATTACGATACTCTGATATCGTTTTATAAAGTAGTTATCAGCCAGAGAAGGTTCTCTTATCTGTGTAATATGAACAAGAATTTCGCTACTGGATTATGCTAATTCATTAACATAGACATATCTGAGACGCCTTTCTTCAGAAAGAAACGGATTCTTCCATAATAAAATGTACTGTGTCTATTAAAAATGAAAACTCAGGTAATAAGTAGCTGTAACGATTGACTTCACCATACAAGTGATAATTTGAGCCACATTTTTTACTGATATAGAAAACTACGAGTGCGGAAAAGCCGCTGGCTCAGCCTCTTCGCTTCAACCAACGATATTCCCTCCATCGTCATCGCGGTGAGGTACAGCAGAATGACGATTCAGAAATTTTGTAGATTTCTTGGTATGAGACTGCTGATATTATCTAAGCATCTTCCTTATGTAAGATTACAATTTAAACGCCTCTCTCACATTTCCTTATTCCCAGTTATACTGAGAGATATTTACAGGGTGTTTCCGTAAGAGCCGCGGTGGAGTGGCCGAGTGGCTGCGAAGCGCGCCACTGCTCGCCGTCGGAGGTTCGAGTCCTTCGTCGGGCATGGGTGTATTTGCTGTTCTTAGCATCGGTTAGTTTAAGTAGTTTGTAAGCCTAGGGACTGATAACTAGAGTAGTTAAGTCCCATAGATTTGCAAACATTTGAAAATTCTTCCATAAGAACGTGTAAAATTTTGGTAGGACATAGACACTGTTCCGCTGAACAAATTGAGGTAGGGAACGTGGGGCCTGAGAAGCGAGTTTTAAGTAGATATTGAAGTAAACTTGTCTAGCGCATTGTTTCGCTTATTTACTACTAACATGCATATAACGTTACACATACTGTACTGTTTATTTACAAGTACATAGAAGTACAGTACAATACGATGGAGCGACACCGGTACAGTTGTCGTAACTCATTGAAATGTTTTTGTATAAACTAAAAAGCAAACGAATTTCCTATACGAGTCCACGATCTTCATTTTCCTCAATAAGAATAAAAATCCGTCTAGATCTCTAAAATTGTATTTATTAGTAATGTCGTTTAGGCACGTGTCATTATCCTATCTTTAAGATGAAAGGAACAGGTTTTGGTAGTGCAGTCGAATTACAGATAAATTTTTAAATACAATTTAAAAATAAAAAGTTTTTCTTTTACAGTTTATTTAAAATGTTCACTCAACTAAAAAGCTCTGAACTTACAAGGTAAAATTTAACGTAAATAATATAGTTTCTATCTCGTAGGGGCATCAACTAAAGTGCTGTATAAAAATTATGCACATATTTATTTATTTATTAGCTGACAGATGGCGCTAGTCTGGGACGTTGCCTACCATTTTTTACATTTATTATTCTATTTATATTTTAAAACTAAAATTTGTTTACATATCCAAACGATAGTAAAGGTAGAATAATAAATGTAAAAACTGGTAGGCAATGTCCCACATTAGCGCCACATGTCAACAAAGAAAAAAATGTGCATAATATTTATACAAGACTCCAGTTGACGCTCCTAGTAGGTACGCATTATTGACACTGAACTTTATTTTCCATGTTCACAGTCTTTTAGCTGGGGGAACAATTAAAACACCGTATAAAATTTTTAATTTGTGTCTAATTCGATTGTAGAACTAGTATTAGTTCCTTTCATCTTACAGGTCTGATGATGGCAGATGCAGAAACTACGTATTTATTTACAATTTTTGCGATCTAGATGCTTTTCATTGTTATTACTGACTAGTATCTAGTATGTTGCAGTGAACTCGCTGCTGAAAGGCTTATGGAACGATTTCCTAAGAGGCATTGTCCGCCGTGACGAATGATTGTTTTTTCGATCAGCAAATGCGGGAGTCTAATTCGTTGGGAAAACGCGACGCGGGACCTGGCATTATAAAGACAATTGACGCACCCAATTATGAACATGAGGTGCTGGGATGTGTCGCAGAAGAACCCTCTATAAATACTGGTACTGCACGTGAAATGGGCACATTATGTAAGATATGGTGCAAGTGGTACATCCATTGCGTCAGTGGTGGTATCTGTAGTTAACTGTAATGTAAATAAAAAAAAGTACACACTAATGTGACTGCATTCCTATTATCTCCTTAAGCTGGCTTCTCTGACCCCCAGGTTCTCTACCTCAAATTGTTCAGTGGAGTGTCCTGTTAAATGAATGTTCAAGTGTTTGTAAATCTATCGGACCAAACTGCGTGGTCATCAGTCCTTGATACCTTGTGACGCGTTGTAACATCAGTCTACTTGTTTAAGACAGCTTTGTCTGAGGGTAGTTTATGTAATGGCATAGGACAAATACCGCCTTTAGATCACGAATAATTAACTGGTGAGACGTACTCTCTCATAGCGAGAAAACAGGGTTCTAGGACAATCGACACGAGATTTATGTGTTTTTTTTTTGTCGTCACTTCTGAAGACGGCCTCCTGCTGGTTTCCTTGGGTCGAACAAACACCGCATTAAGACCCCCAACTAATTTACTGAGGAAATAGGCTTTCATAATGAGGAACCAGTCTTCTAGCAGTGCAGTCCTCCCCAGTGTGGTGTAGCTTTTGTAAAGACCTATGAAGAAGGTGTACTGGTAGTTTTCTTGAGTAGGAGGAATACCGCACTAAGACCCCTTTGGAAATACACTGTTTCATAACGAGAAGAGCAGTGTTTTAGGAGAACAATTCACGCCAGTTTCATGTAATGCTTTTTGATACTCTTGCAGATGACCACCTGGTGGGTCTCTTGAGTGAGAGAAACACGCATTAAGATTCAAAATTTAACTGGAGAAACATACTGTTTCATAACGAGAAAGTAGTGTTGTACCAGGGAAATTCAGTTTTTTCTCATTTTTGTCGCCATTCCTGAAGCTGTTCTACTAGTGATTTCTCTTGAGTCGGATAAACATCTCAATAAAACCCCAAAATAACAGTGTTCTAACCAGAACAGTTCACGCCAGTTTTCTGTGGGTTTTGTCGCCAGTTTGATGTAATGTTTTTTGATACTCCTGCAGATGACCACGTGGTGGGCATCTTGAGTGCGACAAACACGCATTAGGACTCCAAATTTAACTGGAGGAACATACTGTTTCGTAACGAGAAAGCAGTGTTGTACCAGGGAAATTCAGACTTTTGTCATTTTTGTCGCCACTTCTGAAGCTGTCCTACTAGTGGTTTTTCTGAGTCGGACAAATTTCTCATTAAAATCCCAAAATAAGCATACTGTTTCATAACGAGATAACAGAGTTCTAGCAGGACAGTTCACGCCAGTTTTCTGTAGGTTTTGTCGCCAGTTTCAGGTAATGTTTTTTTATACTCCTGCAGATGACCACGTGCTGGGTCTCTTGAGTACGACACACACGCATTAAGATACCAAGTGGAGAAACATACTTTTTCGTAACGAGAAAGCAGTGTTGTACCAGGGAAATTCAGGTTTTTGTCATGAAGCTGTCCTACTAGTGGAGTTTCTTGAGTCGGCCAAATACCTCATTAAAAACCCAAAATTAACATTTTCATAACGAGATAACGGAGCTCTAGCAGGATAGTTCACTCCAATTTTCTGCGGATTTTGTTGCCAGTTTCACGCCATTTTCATGTAATGTTTTTTGATACTCCTGCAGATGACCACCTGGTGGATCTCTTGCGTGCGACAAACACGCATTAAGACTCCAAATTTAAGTGGAGAAACATACTGTTTCATAACCAGGAAAATTTAGTTTTTTGTCATTTATGTCGCCACTCCTGAAGCTGTCCTACTAGTGGTTTTTCTTGAGTCGGACAAATACGTCATTAAAATCCCAAAATTAACATTTTCATAACGAGATAACAGTGTTCTAGCAGGACAGTTCACGCTTGTTTTCCGTTGTTTTTGTCGACACTTGTGAAGACGACCTCCTGGCCCTTTTGCAGAGCGGGCGGTGGCCGCGCGGCCGCTCCTACCGCGCCAGGCCCTGCTCGTTGAGCTCGCCCATGTAGTGGGCCAGCTCGGAGCTGTCGAACTCCATCTCGTCCATGTCCTGCAGGCTGGAGTTGCTGATGGTGCTCTTGGCGCTGTCGACGCTCAGGTGGAGCGAGTCTGCGTGTCGCAGCCGCGGCGGCTGCTGCTGCTCGGACGCGTTGGCGGGCGTGGCGGGGGCGGCCGCCTCGCGCTTGAACAGCCCGTCGCGGATCTTCTTGGCGAGGCTGCTGACGGAGCGCTCGTCGGCGGCGGCGGGCGCCGTCCCGTCGCTGGTGCGCTCGTTGGAGTAGTGCTCGCTGATGAGGTCGAGCTTGTGGCGGCAGCAGCCGTTGGCGTCGAGGCGGCGGTCGGCGGCGGGCGTGTCGTCTGCGCCGACGCTGATCCTGCTGAGCGACGTGGTCAGCGTCGCCTGGCTGTCGTTGGAGGCGGCCCGCGGCGGCGTGGCGCGCTGCAGGAGCGCCAACTGCTCGCCGCACGCGTCCGCCCGCCGGCCGGCGGGGCGCGGCGCGGCCGCCGCCGCTGCCGGGTGCTGGTGGTGGTGGTGCAGTTGGTAGCACTGGTGCGGCAGCGACCGCGCACTCGCCTTGTGGCCCGGCGACACCGAGCTGTAGGCGCGCCGCGGATGCCGCTTCCGCCGCCGCCAACCGCACAGCTCCGACAGCGTCTCCTGCCACAGCACAAACATTTTCCCTTCTTACAACTACAGTCATTCATTATTGATAAATCTGAAACGTTTAATTAAAATTTGTGGTGCGGCCGGAAATCGAACCCGGACCTGCACGCTTACTAGGCAGACGTCTTAACCGTTAAGCCTAGTTTACACGACGACACTACGTTTCATGAAACTGCGCTACTGGCTAGTGCGCATGCGCGGCAGGCGTTCGACACAAGGAGGTTAGAATGAACGGAGGTGGCATTATCTATACAGACCACATCCGTCAGTTGAAGCCTGTCCGCCATCTTGGTCAGTGCTGGATTCCTATTTCTCCGTTAAAACTACGTGCTAAGTCGACCCTCTTACTGTTAATGCTCTGGACTGACAGTCACTGCGAAGTATATACTTTCAAACAATCACCCCGTTTACATGGGCTCCCAAAACCGGATTTCGTAAACCGATTTCCCAATTCCGCTTTTGGTTGGTCATGTAAACACTCCAAAATCGATTCTGGAAATCCACTTCTCTAAAGCGGTTTTCCAGTTCCACAATCGATTTTCGTGCCCATGTAAACGCAACCGTTTTTGAAGCGTTCTAGGCTTGTCAGATTGTGTTTTCTTGTTAACAATTTTCGTCCCATATGGAAAGAGTGATATTTTCCAATGTGAAATAAAAGTAGAAATATTACAGAGAGCATGAATCTGTGTATTTAAGTAAAGAAAAATAGCGATTATGCTGACTAAATCAGGGACTGAATCAGCTGTTTTTCAGCCGCCATCTTAAGTGGATTTGGAAATCCGATTCAGGCTGTGCCATGTAAACACGACAGCGAAAAACGGTTTACGAAAATCGGTTTTCGTCTTCCGGAAGATGTGTTCCATGTAAACGTAGTGATAATACTTTCTTGAATAAATAGTAATAAATACTCAGCATATTATATTTGAAAACTTAATTTTTAACGGCTAATTTGCACTCGTTTAACACGTTGTACATTAAGGCAAAGTCGTCGAACGATTTATTTCTGTTTTAAGTGACAAAATAACATTACCTCTACAATACGAACACTTCTTCAAAACTTAGCAATATGGCGGAGGCAGGCTTCACTTTTTCAGCCTAAAGGCGTCTCCCTCTATTCTAACCTCCTTCGTTCGACAACTAGTTGACGAAACTAAACAGTTCCGCCAACTTTGGCGAAACTGATTCCGCATGATTTTAGGTTAGGTTATAACCAATACAGAACAAAATACAACATAAAGAGTGGGGAGATGTAATTCGGTTTCTGAACATATATGCGATGCATAGGTTTTTGATGACGAAAACTTCAGGAATAAGCAGTGGCGTGTTAGTGCTCTTCAAGCAATTATACGTGAATTAAATATTGATGGGTTGACGATTAGTGAATTGCAGACCAGATCATGCTAACTGCGGTCGGCCTACTGTGTCTTGGTACAATTCTCCCTACGAAGTTATGAGTGTTATCGACAAGGGATCTCAAATTGATTCCGTATTTCTAGATTTCCAGAAGGCTTTTGACACCGTACCTCACAAACGGCTTTTAATCAAATTGTGTGGTTATGGAATATCGCCCCAAATTTGTGATTGGATAGAGGATTTCTTGTCAGAGAGGACTCAGTTTGTAGTAATCGATGGTAAGGCATCGACTAAAACAGAGGTGATATCGGGCGTTCCACAGGGTAGTGTCATTGGTCCTCTGCTGTTCCTTATTTAAATAAACGATTTATGGGAAAAACTAAGTAGCTCTCTTAGGTTGTTTGCAGATAACGCCATCATTTACTGTCCAGTAATATCATCTGAAGATCAAAACCAACTACATAACGATCTGAATATCAGTATGGTGTAAAAATTGGCAATTGACTGTAAATAATGAGAAGTGTGAAGTCGTCCACATGAGTACGAAAAGAAATCCGTTAAACTTTGTTTACAAGATAAATCAATCAAAAGGGAAGGCCGTAAACTCCACAAAACACCTAGAAATTACTATTACTTCAGACTTAAATTGGAAATAACACGTAGATAATGTTGTGGGAAAGGCGAACCAGGGACTGCGTTTTATTGGCAGAACCCTTAAAACATGCAACAAAACTACAAAAGAAACTGCATACACTACGCTTGTTCGTCTATTTTTGGAGTATTGCTGCCTAGTGTGGGATCCTTATCAGGTGGGTTTGACGGAGGACATCGAAAGAGTCCAAAGAAGAACACTCGTTTTGTATTGTCACGATACTGGGAAGACAGCGTCACGGAAATGATACAGGATCTGGGATGGGAATCATTGCAACAACGCCGCTTATCGCTGCGGCGTGGGCTTCTTACGAAACTCAAATCGCCAACATTCTCCTCCGAATGCGAAAATATATTGTTGACTCCCACTTACATAGGTATAAATCATCATCACAATAAAATATGAGAAATCAGAGCTCGAACGAAGAGATTCAGGTGTTCTTTCTTCCCGCGCACTATTCGAGAATGGAATGGGAGATAGTATAAAGGTGGTTCGATGAACCCTCTGCCAGGCACTTAAATGTGATTTGCAGAGTATCCCATGTAGATGTAGATGTACTTCAGTCAAGGTCTGTAGAAGAGAGGTCTCTTAAGGAGTCGTTTTATTGGGGCTAGAGCAGACGAGGCCGTGCACTATCGCCACGAGAGAAAACAGTCGCGTTCGAAAATTATTATTATTCTACAGCACAGGAATATTTGCTCAAAGGCGAAAGAAACTCTGGTAAGTACCAGAAGAGCTTGTGGCAGAAACTGAGGTCCGAGCGCCAAGGGTACGCAATGGTTAGATCCAGGATCACTTATGGGGCGTTCGTGTGGTGGTGTGCTGATAAGGAGCTTCGTAAGGTGCATTGATTGGCCTGCTTAGCCGTGACAGGAGGAATTAGCAGCACACCAACTGCAGGGATGGAAACCATGCTGGATATGCCCCCATTATACCTTCGGGTGAAGATGGAGTCAGCGGCTGGTGCACCCAAATCTGGCAAAAACTGGATATCATTGGGATATCCAGAATCACACATTAAAATTGTGAGTGAGGTAAATAAAGGTCGGAGAAATGTTGCCAGACTATAACCCCATACTGCTTCAACAAGCCTTTCAATATAACAGTTCGAAGCAGGGAACAGTGGCTGAAAATAGTTCGACACCATACGGTGGACATTGTCTGGTTCACTGACGGGTTGAAATCAGACCAAGGCGTTGGCGCCGGGGTATACATTGTGCAGCCAAGAGTGGAGGGCGTCATCTCTCTGGGAAAACTGCCTTAAGTATTCCAGGCCGAAATCACTGCCTTCAGGGCGTGAGTGGAGGAAAATTTGCGTAGGTGCTACAAGGACCGAAGCATCTACATTTATTCAACAGCCAGGCATCCCTGAAATCACTGGCAGCTCTTGCAACAAGAACTAAGAATGTCACAGGGGTCTCTTGGAGCTAGGGGAAAGCAATGGGGTAAACCTATTGTGTGTCCCTGGCCACTCGGGGATCAGTGGCAATGAACAAGCCGACAGATTGGCCAGGCTGGGGGCAGAGACTCCATTTATTGGACCGGAACCTGACCTGACAATCACCAAGGCAATCAAACTGGAACTACGTAACTGGCTCAGTAGAAATCACGTAGAATATCGGACGAAAGTGTATAAACAAAAACAGGGTAAGGAGATGATGCCAAAGCCATGTTGTAAAAGAATTTCTGTAAACCTGCGCTTGAACAGGAAGGAGATTAATCTCATAGTTGGACTGATGTCCACGGGATCTTCAAAAAACACATACATACAATGGGCATAAGGAAGGAGGACCCTAAGTGTAGGATCTGTGATGATGGTGAGGAAACTGCATCACACCTAATCTTCAAATGCATTGCGTTGGAGAGCAAGAGGCACAGAACACTCAGGACAAGCAGACGTGATGAAATTGTGTCTAATAAACAACTGGTAAAGGGACTCCTAGTACTGTTTAAGGACACTAGTTGGCTTTACTAGATATAAAAGGTGCGATAGCGTCCAATAAACTCCATTTCAGTGCGGGCAATGGCGGGTTGGATGAAAACATTTTGGCTTCCCTGTTAAAATCAAATCAAATCACTGTCATTTCACGTACTACATGAATCAGAAATATATCTTTAAGCTGAGAAATAAAGTGCTGATGATTCTAAAGCCTAACATTGCTCAATCCTACCAGGGGAGGTCACGGAATTGATTCGAACTGTGTGACGATGTTTTAAATTCTTGAAAGATCTGGCCTGAGTGGACCATAGGAAAAGAGGAAACCCTCACGAAAGATCTCCGATCACAGTATACGAGAAGTGTAGGCACGCTTGGGTGATCTGTCAGATAATGTAACCGTAGCGCAGTGGGCCAGTTTTGCGGCCAGGATTCGACAGAGGCTACAACCTATTTCTTATATTTTGTATTATTCCGTTACATTTAGGAAATTTGAATTTAATTAAGCAATTCAGGGTAGCTGAGTTCCTGCAACAGAAAGAGTTGTCGTCAAGAGAAGATATAATTAAAACACTTTCAGTTGTACTGCATCAATTTTCAATGATAACTCCAGTGATTGGGTATGTTTGGTATGCATCAAAGAGAAGTCATTAAAATCTTGAATGAAATATGCTTTGTGCTGAAGCATCTTGTGGGAAAAAATTTTCTTGTCGAAAAATGCTATCATAAAATGTGAATGCTGTGAACGTTATGTTCCTCAACGATGATCATACACTTTAAGCCAGATCGATGAGACGACTCCTTCGGCAAAATTTAAGGCAAAACGTTGGAGCACTTTCGAGGCATGGCTAATTTGGCAACACACCACATTTCGCGAAGCCTATGGAATGGCACGTTTAACTTTTCAATACAATCCATATTGCCTTATCAGTTTTCGTTTATCCCTCTGCCTACTGAGTTCCACGATGTAGGTACAAAATAGTAATGACTTAAAACATTGATCATCTGCTATGAAAATTGCTGCACTGTGAAAATTTAATGTTTCAGCATATTTTCGTCGGAACACGGCTGCCTCATTTGCCGCAATGACTATCGGATTTGTTTTCATAATTTAATTTCAGTTAAAACACTATGTTTTAGTCCTACGTTTGTCTTACACGTATCCAGTATCTCGAAATTTGTTTCATTTATGTAATGTCGAATCACTGGAAAAGCACAAACCAGGAACATTGCATGAGAATTGAAGCCGACATTCCATGTAAGCTTCTCTTTTCGCATAGATGGGCATAAGAAGCATTCGTTGATATTTCGTGTACACCGTACAGAAGAAGAAAAGAAAAAAAAAATTAAAAAAACTCAAAAGAAACACATACAGCTCATCTGACACAGATAATTTGGAGAAAGCAGAGTACTGTTAAGGAAAAGGTCACTTTGTCCCTTCTCTTATACAGACCTTGATTTCAGTTCTAGTAAAAATGACGTCGGGACAACAGAAAGCGTAGTGTTCTATGTTTTGCGAAGCGCGGGTCAGTAATAACTATTCAGCATCACTTTCGTACAAGGTTTTGGTGTAGATTCACGTACAGCACAGAGCATTAGACGATGGCATGAACATTTCCGAGAAACAGATTGTTTTTGTGTTGGCGAATCGACGAGCAGTCCCTGTGTGTCAGACGCAGACGTTGAATGTATCGGCCCAAGTTTCACAAGGAGCCCGCAGTCATCCGTTCACCATGCCGCTTGACAACTCAATTTGCTCCCGCTGGCGTGTGCTGCTTTGAAGTTCACGCAATCGTAAAACCATATAAAATTCAGCTGCTGCAAGCTCTTCGTGACGGTGACAAACAACATCGTGCGGAGTTCTGTTATTTCGTTCTTGGCAAGATGTAGGATGCTAGTTTTGTTCCGTCCTTAGCTTTGACTGACGAGGCAACATTCGATTTAACTGGAAAGACGAACCGTCATATGTGATTTATGCAGATTCACGGGGAAAAGATGTACGGCCCATTTTTCTTTTCCGAGTACACTGTCACAGGAAGCACATATGTTGACATGCTTGAGAACTTTTCTTTTCCCACGGATACTGATTCCAACAACTTTGTTTGCCAATAGAATGGGTCACCGCCATATTGTCACATGGAAGTATGCAAATGTTCAAATTTTTGTTAACCTATTGGACCAAACTCTTATGGTCATCAGTTCCTAGACTTACAAACTACTTAAAGTAACTTACACTAGGGACAAAAAACACACCCATGCCTAAGGGAGGACTCGGACCTTCGGCGGGAACGGTGGCCCAGTCCGTAGCATGACGCCTCAAACCCTGTGGCCATTCCGCGCGGCATATATGGACGTGTGAGAATTTTTAAATGAAAGAATTACTGAGCGATGGGTCGGTCGCACTGCACTCATGGATTCAGCCTTACATTACTGCCCTTCAAGATCACCGGACCTGACTGTATGTGATTATTTCTTGTGGTGGTTTACCAACTACGCTGACGACCTACGAAATCGTATAGCACCAGCTATGATAGCTGTAAGTCAAGAGATGCTCGCTGCAGTGTGGGAACAATTTGAATACCGCACTTACATAAGCCGTATATCTCAATTTGGGCGAGCATATTGAACACCTACGAATAGACATGGAAAAAAAACCTTTTGTGTTCCGCGTTCATAAAAAAATAATTAATTGTTTATATTTATTAGTTTCAGAAACATAGACATGCCTAATCGGATGATTGGTTTTGATACACCCTGTATTATTCTCATAGTTACAGGCAACCAATGATTAAGTCTGATTCAGAACAGAAAAAAGAAGTAATGATCCAATAATGGCACAAGATCAAATGTTCAAAAAGCACGGGATTAGCCGCGTGATCTAAGGCATCATGCTACGGACTGGGTGGCCGCTCACGCCGGAGGTTAGAGTCATCTACCATCCATACTCTGCAAGCCACCAGATGGTGTGTGGCGGAGGGTACCTTGAGTACCACTATCTGTTCTTCCACCGATTCCAGTCACGTATTGTTCGCGCCTCTGCGTGGGCACTAATCTCTCTGATTTTATCTTCATGATCTCTTCGCGTGATATACGTAGGAGGGAGCAATATACTGCTAGATTCCTCGGTAAAGGTATGTTCTCGAAACGTCGACAAAAGCCCGTACCAAGCGACAGAGCGTCTCTCCTGCAGAGTCTTCCACTGAAGTTTATCGATCATCTCCGTAACCCTTTCTCGATTACCAAATGATCCTATAACGAAGCGCGCTGCTCTCCGTTGGATCTTTTCTACTTCCTCTATCAACCCTACCTGGTACGGATCCCACACCGGTGAGCACTATTCTAGCTGTGGGCGAACAAGTGTACTGTAACCTACTTCCTTTGTTTTCGGATTGCATTTCCTTATGATTCTTCCAATGAATCTAAGTCTGGCATCTGCTTTCCCGTCGACTGATTTTATAAGGTCGTTCTACTTTAAATCACTCCTAATGCCTCCTCCCAGATAATTTATGTAATTAACTGCTTCCAGTCGCCGACCGGCTATAGTGTAGCTAAATGATACAGGATCTTTCTTTCTATGTATTCGCAGCACATTACATTTGTCTGCATTGAGATTTAATTGCCATTCCCTGTTTAATTAGTTCGTAAGTCTAGGGACTGATGACCATAGCAGTTTGGTCCAATAGGTTTAGAAATATTTGGCCATTTGAAAAGAAAGTTAGAAGTAAACACAAAAACGTACAGGGTGTTTTTGTAAGACCATGCAAAGATTTAACAGGACATGGAGAACGCTCTACTGAACAGTCTGAGATACGCAACATGGGGTCGGACAAGTCAGCTTAATCCTCGTGTCCCACATAAGAATTTGTGTCAAGTCCCATATCTGACTGGTGCTGCCAGTTAGCGATGATCGTATAACACTCCGGAGCCAACGAGCCTGTTGTGCGGCGTCTATTGTGCGTGTCATCGCTTGTTAGTTTCAGTTGTGCATGGAGTGATTCGTGTTTTGGCAGTTTTATCTTCTATTTTTTCTTGTGTGAAATAAATAAGCTGAGTAAAGGTATATATTGTGTTCTTTTGTTTGTTTGCTTGAAATATACAGATTTGTGCACACATTAATAGGCAATTAACTTCTGAATTCGTGGTTTCCTTATGAACAGCGTCTGTACAGTATTTCTGTTGTGTCTTTTGTTCATATTTGTGTCAAAATGCTTAGATATATATTTTTATTCGATTATATAATGCTATTTTTTCCTGAAACTTCCTGGCAGATTAAAATTGTGTGCCGGAACCGGGACTCGAACCTGGGACCCTTGCCTTTCGCGGGCAAGCGCTCTACCGACTGAGCTACCCCGACACGACTTACGATGCCGCCTCACAACTTTACTTCCGCCAGTACCTCGCCTCCTACTTTCCAAATTTCACAGAAGCTCTCTTGCAAACACGCAAGACTAGCACTCCCGGAAGAAAGGATATGGTGGAGACATGGCTTAGCCACAGCCTAAGGGATGTTTCCAGAATGAAACTTTCACTCTGCAGCGGAGTGTGCGCTGATATGAAACTTCCTGGCAGATTAAAATTGTGTGCCGGAACCGGGACTCGAACCTGGGACCCTTGCCTTTCGCGGGCAAGCGCTTTACCGACTGAGCTACCCCGACACGACTCACGATGCCGCCTCACAACTTTACTTCCGCCAGTACCTCGCCTCCTACTTTCCAAACTTCACAGAAGCTCTCTTGCAAACACGCAAGACTAGCACTCCCGGAAGAAAGGATATGGTGGAGACATGGCTTAGCCACAGCCTAAGGGATGTTTCCAGAATGAAACTTTCACTCTGCAGCGGAGTGTGCGTTGATAGAGGCGAGGTAGTGGCGGCATCGTGCGTCGTGTCGGGGTAGCTCAGTCGGTAGAGCGCTTGCCCGCGAAAGGCAAGGGTCCCAGGTTCGAGTCCCGGTTCCGGCACACAATTTTAATCTGCCAGGAAGTTTCATATCAGCGCACACTCCGCTGCAGAGTGAAAGTTTCATTCTGGCTATTTTTTCCTAATTTTATATGAAACGGGAAAAACGTCGTATTGTAGGTGGGTGCTTGTTACTGCCACATACTGGAAGTCACGACATAGCATTCAGCTGTTTCGTTGGAAAGAAAGATGGTAAGCTGAATCTGACACTTGCCAGAAAGAGAATAAACTGTGTAACTTATACTAACATCTATCCATTTCCTATCACTAGAAATGTCGAGATTGGAAAAAGAGGAAATTTTGGACTACTTGATTTCGCTGCCCGATGATGAAGTGTTGTCTGAAGATGAAAGTGATGAAGAGTTAGCACTGCTACCGTAGCAGGAGAACTTACAGCGCCTGATGAGTATTTGCAAATGACAGCGAGAACTATGAAGAGAAGGGGACGGCATTCATCACAAAAAAACAAACAAAAAACAGGAGTTTCTGGTGTTCCTCAGGATGCGCGCTTATGTGCAGTTTGAACACATTTCCAACTAGGAGCTCAAGAGACGATGCAGGTAATACAGCGCACGGAAGCAAGA
The DNA here is from genome assembly GCA_026315105.1 of Locusta migratoria. NCBI lineage: Eukaryota > Metazoa > Arthropoda > Insecta > Orthoptera > Acrididae > Locusta > Locusta migratoria. The sequence goes on from CM048745.1 coordinate 331,514,850, forward strand.
GACATGGACATGCTTCATTTTTAGCTACTGCAAAGTACCAGTATGTATTGAGCAATATGTTGAAAATTTTCACAAAAAATTTAAAGTTCTGAATGAATCAGCATGTTTGACATAATAATGGTACTAACATTCTCATTCGTACAGATCCTAATACCTAATTAAAAAAAAAAAAAACATTGGTTCTGCAAGCTTTACTCCTCCTCAAGGCCGGTTGGGTATGTACGTCACACATAAAGTAATTGTAAAACTATAAATAACAACGGAAAAAAGACCTGACTCAGAACCCATTCCAAAAGAAGAAACCATTTTTACAGTAATATGTGAAATATTGGTTAATTCGGTCACGAAAGGTTGTAAACTTGTCTGCCACTATGACTCGCATTATGTTTAATAGCTTATTTACACTCTGTGCTGTTTATTTAAATGTAATTTTTTTTAATTTCCTGCAAGACAACGAGAAAGAAGAATCTGATTACTAGGAAGTCATGAAGTCATGATACAGGTTTTGTTCACTTTACTTCCGTCAGGTGCCTCTGTTGTCTCATTACAGAACGTGCTATGAATCGACGACAGACCCATCCATCCTCAGCGGTATTCAGAGAAGTGGAGTACAATATGACACCCTGGTGTGGAGCGCGCGGTTGCTCCCTGTCGGAGAAATACCTACAGTATTTAACATGTACTTTATATCTGTTACTCTTGGATAGGGTTAGTAAATAATGCCCCTGAATATTTGATACTAGCATTTACACGTAACTTCAGGTACATAATGAAATCTTTAAAAACAAAACTATTAGTGGTTACGATGAAGTATCAACAATTAAAGCACGTTCTTGTGAATTGAGCACAACTGTAACTTATTTGTGTAACCAGTCTATTATAAATGGAACACTTCCTGATTGGTTAAGATATAAGAGTATTAAACCTTTATTCAAGAAAGGGGATGAAGATATACCATAAAGCTACAGAGCGATTTCACTTTTACCGGCATTCTCAGAATTCTAGAAAAGGTAATGTACAAGCAGCTTCTCAATCACCTAACCTCAAATGATATATTATCTAAAACACAGTTTGGAGTTATAAAGGTTTCAATATTGAGAAGGATATTTACAGCTATAGTGAGAATGTAATTAATTTATTCAAAAATAAATTACAAGCAGCAAGTATTTCCTGTGATTTGTTAAAGGCATTTGATTATATGAAACATAACATCCTTTTAAGTAAAGTCGAATTCTATGATGTCACGGGAATTGCTGCAAAATGGTTCAAGTCGTACCTCAATAACAGGAAAAAAAGGGTATCAGTGGAATGGACTACTGAATTAAGCCATCAGTCATCATCAGATTGGAAAGAAATTATATGTAGTGTCCCACAAGGATCCAACTTAGGCCCATTGCTTTTATTGTGTACATTGATGACTTCTCATCAGTTACACTGCCAAAAGCAGAGTTCGTTTCATTTGCAGATTATACAAGTATTGCAACGTCGAGCATAGTTCTATAAAGGTCTGTTAATGATATTTCCACGAACATTAATAAATGGTGTAAAGCCAACTCATTGACATAAACTTTGAAAAGATTCACTACATGCAGTTCAGAACATGTAAGAGATTTCCGAACAGCGTATGCATAAAGTATGAAGAAGAGCAGAAATTGACAGTATAAAATTCCTGGGATTACAGCTTAATAATAAATTCAGTTGGGAGGACTAAACCACAGAACTGCAAAAACGATTTAACAAATTTTTATTTGCAATACAACTGGAATCAGACGTAGGAGACATAAAAATAAAAAAGCTTGATTGAAACACAGGGTATTACTATTACTTACTGGTCACTTTCTTTTATTATACGAGAACGCGTTTCGAGGGTTTAAAACCCCATCATCAGATGGAATAACGTTAAGCTGTGTACATATTAGTTAGGTTGACCCGTTGCACTGTCTACAAGAGAAAATACAAAACACTACATCACAATGTAATTTTGTACAATTGTTCAAATGAAGTTAAATGTAACCAATTAAAATATCATACCTCCAGTTGCCACCGATCCCTTTCATTGCCTTAACCTCACTTATGAGTAACGAATCACAGCCACCATCTTTGTTTATTTGTAACAGAAGCAAATAACTTACATTAAAGACATAATGAACCAAAGATGGACTCTAACAATATGCTTTAATGATTTGAAAAAAATATGGTGAATGAGATGGTAATGAAGAGAACAGATCGGAATATCAGTATCCACCGAATATTGCTTCCAAAAGTGTGCTGACTGTAAAAAAAAGGGAATTTTGGAACGATTCCCCTAATAATAACACATAAAACAGGTAAGGGGAGCATACTTTGAATAAGCTGCAACAGAAAAAAAAACGCGTGGATTCTGATACTATGACGATAGACAGCAGATGGATATACTGATGAGAGGTGGTTTCATCGTCGTCTGCCAACAGATTGCGTAGTGAAGTAGACGGCACAGCCCCATGTCTTTACAGCCATAAGGCTCAACGTGTGGAGCAGACGCGCTCGTGCTTCTTACAGCCAGATAAGCGGGTTTGAGAGGGTTAAATTATGGTCTTACGAGCAGCAAAATTGTACTTTCGGGCAACTGCCACACGACGTGCAGCGTTAGTTGTGTAGCGATGTGGGTTGCAGTGGTCGCGTGAACATTTTCACACTCGTAGACGAGGTTCTGAGCGTACACGCAGCAGGTGTCTGCTAAGATCGTGTATGGTAAGAGCAGCAGAAGTAGATCGTACAGCTACGACAGCACAGATTAAAGGGTTTGTGAACCCACAAGTGTTCACGTAAACCATTGCCAAAGGGTTACTAGCAGTGGGACTAAGAGCATGCAAACCTCCAGCATGTCTTCACCCTATAGCATCCACGTGCACAGCTCGGCTAGAGCTGTCAGAGAATTACTTGGAAGATGGAATGGCATACCGTGGTTTTCAGCGATGAAAGCACATTCTGCCTGCACGCAAGTGATGGTCGTTTGCGCGTTCAATGTGGATCTATGGAACACGGACGCCTACATCTACATGGGATACTCTGCAAATCACATTTAAGTGCCTGGCAGAGGATTCATCGAACCACCTGTATACTATTCATCTACCATTCCATTCTCGAATAGCGCGCGGGAAGAAAGAACATCTGAATCTCTCCGGTCGAGGTCTGATTTATCGTATTTTATTCTGATTATTATTTCTACCTATGTAGGTGGTAGAAAACAATATATTGTCGCATTCGGAGAAGAATGTAGCCGATTGGAGTGTCGTAAATAGACCACGCCGCAGCGATAACCGCCGCTGTTGTAATGATTCCCATCCCAGATCCTGTATCATTTCCGTGATGCTGTCTTCCCTGTATCGTGACAATACAAAACGAGCTGCTCTTCTTTGGACTCTTTTGATGTCTTCCATCAAACCCATCTGATAAGGATCCCATACTCGGAAGCAATATTCCAAATGAGAACGGACAAGCGTGGTGCATGCAGTATCTTTAGTAATGATGTTGTATCTTTTAAGTGTTCTGCCAATAAAACGGAATGTCTGGTTCGCCTTTACTACGACATTATCTACGTGTTCTTTTCAGTTTAAGTCTGAAGTAATAGTAATTCCAAGGTATTTATTGGCCTTCACTTTTGATTGATTTATCTTGTAAACAAAGTTTATCTGCTTTCTTTTCATACGCATGTGGGCGACTTCACACTTCTCATTATTTAAATTGCCAATTTTTACACCATAGTGATATCTTATTCAGATCGTTCTCCAGTTGGTTTTGATCTTTACATGATTTTACTAGACGGTAAATGACGGCGTCATGCGCAAACAATCTAAGAGAGCTACTTAGATTTTCTCCCAAATTGTTTATGTAAAGAAGGAACAGTAGAGGACCAATGACACTACCCTGTGGAACGCCCGATATCACCTCTGTTTTAGTCGATGCCTTACCATCGATTACTACAAACTGAGTCCTCTCTGACAAGAAATCCTCTATCCAATCACAAATTTGGGGCGATATTCCATAACCACACAATTTGATTAAAAGCCGTTTGTGAGGTACGGTGTCAAAAGCCTTCTGGAAATCTAGAAATACGGAATCAATTTGAGATCCCTTGTCGATAGCACTCATAACTTCGTAGGGAGCATTGTAACAAGACACAGTAGGCCGACCGCAGTTATCATGATCTGGGGTGCGATAAGCCACAGCTCTCGTTCCACTCATTGTCTTCAATCAAGCACGCGGGTGATATGATGGGACAACTGACACGTGTAACTCGTCAAGCCACAACTCTTGCAGAACTATGAGTGCAGGTCGAGCAGGTGATGAATAATGTACCCAAGACAGTATCCATCAAGTATGATCGAATGGATGCCAGAATCAGCTGAGCAACTATCTCTGGTAATGCCAACCTTATTACTAGAAGAAGATCGGCTGTCAACGTGCTTGTGCAACATTGAAGTTTTTGATATGCTTGCACATACAGAGAAGCCATTGAAATTTACAATCGTAATAATTTCAAAAGATAGAAGGGAGGTGTTAAATTAGACAAGACTTGGAATTCAATGTTGCACAACCACGTTGACAATCTGTCTACTTCTAGTAATAAGGTTGGCATTACCAGAGATAGTTGCTCAGCCGACGTCACGTGTTATACTGCGGCGCCCCCTACACTACCTATATATGCGACGCTCCCTCGAGGCCCCATTGCAGTTGCCGCTCAGCCTCCGAAGATGTCTTCCGCAGCTGAAGAAAAATTAGGGGAGAGTTTTATCCATCGACCACGGCCTACCAGCGCAGAAATTTTAAGTGAAATCTGCACTATTTGTTTCGTCTTATTTCGTTAAGCAGAACTGTCATCAGTAGCATCGCCATTAATATTGCGCAGTGAAGGTATTGATTGTGAAAGACCATCGTTAATTGTAAAATTAACTGTAGCTGAAGGGAGCCAGTTAAAAGCTTACTTTAAACATATAACCCTGACCGTAAAACCGGCTAAGCCGGCCGCGGTGGCCGAGGGGATTGAGGCGCTCCAGTCACGGTCTGCACGGCCACTACGGTCTGGGGTTCGAATCCCCCCTCGGGCATGGATATTTGTGCCGTCCTTAGTTGTAAGTAGTTTGTAAGTTTAGGGACTGATGACCCCGTAGTTAAGTCCCATAAAAAAAATATAAAAAAATAAAAAAAAAAATAAAAAAAAAAAAATCCGGCAAAAGGTTTCGCGTGAACTACTGACTACTTTCTGCAACAGAATCTTGTTCCCTGGCCCAGAATTTAGAACTGACTCAAACCTTACTTTAGCAGCAGGAAGACAAAGAGACGGTGGCCGCACACGTCGTAGCTCACGAGAATTACACACAATCATTAATATACAAGCCACCGCGAACTAAACAATTTCATGAAGGTGGCTGAGAGGACATTTATGGCGCAACGGAATTAAAAATATGATAATATGCACCTGAATTTGTTCTCAGCACTTGTGAAAAACAACATTAAATAAAAAAGGAGGGTATTCATAAACTAATATTTATAAGAAGGATAAAATTTCACGGACAATGAATTATTTATTCAGTTGAATCATGAGTAAATGAGGGCACCAATTTTGTTAAAACAATAAAAAATGCATCCCCATTTAAAATAACTTGAAGTAATCTGAACTGAACATCGTAGGAGGGGGGATTTACAATCAACAAGCATTCAGCCACTCACACGAGTGAAGCAAAGCGAAACTCACCCAACTCAGTGTGCTGATACGAAGCAAAAGCAGGCGCCGCTATCGTAGGCGAAATGCAGCGAACCAGGATGTACCACACAACACAAGAAAAGTAAACTTCTTAAGTCGCTCTGCTCTGTCTTCCTTTACTTGAGATGGTACGCGATAACAGCGAGCTTAAATTTCATTCGATCATACAGTGAGCATGCAGAATTATTGAGACACATAGCACGTGTCTGCTACATTACATATTTGCACCCCACTGAAGGCGAAATTCTTAATGATCACATTCGTTTCAACAAAAACCAGCGGAATCACATATTACGAAGCAAGAATACACAATAGGAAGGCACTGGTGTGTGAGCAGTGGCGGGAACTCAAGTGACTAGCTATAAATCCTTGAAGTCGGTTTCGGAGCCATGTGGTTCCGAAAACCAGTAAAAATATAAGAATTGAATTTCTGACACATAAAGAAAAATAGCTACGGCATGCCACCCTTAGAAAAGCGTAGGATATCATAAGGAAGCTAAAAAACGACAGTTATACGCCATTGGGAAGGTTTTACACGGATGGACGAAGTCCAGTCTTCAAAATTCAGAAAAGTGGAATAAATTCAGAGTCGGAGTAAATCAACTAAGAAATACGGCATGCAGCCCCTAGAAATACGTAGTGTTTCATAAGCAAGCTAGAAGAGATTTTACTGGCGGAGTCTGAATGAAAAGTACAAATTTGTAAACATAACAACAATTTAAAAATAGATGGAGAGAGGATTGCGAGGTACTAATGGAAATCAGAAAGATACATGCGGGCATAGAAACAGACACAGGGGTAGTTGAAGAATTTGTTCTAAGAACACACCACATATAGTACATATCACTCACGGAAGGAGGAAAAACGGAGAAGAATATTTCACATGCACTACACAGAATAAAAATATTCCCGCACATTATTCCCGTTCCACAAAGCTAGAAAGACATTAAACAGAGGTCATACACCGCCAGCTAGTCTCACACAGGTTACCGATTCCTAGTCGTTATCAAACCGAATGAGTTGCATATTCACTGCATTTATCTATGCAAAATCACCGAATTGAAATTGAATACATTTTCGTACCTGATCGGAGAGACTTATTCCGAAAAATGAACCTGAGATCTGATGTCTAACAAACCAGACAATAGATCACTACCATCTCAAGAGAAGAAAGAAAATCCAGAACGTCTTAACAGGTCGAAGCGCAGCCACAGAATGACCAGATCGACCACCCAGTCCCCTCCACCACCGAAAATCCATCCCTGGAAAAACCGAGGTGGTGGGGGAGCTGAAAATCGCGCTTCCTGTGGAGGATCGCTAACTGGCCACTGCCAACCCAACTTGTAACCAAAGGGTGGAGGAACCTCTTTGGTAGCATCAAATGCACAGGTTGGTAACGACTACCTATCTATAAAAAACCAGAGAAAACTAGTAGCAAGCAGCCAGCAGCCGGCGACGAAAATTCTCATACATACACTCAGACTCCCTTGCTAGAAGATTCTCATAAATGTACATACAGAATAAAGCAAGTAAACATTGTCACAGGGACAGTGGCGTCACAGAGAAACCGTTCATATTGCCACATTCATACACACAATGCTAAATTATTAATATAATTAAATCCCAGCAATATTACAGAAATTAAAATTTAAAAACATAGACACAATAATAATTGTTAGCATAATAAAATCCCATCAATATTAAACTAACATTTAAAACATGAAATGACATGCTATTCCTCATGCCTCCGAACTAAAGGGGTTTTTATTTAGCAATAAAGCCCGTCTGGTGAGCTTAGACAATTTACCAAGTTAAAAACCTAGGGAAGACGGCAGACAGCCGTTTTACCGCAAATATACTTTACATATGACCAGAATTTCTTAGGATACTCTACAAAATTACCTGACAGGGTTTCGTTTTGGAATTTATTCAACAAAATGTTGAAATGTTAGTAGAACTTCTGGGACTTAACTAAGGGGTCATCAGTCCCTAAGCTTACAAACTACCTATGAACTACCTAAGACTAAGGACGGCACAAATATCCATGCCCAAGGGGGGATTCGAACCCCCGACCGTAGTGGCCGTGCAGACCGTGACTGGAGCGCCTCAGTCCCCTCGGCCACCGCGGCCGGCTGGAATTTATTATAAGCTTCTCGCACGGACGTTCGAGCTAAATTTCGATTTTCTGTAAAAGATTGCCAGTCTTGAGGATTTTGTGTCCGTTAAACTTTGGCATGCCTTTTCCTTTGGTTTTGCAAGAGTGATCTAATATGTTTTGTGTAGCACGGCGGGTCAGACCCCTCTTTGGTTAATTTGTTTGGTATAAATCTGTCAATGGTTCTCGATATTATTTCTTTGAACGTAAGCCACATCTTGTTAGTTTCGCAAGACTTGACATTCTCACTCACGAAAGCATAATCGAAGTTTTATCTGCTTTATAATTGGCTCTTTCAGCACAGTAATGCCCGAGATTACTTATGAACAAATAGTGTCTGCTGAGGTTGCTCTAATAAATGAAATGCTGAGTATGATTCATGAAGTCAAAGCGTCAGATGAATATCTATATGTACATCAATTCTCCGCAAGCCACCTCAAGGTGTGTGGCGGAGTGTGGTTTGCGTACCATTGTTGCTTCCTCCTTCTACTCCAGTCGCGTGTGGTTTATGAAAAAATAATACAAAACTGATTGTGTGTCTCCGTATGGGCTCTAAGCTCTTTAAGTGACTTTGTGATAAACATATCCTCTGGGAAGTTGGACAGAAACCTGTACCGCGATACGGAATGTCTCTCTTGCAGAGAATGCCACTGGTTTCCTTATCATCTCTGTGATGATTTCGCCCCTATTAAATGAGGCTATAACAAAGAGTGCTGTTCTCCGTTTCGTCTCCTCTTTCTTCCATCAACGCCATCTAGCACTCTGATGAGCGATACTCAAGAGTCGGACAAACGAATGTTTTGCAACCTACTTTCTGCAACCAACTTCCTTCACTGACGGACTGCAACTTCGAGGAGATTCATCCAATAAATCACAGTCTGGCTACACGCGATTAAAAACGAAATTTCAGTTGAAAGAGGCAAATTTTCTACATGCGAAGGGATTCTGTACAGTTTATATGGCTAAATAAACGATTTGTATCCAGTGGTAGTGCTTCACATGTCTGGGGGTTCACTTCTTTGAAATGACAACGTGTAAGTTACAATAAGAAAGTCATCAAATACGCAACGCAAGATGGCGTATGCCACAGAGAGTTCTGGGCGAGGAATGTTACGTGACATCTGCGAACAGCTGGTTTTCGTTAATTCAATGAAAGGTGTCAAAACTCCGTTATTTTTCAAATATATCTCAAACGATACGAGAAATGAAAAAAAAAAAAACATATGGGAACAAAGCTGTAGAGAATTTTATCATCTACAAATTCGTTTATTCAATTTTCACGTCAGATGAACGGTTTATTTGCAATTAAAATTACATTGCAAACGGCTTTTTTTTGTATTACTAACGTATTTTTTGTCCGAAATATTTCAAAAAGCAAGGTTCTGGTCTCTGTTAGCCAACAATTATATCTGTAAAATTTGGTGCCGATCGGTTGAACGGTTCGACCTAAAAAGTGGGAACACGTTACAGCCAGACAGACATCATCAAATCGCCGTTATTTTGCAAATATCTCTGCAACGATGCAAGATATGAAAAAAAAACCATAACAAAGCGAAGTTGTAGAGAATTTTCCCCTCTACCAATTAGGTTAACGGAATGACAAGCGGCTGTTAAAGATAGAATGGAGAAGAGATTAGAGTGGTTAATTCACCCATCAGAACGTACACAAGCAATATACTCAGAAGCGAGGCGTCTGACAGACAGGCTTATTAGAAGAAAGAAAAGAGATCATGGGAAGAAGCTATTGGTGGCAGTTGAGGAATCGAAGAAATCACCTCGCTCCTTTTTTAGAATGGCAGGTTTTGCTCGAGGCAATTATAAACAGCAGGCCTTAATTCTAAAATTCTAACAGATAAAGAAGGAAATGTGATACCTCCTATGGATCAAGCAAATCATTTTGGAAAACATTTTGAAAAATTACTAAATGTAGAAGCTGTAAAGGGAATCACAGAACAAGAGTGGGTGTTAACTGCAGAAGAGGAGGAAGTTCCTGAACTTTCAATTGATGAGATAAGAACAACTGTAGAGTCACTAAAAACAATAAGGCTCCAGGAGGCAGTGTCATTACGGCAGAACTGGTTAGAAATGGAGGAGAAGTTTTACTGGAGACTCTAAGACAGCTTATTGTCAAAATCTGGGCAAATGAGTATATACCGACTGAATGGAAGAGAGCAATAGTATGCCCAATTTTAAAAAAAGGAGAGGTCACTCAAGTAGGCAATTATCGAGGAATCTCGTTGCTTGAGATAGGTTATAAAGTCTTAACCTCCCTGTTACTTGGCCGTCTGAAACCTATTCTACAAAAGATCATAGGACCGTACCAGTGTGGGTTCATGACAGGACGCTCAACCATTGACCACATCTTTACACTACGACAACTAATGGAGAAATACTATGAATTTGATAGAGAACTACACCTCATATTTATTGACTTCCGACAGGCGTATGACAGCATAAATCGGACTGCACTATGGAAGATAATGGAGGAGGTAGGTATCACACGAAAATACATCAAACTGGTTGAAGCATGCTATATAGAATCAAGCTGCCAAGTAAGGTTCGCAAATAAAATGTCAGAGCCTTTCACTGTTCGAAACGGATTGAAACAAGGAGACCCCTTGTCTCCAGTGCTATTCAACATTGCTCTGGAAAAGGTACGACGCGAAACTGGCAATGGCAGGGAGATGGAGATCATGGGGTTTGACACAGTCTTGGCTTTTGCACATGACGTGGTGATTATGGGAGAATCACTTGATCAGATAACATCTGACACCGCTAGATTTATGAAAGAGGCAATCAAAGTGGGATTAGTGGTCAACGACGAGAAAACTAAATATATGATCATCTCACGACGACAAGATTTCCCTGACACCATCAATATTGACGGACATAATTTTGAACGAGTGGAGAAATTTAAGTACCTGGGGTCGATACTATCTAGTAAAAGCGAGATAGAGAAAGATATTCAACAGAGGATTGTTAATGCCAATCGTGCATATTTTGGACTCAATAATTTATTCAAGTCACGCTTGGTCTCACAAAACAGCAAGATCAAACTATACATCGCAGTTGTAAGACCTGTTCTGTTATATGGTTGCGAGACATGGGCAACCTCACAAACACTGGAAGAGCGCATTTGTGCATTCGAGAGGAAAGTGCTCAGAAAGATCTATGGGCCTACATTTAATATAGAAAATGGAAGATGGGAAAGGAGACAAAAAATGTTCAAATGTTCAAATGTTTGTTAAGCTTATGGGACTTAACTACGGGGTCATCAGTCCCTAAACTTACAAACTACTTACGAACTACCTTATACTAAGGACGGCACAAATATCCATGCCCGAGGGGGGATTCGAACCCCCGACCGTAGTGACCGTGCAGACCGTGACTGGACCGCCTCAGTCCCCGCGGCCACCGCGGCCGGCGGAGACAAAAAGAGGACCTGTACCAACGTTTTGGAAAAGTGGACGTTGGTAGGTACATCAGAGGGCGACGACTTCAGTGGTTGGGACATGTCATAAGAGCTGGAGAATCTATTCCTAACCGAGCGTTTAACTCTCAGCTGAACGGAAGACGTCCAAGAGGTCGTCCAAGGACTAGATGGAAAGATAGGGTGATGAGAACGTTGCAGCAGGTAGAACCAACAGCATCCCTTGAAGATGTGGTGGACAGAAGAAAGTGGCTCAACATCTGCAATAGATACCTGCGACTGTGATTGGGACAGCTTTCCTTCCTGTGACTGATTTTGGACAGTGAACTTTATATAGTAATTAATCTTTGTAATATTTCTTTTGCTTTCTGTCATGGGTCTTAATGGTCTGTTATGTACAATAAATGATGATGATGATGACCAATTAGGTTATTCAATTTTCGTGTCAGATGCATGGTTAAGTCGTTATTTTCATTTAAATTTCGAGCTGTCAAAAGACGATCGCAAAGGCCCACTTTTAGTGTTACTACCATAATCTAAAGTGGGCCAACATTGTTGTTCCCGTATCTATTACAAAGAAGATTGGGTTAAAAAAAATGCTTGCAGTCGGACCCACTACCATCGACGGCACAGTGCGATGCCGCCAACCACTAGGCTATTCTTGCTGGATGGAGAGTAGTGACTCCATTATTATTCATGATCAGATTTCCTGAAGGCTTTCACAGTTGATGCTGCTTTAATTTATACTTATAACACATTTTACCAAATATGATGTGTGTTTTGATGAGTCTTCAATGCGCTGCGCCAAAAACAAATATGACAGGCCGATGTTGCCTTCATGTTGCTTTGGATGCGCAGGGCAAAATCGCAGTACTCCATTGTCTTTGCTTCGGGACCATTCGTGCGTAACCGGCAGAGCTGGAGTAGCCCAGAACTGGCGTCTCTACCAGATCTAACGGCAATGTTAAAAGCGGCGTTTCCCTTCACCTTTACCTAGCGCGGGAGCGCCCATATGCTGCTAAAGGGACCCTCACACGTTCAATAATATTGTCAATGCGTCAATATATTGACCGTGTGCGTGTGAGTATTGACGTATTGTCAATACCGTAAATATTGACAGAACAGTATTGATGGACCCAAAAATATTTTCCGGTTTGACAATATTCGTTGTTCAGATGTTTACAGTGTTTCGCATAACTACTGTTTTTTAGTGTTTACATTTGCCGTTTCTATCTCGATACGCTTTTAATTATTCTGAATCGGGACCGAAATATGAGTAAATCAGTAATGGCGCAGTTAATCGAATGTTATAGGAGCAATCTATATCTCTAAACCCAGATTACTGTTGAAAGAAGCTCAAAATGTTCAAATGTTTGTATAGCTTATGGGACTTAACTACGGGGACATCAGTCCCTAAGCTTACAAACTACTTCCAAACTAGTTAATACTAAGGACGGCACAAATATCCTTGCCCGAGGGGGGATTCGAACCCCCAACCGTAGTGGCCGTGCAGACCGTGACTGGAGCGCCTCAGTCCAGTCGGCCAGCGCGACCGGCTGGAAAGAAGCGTAATGGTTTTTAGCAATTACTTGAAATTTATCTCCTTCAGCATCTGGAAGGAAAATGGAGGACGTTAAAAGGAAAAAAAAAATTATGTGATTGCTTTGCATGTTTAGATGAGAATTTTACTAATCTGGGATTGCGGGTCTCTTAATTACGTCTTGTTTACCGACTATCTCGTAACGTAAGTAGTTTGTCGTATGATTGTAGGCTCATTCGAAAATATTTTAAGAGATCTTTCATTTCAATTTTTTTTTATTTGCGTCTGCCGGTTCACTTGCGAAATACCATTCCTTTTATGTAAGGAACTCATAGTTCGATGGGGCGATCTATAATTGTTTAATAATGATTTTGCAGCCAAGATCGCATTTTTCATTTATTATGTTAGCGGTTTCGGCGTGCTCGACGCTATCTTCAGACCTGTCGTAATTTACATAACTTTACGACATAAAGAGTACATCCAGGTTGAGGCATCACCAAACATAAAATTACTAGACACAAATAAAATATATACATCCATCTTCTAATGGTTCTGAAGCGAGGTACTTCAAAGTCTAAGTTCAATATTAATTGAAGTCTAGTATAACACTCTTATATGTATTATGTAAATTACGACATGTCTGAAGATGGCGTCGAGCACGCCGAAACCGGTAACATAAATGAAAAATGTGATCTTGGCTGCGAAATCATTATTAAACCATTCCTTTTGTTTTACCACTCACGAACCCAATTACCTTTTTCGCAGCTCTCTGTTGTCTCTCCTTTACTTTTTTTTCTTTTTACTAGCCAACCATATGATTAAAGCACACACTTTCTTACTGTCCGACATATGTTATTGCCTTCACGAAATCGTATCGACAGTTGAAAACAATGACAATATTATTGATGTTGTGAGGACTACTGAAATGTATTGTAGGTTTGACAATATATTATTGACAATGTTATTGTCAATACGTATTGAAAGTGTGAGTGCCCCTTAAGATGAGAATTTGAACCTCGGTCGCGCATGCGCATTGCAACGCCGCGCCACTACTGCCTTTATTAAGCGGCCGCACTACGACACGTATCGTGCTGTCTCCGCGACGTAAAACATTTCTCATGCGATAAAATACTTTGAATGAGCATGTAAAATGATATAGAATGATAGTTTGAAAACACTTTTTATTTTTTTTTATTTACCTTTTTTTCACGGCGAGCTTTTTTCCTGATTTTCACTGAACCAGTGAACACACAGGACTTGCCGCCACTGTTGTATCAATTCTTTCCTCAAACTGATCTGTATTTCCAGAATTTTCCATCGTGTATCGCGCTCTCACTTACATTTTCTTCCTAGCTGCCACCACAGTACTGAAAGGACTCTTTATAAACCATAATTACAATAATACTGAAAATAAATGATGGGGTCGTTTTGGACCACTTTAAGTTACGGTAGTAACACTAAAAGTGGGGCTTTGCGATCGTCTTTTGACAGCTCGAAATTTAAATGAAAATAACGGCTTAACCCTTTCTTTACGGTGAACTTCTGCAGAAGTCGGGAGCGAATGTGCTCCACAGGCGGTGGACTGCTGCAGCAGTCGAGTGCTGCCTGTGCCGCCCAGCCGGTGGACTGCTGTAGCAGTTCCGCCTCGCGTCGTAAATTGTAATGTAATGCTACTGAAATGTAACCTAAAGCAACTGTAAATAAATATTGTTTTAGCAAGCGAAATATGCGTTTATAATAATAACGTCCACATCCCACCAGAGCTGAATCCAAAACTTCGATCTTTTAGAATTTACGAAAAAATTACGCGAATCATCTGAAAGAAGGAAGAAAACTGTTTCTATTCGAAATGAATTTTCCCTAATAAATATAAAGTCCAATGATTGCGATAACACTGAGAGTGTGAAAGCAGGACAGAGTAGCGCCGTGGGGAGTGCGGAAAATGCGCCGTACAGCGGGCACGGCCGGGCGGGACTGGCGCTCGTCCACAGCGCACGGCGCAACCATCACGGCGCCGGAGTGAAAGGGTTAACCATTCATCTGACACGAAAATTGAATAACCGAATTTGTAGAGGAGAAAATTCTCTACATCTTTGCTCTGTTATGTTTCTTTCATATCTCGTATCGTTTCAGAGATATTTGCAAAAATAACGGCGATTTTAGGATGTATGTCTGTCTGTCTGTCCGTCTGTCTGTCCGTAACGTGTTCCCCATTTTTAAGACGAACCGTTCAACCTATCAACACCAAATTTTACAGACACAATTGTAGGCCGCCAGAGACCTGAACCTCCCCTTTTCAAATTTTCGGGCAAAAAATACGGTAGTAATAAAAAAAAAGCCGTTTTTAATATAATTGTAATTGGAAACGAACCGTTCATCTGACACGAAAATTGAATAACCTAATTGGTAGAGGGGAAATTTCTCTACTACTTCGCTCTATTATGTTTTTTTTTTCATTTCTTGCATCGTTGCAGAGATATTTGCAAAATTAACGGCGATTTGACGATATCTGTCTGGCTGTAACGTTTTCCCACTTTTTAGGTCGAACCGTTCAACCGATCGGCACCAAATTTTCGTGACATAATAGTTGGCTACCAGAGACCGGAATCTCGCTTTTTGAAATATTTCGGACAAGAAATACGTTAGTAATACAAAAAAAAAGCCGTTTGCAATGTAATTTTAATTGCATATAAACCGTTCATCTGACGCGAAAATTGAATAAACGAATTTATAGAGGAGAAAATTCTCTACAAGTTTGTTCCTATATGTTTTTTTCATATCTCGTATCGTTTGAGAGATATTTGCAAAAATAACGGAGTTTTGACACCTTTCATTGAATTAACGAAAACCAGGCGTTCGCAGATGTCACGTGACATTCCTTGCCCAGAACTCTCTCTGGCATTAGTCATCTTGCGTTGCGTATTTGATTATTTTCTTATTTTAACTCAGACGTTGTCATTTCAAAGGAATGAAGAATTAGCAAAAACACGTCGTTATTCGTACGATAAATGATAATCCAGTGTCTAAAAATGCCATATTAGGATCAGTTAACAACGGCCATCAATAGTATGAGATTAAAGAACGCAACTTCTACGCATTAGCGGTAGCGTAGTGGGCAATCTACATCTACATACAAACTCCGCAATTCACCGTAAGGTGCGTGGCGGCCGGCCGCGGTGGCCGCGGGGACTGAGGCGCTCCAGTCACGTTCTGCACGGCCACTACGGTCGGGGGTTCGAATCTCCCCTCGGGCATGGATATTTGTGCCGTCCTTAGGATAAGCTAGTTCGTAAATAGTTTGTAAGTTTAGGGACTGGTGACCCCGTAGTTAAGTCCCATAAGCTTAACAAACATTTGAACGTTTTTGGTGCGTGGCGGAGGGTACACTGTACCACTACTAGGCATTTCTTTTCCTATTCCACTCCCAAACTGAACGAGGAAAAAAAAAACAATGCCTATATGCCTCCGGACGAGCCCTAATTTCTCTTATCTTGTCTTTGTGATCTTTACGCGAAATGTAAGTAGGCGGCAGCAAGATCGTACTACACTCAGCTTCAAATACCGGCCATCTAAATTTACTTAACAGAAATTCACGAAAAGAACGTCGTCTTTCTTCCAGCAATCCCCAATTGAGTTGCCGGAGCATTTCCGTGACACTCGCGCATTGGTCGAACCTACCGGTAACAAATCTAGCTGCTCGTCTCTGAACCGCCTCTATGTCTTCCTTTAAAACTGATCATGCTGCGGGTCCCAAACACTTGAGCAATACTCAAGACGTGGTCGTACAAGCGTGTTATACGCGGTCTCCTTTACAGGTGAAGTACATCTTCCCAAAATTCTCCCAGTAAACCGAAGTCGGCTGTCCGCCTTACTCACAACTGTCCTTACATGTTCGTTCCATTTCATATCGCTCTGCAATGTTACGCCTAGATATTTGAACGACGCGACAGCATCAAGAAGCTCACTACTAATGCTGTATTCGAACATTATGGGATTGTTTTTTCTACTCATGCGCATCACCTTACATTTTTCTACATTGAGAGCTATCTGCCATTCTTCGCACCAAGTAGAAATTTTGTCTAAGTCATCCTGTATGCTATTACAGTCAGTTAAAGACGACACCCTCCCATACACCACAGCGTCATCAGCAATGCGTTGGACTGTGACGCTGACGGTCAGTGGTTCAAAACCCGCCACTACCTATAAACTGTTTTTCCTAAAAAGGTTCCAGACACATTAATTAATTTTTTATTGTTTACATCATTATTTCGGTCCAAAATGTTTTCAAAAACTTGTAAGACTACAAATCTAAAGTGTGCCGTAAAACACGTCAGTGCGATTTTTTTAATGCTTTTACTGCTGCTGGTACCTTTTGGAGTGACCTAATTTTCTTTGTTTGTCGTGTGTAGACGGGCTAGTAGGGACGATGGAAGCTGATAATGCCGCGGTGCGCTGTCTGTCGTCGAGTGGGAGAACAAAAGCTGTGTCAACATGTCGTCACGCCTGCGTCACGTGCTGCCCTCGCCAGAGCTGTCCGATATGTCGAGTACTGGCGGGTAGAGCGTGCGAGCGCCAAAAAACAAACTCTTATTTCTCTCTGCTTCAAAGGGAACTGTTGGACGAATATCTCTGTGACAAAATAGCGTGAATCTGAAAGACACCCACTTTGATTACAATTGTGATCCGAAAGGCTTTCAAAATTGAACAGTTGGAAGGCAAGTACACATCAGATGGAATAAAAAGTGGCGTGACCCAGTGTTCACAAGCGTACGATAATTATCGTACATGTACGATAATTTCGTGCCTACGTACGATGTATGAAAGAATGTTACTATCGTACGCAGATGTACGATAATTTCGAACGTATTAAAATGTAACAATACTAGGGTTACCATACATCCTCTTTTTCCCGGACATGTCCTCTTTTTGAGGCAAGAAAATGTGTCCGGCTGGAATTTATAAAATTCTACAAAATGTCCTCTTTTTTGGGTTCCGAGGAAGAAAATTTATTTTTCTGTTATTGGCGACGACGGGTTCGTTCGCACTGCAGTTACAAACTGTTCGCAACCATTACGCGCATACACAGAGGGAAATTGCAGTTCACAATTTCGCTCTCCGCATGCGTCTGACAGTTGCAAACGATTCAGACCAGTCATGTGGATGCAGCTCTTAGGAATCCCTATCTGGGGGGATGTGGAAAACTGTATCATGTATCTCGATGATCAAACAAATGTAAACATTATTGACACATTGTGCTTTGATCAGTTTTGTAATTTTATAAAATTTTTGAAAGATTATCGAAGAAAACAGAAAATACCAGCAGCTGAAGTGTTGTGTGCATATTTCAATCAGTCAT
This sequence comes from Locusta migratoria, assembly GCA_026315105.1. NCBI lineage: Eukaryota > Metazoa > Arthropoda > Insecta > Orthoptera > Acrididae > Locusta > Locusta migratoria. Next base: position 331,533,074 of record CM048745.1, read on the forward strand.
TTTGTGTTAATATTTATTCGGAACTGCTGAAAGTTGTAGATTTTTTTTCTATGCCTATTCGTAATGCCAACGTATGTTTTCCCTTGTGAACACTCATTAGACAAAAGACAGGAATAGATTTAAAATAGAAAATATAAAATCTATTGTATACATATAGTATAATTTGAAACATTTGAAATGCTTCAGCGCTTATCAGTACTTGTTGAAAAACAAAAAGCTCTTGAGACAGATTTCGTCGTCTTACAAATATAGTTCGTTCAAAAGTGAAAAATACAAGAATGAGACAATTGAGCGTAGTGAAGATGAATGAACTGTCAAGGTTCATAATATTTTCTTTTACAACGACCACACAAAGTTAGTGTTTTAGTTCGTTGTAGTTTTACGTGGTTCATTAATAAAGTTGTAAATTACATTAACAATAAAGTGTTCTCTTTTTTATATGAACTGTCCTCTTTTTCGATGATGTTCATATGGTAACCCTAAACAATACAATGTCTCTTCAAAGATTTTTTCTCGCAGTCCTACTGGTAAATTACTTTCGTAATTAAACTTGTCGCTTTAATCATCTCAGTAGCTATGAACGGCTACTTTCCTAATACAGCTCGTCGATTTAATAATCTCAGTGACCGTGAGCGTCTACCGATGGGTGAGCGACAATGTAGTGCCGTTGTCGGGATAAATAATTTGATTGTTGAAGTTCGCTCTTTATATGTTCGCCTTACAGTGCTTAGTGGTGCTGGTTTCACGCATTCCCTTAAACAAAGCGGCATTCTGACACAAGAAATTTATAACTGGACGAGTGATTGCTTTTGGCTTGAGCAGGAAGTATCTCTCTCAAATACGTTAGTTCTTCGGCTGCGTATATAGATTTATCGTTACACTCTATGATTTTTTTCTTTGTAGAAAGAAATATGAAACCTTAAATGAAGATAGTGACAGTGAGGGAAATGAGTCACCCCCAAGAAAAATCGCCAAAATCAGCAAAAAATATCAACAGAAAATTTAGAGATACCTGGTTGAAAGACGAAAATTACAAACAATGGCTTATAAAAGTGCCTGAAGATCAGTACAGAGCTAAGTGTTATTTATGCAATGTAATAATAAAAGAACTGATTGTGATTAGAAACCATATGACATCGAAAACACATGTTCCTAAGCTCGTGCCAGCACAGTCCAAATGCATCAGTAAATGCATAAGTACTTACTAGCAAGGAATACAACGACCCTAGTTCCGTTACGGAACTATTGTGTCCCAATTGTTAGATCGGTGGCATTGGCAGCAATCGGAGGAAGGAGAAAGTAAACGCAGTCTTTCCGATGTATCCGATATCTAACGGAATTTAACCAGGAGCAGTCGCACAACTTTTCCTGGGACGGTTTTATACGTCATGCTTAAAACAATTTTTAAAAACCGGTCTTCATTCGGAAAAAGTAATATAATTTGCAAGAGAGACTACAGTACGGTATAAGGAGTACAAAATCAGATTTGCTAGGAAATAATATGTATTATGGTCATTTTGCAGGTAAGTACGATAATTTTGGTTAAATCCGGTGCATTTACGATAATTTTACGGCCCGAGTACGATAATTGCCTCGTTTCAGGTTGTGAACACTGGCGTGAGCTGTACCGGCGGGGCGCTAAATTTTAGGGGAGTTTGGGGGGGCACCAAAATCCTTGCTAAATTTATATTATTGTAAAAAGTGAAGTTAAAATTAACTTTTTCATAAATTGCGTAGCAACATTGGTTACTTCCTCACGCCATAGCACTCACTCTTTATAAGAACCCCGGTTTCTTCTTGAATATCCTATAAAGGAAATCCCTTCACCTTATTTGTCTATAAAAAATCTCCGTTGACAAAGCTAAAGGCTATTGTTGAGAGTTGGGAGTTTTGAGCAACAATAACACGCTCTGACAATTACAACCGCCACGGTGCCGACAATATCACTCCTTGCGACAAAGCTATGTTGACCGCTCTAACAATACACACAAACAATATTGAGCTATCGGCAACCAAAAAGAAATTAGTCCTGTTTGTACTGTCAAATGTTTTGTGAAAGAAAATTACAAATCAGAAGTCGTGTACATGTAGTGCAGGCTTCATGGTGTGCGTGTTTTTCTTTTGTCTCCTGAATTTAGACTCTTAGTAGAAGAATCTTTGCGTTAATGTGTTCTTTATCAACATGTCGGAAAAAAAGTGTGGTGTCGCACAAGTACAAAGTGCTCGCCACCTACTTTCGCCGCGCGCCGCCATGCACGCACGGCGCGGCGTTCTTACGACGACAGCCACGAGCGCCCTCTGCTGCAACTCCGCTCGTGCCCACCACTGAACGACATCGTTCACTTGGGACTGAGATAGGAACCAGTTAACACTTCGGAATCAGATAGGCACCAGTGAAGACTTGGCTATCGGATAGGCACTAGGCAGGCCTCAACTGTGTATCAGCATTCTGCCGTACTGAACTATTTTAAAGTTAAGTATTGTATAAATTCTGTGCAATATATATCTCGTTCTAATTTACTCTAGTGTTTCTAGTTTCTGCTGTCCCACTGGCTGCTCACCTCCGTACCTGCACAAGCGTGCTACCTTTATTCCTGTGTCGATCTTCGTAGTCGGCCACCGACACCTACGACGGATACGAGACACAAAAGCGGCGACGAGGCTGGGACACAAAAGTGGCGACGAGGATGGGATACAAAAAAAAGAACCTTCCGGAAATTTTATACAGAAAAAGAAAAGCACAATTAGCGGCTGAAAATGAGAAACAGGCTGCAGCATTAAAGAAATTCTTTCGTACTCCTGAAACAGACAATAATGGAAATGAAAACGTAGAACCAGAGAATGAGGTAACCACAAGAAATCAACAAATATTCCAGAAGATAACAAGACAGTACAGGTAAGTAGGCCTACATTACGTAACGTATTTTCGTTTTATTACGTTTAAGAGACAAGAGGTGTTTACACACGTAGCGTCTTAACGGGCTGGGGTGGGTAGGGTGGCGGCCTCTCAGATAGGCGGCGAAATTCAGGCTCAAAGAAAGTTATTTCCCCTATGATATAAGTAGCAATAATTACATTCTATACCAACACTGATGCTTGACAAATGTTCCAAAGCGATAAGACTTTTACGCGTTAGATGTGTGTTAACCAACTTTAATTAAAGACTTTGCAGTGAAAAAGGCACGAAAAGTTAACTCTACTTAGCTTTCTAAACAACTCAAAGGACAATTTGCTTTAAAACTGTATAAAGATATAAAATTATATTACTGGTTGTATTATTTATATTACGAAATCTTTCAAAATGTTTGTATAGTCTATGGGACTACGGGGTCATCAGTCCCTAAACTTACACAAATATCCATGCCCGAGGGGGGAGTCGAACCCCCGACCGTAGTGGCCGTGCAGACCGTGACTGGAGCGCCTTAGTCTCCCCGGCCACCGCGGCCGGCACGAAATCTTTGTACAATGCTGTTACAAAATATATTTGTATATTCTTTTGTTCATATATGTGTTCTCTTTCGCAGTTAACAAGGTTGTTTTCGTATATATGTGTAAATAAATTCTGTATCGCATCATCAATCTCAATTTTATATAAATCGTTGTTTCTTGAATCGTTCTGTAGCTTTCTAATCAGTGACGTAGAATATTCAGCATGCTCATGTGTAAATAATTGTTTCGTAGATCGTTAACCAAAACTTACTTTGTGTATTTAACTGACAAATGTTAAGATCTTACTCAGTTGGATAATTGATTCTTATTGTTATAGAGTTCAAGGAGTTACCCTTTAAAAGCAGCTATCTGTAAGGTAGCATAGCAAATTTAAAGTCAGTAATACCAATGGGCTGTAGGGGGTGCCATGTAGATTATTTGCCCGATTGATATTTTCCCCTTCCGCCGGCCCTGGGCGTGAGTTAAACCCATTGTAAATAAGACGTGCAGTGACCGATGAAAATGTCACTCAAACATGCAAAAGAACCCACATTGCTGCGACTGTAGCTCACAAACGTAATAAAGGAAAAAAAAAAAGTATTCGGAATTGGGAATATGAATCAGGAATCAGCTCTACTGTTTGATTGTGACATATGAAAACAGAAGTATCAAATAATAATGTCCAGAGACATATTTTGTCTCGATACACGACAAAGTTATTAAATTCAAGGAGAGGCATTTAATTAAATTCCCGTCCGCAGCTCAAACAAGTTCAGTGCTTCTCCTCAATTCAATGTCTCTCACATGAAAATATGACAGGGACTCAAACACGAAATCCTACTTTTTGCGCAATCTCAGTTATTACGTTATTAGTGCACGCTTCCGTTATCGACCGAAACTTCCATACGCCACACATTGCCTAATGCCCATGAGTGCTCGTACTTTCCACTATGTAAGTACCGCAAAAAATCAGGCGATGCTAAAGGAATTAGATTAGGTAATGAGACGATAAGAGTAGGAGATTAGGAGATGTTCAAATGTTTGTATAGCTTATGGGACTTAACTACGGGGTCATCTGTCACTAAACTTACAAACTACTTATGAACTAGCTAATACTAAGGACAGCACAAATATCCATGCCCGAGAGGGGATTCGAACCCCCGACCGTAGTGGCCGTGCAGACCGTGACTGGAGTGCCTCAGTCCCCTCGGCCACCGCGGCCGGCAGTAGACGATGAGTTTTGTTAATTGACGACCGAAGTAATGAAGATATAAAATGCAGACTAGCTAAGGGAAGAAAAGCGTTTCGGAAGAAGCGAAATTTATTGACATCCGATATTAGTTTAAATGTTCTTTCCTCACTGTAGCATTGAATGGGAGTGAAACGTGGATGATAAGGAGTTCAGACAAATAGGTGATAGAAGCTTTCGAAATGTGGTGCTGTAGACGAATGATGAAGATTAGACGGGTAGATCACGTAACTAATGAGGTGCTCTACAGAATTGGTGAGAAAAGGAGTTTCTATGGTATATCCTAAGAGAAGGGATAGGTTGGTGGGACACATTCTGAGACATCAACGAATCGTAATTTAGCATTAGAAGAATGTGTGTGGCGTAGAAATCGCATAGGGAGACAGAGGAACGAATACAGTAAGAAGATTCAAAAGACTGTAGGTTGCCGTACGTATTCTCAGACGAAGAGGCTTACACAGGACAAGGTAGCATGGAGAGCTGCATCAAAGTCAACAGAGGATCAAAAGCAACTGCAAAGCGATTTAGACGAAATTTATACATGGTGCGAAAATTAGCAACTGACACTAAATAAAGAAAAGTGTGAAGTAATACACATGACCACTAAAAGAAATCCGCGAAACTTCAATTACGCGATAAATCAGTCAAACCTTAAGGTCGTAAATTCTACCAAATACCTAGGAGTTACAATTACGAACAACTTTGACTGGAGAGAACACAGAAAATTTTTTGGGGAAGGGGAACCAAAGGTTACGTTTCATTGGCAGAACGCTTCGAAGATGCACCAGCTCCACCAAAGAGACTGCCTACATCACACTTGTGCGTCCTCTCCTGGAGTACTGTTGCCCCTTGTGGGACCCTCACAAGGTGGCATAGGTGGCACTGACGGAAGACATTGAGAAGGTTCAGAGAAGGGCAGCTCGTTTTGTTTTATCACGATACGGGGGGGGGGGGGAGGGGGGGGGAGAAGCGTCACGGAAATGTTGCACCAATTGGGGTGGAAATCATTAAAAGAAAGACGTTATTCAATGCGGCGTGATCTGTTTGCGAAGTTTCAATCACCGACTTTTGCTTCTGAATGTGAAAATATTTTGCTAGCACCCACCTACTTAGGGAGACATGACCATTCCAAAAAAATAAGAGAAATCAGATCGATACGGAACGATTTAGGTGTTCTTTCTTCCTGCGCGCTATTAGAGAATGGAACGGCAGAGAAAAGTTGTGAAAGTGGTTAATGAACCCTCTGCCAGGCACTTAAATGTGATTTGCAGAGTATCGATGTAGATGTAGATCAAACCAGTCTGTGGACTGAAGACCACAACAACAAGAAGTACCGCAGAGGGATAGATGTTTATTAATTGTCGCAAGTCTTGCTGTGGTTCATTTAAATGCGATATGAAGTACCCGTTGTTACAGATGGAAGCAATGCAAATGTCCTTCAGACTCAATGACAACAGTCAGTGTGGAAGTTCAGCTCTGACCTGGAGGCGTGCACGGTGAGTGTAATGGCTGATACGACGGCTGCGAAATGCGAGAATCCACGTTGGGGTCTCTGTCTGGTACAAATTTTCATATATCACCACTAAATTGCAAAGTTGGTGCTGATTTATATTCGCAATCGCTTAGATATTTCTTGTAAATCCTTATGTACCGTTCTGAAATTAAAAAAAAAGACGTTCTAAGATATCTCAATAATTTTATTTTTACATGAAAGCCTGTATCTTAATCTATTTTTCTACATAATTTCCGTCAGTACTGAGGCATTTGTCATAAAGTTGTTCCAGTTTTTGAATACCCTCCTCAAAGAAGTCTGAAGGCCTGACTTGTTAACCACTGCACCACAACTGTTTTGACTTCGTCATCGTCTTGCTCGGTCACAACGCCATACAAAACACTACGAGAAACGTTAGGAAAGTCATCCCGCAAGGAGGAACTCGTAAACCGTCTGTTTTCTCTCACCGTATTGTCCACTTCCTGCACCAAACTTTCATTAACGACTGAAGGACGCCCACTCCATTGTTCATCATGCACATTTGTGCGGCCATCTTTAAATGCTCTCACCCACTTTCTTACCATTCCATCACTTATAATGTTTTCTCCGTAAACTGCACAGATCTCACGATGAATATCGATCTCACTTACGCACTTAGGCCTTTACCATTAAGAAATCTTATAATAGCCCGTACTTCACTGTCGGAGGGACTCACAATTATCGGATGTATCTGAAACACTACACAACGTAAACAAGGAAGAATCAGACTGTAATGGCGTAAGTACGTAGACAACAGATATAGCTACCCAGTGCGCATAAAATTATTGAGATATCTTATCACGTCTTTTTTTTTAAATTTCAAAACGGTACTTACTTAAAAACACGCCTCGTATGTGTGTTATTTGCTTATAAGTCTTTTGGTTCGCATGTGAGATGTGTTCTTGTTTTGTTTCTGTCAAAATAGGCTTCTGCTGGCATTTTGTGTGTGATGTTCTGACTGTATTGTGAGTGTGTTTGTAAACATGATTTTATTTCAACTAGCGTAGCACTGTTTGTGAATATGTGTGTGTGTGTGTGTGTGTGTGTGTGTGTGTGTATGTACGTATGTATGTGTGTGTGCAATGGTGTGATTTATTCAACGTATTGACCATTGTATAAAAATAATATGTCGAGGTTCAAATGTTTGTTAAGCTTATGGGACTTAACTACGGGGTTATCAGTCCCTAAACTTACAAACTACTTATGAACTACTTACAAACTAGGACGGCACAAATATCCATGCCCGAGGGGGGATTCGAACCCCCGACCGTAGTGGCCGTGCTGACCGTGACTGGAGCGCCTCAGTCACCTCGGCCACCGCGGCCGGCTATGTCGAGGTCAGCGCGTGTTTAAACAAATCATCAATTTTCCTTACCAACGTCTCGCGAAAGTGATTCCTGCAAAATTTTGCGTAGGCAGTCTTTAGAAACACAACCTGCCAGGCGAGTTTTCGCCAACTTTTATTAAATATATACATAAATAATAAATGGAATTGTAATTAGTGTAATTGTAAATATGATAGCAAGTGGCAATGTGCTTCAAGAAACACAAGGAAAGAGCAACATAAGAAAAACGTGAGTAATCTTAATAGTTCATTTTATACAGAATAAAATAAATTCATAACATGAGAATTGTTGATGATGGAATCTAGTAAAAAACCACACAAAAATGTAAAACAAAAAATATTTTCTTTACAGTTGACCACTGAAGATGCTTTAAAATAAAGCGATACGCGTCTGGTCTAAAGAAGACTGATTTTCAATTGTAAAAGTCAGTAACCTAAGCTATATAAACTGTATAACTGCAACTGCAGAGGAGGAGGCCATAAAAACTACGGGGTCATCAGTCCCTTAACTTACAAACTACTTATGAACTAGCTAACACTAAGGACGACACAAATATCCATGCCCGAGGGGGTATTCGAACCCCCGACCGTAGTGGCCGTGCAGACCGTGACTGGAGCGCCTCAGTCTCCTCGGCCACAGCGGCCGGCGGCTGATACAGTCCTGCACCGCAAATTTGTGTGTGTGTGCATTTGTCAGGATCGTTGGTCGTACCCCAGGGGCCATCATTGCCTTTGTCTACGTCGTTAGCTGTGTATTCATGTTATACCGCACTTTTAATTCTGTTCAACTGAATTAGACTTTTCTCTTTGCTCTGAGTTACATATACTCTATATTCATTAACTTGGTTAACGTGACTGGGGAATTTAGCTGGTTTGTGCCCCTCTGCTAGCTCGCATCTACACGGGCGGTAGTTGTATAGCTTTGTTTTTCTTTTATTTTTTCCTTGCAGAAATTTTTCCTCCGTGAGGCATCGCCACCCCTCGGTTGTAATTTGGCGTGCTATCCGTTTGTGTAAGCCCCTTCGTGTCAGAGCTGTAGTTCTCGTTGACCTTTGGGCACCTTATTCCTCTCCTTCCTGTATTGAGTCAGCTCATCTGTTTTGCCTGTATGGGTGTATTAACAAGTAGCCAGCTCTCCCACCTCAGTGTGATTTTCCTGTAACTAAGTTGAACTGCTGTCATTTAAATTGCAGGGCTCATTTGTAAATTTTATTGTGTGTTGTTTAATTGGCCTTCTGCCTATTAAGCACAGCTTCCTGCTACAAGTTAAAGTAAAACTCAGACTTTACTTAAATTTTGAGCTCGTATTTAGTGAGTTTTGGTAATTGGATTTTTAAAGAACTGTGTTCACTTACATTTTGGAGCCCCACTTTAGTGCGCCGGCCGCGGTGGCCGAGGGGACTGAGGCGCTCCAATCACGGTCTGCACGGCCACCACGGTTGGGGGTTCGAATCCCCCCTCGGGCATGGATATTTGTGCTGTCCTTAGTATTAGCTAGTTTGTAAGTTTAGTGACTGATGACCCCCGTAGTTAAGTCCCATAAGCTATACAAACATTTGAACTTTAGTATGATTTTGATAATTAAGCTGTGCTGTTTGCATTTAAATTGCAGGGGTCACTTGTAAATTTTATTGTACTTACAAAGGTTGCTTTCATCTACAACTTTCCACTTTCTCTTAAATTAATGGGCTCATTGTGACTTTTATTGTATTTTAAAGAATTGTTTTTCCTAAATTTCGAGCTTTATTAACTTATTAAAAAAAATTGGCTCTTTCGACTTGGCCTTTGCCTTGCATCACTTATCTGAACCGTCTAGTTGGGCCTTCAGCCTCTGATTGTAATATTAAATATATATTAATTAAAACAAATGGAATCTGAAGTGACTATCCTTGCTTAACTTTACCAACCAACTACCCACCGCTTGCACAAACCTTCCCTCTCACTCCCTATGTAGTTGGGTTTATTAAACTGACATGTCTCGTATCATGAAGGAACTGAGATAGCAACAGCCGTATGTATAATAAAATACTTTTTGTATCACAACCAGTTGCGGCATTCCACTATGCCATCTTCAGCGACCTGAAGATGGCATAGTGGAATGCCAAAACTGGTTGTCATTCGATAAATATTTTATTATACATACGGTTGTTGGTATCTCAGATCCTTCATACTCTTGACCAGCCGCTGTCCCGTTTCCACCACCAATGATGAATTCAATAAGACTTAACGTCTCATATCATTCAAACGTTCAAATGTCTGTAAATCTATCGGACCAAACTGCGTGGTCATCAGTCCGTAGCTTACAAACTACGTAAACCTAGGTAAACTAATCTACGGAGAAACACACACACCCTTGCCCTATGGAGGACTCGAACCTCCACGGCGAGCAACCGAGCGCTCCGCAGCGAGGTGCTTTAGACCGCTCGGCTACGCCACCGCGTCTCTCATATCATTGTGAAATGTATTAATGAACAAGTATAAGAATGTAATGTAATATGGAGCGTACCTTGAAAGCCTGGCGGAACTTGTGCGACATGATGTGGTAGAGCAGCGGGTTGATGGCGGTGCCGAGGAAGTAGAAGACGCCCGAGATGTGGGTGAGCACCTGGTAGACGGTGACGAAGGTGGCGGACGAGCGCAGCGACTCCGAGCTGTAGGCGTAGACGGCGAGCAGCCGCTGCGCGTGGAACGGCGCCCAGCAGATGAAGAACGCCACCACCACCGCCACTGCGGGCAGGCAGGCAACAGGGGGGCCGTCACTACAAAGGCTGCACGCGGGCACAGTGGACAGGGCGGCACAATTATATAATTTCAACACTGTATTTTAATTCGTATTAGTTACACTACAAGCTTATTTCGACTTAATAGTCATCTTCAGGTGTTATGCCACATTCTGTTATGTTGTACATGTCAATATTATTGTGACGTGATACATTTTATTATTATTTCTTCTTCTTATATATATTATTAACATCACGTAACTTATAATATGGTGCTGTCGTGCAAGATCTTTATCAAGTGACGGATTTTGACATTTCATTGACAGCTCTACAGAGATGTAATATGCTTACATCTTTGTAGAGCTGTCAATTAAATGTCAAAATCCGTAACTTGATAAAGATCTTGCATGACAGTACAATATTATAAGTTACGTATATACATATATACAAAAAATGTTCAAATGTTTGTTAAGCTTATGGGACTTAACTACGGGGTCATCAGTCCCTAAACTTACAAACTACTTAGCAACTACCTTATACTAAAGACGGCACAAATATCCATGCCCGAGGGGGGATCCGAACCCCCAACCGTAGTGGCTGTGCAGACCGTGACTGGAGCGCCTCAGTCTCCTCGGCCACCGCGGCCGGCTTATATATATATATATATATAAGAATAAATAATAATAAAATATATCACGTCACAATAATGTTCAAATATACAACATAACAGAATGTGGCATAACACCTGAAGATGACTATTAAGTTGAAATAAGCATATAGTGTAACTAATTCGAATTAAAATATATAGTGTTGAAATTATACAATTGTTATTATTAAAATGTCTATGTACGACGTCACTAACACTGTGGGCCCTGCAGATAACAAGGGGCAGCACAGTTTCAAATATTCTAAATAAACATAGCTTGCCCGAGATTGCTTTGACCGGTTTCGGCGACTATAAGTTGCCATCATCAGAGCTTTATACTGTTAATTGAACATGATTCTCGTGTCAACCATTGGCTCTGATTAAAATAATGAAAGGGCGCTGTAACCATCAACGTGTTCAAGACTAAAAACTACATGAAAGAAACATATAAAATTTATTATTATGTCTGTTCCAAGGGAACAGACGTTGGCGGTGATCCGCAGCAGAGATAAATATATCCATGTATATACTTCGCAAATCGCGAAATTTTCCGACGTCTGCTGCTCCTGTAAGATGGACAAATGATCTGCAACACATGAAAATTTGTGCTGGAATGGAACCCGGGTCTCCCGCTTTTCATGTGTTGCAGATCGAAAATGTTCAAATGTTTGTAAATCTATAGGACCAAACTGCATGGTCATCAGTCCGTAGCTTACACACTACTTAACCTAAGGTAAACTAAACTACGGACAAACACACACACCCATGCCCCAGGGAGGACTCGAGCCTCCACAGCGAGCAACCACGCGCTCCGCAGCGAGACGCTTTAGTTGCAGATCGTTTGTCCATCTTACAGGAGCAGCAGACGTCGGGGAATTACGCGATTTGCGAAGTATGTACGTGGATATATTTATCTCTGCTGCGGATCACAGCCAACGTCTGTTCCCTTGGAACAAAAAGTGTAAAAACTAAAGGAATAATACCAGGAAACGTGATTACCTAACAGAAACAAAAGAGACCAACATCACAGTTCAGAAGTGAGTAAGGCACTAAATACTGACATAGACATATATTCCCTGATAATATCCAGGTGAAAGTACAAATTTATTCGTTTTGGAAATTAAACTTCGTTTGGTTTTCCAGATGAAAAGCTGTAAAATTTGTTATTGCTTAATCAAGGCAGAATGTGGACCCTATCAATAACTTCATGCAAACAATGAAGGCCTAATATGTTCAACGTAATGTTCAAATGTAAACAATTTGTCGAAATTTCTATACAATCGACAAAATGGTAACTTGTACAACAATTTCAGAAATTAAAGGCAAAAACCCACATAAGATGGCACTGTGGGTGATAAAAACACAATAGGCGTCTTGCATAAGTAGGAATTCAAATGTTCAAATGTTTGTCATGCTTATGGGACTTAACTGCGGGATCATCAGTCTCTAAACTTACAAACTACTTATAAACTACATTATACTAAAGACAGCACAAACATCGATGCCGGAGGGGGGGATTCAAATCCCCGAGGGGGAACGGCCTGGCGCATCGTAGCATGGCGCCTCAATCCGCTCGGCCACTCCGCCGCGGCAAGGCGGAATTCCTCTCGGAATATTTTATGTTTCCATGTATATACTTCGCAAATCGCGAAATTTTCCTACGTCTGCTGCTCCTGTAAGATGGACAATCGATCTGCAACACATGAAAACGGACATAATAATAAACATTAACGCTTGACAAGCTTACGGTGGTAGAATTGTGTCCCTCCCTCTTGCGGGACTCACACTATAACGTGTGCGAGCATGTGAGGGAAAGAGGCAAGTACAACACATGGAAGTTTGGGTGTGGCCGGGGAGCGTGCACGGGTGGCCGAGTGGTTAAGGCGAACGCTCGCGAAAAGTGGGAGACCCGGGTTCGATTCCCGTTCCGGCACAAATTTTCATGTGTTGCAGATCGATTGTCCATCTTACAGGAGCAGCAGACGTAGGAAAATTTCGCGATTTGCGAAGTATATACATGGAAACTTATAAAATATTCCGAGAGGAATTCCGCCTTGCCGCGGCGGAGTGGCCGAGCGTATTGAGGCGCCATGCTACGGTGCGCCAGGCCGTCCCCCGTCGGGGATTTGAATCCCCCCTCCGGCATCGATGCTTGTGCTGTCTTTAGTATAATGTAGTTTATAAGTAGTTCGTAAGTTTAGGGACTGATGACCCCGGAGCTAAGTTCCGTAAGCTTGACATACATTTGAACTTTTGAATTCCGCCTTTTGTGTTTTTATCACCCAAATATGTTTTGGCACTTAACAGTGCCATCTTATGTGGGTTTTTGCCTTTAACGATAGAGTGAAGGCTTTCACGACCGGTTGACATTGTAGGTATTATATTTTCTGTGTTGTAAGGCCGTATTCTTGCAATATTGCTGCTTCCTGACGTTTCGTCCGATGCTGCGTCGGACTTCTTCGGAGGTTGTCCGTCTGTTGAGTCTTGCCGACTTACGGGTAGGGGGTCTGAGAGCTTCTTAAATACCGTCTAAAAGGGGGGAGGGGTAGCTAAGATCCACGTGATAAGCAGAGATGATCCTTGTCAAAGATAAAGCTATACAATCCAACCATGACAAAGATAAAAACAGCCATCGATTCTGCAGAGCCACAGTTCATATATCGTTGAGTTTCATAGTCTCTTCTTTTCGATTGAAATTATCATTATGTTTATATATTTAAAAAGCTTCTCTATACAACCTAGACGGTATTTAAGAAGCTCTCAGAGCCCCGACCCGTCAGTCGCCAAGACTCAACAGACGGACAACTTCCGAAGAAGTACGACGCAGCATCGGACGAAACGTCAGGAAACAGCAAGATTTCAAAATCACGGCCTTAACAACCCAGAAGATATAACACCTATTTTGCCTTTAATTTCTGAAATTGTTGGACATGTTACTATTTTGTGGATTGTATAGAAATTTCGACTAATTGATTACATTTGAAAATTACGTTGGGCATATTACGCTTTCATTGTTTTACATGAAGTTATTGGTAGCGTTCACATTGTACCTTGATTAAGCAATAACAAGTTTTACAGCTTGTCATCTGGAAAAACAAGGCGTTTTTATTTCCAAAACGAGTAAATTTGTTCGTCCGCCTGGATATTATCATGGAATATATGCCTTACTTACTTTTGAGCTGTGGTGTTCGTCTCTCTTGTTTTAAGTAATCACGACTCATGATATTATGAGTTTCTATGGGTTTTGCACTTTTAGTTTGAAACTCGCATTTTTTATGTCGCCATTTGTCGTATTGTGGTAGCTGTATTAATTTGTTTACGTAACGTATGTGTGTAAAGTTGCCCGCAATTTTGAATTATTTTGACACTTTCGATGTGTGTGCGTGTTTGTGGGTGGGTGCGTGTTTGTGGTGTGTGTTTTTGTTCCATGTGTGGAGATACTTATTAAGTGTAAGTGTATATGTTTGCTTGTTTGTATGTGTTTGTGTGTATTTCTTTGTTGGATGAGTGTGTCGAGTGATCAAATGTCTTGTCCTGCATAAGGCAGAATCCCTCTGAGTTCATTATAACAAGCACGGAAAACTGTTCAAATGTTTGTCAAGATTAAGGGCCTTAGCTGCGGAGTAATCAGTCCCTAAACTTACAAACTGCTTATGAACTACCTTATACTAAAGACGACACAAACATCCATGCCCGAGGGGGAAACGAACCTCCGACGGGGAGTGGCCTCGCGCATCGGAGCATAGCGCCTCAATGCGCTTGACCACTCCGTCGCGGCAAGCACGGAAATTAGATCTGCACCATAACAATAAGATTATTTATTTATTTATTTATTTATTTATTTATTTATTTTTTTTTTTTTTGCAGATGACCCCTCATACTGTTCCATTCAGTAACACAGTGGCGACTGACTTAGTGAATGGAACAGTATGAAGGGTAATCTGCAAAAATACTTTATGCTATTTTTCTGTAGTTTTTAGTCTTGGCACGCTGATGATCCCAGCAGCCTCCTATTTTAATCCAGAGATCATGGTTGACATGAGAATCAAGTTCAGATAACAATATAAAGATCTGATGATGTCAGCTTGGACCTACCGAAACCAGTCAAAATACAGAATTTTTTAAATCCATCTTGAGCAACCTGTGCTTTTGTACAATAAAATACAAGAATATGAAGTTTTAATTTCCACATAAAAAACAAGTTACTGTTTCCAACAACTTGCGGGTACGCAGCCGTGAAACAACATCGACACCGTCGATATTTCGGCAGGAGAATGCACTGCCGTTTTCAGAGGCACAACGGCAAAAGAAAAAGCAAGGTGCATGAGAATTTAAAACGTCGGTTTGCATATGAAGACTGGAAAAATAACACACAAGAACCACAGCAACGCTGATACGCAGCAAAAGACGACAAATGTCATCGATGGTGAATATCAGTAATCGACAGGATGGTGTAAGTCCTGATTTTGGCCGAAAGAAAGAGAGAAAAAAAAAAAAAAAGAGATAGAGAGAGAGAGAGAGAGAGAGAGAGAGAGAGAGAGAGAGAGAGAGAGGAGCGTTGTAGGCACAATTTAAGGGAAAACGTCGGTCTCTAAGGTTACTAGCATTCCCATCCGGTCATGCCTGGGAATGTATTTATTTCAGTGTGTTAGTGCGTCTCTTGCTTGTCCCTCCCCTTCCCCTGTGCATCTCCTCCTCAATCAATTGCACTTTCTCCTCCTAACCGCGCGGGAATATCCCTGCGCTCTAAGGTGCCTTGTTACGGTGAGCGCTGCCGTTCCCAGTCGGAGGTTCGACTCCTCCCTCGGGCACGGTTATATATAGTGTTCTCAGTATAGTTACTTTAAGTAATTTCTAAGTTTAGGGATCGATTACCACCGCAATTACAAACATTTGAATATTGTTTTATTCCTCCTATCGTTCGCCCCTACCTCGTCTATCCATCTAGCAAACCTCCTGCCTCTGTCGTCGACCCCCCATTTATCTATCCATCGCCCTGTCACTTCCTCCCCTGTCTCTGCTAGTGTCAGCTCCTCCTCTCGCCTCCTCTGCCTATGTTCTTCTCTCCCCCTCTCCATGATGTAAACTTGGGTGCCACCTGGGTGCTACTATCACTCGACCGTTGCACAGTTGGTCGATAGCGCAACGCTCGTTTCATTTGTCATTCACTATAGCTATTTCAACGTAAGGCCACTTCAAGATGGGATATCTGACAAACTTTCAGGTACTGCAATGGCGCGGACTCTGCGTACCTAGGTCGCACACATTTACAACAGCCTACCACAACACTGCCTCGACACTGGTCACTTCATGGAGTATACACTCTTGGCCATTAAAATTGCTACACCACGAAGTTGACGTGCTACAGACGCGAAATTTAACCGACAGGAAGAAGATGCTGTGATATGCAAATGATTAGATTTTCAGAGCATTCACACAAGGTTGGCGCCGGTAGCGACACCTACAACGTGCTGACATGAGGAAAGTTTCCAACCGATTTCTCATTCACAAACATCAGTTGACCGGCGTTGCCTGGTGAAACGTCGTTGTGATGCCTCGTGTAAGGAGGAAAAATGCGTATCATCACGTTTCCGACTTTGATAAAGGTCGGATTGTAGCCTAACGCGATTGCGGTTTATCGTATGACTGTTAGCAGAATATGGAATCAGTGGGTACAGAAGGGCAACACTGAACGCTGCGCTGAACGGCCCCGTATCACTAGCAGTCGATAGACAGGCAGCGTATCCGCATGCCTGTAACGCATCGTGCAGGGACGTTTCGATCCCTGAGTCAACAGATGGGGACGCTTGCAAGACAACAACCATCTGCACGAACAGTACGACGACGTTAGCAGCAGCATGGACTATCAGCTCGGAGACCATGACTGCCGTTACCCTTAACGCCGCATCACAGACAGGAGCGCCTGCGATTATGTTCGCAACGAATGCAAAACGTCATTTTTTTGGATGAATCCAGGTTCTGTTTACATCATCATGATGGTCGCATCCGTGTTTGGCGACATCGAGGTGAACGCACATTGGAAGCGTGTACTCGTCTCATCGCCATAGTGGCGTATCACACGGCGTGATGGTATGGGGTGCCATTGGTTACATGTCTCGGTCACCTCTTGTTCGCATCGACGTCACTTTGAATAGTGGCCGTTACATTTCTGATGTGTACTACTGGCTCTAGCGTTCATTCGATCACTACGAAGCAGGACAATGCACGACCGCATATTATAGGTCCTGTACAGACCGTTCTGGATACGGAAAATGTTCGACTGCTGCTCTGGCCAGCACATTCTACAGATCTCTCACTAACTGAAAACGTCTGCTCAATGGTGGCCGAGCAACTGGCTCGTCACAATACGCCAGTCACTACTCTTGATGAACTGTGGTGTCGTGTTGAACTGCATGAGCATCTGTACCTGTACACGCCATCCAAGCTCTCTTTGACTCTATGTCCAGGGTTATCAATGCTGTTATGACGGCAAGATGTGGTTGTTCTGGGTACTGATTTCTCAATATCTATGCACCCAAATTGCGTGAAAATATAATCACATGTCAGTTCTAGTATAATATATTTGTCCATTATATCATCCAATATGACATCTGCATTTATTCATGATGTAGCTATTTTAATGGCCAGTAGTGTAATAACACAGAGATCCTGGCTCCGCTTCCATCAATTGCGATTGTGTAATTAAACAAGCAATAATGTTATAAATGTGCTTAAATTCTCCGTAGACTCCTGCTCTCTCTCTCTCTCTCTCTCTCTCTCTCTCTCTCTCTCTCTCTCTCTCTCTTTCGCTCTCTCCCTCTCCCTCTGTCTCACTGCCCCCCTACCCTCTCTCTCTCTATTGTCATGAAATATGGGGATCGGAATTAACGCCGTTCATTAATGATATTAATCATAGATCCTTCTGCCGTTGTCATCTTCGATTTTGTAATAGAGCTGCTGTGTATTTGGTTCGTGTGTATTATTTTTCCAGTCTTCATTTGCAAACCGAGACGTTAAGTTCTCGTGCATAGTGCTTCCTCTTCTTGAATATGGCAGGGTCGATGCTGTTTCTGGGCTACATACCCGTGAGTTGTTCGAACATTCAATATGCTCAGGACTGAAAAATTACTTAATTGCTTTGAAGTTAACAATTTTCAATTTAGGTGCGGCCTTATGCAACTGAAGACATGTACTTTCTCGTGCTACATGTGCTTCATTTTCATCTTTTATCATTATCAATAGTGTGAAATAGATACATATGTGTGTGTATACTGTTTTGCTTCACATGCGAAGCATTGTGCTTTCAGGTTAACAATTATGGCAGTTTATAGTATATAAAAAACGACTAACTTATTAGCTAAAAGGCTTGTAGATGCCTCTATACATCTGCGGTAGCTCTATTGACTATAAAGGCGTTTTTCTGCTTCCAGTGTTTCGCATTTCCACTTGCAATGCATTGAGAATAGGAAGACGTGGTTGTATGTGATTGCTGCCGATGGAAGATAACATCACCTCAAAGGGACGAATGTTCGTTAATGGTTATGCAATTGTGGAACAGCAAAAGAGCAATGCAGGGGAATACAAAGAAAGGCATCTTGCTGTCATATCGACTCTTGCCAATTTAATCAGAAGTTGTTACACTATGTTTAACTTTTGCCTTTTTGTGGCATCAACATCATGTTAGAAATATTGTGAGCTCCAATTGGCAGTTTTAACGCAGTATTTCCATTTTCTATTATAATATCAACTAAAAGTCAGATTTTCAAATTGATTTCTTCATTTTGTGCTTGAAGGTATTCTTCCTCTTATTTGGCCCCTAATATAAAGTAAGGATATCTGCTTTCAAACACAATTTTTGCTTTCTATATACCCAAACAAGTTTCGGAAATAGTTCGCCATCTTGAGTAAGTTTTTCTTTATTTTCTGTTGAACGACATATAAACCATTTTAGTATTATGAAATATCACTGTTTTTGAGGCTATAGTTATTTACATCAACAAAGTAATTACTGAAAGTAACAGGAAAATTAACATATATCTTAATATATTGCCTCTCATGTGGCTGCCTGGTATTTGTATTTTAGTTATAGTCTTCCAGTACATGTGCAATTAGTAATGGATTTTCAATGTTCTGTTACACACGAGCAACCTAAATTTAGACTTGATATGAAAATAACTATAGGCTCAAAAACTGTGTTACAACATAATAAAAACTCGTTTAAATGTCATTTAAGAGATGATGATGATGATTACGTGTAGCATTTATGGCTGTTAGACTCCAACCAGGGTCGTGTGCAGCCTGCCTGCTGCAAGTCTCTTTATGTGACGCCACTGCGGTGACTTGCATGTCAGTGATGATGAGGACCACACAACAGCCAGTTCCAGAGCAGAGAAAAACTCCCCGGCCCCCACTGCGTGGTAACCCACCACGCTGTTCACTAGAATATGGAGGCAGACATTTAAGAGAGAACAAAGAAAAACCCACGAAAGATGGAGAAACTGCTCCTAAACATACTTGAGAAAATAAAAAGTAGCAATGGTGTTTTCTCAAGGTACAATCACACATCCTTACTATATAAACGCACAGTTTTTATTTCACATAAAAATATTACATTAAGTAATAAACTACTGGTGGTCGAAATCTTACAGACACATCTAATCACTTTTTGTTCCGATCAGACGTGTTTCCAATTATTTTCTTTGCGTTACCTCCGGTGATGCTTAACAATAGCAATTAACGTTGAGAATTACTTTACTGTGTGGAAAACAGTAAATGTCAAGAACTTCGTGGCCAAACATTTCAAAAAGTTTTCCTACCAAAGACTACTGTAGCAGAAAGTCACGAGAGCTATTAAAAAGAGCGAGAAACTCTACACAATAGAATGGAGGGAGTCCGCGTTAAAACAGTGATGGTGCAGCGAACAATAAATACGGAAGAAACTCTGAGAGGACGCCCTGCAGATGCGAAGCGAAAAAAGTGGTTTTTGTGGATTTCTGCTTGGTTATAAGGTCGAGAGACGGCGCTTTCTTCTGATTTACAGTAGTGTCCTTTTGCGAAAACTCTTAGTTTCTTGGCCACAGAAACGGTTTATCTTTCTGCGCTTCTTCCAGCACTATCTCAACGCCGACACGATTTAGCTTTCGCTTTGGCCGTCACGAAGTTTTCATACAATTGTAACACTGTTGAAGCCTGATAAAACATATCGCAATTAATAAAAACTCTGACGGCGTTCCAGCTGATATTCTCATTCTAAAGTTAGCACAGATACATTACTCTTGTAGCGTTGTACAGCCAGCTCCTCTCTCACGAACGACCGATACTCAGAGCTTAAGAAATTTAATGTTTTATTCTTAATTAAAACTATCTATGACGAGAAAAATTTTAGGTGCAGCAATTTCATTCTACTTCTGTTTCCACTGACATATGAATAACCGATTAATTTGTTTCGACATCTTTCTTTCAGAATATCCGTTATTCTTCAGTTTCCTTTACTGTAATGGAAAATTATAAATATTCTCAACAATTCGCGGCGCTCTTCATGACAGCCAGTTCTGGCAGACGAACGTGGGAAGGTTGAAAAACGATATGCTGTAAAGCAGGATCAACATTGATCCGTTAGCATATGAAGATAAAAGAAAAATTCTTCCTGATCGTTACTGTCCGTAGTTCTTTATAGTTTCACATTTGACAATCCCGCATACGCATCTTGAATCTGTTTCTTATTACGTCTTTATATTGTCTGAAGGAAATAATTGCTCCCCGTCGGAGACTCGAGACCTCCCTCTGGCATGGGCGTGTGTGTTGTGCTTAGCATAAGTTAGTTAAGTAATTTGTAAATCTAGAGACTGATGATCAAAGCAGTTTACAAAGCATAGGTTTACAAACATTTGAACATTTTCTGGAAGAAACAGTAAAGTTTCTTCCGCTCACTGTAAGAAATATTAATGTAATGACTTGAATTTTTCGTCGATGCTTGACACAATGTGATAGAAATATTAAACAAGGATAATGCTTCCAAATGATCTACAATTAATATTTATTAATTCATTCTGCCACCAAAGGGTTTCAGCTTCCTAGACTATCATCAGGTGACAGCTGAATGTCTCTGACAGATAAAATGACACGTGACTTATGTTATTTAGGCAGAAGATGAAAAAAAATTACCGCAGGCCTGTATTACATTAAAAGCGCGCAGAAAATATTTTATTAAATATAAAAATCAGGAAACATTTCTGTCTGTGTACATTTAAACTGCGAAACGACATCCA
The DNA here is from genome assembly GCA_026315105.1 of Locusta migratoria. NCBI lineage: Eukaryota > Metazoa > Arthropoda > Insecta > Orthoptera > Acrididae > Locusta > Locusta migratoria. The sequence continues at coordinate 331,554,262 of CM048745.1, forward strand.
TTGGTACTAAGTGATCCCACAAAATTTCTACTTTTCACACTGTTAAATTAAGTTTCAGTTAAAAATAGTAGATTAATATATTTCAACGATTATTGAATGTATATCGAGATAAACAACATTTTCCCATTTTTGTTAATAAACTTATTTCTTTGCGCTTTTAGTATAATACATTTTTACGAAAATAATTTTAGACCTGTCGTATAATTGGAACATGCATTTTATGTGTCTGCGACACTGTACGACTTATGGGAGTGTTCTCCTTTTTTAATGAATTGTAATGCAGTAATCAGCATTATATGTTCACTGCAGGTGAAGTCGTGTGATGAATATCACAAAAAGTAAAGGAATTCAGTCGCACCAAAGAAGTAGAAAAATAACTTACAGCGACCAAGAATATATGGTACAAGAAGGAAATAGCAAGAAAAATGTTTCTGTAATTTGTGAAAATCTAACCAAAATTTTTTAGGAAAATTTTTCTGATTTTATCTGTACTCAGTGTGGCCTCTCGTGAGAGAGAGAGAGAGAGAGAGAGAGAGAGAGAGAGAGAGAGAGAGAGAGAGAGAGAGAGAGAGAGAGGTTGTTTGTGTAGGGGTTGGGTAGTGGAGTAAATTCTTGTAGAGAAAAGTCAAGGTTTGAGTACATCAAGCAGATAGAATACACTGTCAAAGATAAAATTAGTACAACCACATAAAGTTTCCCAATTATTCAAGCTTTATTGTTGAAACAGTGCATATGGACTACATGAAACAGTCACATTTACAGATCAATAGTTGAACTGGTTCTGGGGCATCAGGTATCGATCCATAATGAAACACCCAGAAGGATTCTAACATATCTTATCAGTTGGCTATGTATTAAATTTTTTAACGCCATTTTCTGAAAATGGCGTTTTTTAATAGAAATGTCCTTTTTTCTCATAAGCTTCCGAATCTACATCAATGAATTATTTACCTCATAACATATAGTACAATGATGTAGCTCTACTTCAGTAGTACTGACTGTAATAGTTAAAATTCAATAAATTAAAATTGTCAAAATTTACATTAAATATTTATATGTTTATGGAAATATCATTTCTTTTTTCCACCTGTTATTCTAAAGTGATTGTAGAGCAATACGGTCACAAAACATGCGAGAACATCTGGTAAAAACACAACATTTATATAATTAAGAGTTATTGGCATTTATATAGCAAATTTAACATCGTCGACATAGGACGGTATGCCTCCCGTTAAATACTTAGCTTTAGGGACCGATGACCACTGCAGTTAGGTCCCATAACTTAATAAATGTTTTTTCTCTTTTATTGTATTTCACTTCCCCATAACAGGGCGGGCTGGCAGAGCAAGCACGCGCTCTTCGGCCTACTGAATCAACAATTTATCACAGGAGAGAATACAACAAGGTGATAAAAAAACGGTAGGAAATAACAGTAGACATGGTGACATTAAGTGGAAGACATAAGTTGAAACACGTTGTGCACAGTGGAGTCCTTGATAGACAGAGAAATGGTGACTACGAAGAACGCACACAGCTGGAAACACGGAGGCACAGAAAAAGCACAGACGATTAAAACCACAAAGGGCGTCGGCTGCAGGTTGGCCGTTCGCTGTTTATTTTAAAAATCACATTTTGATTAAACACACTTCGTAGCACCGGAATGGAGGAACATGATGGTGATGAATGATGGAGAAGGGAGATAGGACAAGATTTGGAAGGGAGCGGGGGAAGTAGGAAATAGGCTTAGCCAGGATATGATTTCGGGTGGGGGTCTTCAGTGAAACGACACTGTAATAATATGTACTCTGAATAGAAATGCAAATGGTGCTAATACAGTGTAGACTATATTATTTTTCATTGCAAAGGACTGGATACTTGAATGTCATCATGGTATAGAAACAAAATTCGAAAGCTTCTAAAGCCCTAAGCCAGCGAACCGCCTGACACCTGCTAGCATCTTACGGAACTACGAGGGGAGCGTAGGACAGTGGTTTAGGGTGGGCTGCTTCTCTGCATATGTTACTCTGTGCAGGCAGGCATGGGACCCTGAAGGACAGGAAGGGGGAAAGAAGGATGAATGTGAGGGCAGAGGCACATATACAGAGAAGCAGCCCCCCCCCCAAACCACTTTCCTACACTCCCCTTGTAGTTCCATAAGATGCTAGCAGGTGTCAGGCGGCTCCCTGGCTTAGTGCCGGTAGACCACACTAGAGGCACTTCTGAAGGTGCCTCTCGCACTCAGAGGGTAGGGTGGAGGGGAGACTGAGAGGAGAGCTCGTGCCGCCTGCCACAAGGCTATGGCCTTGTCCGGCTTGCTGGCGTTTGAGGGGAGGTGTTGGTGGGGACATCCGCTACCTGCCGCCTGCTTTGTCCAGTTTAAAGGGCTGCTTCTGACCGCAGCGCCATCATGGGACATCTTACGGAACTGTTTCAGAACCCCCCGCCCCGCACCCCTGAGCGTGGGACCGGGCCGTTACGGATGTTTCCAATCTGTGTATATTTGTCTGTGGCAGAAGGCATCATCCGGGAGGGGGAGTACAAACATTTTTTATATTTATTTGTACTAACATATACATGCTAGTCCATCCCCATGAACCACAGACATTGCCGAGGTGGGGTGGCTTGCGTGCCTCAACGATACAGATAGCCGTACCATAGGTGCAACCACAGCGGAGGGGTATCTGAGGAGAGGCTAGACAAACGTGTGGTTCCTGAAGAGGGGCAGCAGCCTTTTCAGTAATTACAGGGGAAACAGTCTGGATGATTGACGCAGCTCTACTGTATGAACATATGATGATGGCATCCTCTCGGGTAAAATATTCCGGAGGTAAAATAGTCCCCCATTCAGATCTCCGGGCGGGGACTACTCAGGAGGATGTGATCATCAGGATAGACAATACTGGCATTCTACAAGTCGGAGCGGGGAATGTTAGATCCCTTAATCGAGTAGGAAAATTAGAAAATTTAAAAAGGGAAATGGATAGGTTGAAGTTAGATATAGTGGGGATTAGTGAAGTTCGGTGGCAGGATGAACAGGATTTCTGGTCAGGTGAGTACAGGATTATAAATACAAAATCAATTGGGGGTATCACAGGAGTAGGATTGATAATGAATAAGAAAATAGGAATGCGGGTAAACTACTATGACCAGCACAGCGATCGCATTATCATTGTCAAGATAGATAAGAAGCCAACATCAACAACAGTAGTACAGGTTTATATGCCAACTAGCTCTGCCGATGATGAGGAAATCGAAGAAATATATGAGGAGCTAAAGGAAATTATTCAGACAACTAAGGGAGAGGAAAACTTAATTGTTATGGGAGACTGGAATTCGGTAGTAGGACAAGGAAGGGAAAAGAAGATAGTAGGTGAATGTGGTCTGGGCAAAAGAAATGAAAGAGGAAGCCGTCTGGTAGAATTTTGCACAGAACATAATTTAGTTATAACAAACACCTGGTTCAAGAATCACAAAAGAAGGTTGTATACGTGGAAGAAACCAGGAGACACCAGGAGATACCAGATAGATTTTATAATGGTAAGAAATAGATTTCGGATCCAGGTATTACAGTGTAAGACATACCCAGAGGCAGATATAGACTCTGACCATAACTTGTTGGTTATGAACTGTAGGCTGAAACTGAAGAAACTACAAAAAGGTAGGAAAATAAGGAGATGGGACCTGGATAAATTGAAGGAACCTGGGGTTCTTAAGAATTTCAGAGGGCGCTTTAGGCAACAATTGACAGAAACAGGGGAAAATAAAACAGTAGAGGAGGAATGGGTAAAATTGAGAGATGAAATAGTGAAGGTAGCAGAGGACAAAATAGGTAGGAAGGCAAGACCTACAAAAAATCCTTGGATATCACAGGTGATACTAAATGTAATCGATGAAAGGAGAAAATATAAAAGTGCAGTAAATGAAACAGGCAAAATGGAGTAGAGGCGACTAAGAAATGAGATTGACAGGAAGTGCAAAATGGCTAAGCAGGAGTGGCTAGAATGCAAATGCAAGGATGTAGAAGAATGTATAAATAGGGGAAAATAGATACAGGAAAATAAAAGAAACATTTGGAGATAAGAAAAACAGCTCTATGAATATCAAGGACACTGATGGAAAACCAGTTCTCAGCAAAGAAGGGAAAGCTGAAAGGTGGAAAGAGTATATAGAGTGGTTCTACAAAGGAAATGAACTTCGAGACAATATTCTAGGAAGGGAAGAGGATGTAGATTAAGGTGAAATAGGAGATACTGTACTGAGAGAAGAATTTGACAGAGCCCTGAAAGACCTGTCGAAACAAGGCCCCTGGAGTAGATGATATTCCCTCAGAGCTACTTACGTCTCTGGGAGAACTAGACATGACAAACTGGTGTGTAAGATGTATGAGACAGAAGAAGTACCCTCAGACTTTAAGAAAATCCCCATACCAAAGAAAGCAGGTGCAGAGAGATGTGAAAACTACAGAACCATCAGCTTAATAAGTCATGGTTGCAAAATATTAACAAGAATTATATTCAGAAGGATGGCAAAGCTGGTAGAAGCCGACCTTGGGGAAGATCAGTTTGGGTTCAGGAGAAATGTAGGAACACGGGAGGCAATACTCACTTTACGGCTTATCCTAGAAGATAGATTAAGAATATGTAAACCTACATTTCTAGCTTTTGTAGATTTGGAGAAGGCTTTTGACAATGTTGATTGGAATGAACTCTTTCACGTTCTGAAGCAAGCAGGAGTAAAATATAGGTAGCGTAAGGTTATTTACAACTTGTACAAAAACCAGACAGCGGTTGTCAGAGTTGAAGGGCATGAAAGGGATGCAGTGGTTGGAAAGTTAGTAAGAAAGGGTTGTAGTCTTTCTCCATTGTTATTCAATTTGTACATTGAGCAAGCTATAAAGGAAAGCAAGGAGAAATTTGGAGAAGGAATTAAAGTTCAGGGTGAAGAATTAAAAACATTGCGTTTTGCCGATGGCATAGTAATTCTTTCAGATACAGCAAAGGACCTGGAAGAGCAATTGAACGGAATGAACAGTGTGCTGAAAGGTGCATATAAGATGAACATTAACAAGAGCAAAACTAGGGTAATGGAGTGCAGTGTAAGAAAATCAGGTGATGCTGAAGGAATTAGATTGGGAAACGAAGCAATACAGGAGGTAGATGATTTTTGTTACTTGGGCAGTAAAATAACAAATGATGGTCGCAGTACAGAGGATATAAAATGCAGAATGGCAATGGGTAGAAAAGCGTTCTTGAAAAAGAGAAATTTGTTAACATCGAACATTGATTTAAGCCTGAGGAAGTCCTTTCTGAAGACATTTGTATGGAGTGTTTCCTTGTATGGGAGTGAGACATGGACGATAAACAGTGCGGACAGGCAGAGGATTGAGGCTTTTGAAATATGGTGCTACAGAAGAATGCTGAAGATTAGGTGGGTGGATCGCGTAACTAATGAGGAGGTACTGAACAGAATTGAGGAGAAAAGAAGGGAGAGATTGAAAGACTAAAAGAAGGGATAGATTGGTAGGACACATTGTTAGACATCAAGGAATTGTGAATTTAGCGTTGGAGGGAAGTGTGTGGGGAAAAAATCGCAGAGGAAGACCAAGAGATGGATACAGTAAGCAGATTCAGACAGATGTAGGTTGCCGTTCTTATGTGGAGATGAAGAGGCTTGCTCAAGATAGGGTATTGTGGAGAGCTGCATCAAACCAGTCTCCGGACTGAAGACCACAACAACATACATGCTAGTAGGCTGCTCTTGAACCGAGAGAACGTGAAATAAATTAACATGGAGGGCGTGGCATTCTAGGATTTTGAGAGTTTTGTAATAGGAAGGGGGAGCAGAGATCCAGGCAGGATGGAAACTGCAGAGGATAAGGCGCATAAAGAAGCACTAGGTGTACAGGATGGTGGAGGGGTTGAGGCCCCACACCCTGCTGGTAAGGAGTTTGAGGAGATTTAGATGGGAGAGGGCTTTCTGGCGCATGGTGCAAAGATGTGGGGTCCAGGAGAGGGAATGATCAAGATTTAGGCCAATGTATTTGAAGGTGGAGATGTGGCAGATGGGACAATTATGGAACGTGAGGTAGTAATCGGAGGGATGGAAGGAGGGGGTGGTACGACCTATAATGATTGTCTGGGACTTGTCAGGATTGACGGAAAGGAGCCACGGGTTACACCATGAGGCGAACTCAGTGACTGCTCAGGGATTTTGAGCAAAAGCTGAGACTGGGCAAGGGAGGGGGCGAGAGCAAGGAAGACGGTGTCATCTGCATATTGTAGGAGATGGACGGGAGGCTGGAATTGGGGCATATTTGTGGAGTAAAGGAGATAAAGGAGAGGAGGAAGGATGGAGCCTTGATGCACCCCAGAGGAGGGGCAGAACAAGTCGGACTTGGTATCGTAGAAAGTGACTTAGGAGTGGCGGGTGAGGAAGGATGCAATGAGGCGGACATAATTAATAAGAAGGGCGTAGAACTGGAGCTTGAAAAGGAGACATATGAGTCTTCAAATTGAAGACCAACAACACCGACTTCAAGATACCTATATTGGTTTCAGGTACAATGCATCAAATTGCTTGCAGTGCTTTCTCATGTGTGTCGGTGTGGATGGTTGCGTGTGTTATTGGCAATGTCCCCATTAGTTCAATGAGCGTCTACCTCTGTAGCTGGCATGACACTGGGCACTGTGCAGTGTTGCACAGTGGCCTGCAGGTGCATCTTCCGCTGATGTTTGTGGGGCTGCTGCCGAGCGGAAGAGGCGCTCCAGCCGGCCGTGAGTGGCTGTGTAAACGCTCGTACTGCCACTACAAGCTCTGCTCGCCTCATGTAGACTGACAATCAGCAGTGACCGTGTTTGACGAGCTAAGCAATGCACGCATAACTCAAAGAAAATGGGTTGGTTAAATCATTAAAAATAAAACCAACTCGACTTCAGTCATCAAAATCGTGATTTATTAATGCGAGATGCATTTCGAGCCCTGAGGGCTCACATCTTCAGGTGCCTCTTTAGTAATTTACATTCTTCTAAACAAATCTGGGCCTATCGAGACGAAATATAGATGGTAAAAACATGGTACATTTTAAATATGCGTTTACAGAATTATGAAAATTGAAAAATTAACTGATTAACAGTGGTCTATAAACATTCTTGGTGTAGCACGAGATATATGCATTGTCTGCTTTGTACTATATTTACAGGTACAAATAAACATCAGTACATACACTTGTCGTTTTGTAGTAAATTGTTTAATTATAACAATTCAAAGACCTACAGCTACAAAGATGTTCTATATTACAAAGATGTTCTTTACATGTAAATGTGTTTTATTTTATATACATTAAGTTTTTTTGTTTTTAAAAAGATACATATTTGTTATGTTTTTATTTATACATTATAAATTTATAGTTTGGTATTACTTCATAAGAGATTTGCAGAACCATTAATTATGGCTACAGATTGACAGTTGGAAAAAATAAACTTTTGAAATTGCTGAAAAAACTGTGACTGCTAAATTCTGTTTGTTCATTTAACATGTCTTCAGTAGATTTTTTTTTTAAATTAACATTATTTGAAACCGTTCAACTAGGTCAAGTTTTGTTGCCATTTATTTGTGTGTGTGGAGTATTTATTGAGGTGTGGGTGGTTAGCTACTGTGTATTTGTAAAAATGATGGAGCTTAGAAGCATCACTGTGTTATTCATAACGTGTGTGCGAAGTTCTTCCAGTTTTTCCTATGTAAAATACAGGGCAGTCGTTACATTGTAATTTATATGACCCACTGAGTTCTGTTATTGGAATGTTTTGCTCACTATGTGCGGTAAGTAATAATCTAGTTTGCTGTTAGTGGAGAAAGATATTGTAATGTTGGTTTTCTTGAATGAGTTGGCTATTTTTTTGTGATGCTGTGCCTAAATAGGGAAGACATATAAGGATTTGTGTTTTGTCAGTGGTTTTACTAATTGTGTTGCTGTTAGTGATATTAGCTTGTATCTTTCCCAATAGTGATTACTTTTCGTTGAAATAGTCTTCTGTTGTAATGAGAAAATCTTGACAGCTTTTATAAATCTGAACATATTATCAATTTGTTTAATTTAATGAGGCAACTTATAGCAAATCTTTAGTGCTTGGTAATCACTGCTGTTTTGAGTTCTCAATTTTACTTTTTTTTCTTTCTTTTTTTCTCGGGTGCAGGTGTTTCCTAAATATTGTGTTATTATTATGTCTAGCGCTGTTTGTGGCACAGCGATGTACATATTTTCTCACATACACATTTGGAAAATATGTTCACAAGGAACAGTCAATTTACCCAGTTCTTTAAACAATTCAAGACAGTGAACCCTTTTGTTCTGTTTTATTATTATCCCAGGAGCCCTCTTTTGCAATATGATTTTTTTAATGTTCTGCCTGTCGGAGCCCCAGAATATTATACCGTATCTAAGGAGTGAATGAATGTATGCGTGATATGTTACTTTGAGGCAGTTACTGTTACATACAGCTGCTAGTACCCTCAAAGCATAGCATGCAGATGAAATTCTTTTAACTATCCTTGAGGTATGTTCTCTCCATTTCAGTTGATTATTTATATCCATCCCCAAAAATGTTGTGTTCATTACACAGTTCACGGAGTTACAATTTAGATTTAATATTGTTTGTTTTATTTATAGCAAAATTCATACTGTGTATCTTACTGATATTAATGGTTACTTTATTTGCCTCTGACCATTTGCGTACATCTTTCAACATGTTATCGGCTTTAATCAGCAATGTTTCCTGTGTCTTGCTTGTAATTATTATGTTTCTGTCATCAGCAAACAGAATTTTGTCTCCATTAGTGACACTTTCTGGGAAGTCATTTATATACATTAAAAATAGAATTGGTCACAATATACTCCTCTGTGGGACTCCTATTATTATATGTGTTGTTTCGACCACCAGTACAGCACGGGCTTCAAGAACAGTTCATCGTTTTCCCTTGCCTTAAGTACCAAAAGTTCCATGAAGCTGCGCAATTTCATATGAGAAGTAAGTGGCATTGTGATGCAATGGCTTTTTCGTACATTTTTGAATAGGTTATGGACAGAAAGGGATTGAGTATTCATTAATCCTTAAATACAGATTATCACAAGGAATTTGAACAAAAGCATCTGAAACTTCGCTCTATTATATCGACAAATTTCCTTTTGTGCGCAACATGATCTACCATTTCGAGGGAAAGTTGATGATGGTTCGGTTTTCACAGATCTCCTTCACTTTAGAGCTAATTCTGGGGACGAGAATTTGAAAACTCATTTGGAGTTTGGAGGGGAAAACTGGTTGTACATCTCTCATCAAATGAAAACTGAACGGATTCAGGTTTGTTCTGATGTTCTAGAAAGCACATACTTTTTCAGTGTTAGCTGACTACACTGCCGATCATAGTGGTTCAAAAAAAATATTAATTGGAGACCGCTGTTCGCGTTGCGACAAAGGTACCAAAAAGCTGCGAAGATATATTGGGATATGTACTGCTCCAAGAAATGAACGCAAATACCATTTCGAAAACTATTATTCAGTTTATAGAAGACGGTAATTTGGATATGAACTAACTTGTCGGTCAAGAGTACGACGGTTGTGCTGCAATGGCTGGTCACGTACGTGGCGTCCAGAAAATTATTAATGACTGATGTCCTACAGCCCTTTTCTTCCACTGTGCAAGCCGTATATTAAATATTGTCATCAATTACCTAATCGATGTCAGTGAAGTGAGGAATGCTGCTACCGCCACAAAGGATATCATACTTTTTTTATTTATTTTTTTTTTTTTTTTAGAGAAAACACACTACGCTGGGCTAAAGTCCCAAATATCCCTCTGTTCTGTGAAACACGTTGGCCAGAAAAATACAAGAGCGTCAGAATATTTGCTGAGAGCTTTATTAATATTGTACAAGCTTTGAAAGCACAACGCATCAAACTCCAAAACTAAAACCACTGCATATCAGCTCTACACGACTGAAACGTATATTGTGATGGTCGTAATAACTGCTGAGTATTCTGTAAAACTTGAACCCGTGTGCAACCAACTGAAACAAATAAATACGAACAGTGAGGCAGTTCACGATCACATAAATAAGCAAATACAATTCCATCTTACCGTGATGACGCCTCGACAGAATTTAGAACATTTTTGAGAATGATATAAAAATTTAAACGTTCTCGATTGGTATAAAAATAATCTACAGATCAAATCAACCGTCTGTAAGTGTGAAATACTTCTTCAGAATATATATCTTCATCCCATCCTTAGATTCTATAATTTTTTTCTCTGATTTTCATCTGAAAAAAAAGCGCTTTAGATCATGCAACTGCATCCCGAAAATTGCAGAATATTACACAGAACGTTTAGGGAAATTTCTTACAAAAGTTTGTTACTGAAGCTACGACGTGGTACAATTTGTGTAAGTTAAACGATGCGAGTAATTTAACCTTAAAGTCTGTTGAGTATGCAAATTCGATTGCACAAGCGCACCGTCCCATCCGGCTGAGAGCGGACGTAACCGTTTACAGAAAGCTGACCACGAATGATTCAGTCATTAAGGTGGATTCAAATCATCCGAAGGCTCACAAGCGTGCATACGTCTTGTCCAGACTAAAGAAACTTAATCTCAACCACGAAGCGGTACAAAGAGAAATTGACCTTATTGCACACGTCGCCCTCGTGAATGGATCTGATGAGAGAATACTATCCGAGCAAGGGGATGAAAAAATCCTAAACACCAACAGTGACAATGCTCACACCACCACGGCTATTTCTCCACTAGAAGAACGATCTAAGTTTGCTTCTTTGTCATACTATGGTCCGTTTTCAGATAAAATCAGCAGCAGTTTCAGAAAGGCTAATGTCAAGATCAGTTACCAAACACGCAACATACTAGGATCGTTGCTTCGCTATGATATGAATGGCAAACAAAGTAAATTCAAAAGACCAGGATTTAAAAAATTAATTACGGTTCTTGTGACATCTCCTGCATAGGGCAGACAGGCGGGGGTTTTGCAACACGGTTCAGGGAGCATACATACAAGAAAAGCAGTCCTTGACATTCAACTTAGAGAAAAGAACCATAGCATCTCGGACTAACATGGAAATTTTACATATTGAACCTAAGGGTCGATCCCTAGACACTTTAGAAGAGGTTAAAATTCACTCCTACAGAAAAAAAAAGATCCAGAGAAAATAATTAGTGAACAAACGGGTTAACCCACCAATAGTATATTAACATATCTGACGATTTATTCACCTCCTATACTCGCTATGCCGTTGCAAACACTACACCTTTTTCTCCATGTCACACCTGCCCGTACACTTAACATTTCCTGTTATGTGTTTTTAAATGAATTTGCTTTTAGGTGTTAGACATAGTTTTTATTATCAGCTTCTCTTTCAGCGCCTTAATGTAACATTACACTCTGGCCACATAGCTATATTATCAGCCCTATTAACTCTGCACAATGCGGAGGGATGGTTTTATTGTTTCAACCAATACCATAAATATTAAATAATAATATTAGTAATAATTGTTATAAAACACTGCCCCAGGTCAGAATATCTCTAGCGTTTCATATTATCTTAAAGAAGAGGTGCGGATTGTTGTTACCAAATAAGACTTTTTAAAAATGACTTAAGTTCATGGTGGCTGTATACGGTTTTATGTTTGACACTTTTGTTTAAACTTTTGTACTACCAATGCAAGCGTTCAGAAGAACTTTAATCTTCTGTGAGCTTGCTAACGCAACATTGGTTTTTATCCAATTTTTATTAACTTCGTGACAATTGTACATGGTATCGTCTGAACATCACTTTTGTAAGCCTACTAATATAAGGTAGGCATTTTTATCATGACAGCCTTAGGACCATTGCGTTTTGTATTGACTGACTTGGCTCACTAGTTTGTGCCTGTTTGTATGCCGACCTACCTCCCCACCCCCCCCCCCCCCCCCGCCCGACCACTTCCCCATCCTTGCCTGAACATTGGTCACCGTCATAGGTACACGCCTGTATGAACTTTAACCTTTTGTGATTCTACTATTGCAACGTAGGCATTTTAAAATCCAACTTTAATCCAAAACGTGACATATTGATTTCATCTGAAATTTTGTAAGCGTACTAATGTAACGTAGGCATTTTTTATCATGACAGTCTGAGGGTCACTGCATTTTATTTGCATTTGAATGACGTTCTATCTCCCGCCCTCCCGTCCTTGCCGTGTCATTGGTCACCATTATAGATGTATTTTGGTAGTTGCATTAAATATGATATAGTGCCACATTTTCTCCATCTTACCTTCAAAAAATTTCACTTTTACATTCCGTATCAAGTACACTAACGTCACCTGGCGACACCTTTCGTTTACTTGGATGGTGATGTCTGGTATTTTGCTCTAGTATAGATCAGCAAGTCCAAGACGGGGTACAATTTACGAAATTTTACCCCACATCTACATCTACATACATACTCCGCAATCCACCGCAAGCTGCATGGCAAAGGTTACACTATACCTAGGCATTTCCTTTCCTACTCCACTCCCAAAAAGAACGAGGAAAATAAGAATGCCTATATGCCTCCGAACCTAATTTCTGTTATCTTGTCTTTGTGATCACTACACGAAAAGTAAATAGGCGGCAAGAAGATCGTACTACACTCAGCTTCAAATTCCGGTCCTCTAACTTTTCTCAACAGAAATTCACTATAAGAACGTCGTCTTTCCTCGAGCGATCCCCAACTGAGTTTCCGGGGCATTTCCGTGACACTCGCACATTGGTCGAACCTACCGGTAACAAATCTAGCTGCTCGCCTCTGAACCGCCTCTATGTCTTCCTTTAAACTGATCTGCTGCGGGTCCCAAACACTTGAGCAATACTCAAGACGTGGTCGTACAAGCGTTTTATACGCGGTCTCCTTTACAGATGAAGTACATCTTCCCAAAATTCTCCCAATAAACCGAAGTCGGCTGTCCGCCTTACCCTCAACTGTCCTTACATGTTCGTTCCATTTCATATCGCTCTGCAATGTGACGCCCAGATATTTGAACGACGCGACTGCATCAACAAGTTGTGTACTAATGACGTATTCGAACATTATGGGATTGTTTTTGCTACTTATGCGCATCACGTTACATTTTTCTACATTGGGAGCTAGCTGCCATCCTTCGCACCAACTAGAAATTTTGTCTAAGTCATCATGTATGCTATTACAGTCAATTACAGACGACACCCTTCCATACATCACAGCATCATCAGAAAACAGCCGCAAATTACAAGTTACTCTGTTCATCAGATGATCTATATAGATAGAAAATAATAGCGGTCCTATCACATGTTTCACGTATGTACTTGCTTCATCGTATTAACGCTGTATTATGTCTATCTTATAATAATTCTCTTTTTGTAATGATGGTTATAAAATTACAGATTCTGACGATGACAAGGGCGAAATACGTCAATAAATAACAGCCGCATCATCACCTGTGGCCTTTGTATTTTTAAAGCGTCCCTTACAGCAATATTTAATTACGACATAGAGTGCAGCAATATTTAATTACGACATAGAGTGTACATGACGTGTCAGTACGTGGAATCGGTCTACAGTGGATGCCGCGAGGCTAACTGGTCTGTGCATGTTCAGTGTTCACAGAAAAAAAAGGAAATGAGGACACTGAATTCATTGCAAAGGTAATGAACACATTTGGACAACAGCCTAGGCGCGTCAGGTTTGTATTTAGACAACAATTTGCACCAAAGCTTTCGCTGGAATAATTATACTTTACACAATAAAAAAAATGTTATTTCTCCATCTTTTTCTTTGTTTTCTTCCAAGCCATGGAGGTGCAAGTGCACACCCTTGCACCCCCCTCCCGGCGCCCATGAAAGGATTCCCTGCTGCCAGAATTCATGTGGCTGTGACAAGAGGCAGTCCTCTACTGTGTCCTTCAGTTCGTCGTCCGAGTTGAAGCACTTCCTTTCGAGATTTTTTTAGGTGACGAAACATATGGAAGTCACGGAACGACATGTCCGGGCTGTAGAGAGGATGCTCAAGCTGCTCCCACTTGGCCAGCACACTTTTTGTGACCCTGGAGACGCGTGGACGCGCGTTATCATGGAGCAGAATCACTCCCTCCGTAAGGAGCCCTGGCCCTTTGCTCTTGCGTAGACTACAGAGTGTGTCACTGTTAATGGTTTTTCTGTGTTCGAGGAATTGCGTGAATATCGTACTACGGACGGCGAAAAAGACGTTGAACTTCACCTTGCCTGCTGAGGGTGAGATGTAATAGGCAAGCTACAGAGCTAAATGTTTACTGATTCATCATCCAAATAACAAATTAAATTATTTTATTAGAACCTCAACTGTTAAATGCCAGTTTGTGATCTCAAGAGTATTTGTAATATAAGAAACATGATTTCCAGATAAAGTAACAGTTAAGAGAAGATACATACATGGCTAAAAAACAATAATATTTCATCATAAAATAGGAAATTAATCAAGAGCACATGGCCATGAAACTAAAACCGTCTAATATGCACTTTAGGAAAACATAAAGTGAAACACTTTGCTTAGAGATATATTGCTGTGTATTTGAGTAGGAACTGGCCATGAAAAAATAAATATAATAAATGTTTCGAATATAAACTTGCTAGCATGGGCAGCATTGTGGATTAACTAGGCCTATATGAAATATTCCCGTGTTCTTGTATACAGCAAAACAACTAATACTTTATTTCATTATTCTGTACATGGTAGGAATATTTGTCCTTCACTATTTTTCAAGATATTAATATAAACAAACAATGTATTGTTTCTATTTTACAGTTAAGCATATTTCAGATCCGCAACCCAATATATAAAAGCAGGATTATTATGAATCGATGTAAATTGATAATTACCTTAATTTTGAATATAAAGCTGCTATTATCTTGCCATTACATGGCCAAACTAATTCTTTTTCATATCTTTAATAGTTGTAACAACGTCTGGTATTGTAGGCCAGACTATAAAAGGAGGCCACACAACGATCGAAAAAGGCAGTCTTGTAACAGATTTCTAAGCCGCCACTATGTCGGTTTGGGCCCCGATGTACGTATTGTAGTAATGCATTGTATGCTAAAAGTGATGGGCTTTTCAGATGTGTTCGCTCTGAGTTCTTTCCTTAATCTTGACGCATACATAAAATAGATAACATTCCTCTAGCTGCCCGTTTTCTGAATGAATTCCAGTGATTCCTGTAAGCAGGTTATGCAGATACTGTTTTTAAGAAGATTCTACATCCACGAGATATCAAGGTACCTGTCCTGAACTTGGATATTTATTAAGACGTGAAGACCACAATTCACTGTTTAGGTGAACAGAACACTGCAAGGTGGTGACGTTTTAAGGGCACAGCGTTGAATTTTTTAAGGGGAGGCGACGACGCATACTTCGCACCCCTAGAAGTCACACTACGGTATCCCAAAGCGGCAGATTCAAATTTCAACCGGTTTGGTTGTTAAGACGTTTCGTACCTTTTATTTGAACTCCCCTCGTAAGTAAAAATATTTAAAACTAGCTTAAACCCGCGGCTCCGCTCGCGTGATGGTTGATTATGATAGATAAGCTGTCTTTCAGTAGTCTGCTATGAGAGTGGTTTTGAAGGATGAAATGATATACAATACCGTGTTTAGAAACAAACTGAAAACTATTCCTATCAGATTGCAGAAGTCTATGCACTTATAGTCCAGTCAATGAATGCATTATAGAGTGCATGCAATAGGCGAGAGTTTTTGACTTCAGGACTTTGTTAGGGTTAGTTAGGAGGTGAACATACTAAAAGTCCCCGCCCCTGGTGGGTGAGCTAAAGCGGGGACGGGGGATTTTTTTGGTTTTCCGCTTGTATATCGAAAACGGTCAGCTTCAGTAAAAAATTGTTCCAAATAAAAATGAAAGATAATTGAATTTTCTATAAAATTGTTTCCAACCATTTACGTAGAATTCCCAATGGTTTTCGAGATATACGTTATTGAAAATCGACAATTTCGGAAAAAAATCATCTTTACCTCACTAATTTTGTGCAACATTTACTTCTAGTGACTCACTCGATCGTTTCACAGAAAATTTGTCAGAAAGAAAGTTGTAGAGCATTACATTTCCTTCAATTTGATGTGCACATTTGTTACCTTATCTTCAGCCAATCAGAAGTTACATCATTTATAAGATGTGCGTTCAGTTTCGATGTCCCTCCAGAAATGAGTGTTTTGAGGGGCTGTGACGTTTCTACCTTATGAAACGTGCTAGCATTGGTAAATAACAACAGTTTAACAATGACAAGAAGGTACTTGCAATTGAAACAGAACATCTTTTTATAATTGTAGCTTTTATGGATAATATTATGAATCATACAATTAAAGTATTTACAAGCACTGAAAGTGATTCAGAATGAAATAAAAGTGCTTTCAAAGCAACATCTTCGTTTTTCTGAGGCGGTGGAGTTGAGGCTCATTTATTGTCGCCTGCAGTGGACATGTCGTCAAGGTCGTTAGTACCTAACGTCCGGGAGAGGGTTAACGATGGGGAAGTCCCACGACGAACATCGACGGCCTGTCTGCCTCGGGGGTGGAATGGAGTGTTCTCACTCGCTTCTTACTTCAGTTCACTCCAAAAGTCGCCAACGTAGGATAGTTTGTGCTTCGGGTATTGTGTGCCACTTTTTCGAGATATCTGTTATTTATTTATGAAAATGTTGACTGGGCAGTGGGCACAATGGCTACTCGGTGTTTTGTATGTAATGAAACAACAGATGGATCAGGTGTTTCCACAGTGACAAAAAAAGGAATACTATCACTCATCAAAGCCAGTATAGAAAGGGGAGATAGGAATGACTTATGTTTAGAAGGTTTGGACATCCTTCTGATTCATACTGAATGTCGAAAACATCACATCAGCCTGTAATGGTTATGTTGGATTTTTGAAGACGAATTGTCTTGGGAGAGATTGTACAGTGGTTTTTAATGGGTAATCTGACATCAGATATCGTAAAAGCAGCTCAACAGAGTCGAAGATATCGGCTCAGGAGGTGCGGGGAAATGAATGTCAGTCTAGAAACTAAAATTACATTGAAACAAGAGGATTTCCTTTCCATATTTAACAATAAGAATCAGCTGATAAACCTGTTGATGATGCAACTGCAGAAAAATGGGATAAATGGCCCTCGAGCTTCAGGTAATTGTTGACTTGATATTGTGGAGACAGCTATCAACAGATAACATAATTCTTCGATTGCCATTATTGGAGAGGATTTCGACTTAGCTGATCTCTTAATAGCAAAATCTCCAACTGATCGTAACATTCTGCTTGTAGAACCAGGAAGTGGAAAGGTTAAGACGTGTTTATATTCTTCACAATAGCTGCAGGAGGAATTGAAAATGAAGGACAACGCCCCAAGAGTAAAGTGGGGTTTGTCACAATGCACCAGAAGTCCAAAATCATACAACATGCTATTAAGATATTTGCCAACAGATCTTCTTTCCCTGACTCCATTGAGACAGCGGGAATCACAAGTACTCTCTCATGGTATGGGGCTCCAGCCACCACAGAATCGGTCATAGAGTTCCGCTACAAATCATTTATAAAAGCAGCTACGAACAGCTATGAACATCAAGGCTATTCTTCCCCCCAGCTGAAGGAGTTATTAAGCAGCATGCATTCCGAACTTGCCACCAAGTACGCCTTTGGTTAGGAGACGAACCTAAAGGTGGAGCGCCGATTTGGGGTTGGAATGGCCAACTAGTTCCGAAACTCGCAGAGTTAGATGCTGCACCTGACGAAATCTTGAAGATGATATTTTTGTCGATGCACGAAAGAATGTGACAGTGGCAGATGTGGATGCAGAAAAGCGTTTTTACACTGCTCTGTTACATGCCTGAACTGCAAGGGCAACTGTAACTACAGGGTGGGAATATTAATTCAGGATGAAGATGACGACAGTGACATCGATCTACCAGTGGCGTTGGACGACGTCTCCACTACTGATGAAGATGAATGAACCTTGACCATTACTCCTCAGAAAGACGACGTCGCTTTGAATGGACTTATTTTTCATTCTGAATCACTATCAGTGTTTCTAACAACCTTCATTGTATGATTCATAATATCGAAATAAAAGCTACAATTATTAAAAAGTTTCAATTGTAAGTACCTTCTTGTCATTGTTAAACTGTTGTTATTTACCATGCTAGCACGTTTCATAAGGTAAAGACGTCACAGCCCCTAAAAAAACTCATTTCTGGAGGGTCATCGAAACTGAACACACAATTTATAAATGATGTAACTTCTGATTGGCTGAAGGTAAGGTAGCAAATGTGCATATCAAATTGAGGGAAATTTAATGCTCTACAACTTTCTTTCTGACAAATTTACTGTGAAACGATCGATTGAGTCACTAGAAGTAAATGTTTTTCAAAATTAGTGAGGTAAAGATGATTTTTTTCCGAAATTATCATTGGGAATTCTACGTAAATGGATGGAAACAATTTTATAGCAAATTCAATTATCTTTCATTTTTGTTTGGAACAATTTTTTCCTGAAGCCGACCGTTTTCGAGATATAAGCGGAAAACCAAAAAATGGTACCTTTCCACCTCCCTCCCCTCTCTAGCTCACCCCCCAGGGGTGGGGACTTTTAGTATGTTCACCTCCTAACTATCCCTAACAAAGTCCTGAAATCAAAAATTCTCGCATATTCCATGCACTCTACACCCCTCTTTTGAGCACTCATTGACTGGACTACCGTTTATCAGAAAAGTAAGTAGTGTAGATCAAATCACACGTAAAAATGCACTCGTTTCGAAGAATCCAATCACAAAATTCAACAACAATGATTGTGATAATACAACAGATCCATCACTTGATGTAATGCTCTAAACTTCAAATCGATTTTATAAGAGATGTATTAAAAGAAATTTCTTTTTTACTCTTTATTTATTTATTCTTATATCTCCTTATTCGTATGCTTATCCTTACAGAGAAAGAGCTGAAGACATTGTAGCACGCATAGACCAAAGATATGGTCTGTGGCATCACGTTTCACTGTATGTAACCTCCTTGCTATAGAGTCGCAAACGTCATTGCTCTCCTCCAGTCCGATTTTTTTTTTTTTAATAATTGGATGGCTTTCAACCACCATATCTTCTAGAGATCGGCAAGCTGCTCCTGAACTGATTCAAAGAGCCAGATCCTTATAAGGAGTGAGTGATGGATGAATCCGAAAAAAAAAGAGTGGTAGTTCATTTGATCCGAAAAGTCCCTCTGGTGACAGCAATGAGCTGCATAAGCACCCCTTGACACATGCTTCAGAAGTTTCCTAAACCCCTTGCCACATGCTTTGGAAGTTGCCTAAGCTACAAAATAAATGTAGTATAGACCATGTGCAAGTATAAAATTGCAAAAAAACGAGCGCCTAAACACGCGCAACGTCTCCACGCTGCGAGTCGAGAGTCAGCAAGTCACACAAGCAGTGTGGTTCAGTGACCTCACTGCTCCGCACGACTCCGGCGATCGGGGCGATCCGACCGCCAACTGAGTCGGTGAGTTATCTGGTTCACCGGTTCACCTCTCCCCACCACTCTGCCAACTCCGCTCGCTTGCGGAGCCGCCCGTGTGGCGCGCTGCTCATTATTCCCCGCACACCTCTGGCGAATGGCATGGTGCCGAACAAAGCGACTCCGTGCATCTCTCTGTTCTCTGATCTCCTGTGTTCTGATAAATCTTGCAGCTCGCTTACAGAAACGATCATCTGAAGCAACAGTAACCGTCATATAGGAAAATGTATTCTGAATAGTATTTGAAATGAATCGTATTTATTTAATGTTATGCTTTTTCTCAATAACAGCAAATCTGCAGTCCATAGCAAAAACGCGTTACAGTACAAAATTAAACTATATAAAATTTCCGCGAAAAATATCGTACTCCATTTTTCTCGAAGACTTTTAGTTTGTATGAAGGGAGCAAGAGAGACAAAATCTTATGCAATGTGCATTCTCTGTTACTTAGATTTTGTAGCCCATATCATGCAGTTTCCTGACTTGAAAGACAAGTGTCCTGTATCAAATTATGCATGTCATATATAAATACACTATTTTGGCACGTTGAAAACAATGATTATATAATCGAATAACAAAGAAAATAACAATGTGTGTTAATGTTTTCTATCTCTGAAACCATTCAGTTTCGGGAATGTATCCATTTGAAATTTTTGCTGCTGGCGTCAAATCTTTGACACTGACAACAAACTTGTTTCCCAAGAGAGAGAGAGAGAGAGAGAGAGAGAGAGAGAGAGAGAGAGAGAGAGAGAGAGAGAGAGAACACTAGCATGACAAACGAGATGTGTCTACGTTTCTGAGTAAAATATCTTGCTATAATATTTCATTACGAATTTAATGTGTTTGGTACAGCGGGATGTGTGTGTTTGTAATTAAAGATAAAATCTATTAGGAAGCACTTAAAATAATTCGACTTGCTCTGTATAGAGAATATATAAAACTTTGCACAAATAACAGGTGAAAGGGTTGTAGTTACAGGAATTATAAATATAAGATGGAACGGAAATCGTACCACCAATGCAAAACTTATAACAGCCCAGAACGCTATCCCTGTACTACGCCGACTGTAAGAGTATCATCACAGTTATTTACCTAATTATTTCTTTCGGTAAGTCTCTCTTCGAACTTAATCAGTTGTTGATGGTTTGTACTCACAAAAGAAAACCTCATTGACGACATAGTCTAAAGTATCTGTACTCGTCGTCATATTTTCAAAGAATTTGACTAGACATCTTCACAGTCTTTTTTCGTATTTGAAGTTATGAATGAAACAGTCCACGAACATTCCTCGCTTTGTAAATTTAATGGACATTACTCTTTTGACGCCTTATTTCCTAAATTAAATAAACTTTATTGCTACTCTGGAGCTATCATTATTTTACTGTTTATGGGTGCCAGACTTTAGAAGCAGGTGATCGGTTCTAGCGGCCATCTTGTAGCGAGAATCTGTCGCGCTCACGTAGGACACCCGGCCGTGTCGCCGAATGTCGCTGCTTGTAGCTGCCGTGTCGCGTCGCTGAATATCGCGCGCTGTCTCTCGCTTTTGTCGCTCACGTAGTATACGCCATTAGTACGCATGGCTATTTCGCCGCGGCGTTGCCCCGTCCTGCATGGACCTATCGCACTATCACGTTTCACTCAACTCGCTTAAACTCGCAAACTACTCACTGCATAAATATGGAACTATTATCATTTTATTCTGCAAAATAATTTATTTTTCTAATGAAAGTATAAAAATATATAAAATAATATTTTTTACTTTTTCAAATTATTTCACCTGCAAAAATATTTAAATTCTGTTATGACATTTTTAATTTTTAATGTAGGCGTAACTAACAAATTTTAATTCTTGAAACTACTAAGGACTTACAATAAAATGATTACTTCTCTTTCTTATTTCACAATATGGCGAAATCAGATAAAGGTATAGTAACAAAAAAGCAATGTGACATCGTTTTACGTTTTTTATCAGTTGGTGAGTCAGTGAGACATCAAAAAGAACTAGTTCATGCCAGTGAGTGACTATTTCTGATCAGATCTCTGAAAAGATCGGTTTTGCCCATCTCTAATATCTTCCACCCCCTTATAGCTATCGGCATGGAACTGCTATGGTGTACAACGGGCGACTTCGGACAACAATTACAAACAGACCATTCGTTTGCGTTCTGTAGTTTTCGCTGCAGAGCGAAATATTCACACACACACACACACACACACACACACACACACAATTCAATTCAATTGTTTGGTTAGCTTATGGGACTTAACTACAGGGTCATCAGTCCCTAAACTTACAAACTACTTATGAACTACTTACGAATTAGGACGGCACAAATATCCATGCCCGAGGGGGGGATTCGAACCCCCGACCGTAGTGGCCGTGCTGACCGTGACTGGAGCGCCTCAGTCACCTCGGCCACCGCGGCCGGCCACACACACACACACACACACACACACACACACACACACACACAGACACACGTAGAATTTTATATATACCGATAACTTTCCATCCCAATATACTCCTCCCTTTTATCATTATCAACCCTCAAGGAACAATGCAACCAATAAAACCATTCTCAAAGAGTAAATATAATTTTCAAAGAGTAATTATTGTTCCGCATTTCGCGTTGTATTCTTCAAATTACTAAATATCTATCAGATGGGTTAAAACCGTGCCTTAAAGCTTCCTCAGGTATAAATTAGTAACTGTACAAATATTTAATTCTCTGCGTATTGTCGTTCGGACATGATAAGCGTACACCGAACAGACATTCACATTACTATACAGGGTGTCCAAGCTATCTTGTCCACCCAAAATATCTCTGGAACGATAACAGCTATTGCAAAACGACTTTCACCTGTATCAATGTACGGCTGGGGCCCATGAATGTACATATTTGGAAACATTCTAAAACGAAAGCAAATATGTTTTTAACACAAACTTATGTTTTTTTTTTTTTTTTTTTTTTTTTTTTTTTTTTTTTTTTTTTTTTTAAATGGACACCCTATAGTTTTTCTCCAGCAATCCATAGCATGACAAATCACATAAACAACGGCGTTGATTGCATCGCAATATTCCAATTACATCCCGAGATATTGCGACGCAAAGTTGACGCTTGAAATATGCGAAACGCGCGGCTAGCGCACGTCCTGAGACTCAGGCGAGAACCCCATGCTGCTCAGGACGTGCGCTAGCCGCGCCGTACGCGTGTTTCAAGCGTCAACCTCGCGTCGCAATATCTCGGGATGTAAATGGAATATTGCGATGCAATCAACGCCATTGTTTATGTGATTTGTCATGCTATGGATTGCTGAAGAAAAAATATAGGGTGTCCATTTAAAAAAAAACATAAGTGTTAAACAACACATTTCCTTTCGTTTTAGAATGTTTCCAAATATGTACATTCATGGGCCCCAGCCGTACATTTATACCGGTGAAAGTCGTTTTCCAACAGCTGTTATTGTTCCAGAGATATTTTGGGTGGACAAGATAGGTGGGACATCCTGTATTTACATAAATAGCTATCCGATCGTCGTAAAACTGTACCTAAAGCCTTCCACGGGTAGACATTAGTAACTGTACAAATTTTCATCTCTTTATGCCTTGTGGTTCAGACGTGATAAACGTACACCGAACATTCATTCACATTTATAGATATAGAAGAAGAAGACTTGAGATTTTTCAAGATCTAAGAGACGAAACAAAGAGAGGAAACAAATTGGCTGCGCTGACATGCATATAGAAACGACCATTAAGAAAATAGTATAGTTGGTACGTCAGTTGGTAAATCATTAGATAGCCGCGGTGGAGTAGCCGAGCGGTCTAAAGCGCCTCGCTGCGGAGCGCGCGGTTGCTCGCCGTAGAGGTTCGAGTCCTCCCTGGGGCATGGGTGTGTGTGTTGTCCTTAGGTTAGTTTACCTTAGTTTAAGTAGTTTGTAAGCTACGGACTGATGACCACGCAGTTTGGTCCTATAGATTTACAGACATTTGAACATTTCTTCATTTGTGTAGAAGTCGTACACACCGACTGTGCATAATTTGTTGGCGGTGTAACGTCAGTGTCTACGTCAGTCCACAATTAACGTCTTCAGCTCTACAGCAGTTCCTGCACTTAGAAATCACCGCCCACGTCTCGTCCATTAACAGTGGTGCACCCTCGCGGTTGAAACTGTGGCACAGTTTGAACCCTGCCATTACATTCGTTGCACAGTCAAGAGTGGAGCCACTTATTGTGGTCGTCATTCGTGGCGAAGCACACCACCGAGACGGCTAGCAGCGGCACCGTTTAGTGGCTGTGGCTGCGTGTGACAGCGTGCATTTAACTGCAGAATTCACCACTGCACCGCTTAAGGAGCTACGTTCGAAGCTGCCCCAAAGGAACCGAGACTACGCTCTGAATGCAGAATGTGTCGCAGACAGCTGCACTCACTGCATTCAATAGCCGCCGGCAGAATTCCCTCCCATTCAACCTCTGTTAAGGACGAACATGTCAATTCATTCGAATCGGAGAGTGGAGCAATATCTGGATTTCCAGGGAATTTCAAAGGCAGCCGAAATACCGCATTCAGCTCAACTGTCCTGAAGTCACTACAACCCTATGCAATAACCTGAAGTCGGTCCGTCTTGGCCAACACGTCCGAAGTGTTCCTACATAGCAGTCAATTCCTCCCTTATCTCCACACAACAGGTATATCTCGATCTACGTTCCTCTACCCAGAACAAAATAGTATGGAATAATGTACTAATACATACTAGCTGAAAAATAGTAGAAGATTGTACCGAATGAAAAAAGAAACAAGAATACGATTTTTCCTAACTATCCAGTCACATTTGAACTGAACAGAATATAAGCTCCTCCTTATCCGACCTGACTCATTTTCTTATTTGGGTATGAAATAATGGATTTTCGTATAAGACAGTAATTCGTTTGATATTAAAAACAGATAAATCCTAGAGCCCAAACAATGAAAATTCTCCGAAAATACTCATCGAATTTCAACGGATAAAAAGCCGTTGAATTCGTCTCTTTGAGATCGGTGATACTAGCTGCAGAAATTAGTATGGTTCCATTTGCTAAAACGAAGTTGATATCGATATCTACGTAATTAATATAGCTATGGCAAGAGACCATACTTCATTTTGTGAGGATTTTCTTACAATTAATCTGGATTAAAATAGAATTACGGCGACTTAAACGGTTCCGGAAATATTTGAGGTGAACAGCTTAGCTGAATCACCCTGTGTATGTAGTAGGAGGCGAGACACTGTAATGAATCATATGTTATTGAGGCCGTGCAACCCACAATATTGTCACGTTGCAATGGAAGTAGGCTTGACTTCGAAGGCAACTAAACACAGTAATTATACTGAAAGCACGTTTATTACGTACTCAACATACACGCAGCACTGACTGCCTCTCAGGCAGAGTGCTCTGCTATTTATACACAGACAGAATTTACCAGAAATTAGAAGAACAGTTAACATAAGAAACAAGTAGAATTTACAAGTGAACATAAGAAAGATGTAGAACCTTCTGGAATTGTAAATTACAAAGAAATAAATTTTTGCCGGTGGGCGGGATTGAACCGGCTACCTTCTGCTCCGCAGTCGTGACGCTAGCCCCTGCGCCACGCCAGCAGTTGCTGCTCGTCGTCTCTCGCGGCAATATAATCATGTAAAATCAAAATGTTCGTTATTCTAAGGAATCAACTGTTGAGGTCATCGGTCTCTAGCATTACAAACTACTGAACTAACTTTTTTGGACTGTAACACACACACACACACACACGCCCTAGAAGGACTCTAATCTCTGCCGGGAGCGGCCACACACTCCATTCATGGAGCCCGGAAACGCGCTGTCGTTACCACGGGGCCGTGTTAAATCTATTGTGTTTCCATTTCTTTTAATTACGGAGACGAAGGAAGAGGGAGCAAAGGAAAGACTTTAGCTGTACTAGGGCACTGAAATTACTCGGTAGCCACACGTGAAAATATGAGCTGGCCGGGATTCGAACCCAGGTCTCCCGCTTCGGATGTGCGGTCGCGTTAACAACTTAGGCTATTCGGGCACACTTTCCGTGCTGTCAAAATTCTCAACATATTGCACACAAAGATTGTAGTTGTGTTGATTGAAAGAAAGTACCAGCTGCTATGTTTAAATGTTTTAATTAATTAAGCGACCGGTGCTACAATCGCACCATTTTGAGGCCCCCGGCAATAAATTGTCGCAAGTAGTAGTGCATTTAAAAGGGGTGGCCGTTGAAACCGGTAATCGTAAATTTCTAGATAAAAAAATTGAAAATTAGTAGAAGAAATTACATGTCAAGTCAGTATGATTATTTCGAAGCATGTTATCTTCGTCCCTGCACGACAGGTATAAAACGATAACTCATCAAACTAATTTTAAGTTTTGATCTAGAAAGTGTCAAAGGTCACTCTTTTTAAATGCACTGTTAGTTGTGACAGTTTCGCAACGGAGACCTGAAAATGGCGCAATTATAGCACCGAAACCGGTTGCTTAGTTAATTAATATGTTTAAACACAGCTGTCAATCTCCACAGTATTTCAGCTGTAGTCCCATTCCATTAATTATGGATAGAATTAAAGATTCAACTTCCACCCGTCCATCACTTTCTCTTGTTCGCATTTTTAACTGTGTTCCCGCAAGAGACCAGACGTATTTGTTCACTCGCTCAGAAATTGTAATTTTTCTACGCAAATATTTACACTATTCGGGCTGTAGATGTCATAGACTAGTTTATGTGGGAGGCAACACGCTGTAAGATCAGTTGACTGAATACGTGAAGTAAGGAAGAAGATAAAGTGACTATTGAATGTTGCCGCCATTGCTGACACGCCTCGCCGATGAATCAAACAGGCTCAGGATGTATTATTAGCAAATAGAGTCTGTTCTTCACTCATATTTTGCAAAAGTTTATTCCTATAGCAGCAGGTGGTACAATTTCGATCATTTCGGACAAATGTTATTGAAAGTGGAAATATATTGGGAAAAGAAATAATTTTAACTATGTCACTTATTCTTGGATGTTTGTTGATTATGTAACACAAATATTAGACAAATGTTGGTATAAATACAAAAGAAGTTTGCCGAATTGAAAAAAAAAAATTGATCGGAAATGTACCGCAATACAATTGTGATATCTTCCTTGTACAATTTTGATTACTGGCATCCTCCACATAAAAAGCACTTTTTCCGTCAGACACCAACGCATACGTCGTAGTACCAAACCTTGAATTTTTGTCAGCGAATCCAGTCACCTTTAACTATAAAATTTACAAGAGCGCGTTAGACTAAGTAGCTTCGCTTACCTCTTAACAGGAAAACATGTATATCTTCTTAGCACAAAATGGTGTAATCTTAGAAAAGATAGGAGGAGCTCTAGAAACCTGCTACACTACAACGCCACACAACGTGACACTACGAGACTGACAAATGGCGCGAAAACTTACGTTGATCGGAATTGTACCTATATCGAATTTGTACCACCTTACCCTATATCGATGGCCAGACGATAAAGATAGTCGATGTAGAGGCAGTAATGCATTCCCACGGGCGACATATAATCCAGAACAAGCTGTGAAAGTATGAGACTACGACACATTCCAACATTTGAGAACTGTAAAACTGGGTGGTCTCTGTTCCGGCAGTGTTTACTAGGTTAGGGTGGGAGGGGGGGGGGGCAGGAGAGAGGGTCTGCCAGAGTGGAAGTGGAATCTACTACCATCCCAAACCATAATACCGGGAGCAGGACCAGTGTAGCGATGCATAAGGCAACAGTACAACTAGTCCATTAGATTTCTGGAATTCAGCCGCGCAAAATCCACTTCTTCCGCTGATATTTCGGCCGCGTACCGTCCGGCAATCTTCGGAGTGAGTCGAAGACTGTCGACGAGGAGCCGGGCGCGGCCTTATAAGCCTGATCGCGGTGGCAATGCGCGTGCGCGTCACAGATGATGGTTTACTGCATATCCAAGTACTCACACGCGTGCGCCCCCCGTAGCGGAAGCGCTCCGGTGCTTATCGATACATGCTCGGCGGCGGCAACACCTTCACGTATTCTCTGCAATTTCAGTACTCCAAGTGCAGGGTTCCAAGCTTTGTCTAAATTAAAACCTTTATGTCTGTTTATTAAGTTGTTGGCCCGTCTAATTTCAACAGCTTCCTTAAATATAGTATCCCAAAACGAAGATATGGGTGTCAAAATCTACGGTCACTACGGTTCATGGAATGACCTGTTTCTATGCAATGTTCAGCAACAGCTGACTTGTCTGGCTGTAATAGGCGAATATATCTTCTGTGTTCAACGCATCTCTCGTGGACAGTGCGAGTTGTCTGGCCTATATATGAATTATGAAAATTTCCTCATGGGATCTGGTAAACACCTGAGCTGCGAAGCAACAAATCATCCTTCACTGACTCGAGTAAGACTGCAATCTTCACATGTGGCCGGAAGATAACGTACTCCCACATTGGCTGTTCCATACCTCCATTAGAAAAAAACCTAAAAACCTTTAACGTAGACCTAGCTTTTTATTTATTTGTATAACTACTAATAGATCAGTCAGATAAGCTCAGTTTCAATATTAATTCTAAAAACTGGATTCCTTGTTTACCCCCGTAGTCCAAAACTTCTGTGTATATATCTATTATGATTTATTTTTTAAGTTTTGAAAATTCTGTCCCAGTGTAGTTGACAACATAATATTAACTTTTAATCTACCTGAATTTTTAGAATATTAATTTCATTAGACAGATTTGTTTTAGTTTAATCTAATGCAGTAACTATTCATTCTAAGTTCTTGATGCCACTCCAAACCTGGCCTTACAACTGTCATAAGTAACACCATCAATAATTACCACACACAATGATCAACAAGGCACACACACACACACACACACACACACACACACACACACACATATATATATATATATATATATATATATATATATATATATATATATATATATAAAATCAGCATTATCAATTTGTTTGTAATGTTAGGTAGGTTCAGTTCCCAGGTTATATTCAAATTTATTCCTTGTTTTATCCTTATTTATCAGCATTATCAGTTTGTTTGTAATATTAGGTAGGTTCAGTTCCCAGGTTATATTCAAATTTATTCCTTGTTTTATCCTTCACACATTGTATATTCACTTATTACTGTTTAGTTTTTAAATTGATAACTGTAATAACACAATGTCAAAGAAGTGTTATACTATGTATGTCGATCTAAGTGGAGACATTTGTCATCTCTTCCCGTACTGTATCTAAACACTGTAACCTCTTTGACACAGCAGTAAATACTCTGAAGATGGCCTAATAAGCCGAAAACCGGTTAAATAAACAAAAATAAACTTGTAGAACACACACAAAATTGTGTTTTTTAATTTAAATGTTCAAATGTTTGTTAAGAGTAAGAGACTTAACTGCGGGGTCATCAGTCCCTAAACTTACAAACTACGTATAAACTACCTTATACTAAAGACGACACAGAAATCCATGCCCGAGGGAGGGATTCGAACCCTCGACCGTACTGGCCGTGTTGACTAATACTGGCGCGCCGCAGACCGCTTTGCCACGGCGGCCGGCAGTCCAATATCAGAAGCTACACTGATTACATTTTCAGATGATGATGTCAGTTTCAGTTCATAACTAATCTCCGCCCGACAGCCCTCGAAAGGTCCACTGGGTACCGACTGGCCGCCGTGTCATCCTCCGTCCGAAGGCGTCAACGGATGTGGTATGGAAAGCCCCCTCCCCTTTCCTTACCACATCCGTTCTAGAAAATGTCAGCGCCCCGCACTCCCGGCCATTATGTCAGTTTCCGTGACCGGAGCCACTATTGACCTCACAAGGGCTGCACCCCGTTTGCCGACATCTCTCGGCAGATCCGGACGGTTGCCCATCTAAATGCAAGCCAAGCCTGACAGGGTGATCTGACTGGAACCAATATGTCCACAGTAGCACGACCGTTGCCATGTCAATGTCATCCCCTTCAAATTCCGTATATGTAACCAGCGTAACATCGCTTATTTCTGTGTCGTCGTTCATTATATTTTTGAATTATTTTGTTACATAAATACACCTCTGGCCATTACAATTGCTACACCTCGAAGATGACGTGAAAGAGACGTGAAATTTAACCGACAGGAAGAATATGCTGTGATATGCAAATTATTAGTTTTTTGAGCACTCACACAAGGTTGGCGCCGGTGGCGACACCTACAACGTGCTGTCAGGAGGAAAGTTTCCAACCGATTTCTCATACACAAACAGCAGTTGAAGGGCGTTGCCTGGTGAAAAGTTGTTGTGCTGCATCTGTAAGGAGGAGAAATGCGTACCATTACGACTTTGATAAAGGTCGGATTGCAGCCTATCGGGATTCCCGTTTATCGTATCGCATTGGTCGCGATCCAATGACTGTTAGCATAATATGGAATCGGTGGGTTCAGGAGGGCAATACGGAACGCGGTGATGGATCCCATCGGCCACGTATCACTAGCAGTCGAGATGACAGGCATATTATCCGCACGGCTGTAACGGAGCGTGCATCCACGTCTCGATACGTGAGCCAGAAGACAACAAGACAACAACCATATGCACGAACAGTTCGACGACGTTTGCAGCAGCATGCACTATCAGCTCGGAAACCAAGGCTGCGGTTACCCTTGACGCTACATCACAGACAGGAGCGCCTGCGATGGTGTACGTAACGAGGAACCTGAGTGCACGCATGACAAAACGTCATTTTTTCGGATGAATCCAGGTTCTGTTTACTGCATCATGATGATCGCATCCGTGTTTGGCGACATCGCGGTGAACGCACATTGGAAGCGTGTGTTCGTCATCACCATACTGGCGTATCACCCGGCGTGATGGTATGGGGTGCCACTAGATAGAAGTATTAAAAAAAGGTTCAAATATTTGTAAATCTAAGGAACCAAAATACTTGGTCATCAGTCTGTAGCTTACAAACTATTACTAAGCTAAGGACAACACACACACCCATGCCCCAGGGAGGGCTCGAACCTCCGACGGCGAGCAACCGCGCACCTCGCAGTGAGGCGCCTTAGACGGCTTGGCTACTCCAGCGCGGCGTTAGATGTCTCGCGCACCTCTTGTTCGCATCGACGGCACTTTGAACAGTGGCCGTTACATTTCAGATGTGTTACGACCCGTGGCCCCACCCTCCATTCGATCCCTGCGAAACCTTACATTTCAGCAGGATAATGCACGAACGCATGTTGCAGGTCCTGTAAGGGCGTTTCTGAACACAGAAAATGTTCGACTTCTGCCTTGGCCAGCAGATTCTCCAGATCTCTTACCAATTGAAAACGTCTGATGGTGGCCGAGCAACTGGCTCGTCACAATACGCCAGTCACTACTCATTATGAACTGTGGTATCGTGTTGAAGCTGCTTGGGCATCTGTACCTGTGCAATCCATCCAACCTCTGTTTGATTCAATGCCCAGATGTATCAAGGCCATTATTACGGCCAGAGGTGGTTGTTCTGGGTACTGATTCCTCAGGATCTATGCTCCCAAATTGCGTGAAAATGTAATCACATGTCAGTTCTAGTATATTTGTCCAATGAATACCCATTTATCATCTGCATTTCCTCTCGGTGAAGCAATTTTAATGGCCAGTAGTGTATGATATGTGACGCACGATCTGGAGTGTGTATCGCTTTCAATTGCGCGGGCCGACCGCCTGGCGCCCGCTGCCGCAGACGGGACAGAGAGAGATGAGGCGCCGTAATATCAGGAGACGCCGAGCGACGCGCAGGAAATGAAGGCGAGGCGCCCAGCCGCGACCACAATAAGCAGCGCCTCCTGATGCGTCAAACGAGGAGCGGCCGCCCACAATATCACCTCGTTACGGCACATCAATTTTTTCCGCGAATACCAGTCAATCTGGCTGCCTCCATTTTCTCAGCCGCGGCAGCACGAAAATATTGTCAGACGATGTTTTGCATGCATTGATGCGGAATTGACTTTTCTACATCTACATATACATAGATACTCTTGAAACGTGTCCACATAAAAAAAAATTTTTTTAAGAAAATGTCTAATATCGTGCCTCCTGTTTTGTGTCGAGTAACTTGCTTGCAAGAAAATATATAATGTTGCTTCTACTGTGTGTATCGATAAGTGTACTTAACTCTGTGAAGTTTCATCTTTGGCAAAGATCATGTATTGCATACCATTGTAGCTCGCGCAGAGAGAGAGAGAGAGAGAGAGAGACTTGTGGTTTAGCTCGCTATTTTTTTTTTTTTTTTTTTTTTTTTTTTTTTTTTTTTTTTTGGAATGTTTATTATTTCCTCACATACAATGTTTTCAGAACAATAATGTAGATGATTAAAAATGAAACACTGGTTTTCGTAATAAGAAGTTACAGAGTAATTGTGATAGTAAATAAAAACTCTTAGGTAGAGGGGAAAAAATGTACGATAATTTTTTTTAAACATACAGCATCAGACAATGACTAATGGACTCAGCTTAATCACAACTAACTAATTCCTTGCAGAGAGATCTTGTTGCTAGCAAACACGCACACACTAACGAAAACACACACACACACACACTCACACACACACACACACAAGATCTCTCCTTTGTTCCAAATGTGAATAACAGGTGACATCAAAAATTAAATCAAAATACAATTTTACTCTCCAGAATAACATGAAAAAAGTAAGAAGTGCTGAAAATAGCTGACAAAGCTGATTGCCTGTCCTAAGATGGCATGGCACTCTAGCAGAACACATTTGGAAAACAGATAACCGCTGAGAGAGCGGTTGAGTTGTGTTCAAAAATGTTCAAATGTTTGTAAATCTTATGGTACTTAACTACGGGGTCATCAGTCCCTAAGCTTACAAACTACTTACGAACTAGGACGGCACAAATATGCATGCCCGAGGGGGGATTCGTACCCCCGACCGTAGTGGCCGTGTAGACCGTGACTGGAGCGCCTCAGTCTCCTCGGCCACCGCGGCCGGCTGAGTTGTGTGTATGGCTCCGATGTACAGCAGAGACTGCTCTGCCAGCAAGTTGATTTGATTGTATTTGGAATATATATTGTATTTTTTATTACTATGAAAACGTTGTACCACCGCTGGAATGAAGGTAATTGCATTTAATGACATTATATGTAGGTAATGTAATGGCGATTATTAATAATAAGTAACAAAGTTGATCTTTCTTTCCTGTTTCATTTACGTAGTTAAAAGATTAACCTACTTCCTTCATTTGATAATTAGTTATTTGTGGATTTAAAGTGCAGTATTTATTTTGTAATCTTGTTGAATAGATTTCGTATTGGTGTCATAGTAATTGATTGTCACGCAACACTACAGTTAATTGATTATGATAATCAGGTACTGATCTGCATAAAATTCTCACAGTCAAACATTAAGAAAGTGGTTTGTAGTTTTTTAATATCTTTCTCGCAGTCAATATGTTTGAGTATAGTCAGTGTCTGTTTCATGTGGTGACTTGCCACAGTTGTTTTGTTAAAAGATCCGTTGCGCACATAATGTTTAATGCACTGTTTCTTATTTAACACTATATACATCAATATCAGGGCCATAATTAAACCAAATTGCTGTGTTAATGAACAATATATTGTATGATTAAACGATAGGTTCAACTTCATAAAACACGCGCACAGCTTTTACTCTGCAAATCACATTTCAGTGCCTGGCAGAGGGTTCATTAACCACTTTCGTAACTTTTCTCTACCGTTTCATTCTCTAATAGCGCGCGGGAAGAAAGAACACCTAAATCGTTCCGTTTTCGATCTGATTTCTCTTATTTGATTGCGATGGTCATGTATCCCTAAGTAGGTGGGTGCTAGCAAAATATTTTCACATTCAGAAGTAAAAGTCAGCGACTGAAACTTCACAAACAGATCACGCCGCAATGAATAACGTCTTCCGTCAGTCTCACCTAGTGAGGGTCCCACAATGGGGAACAGTACTCCAGGAGAGGACGCACAAGTGTGTCTTTGGTGGAGCTGGTGCATCTTTGGTTCGCCTTTCCCACAATATTTCCTATGTGTTCTCTACGGTCTAAGTTGGTCGTAATTGTAACTCCTAGGTATTTAGTAGAATTTACGACCTTAAGCTTTGATTGATTTATCGCGTAATTGAAGTTCAGCGGATTTCTTTTAGTGGTCATGTGTATTACTTGACACTTTTCTTTATTTAGTGTCAATTGCCAATTTTCGCACCATGTAGAAATTTTGTCTAAATCACTTTGCAGTTGCTTTTGACCCTCTGTTGACTTCACTAACCGATAAACGACAGCATCATCCGCGAGCAGTGTAAGGGAGCTATTCAGATTGTCTCCTAAACCATTTATAAGCACAATGAAGAGTAGGGGAGCTATCACGCTTTCCTGGGGAACGCCAGATATCACTTCTGTTTTACTCGATGACTTACCGTCAGTTACAGCGAACTGTGTTCTTTCTTATAGGAAATCGTGAATCCAGTCGCACAATTAGGGAGATATTCCATAAGAACGCAATTTCATTAGAACCCGCTTGTGGGGTACAGTGGCAAAAGTCTTCCGGAAATCCAGAAATATGGAATCGATTTGAGATCCCTTGTCGATGGCACTCATCACTTCCTGTGAATAAAGGGCAAGCTGTGTTTCGCAAGAGCGATACTTTCTCAATCCGTGTTGACTATTGGTCAATCCGTATTGACTTTTTGAGGAATAGCGGATTTCAATGCTCATTTGAGTCAGTGATGTTATGACGATATGGCGCATGAAGGAGCGCAACTGATGGCTGCCGCCTCGCTTAGGCCGGTATTACACTATCAAATTATTGGACATAGAATTACGCAAAGTAATATTGGACGTAATGGGAATGTCGTCCAATATTTGATCACATCTAATGACTCGGCTTAGATTTGATCAAAGAAATCGCTCTTCTTGTGTTTGCTCAGTGAGAGCGCTAGTAGTAGTACAGCCGCCTTGCCACTACAGGTTTCACATTGCGTTCGCATTCGTAAACGTGGCTACTAGCGGCAAGTTTGTGTAATGTGTTCCAGGAACAACAAAATTGGTAGGAATGTATAAATCAGATGGGGCGTTGTGTAATATGCACAAGGCCAAATCACACATTTGATTGCGGACCCTGGACCCAGAATCGGAGACAGGTACTCTCCCTTTTTTTTACTGTTCTGTGGAGCAGTTTGTAATTAGATGTATTTCAATAGAGACAATATTAAAATTTACTCAATACTAAATCCGAAGGAGCAACTTCAGCATAGTTTTGAATTACTTTATCAGGAATTAGGTGAATAGTGAGGATTTTTGGTGAGGGTGGGGGGGTGGGACTGATACCCCCCCCCCCCTTGTGGCTACGGCCCTGGGCCACAGTAAGCCCTAGTTTAGCTTAACAGAACACTTGTTGTGCCAGGTAAGGCGGAATTTGTGTACACACATGAAAAACTCATCTTTGCAAGAAGTTGGGGAAAAAAAATCTGTCACTACATTACACCGAAAGCAGCTCCATCAATTCCTTTTCAAGCCAAATGGGCAAAGGATCTAATTATATTATGTTTTTATAGATGCTATTTACTTGGCATTTAATACTACAAGGATCGCACGCAAGCTTCTACTTATAAGAACCTATGGGGCCAAATTGGCTCCATGCAGTTTTATTGCTTATACGGCCAGATTGTGAAAGATAATTCAGTGTAACCATCATATGTACTTTTATTGATTTTTAACAATGGAAGGTCCAGATTGGAATGTTGATAATAAGTGGATAGCTAGCAACTCACCATAAAGATGATCGCTGAGCTGCCAACAAACTGATATTCATATTCATACAACTTGTAAATTTTCGGCCACGACCTTTGTCAGAATAGAGCGCACTCACTCACTCAGGCATAACTCATCCATAAGTGACCCCCGTCCCCAGCTGCCCTACCGCAATCAGTGCTGGAATGCATGGCATTGTTGTCGCATATTGAAAAAAATAAGGAGACAACAGTTGGTTTTATTTCATACACAGTACTACAAGGAAACATGCCGAAAATACAGAGAAACGCTATGAGGGGCCAAACTGGCCCTGCGGTTCTTCTAGGTAGTAATCTTAATATTTAAGAATCTATTTGAAGTATAACACTCTAAAAGAGGGTGCACAATCTCTCTCTCTCTCTCTCTCTCTCTAATAAATTGCTGTTCGTTAGTCTCGCTAAAACTCGAGAACGGCTGAACCGATTTGGCTAATTTTAGTCTTGAAATATTCGTGTAAGTCCAGGGAAGGTTCAAACGGTGATAAAATGTGGAAACGTTGTCCGGAAAATACGAAAACAGGGAAAACTGAAACAGCTTTTTTCCAGTGAGCTATCTATATCGTTCGTCCAATTGCGACAAGATTTTGTACATTTCATGTTGAAAGCAAGAGGAAGGGTCGCATGAAATAAAAATTTGGAAAAGTCTCCCGGAAAGTAGGAAAATTTAGGAAATACCGAAAGAGAGTTTTTTCTATGAATAATAATCAATTGCCCCATGGTTGTAAGAGCCTCACTTGAGTACGGCTTGACATAACTGAATCTGTATGAAATAATTTTTTTTTAGAAAATCTACCGGAAAATTGGAAAATTTGAGGAAAACTGAAAGTGC
This sequence comes from Locusta migratoria, assembly GCA_026315105.1. Classification (NCBI taxonomy): domain Eukaryota; kingdom Metazoa; phylum Arthropoda; class Insecta; order Orthoptera; family Acrididae; genus Locusta; species Locusta migratoria. The sequence continues at coordinate 331,590,532 of CM048745.1, forward strand.
GTTTTTCAATGTGTTTTTGATGGAATTCAGCATTATAACATAATTCGCATGAGGGAGAGGGGTAATTTCGTACTAATTTCCTTTTTCAATGTGTTTCTAGAAGTACTCAACACTATAAGTTGAGAACCGTTCATCCGATTGCGGTAAATTTTGATCATTTGACGTTCAACGAAAGATGAACGTTCTTATGAACTAAACATTTGGGTAAGTTACCCGAAAAATTTGAAAATTCTAGAGAAACTGGAAGATCTTTTTTGAAATGGGATATCAATATTCGTATGATTACGATAAAATTTTGCATATTTGACGTTCAAAGCAAGAGTAAAGTTCTTATGAAATAAAACTTAGGAAACGTTTTCCGTAAAGATTCAGAAAAAATAGAAAGAGCTTTTTCTATGAAATATCAATACCATTCATCTGATTGCGATTAAATTTTGCACATTCGACGTTCAAAGCGAGATGAAGGTTTGAATGAAGTAAAAGCTTGGAATAGTTGGCCAGAAAATAGGAAAATTTGTGGAAAACTGAAAGAGCTCTTTTCTTTGGGATATCAATATCATTCGTACGATTGCGATAAAATTTTGCGCATTTGACGTTCAAAGCAAGAGTACATACCTATTAGCAATTACGAAGCATTGCCGGGTCGACTAGATGACCCGATGAACTTCGTATCACTTACTTCTTAATAGAAGCCATATTAATTTAAATCATATGTATTTTAGATCCAGTAGCTTTATAAATGCATCGTCAGATACCCCAAGTATCGGCTCGATAGTGGGGGGAAAGATTGGCCAAATCCCGCACACCTGTCCAGGATAACGTTCATGTCATATTCGTGGAAGTTTAAGGTACGTTTAAACGGTGATAAAATATGGAAAAATTGCGAGGAAAATTTAGATTTTGTTGTTGTGTTGGGTGCGTTTAGAAACATACTTTGAAAGAGTAAAGTTCGCTTTACACGATCTGAACCCGTATATGAACTGTCAAAGATAAAAATGAATTGCTGTTCGTATATCACCGTTTCCATCTTCCCTGAACATCCACGATGTGACATGAACATTATCCTGGACATGTGTGCGTGATTTTCCCACTCTTTTCGCCCACTATCGAGCCGATACTTAGACTATCCGATGATGCCTTTATAAAGCTACTGGGTCTATAATATATATGATTTAAATTAAATTAATATTGTTTATATTAAGAGGTAAGTGAAACGAAGTTCACCGGGTCATCTAGCACTTTATATAAAAGATGAAAAAAATCATAGAAGTCAACACATTTCATTTAACGGTTTGATCAGGACACATTGGAAAAACTGGTAAAGGGGCCAATTCGGCCTCTCGATCCTTCTAGTGTAAAACGCTTAGCGTATAACGTGTTAAGCTGTACTTCTCAGAATATCTGGTAGATTAATTTCTTATTACCTCCTTTCATCTTTCTTCTGCATTTAATCACGACAGTACTACCGCGCGGATAGTTCACCAATTGGCTTTGCCAAGTGAAATGTGTCAAATAGTTTCCCGATCATAATTAAAACTAATAATAAAACAGACCGATGTAGGTGAGATAAATTTCTAAGTTGGAACATAATTGATAAATCCAAGACAAATAGGTGTACCGCATTACCTTTGAAAAAATTCGGGACAGACACAAAAATCGTGACTATCCCGAAAAAATCGATTGGTCACCTTAGTTAATATACTCATCCAATACCAAACAATGGCAATAACTAAGAGTATCAATCAAGTAATCGTTTAAGGTAAGCGGTTTATCATAAATATCTACTACAATTTCTTGTAGAATCTTCTAAAATTGCGTTGGATGACAAATATTCAAAAAAATTTTTGTTTTCAATTTCAGTAACAAAAAGATTGAATCATTTAGGGCTGGGCTCGAGCCCCCTTCGGCACCGGGCTCTGAACCCATGGCTCCACCCAGCCCCTCCCTTGTGGGGGTCATGCACACAGTCCGTCGCCCTATTCACTTTGCCCAATACCTTGCGGTGAAATTGAGATTATGATTTGCAATCTTGGTGTAAAAGTCGTAATATACTATCAGAATTGAAGAAGTAACACTTCTAAATTTGATTTGCGGCCAAAGCAGACTTTATAATGTATGTTTTTCAACTTAGTGTGCTAAGTGCTGGGAGGTGAAACAATATTCGAAACATCGACATCTGGTTGCAAGCGAAAATATGTACATGTAAACATATCAGACAATTTTTGTAAGGGAATGAATAGAGCCTATTAACTTTATCAGCTATGGATTTCCCGTTTACTTTGTTAATAAAGTCATAAACAACTTATATCTTCCCCTTTGTCAGGGATTCGAATGCCACCTCGGGCATGGATGTTCGTGTCGTCTTTAGTATAACGTAGTTCATAAGTAGTTTGTAAGTTTAGGGACTGGTGACCCCGCAGTTAAGTCCCTTAAACTTAACAAACATTCGATCTTGTTTGCAGTCGTCAACAGTCCAATGTCGGTGTTAACGGGCCCAGACGATGCGTAAAACTTTAAGTCCTGCATTCAACAAGGGTACCCTTTAGGTCTTCGGAGTGGCCGATTCGAACCCCAGACGGGGAACGGCCTCGCGCATCGGAGCATAGCGCCAGAAGCGCTCGGCCAGTCCGACGCGGCTGGAAACAAGTCACTAGTTTAATCTTAAACTAGCGAATGACATTATAAATGGAGATTTTTGTTTAAATTCTGGGAGGAGGAGTCTCTCTCTGTCGTTCTCTGTCTTGTCAAAAAAGAGATGAACATTTTTAAACGATTTTAAACACCGCCTCTACAGTTAATTACGGATACTTACTATCGATATTCGGTCATTTAAGGTCTTTGGTTTTGTGATAGCGTTGTTGCTTACTTGTTCGTTATGTGTGTTACCGTTCCTGCTACCTCTCTGCAGTAGCCTTCAAATTGGCAGAATGTGGTCCTGTCGAAATTTCGACGGTGGTCCTTCTTCTTATGACTGCTACACTGGTCAAAACAGTTGGGGATCAGTTGAGATTTCTACGTCGGAAGTACTGTCATCGACAGGTGAAATAAAATGGTTCGACGTCTTTCTGTTGGTCCTAAGCAGCAGTGACAACATTATGGCAACCTAGAGAGTGGTAATGACAGAAAGTTGTTGCAGAGGCTGTTGGTGCTGACGTGTATTTACACAACCAAACCAATTACACAAGCAGTTGGGCTCATTAGTGTAGTGAGCAGGTATGCAACATCAACGTGACTTAACTCGAAGCAATGGCGCCGAGAGCCATAGGAAGGTTGGAAGAGGGATAGACAGAGAGGGTTGGGGCTGCAGCTATTGGAGTGTCCCAAAGTGTGATTTCGCTGTTGGAAAGTCCGAAATTGTGATTTCCACCTCCTGGACTCGATTTCAGACAAAAGGAAACATTAAAAGAAGCAAGGCCAAAGTAGTCCACGGATAACATCACCAAGAGATGACCACTACTATCGGTTAACAGGTCATCGAGACAGGAGGCTGCAACGCATCCACAAGGTACCAACAGGACGGGCAATATCAACTCATTCCGAAATCGCCTTCAGGAATGTAGCGTACTATCACGGATGCCTGTGGTGTATGTCCCATTCCATCCATGACAATGTTTAGCCCGCAGAAATTAGGCGGTGGAAAATCAGGATGGAATCGTAACGAATGGGGCTAACTCCCTGACCCTTCCCCTGGGTTATTCCGGGCGCAGATTTGAACGTGCAGATGAGATCGCTACTCATACAGGACTGGAACACCAACTGGCAGGCTACTGCTCTGTCTAATAAACTACGCTCCATAAATTGATAAAACTCTTCTGGGTATCAGACCGCATCGTCAATATATCAAATATTTCACCGACGTTTCGGCCGCTATTGCAAGCGGCCATCTTCTGGGTGTTACGTTTACTGCTAGATGAGGGAAAGCTGGTGTCTTAAATATTAAATGTTGCCAGTTATCATTGGTGGTTTCAGAGCTCTTATCATTGGTGTTTGCTTTATTTCTTCCTATTGGTGGAAGAGGATGTCCAGGATTGGTGTTTATATTAATGTTTGCCATTGGTTAAAACTGGCGAATGAGGAGCGGTGGTAGCAGTGACGTAGCAGTGATACCTAGCGCCGGCTAGAGCGTGCTGTTTGCTCTATGTACGCGCGGCCGCTGTTGTCTGCGGGCGGGCCCCTATGGACTGCACTGCGCGCGGTGTCGTCGCGAAGCGCTGCTACTGCTGGCAACCAAGACGAGGGAAGTCTGTACCCGTCTTCTCTGTTCATATTTCCGGGTCGCTTAGCTATTTCTATTGCTTCCCTGATTTTCCTCTTCAAAGTGTAGGGTTGTTTTCCCAGTACAGTGACTTCCTGAAAACATATCTGCTTGCCGCACTCTTCCTTCCTATACCCAGAAGAGTTTTATCAACAATGACAACGGCCGCGGAAGCCTTCGTTTACAATTACGCTCCATAAAGTCGACCACTGCAGCTTGGAGTTCTTCCTTACGCCCTTCTCGAAGGGAAGCCACAGTCCTTTGCCGTCTCCGCATCGGTCACTCCAGGCAGACCCATTGGTTTCCTTTGCGTAATGAGCTTCCCCCACATTGTGGTTGTGGGGCCCTACAATCTGTGGCTCATATCTAAAACGTTACCAGTGTTCTGATCACCGACTCAGTGATTGTGGTCTTCACGCCTTAATAAATTTCCACAGCATCAAAGTTCACGACAGTTACCTTGATATCTCATGGATCTAGAATCTTCTTAAAACACAGCGTCTAATTACCCTGCTTACAGTAATCCCTTTCAGAATACGTGCAGCTAGAGAAATGTTCTCTATTTTATGTGTGCGTCAAAATTAAGGCAAGAAGTCAGAGCAAACACCAGGTATCTGAAAAGCAGTTTAATTTCATCACTTTTACCCTACAATGCATTACAACAATATGGACATCGGTGTCCAGACCGGCATAGTGGCGGCTTGGAAAGCTGTTACAAGAAAGCCTTTTTCGATATTTGTATAGTCTGGCCTACAATATCATACATAGTTACAGCTATTAAAGATATGAAAAACAATTAGTTTGGCCATATTATGGCAAGATAATAGCAGCTTTACATTCAAAATTAAGGTAATTATCAATTTACATCAATTCATAATAATCCTGCTTTCATATATTGGGTTGCAGATCTGAAATAAGCTTAACTATAAAATACAACAATAATTTGTTTGTTTATACTAATATCTTGAAAAATAGTGAAGGGAAAATGTTCCTACCATGTACAGAATAATGAAATAAAGTATCAGTTGTTTTGCTGTATTCAAGAACACGGGAATATTTCATATAGGCTTAGTTAATCTATAATGCTGCCCATGCTGGCAAGTTTATATTCGAAACAATTTATTATATTTGTGTTTTCATGGCCACTTCCTATTCAAATATACAATAGAATATATATCTAAGTATACTATTTCACTTTATGTTTTCCTAAAGTGCATATTAGCAGGTTTTAGTTTCATGGCCAAGTGTTCTTGTTTATTTTCCTATTTTATGATGAAATGTTATTTGTTAGTCTTCCTAGCAATGTATGTATCTTCTCTTAACCATTACTTTATCTAGATATCATGTTTCTTATATTACACATACTCTGGGATCACAAACTTGCATTTAATAGTTGAGGTTCTAATAAAATAATTTGTTATTTGGGTGGTGAAGTAGTAAACATTTAGCTCTGTAGCTTGCCTATTACATCTCATATCTTAGTGGAATGTCCGCTCCTCTTGGCGCTCCGTGCCAAATACGGAATTCCGCTCTCATTGCCCTCGGTTTTGGCGAATGATTCACGGATAGCTTACCTTGCATTTATCCGTGAAAGCGGTTTTTACACTCGGCTATAAGATTTTATTGCTGACGCTTGGACAGGATGGGTGGGTTTGTGGCCCTCCGTGCGAGCAGCAGGGTTTGGAGTTCTTCTCTCCCGTCCTGCTGACGACTTCCATTTCTCCTTTTAACTTGGTTTTAATTCACGTTGATTTCCTTTTTACGTTATAGGCTTCTTATTTAGGAGCATACGCCGTTCTCCTGTATCTGTCATTAATTAACGGGGATTCTCAATTTGTAGCGACGTTGCTTGCAGAATACCGCTTTTTCTATTGGTTTTAGTCCTGTTCTACTTGATTTTGACCCCCCCCCCCTTTTAGTTTATTTTATTCTCGTCACGGTCTTTGCCGACCACATCCTGGCTTGCACTCCATACAACCAACCAACCAACGTAACGAATGGGGGGCCGGATTGTGTTCACAGGTGAGTCAAGATTTTGTGTTCAGCCGCACTATCGTTGTTACCTCATCTGGAGAGAACGTGCAACTCGGAACAATCCTGCTCATGTTCAGGAAACCATATCATGGTGATGGACGAATGGTGTGGGCAGGACATACAGGCCTCTGTGTTGTTCAGAAGGCTGCTTTAACGTCTCAGAGATATAGAGGCGAGATCCTTCGGCCTTTTATTGTGCCCTAAGTTGCTGCCTCGTCCCCACAGATCTGCACTGGTGGACAATATGCTTGAAGCTGAATATAGTGGCCAGCTTGTTCACTAGACTTAAACCCGATTGAGCATGTCTGGGATACATTTGGCACACACATTGCAGCCAGAACAGCACCTCCTACAACGGTTGCAGAGCTGAATATTGCACTCACGAAAGAGTGGCCAAATATCCTTCACGAGCTGATTGTCAACCTCGTACTTTCCATGCCACGCAGGTACTGGCCGTCTGAGGTGATCACACACCATATTGTAGGGCAACGATGATGACTTTTCCACTATTATGGTAGGCCCATGGTGCCTCGCTCTAAGTAAACATGTAAACCTCAAGTAAAGAGTTGAGACAGAAAAACATCATACTGTATTAAACATATATTAATTACATTAGCTTATGCTTATTGTGTGTGATATCTCAGCTGATCCCCAAATTATTTTGAGCAGATAGAAATAGCTTGACTTATCTTCTGCAGACCATCAAGGATGTTTTTTTGTTGTTGTTGAGTATATACACACTTCTACAGAATACAATAAAACTCTTCATGCCGTTTAAGGTGTTCACGTCCCACGTCAATGTTTTAGAAAAACAATGCAGCAACAAGTGATCCATGGATAAGTTTCCCCACGGAGCTTCCGTGAATATTCTACATCTTTACTACTGCGACAGAACACGGGGAAAAACCATTGTATATAGTACTCGCAGACAGGGGCGCCGACTCCGTGGATGCTCCGGGACTCGTGCACCCCCCAAGATTTTTTTTTTGGGGGGGGGGGGGATGCTGAGCACCCAGATAAAATTGAGGTAGAAAATAAAATTGTATAAATTTAAAAAAAATCAAAACTTACCTTAAGACTCAAGAGCCAATGCAAAACGTGACCATAGGGAGAGACGATATTTCATACGTGAAAGAAAAGATCAGTTTTGTACTCGGGTCACCAAGCGAGTAGAAATGAGTGTCTGTGTTTTACCCTCTATGCTAGCTTTATTAACCCTGAAGCACGTCGGTTCTTTTGACCTTTCAGGTGTACGTATTTATGAACATTGAATTGTGTTCTTTCAGGAATTCAGCTTGAAGAATCTGATGTTGATGCTAAAGTTAATCGTTTTTCATTTACTTTGTCACTTCCCTTGTTATTAAAATTATAGATTCAGGCTCAAAAAACCTTGGATTATATTAATACTGTCAGAGATGGCATGAAGTTATCTCGAAGTGATGAAAGTTTCGATGAAGTATACAGCTCTTGCTTGGAACTGAAAAAAAATTGATGTCGGACATCAAAATCTCAAAATATTTCAAAGATTTCGTTAAACATTGGTGACGGTGTTCTACCAAACCCTCTTGTCAGAAAGAATAGCTTCACACAAAAAGTGTTAGATTAGTGTACAGTGAAAAATTATTTCATTCGTCGTGTAGAAGTTTTGGGGTGTTACTTATATCGAAATATCCACTTCGGCCAATTAGATCGATTTATTGTAGTGTCCTAATGCAGCCATTCTTTCCTTTGCTTCCTCCTCCTTCTTCCTTCTATCTTTAAAAGGCCAGACAACTGCCTATTTACTTTTATCAAGTTGCTCATTCAAAAATGCATGAACACGATTTTCAGGAGAGTTGGTTTCGAACATTTGTGAACCGTGATATAGAGCACCCACACTGATTTTCAGAAGTCAGCGCCTCTGCTCGCAGAGCAACGACTGCTGCAGTGGATTCCCGTGCAGCTTGTGTAACGAGCCGTCTGTCGGTCTGTCCTACCAGGGAGCGAGTAACGGTCTATAACAGCTAGGTCAGCGCGCCCCGTCACGAAAGTTCTGACCGTGAGTCAGCAGCGGTCGAGAGCAGGAACCAGCATCCAGCTGATAGCAGCGCGCCGACAGGCCTTATCTGAACTACAGCACTTTGCTTTGTCTCCGCACATGAGTTGGCCCGTCGCTTATCGTGGGAAATTCTACGATAATCCGTTGCGAGATACACACACTGTTCACTACTTTCACAGGCCAATACATAGCAACATAAATATATTCGTGAATTTTTACATCGTTATACGAGGCGCGTCCAGAAAGTAAGTTCCGTTTGGTTATACAAAACGAAAGGGTACAGATACAGAAAAAATATTGATTGTACAAAAATCTACAACTGTTAAACTACTTTTCTACATAGCTCCCGAAATTTTGTAGGCAATTGTCATAGCATGGTACAAGGTTTTGTGTGCCTTTTTTTCATAGAATGTTGCCGCCTGTTTATTCAACAATGTGGTAACATGTTCCTTCAGCTCGTCATAATCGTTGAAGTGTTGTCCACCAAGGACAGATTTGAGGTGTAAGAAGAGGATTACTGTCAAAAGATTTTTTTTCACGTTAATGCCTGACCTCACACACCGAATGTGACCAAACAATTCTTACGGAAATTTCAATGGGACCTGTCTGATCATCCTCCATACAGCTCTGACCTCTCTCCTAGCGACTTTCATCTCTTCTTACACTTAAAATTTGTCCTTGGTGGCCAACACTTCAACGATGCTAACGAGCTGTTACCACATGGTTGAATGCACAGGCAGCAACCTTCTGTGAAGGATGCATGCAAAAACTTGTGGCACGCTATGACAAGTGCCTACAAAATTTTGGCAGTTATGTGGAAAAGTAGTTTAAGAGTTGTAGAATTTTTTGCAATAAAAATTTCTTCTGTGTCTGTAAATAATTTCATTTTATTACCAAACGGAAGTTACTTTCTGGACGCGCCTCGTATAAGCACGCTAACACGAAAATTGTGGTATAGATTACTAACTTATTCGTACAAGAAAGCCAATGAAAGTTACATAATTTGAAAGATTGTTTATCGAGGATTTCACGAATATAAATATGTGTGCATTTAGCCATTAAAAGTGGTAAAAGGAAGTAGAAATTTTCGTATCTACAGCTTGGATCAAATTTTACATTCTCCAACAATCAGCTTACTGATTGGCTATTCGCCTCGACCAAAGACGCTGTAATGCAGTGCATCTGCAGTATTAAAATAACGTATTAAATAAGTGAATATCGAAATATGGAGTGCTCCCAAATCACTTTCTTGTGCCGTTCAAATGCTTCATTTTCGCAGTGATTAAGAGTGGTTAAAGGAAATGGATGTTTTCATATGAATGTCGATATAAAGGATGATGCGTCGGGAGAGGCATCTAGCGGTGCTCGGGTGGAACTACGAAGTCGAGAATGCCGATATAAATGATGATGCGCCGGGGAGGCATGTAGCGGTGCACGGGTGGAACTACGAAGTCGCCATCTTGTCAGCTCTGGAATTCTGAATATCGCAGTATCGAAATAACATTGTTTCTTGGCGTTGTATAAATATACGAACACCGAAATTGTAGTTCCATTTCAAACATTAGGCTAATGAAAGTTATATAATTCGAAAATGGCGTGAGAAGTATATACTTCCGTTTTTATTTGTTGTTATTGTGTCAGGCATTTTCAACACGTGAAAGATACCGTTTCATACCTCCCAGTGCCGGTTAAATTTTAACAAATATCCCAGCGGCCTCCTATGATAATGTTGGCAACAGATGCTGAATAGTGAGAATCCTGTGAGTCTTCATTTTAGCTAATCGCTTGACAACGCTGATGTTTTCTCATGGAATCTTCGCTTTACGAGGACAATTATTTTTACTGAGCGGACGAAGGTACGGTACATACAAGAAACTGTCAACCATAAAGCAGGAACAGCATTATTTGCTAACTTCATGGTCTGTCGATACACTAATCGAGTCATTCTATGTGGTTCGAACAAATGGGCAAAGATTTTCTATCGTGTTGTTGATGTTGCCAACATAATCACGCGAGGCCACTGACATGATACGTAAAATTTTACCCCCAGTGACCATTGTAAACACAATTGCTCGATTTTCGACCACAGGAAATACTAGTATCATATAATTGGCTGTATGTGTATGTATATTTCATTTCTCCTCCTAAACTACTGGACCGATTTCAACCAGACTTAGTGCACATGTTCCTTACTATCAGGCAACAATCGCTGTCAGGGTAAGGACCACCTATGTCGGGAGATATGACGGCATGAACAATGACATTCGTGAAAAACGGCGCGAACATGCGATAATATTCTACATCTGTTCCTAAATGAATGGACCGATTTCAACCAAATTTGGTATAAATATTCTTTAAGGTCAGGGATAATTTGCTATGGTAGCAAAAATCACCATAGTTCATACGATATCACGTCATAAACAATGCAACTGCCTCATAGTGTGTTTATCCGTCAACTGTTTGAGAATGACTTATTTGAGAATGAATTATTGCGACTTGCAATAAACTTTAAACATAATTTCAAGTCATAAATTATTTGGTTCTTGAAAAACCGCATCATCATACATGAAGTTTCGATTTATTATGTCTTTACTACTAACACCATTCACGACAATTTTGCAGTGATTACGCACTTATACCACTGGATGTACACTCTTTGACAAAAAACCTGACCGCCGGCCGGCCGCCGCTGAGCCTAAGTCCGAACCGATCGTGACATGGGACAATAAACGTGGCCGCGCTGATTCGCTCTAAGTCCGGCTATCTGCACAATCTGGCAACACTGTAGACTGCGGGAGTTCATACAGTACTTCTTATGTGCTGTTATAAGACGTGTAGGTCAGCAACATCCGTGGTCTCGCGGTAAAGTGCATGACTTGCACTTTCAAGTATTAACAATCGAATCTAACTGTTGACAAAAATTTAATTTCACGTCCCTCGTGCATGCTGATGTCACATGTGTAAGGGGAGCATAAGCGTAACGTATTTCATTTTTTGGTACACTGGTAATAACATTTCGACCCAATAACATCGCCGCCTCTGGCCGCAGCACTTGGCAGAGCTCTCCGCGGCCCACTCGCCGGCAGCAGCGGTGGCAGCGCTACACAGCGCTGCCTCGCCCTCAGCCTACAGCGCCTACCGCCGCTCATCGCCCTGGATATGTAAAATGCTGTAGTGTTGCTGAGTGGGGATCCACAAAAAAGGTTGCGATGTGTATTTCAGACACGATATGAACGGAGCAGACAACCCATTTTGAATGATGAGCATATTATTACATAACTACATACTACATTAGAGAGGCAAAAAATTGTCATAGCCATTGATCCAATCAAATGTGTGGTTTAAATCGCGATCCTTTTTCTTTCAGATAAGCCCTTCATGTAATTTGTTATTGTCATTAATTCATATGTTTTCATCAAGACACAGTTCGTAACTGCACTATAATGATTAGTGTCATTTTTTGATTCCTTATGCTAAATGTATGAACTACATTATGTGAATACGTTTCAGCGCACGTTCTAAAGAAACACAGGTACACTGCAAGGTTCGTGTCTTCATGTCTCATTTCTACAGCAGATATTTTGCATGAAGGAGATATATTAATCATTATGTTCACTTCCTCCGTAAGTTTCCCCTAGCATGTGGGTCCTACGGAAATAGTAAAAATTCGTATCGATGGAGGTCAATTCGAATTCCTTCAAAGGCGTTTGTATGGTGAAGCAAAGAAGACGTCAAATACCATTTCCATAATTTGCAGTCGACCTTTCTGAAGTACTTATTGTATAAAGCTTTTCTTCTGATTCCATTAAAGAGTTTCTTCTTACAATCTGCAGCATATAAAGTAAAATAAAACAAAGGAAAACGAAATAACAGCCCCAAACGCATTGTCTCCAACCAGGATTAGAATTGGCGACTCACAGCACAGTTGCGTTACAAGACCCAAGCAGAACCATACAGCCAATCACACGATTTCGTCTGGCGCCCCCAGTCTCTCAAATATTGAATGCTGAGCCTCGAACGCATCGCGAAAGATAACCTGAAAGTCACCTATACGAATAACAGCATTTCTTGAGTGCAAAAGTTAAATTTCTGTCTCTCAAATCACATGGGCATTATACAGCATGAGTCATGAAACTAAAAGAGGAATGTGAAGTGAACTTAGCGAGACAATTCAGTACCACTTGCGGAAGTAACTGCACTGTCACAGTGTTGCCAAATATTACCGATAAGCGACGCGAAATCGCGCTCGTCTCATACGGGCTTCTGGAGGGGAGTCGCGGAATTTGGTTAATACGCGGTGCTATCTTCTAACAGTTTCCATCGTCACACTTAGGATGCAGATATTTAATTCGTCCAGTGAGGTCGAAACCAGCGTTCATATTATTTGAAGTTTAACAGCATTATGATATAATTTCAGCAAATGACTATAGAAGTTAAAAATACTGTTATTGTGCTTGCAACATACGGCAGGTTAAAGACTGAGATATGTAAACTTCCATCATGTTTTTAGGTTCACCCCAACAACCCCCCACCCCCCCAAAAAAACCCAATTACTTTGTTGGATTTCGACAAAAGCTACTTTAAAAAATATATTTTATAGAAAAGTTACTGTAAATCAACGTTGTCCCATCCGTTACGAAAAACTTCGCACCCTGAAAGTGACTGCGTTTCAAAATGCAGCCTTATAACAGTACAAGTAATATTTCACGTTTTGGTTTGTTTGAAAGCTAGAAGAAACATAGGTAACTGATTATTTGTACAACACAGTAATTAGTTCATTTGACGATTCAGAAGACAGGATACTTAAAATTACGGCCATGAACACAGAAACTAAACTGTATATGTGGGAAATGTGCAATTCTGAGGTTTTTCATCTGCAAACATATACATATAATCTACAGAATACTAACCAGCTTATTGATTTCGCAGTGTTACAGCCTTGTTGGGCCAACAAATGATGAGAATCGAATTCATCTGACTGATGGATTCTTCGAATTTTGCCACCCACGACTTGCATGTGTTGTTGCTTAGTATCTGTCGTCACGATGATAAATCAATAGAAATTATTACAACATTTTTGCCTACTTTCTCATATTATCCTACTTTCCGTAAAACCACACATTCGTTCTGGCCTCTATGCCACATAGGAAAGAACGCTTTTGCAAGTGAATCAATGATAATAATGATAGTAATCAATGAAGTTTACCACATTACAGCAGAATGATAACGATTACAATAACAATAGAAAATGCCGATCTCTTGGTTGACACAATGCAATGAGTTTTGGTATTTCGTTGCTGAATACCGTTTAGGACAGTTTTCAGAGGAGAAAAATAGACCTGAAGCCACATACATCACTAGTGCAACGATATCTCACTAATCAATCACGAGACGAGAATAGCGCCACCGAGCTAAAATGAGAGTACTGGTTCACTTGTCTGACATTTGTTGGCAGTTAATACAGACAGTCCCAACATAAAACACAAAATTGTTTGCAATTTAAACAGGGGTCTACCTTCCTGCGATGGAAAATTTAATTCAGGATATCAGTCATATCAATTCAATGACTGAACTCACATCCTCATGAATATTGGAAAATACCTCGAATGCTGGAAATGAGGGAACAATCAGAGTAGTCTAGTGTCGTAAGCAATACTGTCAAGGAATAGGAAGAACTTCTGGGGCATCCCACAATATCCTCATTCCTACAAACAGCATGCTAACTGGCCTTTAGCCATTCTGCGCTACCAAAGCCCATTCTAAGAAAGGCTTCAGTCCGAAAGCAGACAACAGCATTGAAAAATGCTGATGAATAGATGACTTACCCTCAACTTTCGGCGAGAGCTTCTTTTAACAAAACGAAGAAAGTGCAAAACGAGTACTTTCTCCAAAAGTTCCTATGGACTGTTGTCCCAAAATGGATGTATATACGTTCAGTCTTGTCAAATGCGGCTCACATTCCAGGAATATTACAAAAATGAGCATCTGGCGTATACCGTCCTAGAATGAAAATGAGCACCAACAATTTTTACTCAACGTAACATGCCAATGTAGGTGACTCTAAATGCGAGATGCTATTCTATTCCGTGATTACTACCGTTTATACTAAGAAAATAGCCAACATTTTTGTATGTCATAAAGCAGGAACATGTCAGTAAGAGCATCAAATCTCCAAAGGAAGGATGAATATATAGCAACACACACACTAAGAAAACGTCACTACGGTTACCTATTGTGTTACCATTTGATCTTTAACTTAAATTTATAGGAATATCACGTGCAATCCGCTAATAAATGATCAGATATATCATCACACCATGAAATATGTTTCTCGAAAGAAGGCTTTGCAAATGTTCTCGATATGATCACAGAACAAACATCCAGAGTCAAATAAGGCGCAGTAGGGGCAGAACACAGAGTGCATTAAAAACTGAACTCTTCTCGAAAGACTAAGAGTAATTACAACAACGCCGACATACTATTACGTTAACACATTGCGTACGGCAGACGTAGATTTACGTGTTTCCTCGTCCTACTGCTGGGAACGTATGACGTTGCTCAGGACCAGTGGTGGATTTTCAGATGTGCCGCCAGTAGGCTATTCAAATTTTGCCGCCCCTACCGACCTCTATAAATCGATACTCTATTTCATTGTCATACTAATTATAGGTTTTGGTCAATGAAATTGTAGCTTTATGTTTTCTGCACTATCGCCCTAAATATAACACCATATTTCGTAATTACTATGACTGAATTAGGGGAGTGAAGTGTCACTTCCTAAATTACTTTTACAACCCAACCATTTGGTTAAGATTGCACAAGAAAAAGTTTTTATTTATATTTCTGAGCCAATAAGAACACAGTCATGTACTACTGTTAAGTTTAATGTTGGGGTAAGATACACCTCAATACTTCTTACACAATAATGTACATTCGCTAAGCATAATTAAATAACTCTTACTACATCTAATCACAGTTTAAAAATTCTGGACCCAAATTTGCCGCCCCTAAAATCTGCCGCCCTGGGCTCCAGAATACTCAGCCTACTGGTAAATCTACCACTGCTCAGGACAGTAACTACTTCAGTTCAGCAATAGGTAAAAATTAATTGGAGTATTCAGTGCACTGCATAACAGTATGACCTATCTTTGGTTTTACCGCCAACAATCAGTACCGCGAAATAGTACTGTAGATATTGCCTTGTGCGCTATGGCGTGAAAACAGTTGACGAAAAGCGAATTTCTTGCTGAACTGTTTGAGCACTATTGTTCAGATGTTCCAAGTTGAAACACGTCTACTGATTGTGTGGTCGTGTTCCATTTTGATTTATTCTTTAACCTAATGTGTTTATGCACCATTAATGTTATCTGTCTGTGTGTTAATTATTTAATTATTTTTATTAATGATCAATGCCCCATGTGTATGTATGTTTGCCCCATATTTATATGTGTTTCCACCCGTGTGATTGAACTTGTGTGTTCATGTGAATGTGGAAGGTTACTTTTAATATTGACTGACTGCCGCGCAATGCCTTACAATATCCGCCTCCCGCTGTAGACCTCATTTTGCTGAAGTTAAAAACGCATGGCTTCGTTTGACGTCTGCGCTAGCGTTTGCTGGGTGGCCAGACAAGCTTACTTGGCAAGATGGCGAGGTGGCCGTGTTCTTAGTGTCGTACCAACCTAATCTTGGACGAAAGAAGTGACAGGAGACCTTTCTGGGAGTAGTTGTAGAGGGAATTGTCTTGGACAAGCAGAAAGGATTGGTAAACACTAGTCTCTGAACGCACTCTGCGTCGATTTTAGCGCGGTCTACATCCGGTGTATGGCAGGGGAAGGTTTTTCCGAGGCCTTAGAACTACAAACTTCACTCTTCATTCTGGCTCCGACGACTGTGGAAATAAGTACTCCGTCGAATCATGCTGAGGGAAAGGCATGCTGTTCGGACTTTACTTTCTTTGTGATCAGGCAGTCTTGGTTTTTCAGTGATAGTTCTCTTGAGTAACTCTTTCACTACGTGAGGTGAAGTGTTTCTTAATTTACAGAACTCGAGTAAATTCAGTGCACATTTATTACTTGCAGTTTCATTCCAGTGATGATTGTGTGTTTGGTTTAGCTCAAGTTAAAATACACGTGTGTGTGGCCTTCAGCCTTTGTGTAAATTTAGTGTGTTTGAATTTCCTTGCTCTTTATCAACTAACATTTTCACGTTGTGTCTGTATCTGCGAATATGCTACATATTTCTCAGATTTTCTGATTTGATTTCATGTTTCCTTTCTGGTATGACCGACTGCACCACGTGCTTTTGTAACAATCGTTACTTCGGCCTTCAGCCACTAGTTTTCTTCTATACGAATTCTCGCATGTGATTTACTCGCTTATTCTAAATTAATTTCTGTTTGTAAATGCTATGAGATTCGGCGTGGTTGCACACCATGTGCTACTTAGGAATAATGGCTGGCCGCGGTGGCCAAGGGGACTGAGACCCTCCAGGCACGGTCTGCACGGCCACTACTGTCGGGGGCTCGAATCCCCCCTCAGGCATGGATATTTGTACCGTTCTTAGTATTAGCTAGTTTATAAGTAGTTTGTAAGTTTAGGGACTGATGACCCCATAGTTAAGTCCCATAAGCTATACAAACATTTCAACATTTTAAACATAGTGAGCCGCTGCCTCCCTGAACATGAGTTCATTTAGTGCACATTGTTCTTAAAATTAGTGATCAAGAAACCTGCCTTCTCGTCAAGATGCCGCCGATGCCTCGTTTCTCCGCTGCTTTCAAGTGTTCCTGGAGAGAAATGTACCATTAAGCATTATGTGCGTGTCTGTGAATGAATGAATGGGCTTCCAGCTACCCATTGTGTGTTTGCAAATTTCCTCCCACATTACCTCCATATTCATAAAGGGCAGAAACAATTTTAATATGGGCAGTAATCATATGATATAATTCAATTTTGTACAAGGTGTTTGCTAAATTTGGTCTCCCCACATTTATTTACTTGATATTTTACTGAATAGATTAAGGTTTCAAAGTATCAAACATTTGCTTTATGGTTTCAGAAATTACTGCAACCAGTCGCCTTTTTTCTTCTCAATGAAGATTTATTGAATGATGACCGGTTTCAAGCTGCCTAGCAGCCCATCATCATACGGTACATATACATTCAGTGAAAATTACATTTGTATCTGTGGCAGGGCAGAAAACGAGAAAAAGTAAACACTAATTGTGATATGTTACACTGATTAATTACAATGAAAGTTCGTCTTCAGGATGTTACTTAAAGTTAGGAGTTTCACATTTAGTATGTCCATGTGTGTTCCGCTTTTAGATAGCATTTCGAATAAATTACAACACTGCCCTTCCATCAGGACACCACAACAACTCCAGCGACTTTCAAGTGGTAAAATTAAACAACAGTGCACACACATTATCACAGCACAGCATAGCCACGACGTGACTTGAAAGTCGTGGGAGTTGCTGTGGTGTGATATGTTCGAAATGTTATCCAATAGAGGAACACACATGGACATACTAAATGTGAAACTCCTAACTTTAAGTAACATCCTGAAGACGAACTTACATTGTAATTAATCAGTGTAACATATCACAATTAGTGTTTACTTTTTCTCGTTTTCTGCCCTGCCACAGATACAAATGTAATTTGCACTGAATGTATATATGCCGTCTGATGATGAGCTGCTAGGCAGCTTGAAATCGGTCATGGTTCAATTAACCTTCATTGAGAAAAAAAAGGCAACTGGTTGCAGTAATTTCTGAAACCTATTTCAAGATACAGTCGCAGCTTATGACACATAATGGATAATAGTTTTGCTCTGATTTCATGCTTCCTGTCCCATGTTAAATTATCTATTCATTTATTTTTAACATTGATTTTGTGTTTGTTAAAACGTTGGCTGCTCCCTTAAGGAGTGAGCAGTTAGATAAATTTCCGTTGCGCATGTACTCTAGCCACTCAAAGTAATTTAGAGTAGCACTGAGCGTTTTAACTTACATTTGCAGATCTCAATTGCCTGAGATCTTGCTTATTCTAATAATTAGGCTATTTTAAAAGTGACTAACGTGATGTTACTGACATATAATAAGGGGTCACGGCGGAGTGGTCGAGCGCATTAGGCGCTATGCTCCGATGCGCGAGGCCATTCTCCGTCGGAGGTTGGAATCCTCCCTCGGGCGTGGATGTTTGTGTTATCTTTAGTATAAGTTAGTTTACAAGTAGTTTGTAAGTTGAGGAACTGATAACCCCACAGACAAGTCCCATAAGCTTAACAAACATTTGAAAATTTTACTTATAATAAGTACAAGAACATTATTTTAGAAACATTTAGAAAATTTTCAGTCGTAAAAAAAAAGAGGAAAAGAATTTCACAATGAGAAAAATATCGTTATAAGCGCTGTGGAGGGGTGAATTGTTCGATCATATCAGACTTGTATTACGTACAAAACAAAAACCAATATAAAGAATCTCCAATCCATCCCAAATTTCATTACTGTTGAGTTGAAAAAAGTGTGAGCCTGATTATATTGATGGAACAAGTAGGAAAAGCTTTTATAAAATGCACCTTAAAAATCTTCAGCTGATTGATGGCTGTTGACCCACACCGAACTACAACATTGGCAAGGAAAGATTATTTGAAGAACCTTCGTCAACAGATCTTATAGTAGAGACACCGACTTTTGACAAGCTAATGAGCAGAAATCTATTTGAGGAGATATGGAAAGCTCGGTACGGGCTTTCGTCGAAGTTTCGAGAACATACTTATATCGAGCAGTCAAGCAGTATATTGCTCCCTTCTACGTATATCTCGCGAAGAGATCATGAGGATAAAGTCAGAGAGATTAGAAGCCACACAGAGGCATAACTACAATCATTCTTTCCGCGAACAATACGAGAATAGGAGGGAGAACCGAGGTACTCAAGGTGCCCTCCGCCACACACCGTCAAGTGGCCTGCGGAGTATGGATGTTAAGTGTAGATGAACTCCTCACAGAGTCATCAGGGAAACAGACTCTTCAAAATTTAATCTGTGCTACAGTACCTCCTAGATAAATTTCAGACTGTATACGAACCTGAACAGGAGCTTTCTCAAGCAATGATACTATGGAGACGGCTGCTTCGTTTCTGGACATAAAATTCTGAAAAACGTATCACATATGGTTTGCTTGTTCCTGTGGTTTGCGGAAGTGTATGCGGATATGTGTCCAATCTATGTCTCCGCGTTCGGATCTCGGCTGGGAACACATTTTCAACTTTGCCCATTCGCAGTTGATGTCATATTTTCTATGAACTAGAAATATACACTGGGAAAGGAAAAAAAAATCAGGTCAATATTCTTTCTCTGTTTACATCTGACCTTTGCATGTGGTACCACTTCTATTAAGACAATTACTGCAACAGATATGGAAAGATAAAAGAGAGGTGAGAATAATAACAATACATGGTTTCATAGTTGCTACAGGTGCAAAACAAGAGGGGAAATTTTACACACACACACACACACACACACACACACACACACACACATATATATATATATATATATATATATATATATATATATATATATATATATATATATGGACTATACATTACGCCGTGAAAGGTTGAAAATGCTTATTAATGTGAATGTCTATTCGGTGTACGCTTATCGCATCCGAGCGACAAGACGCAGAGACTTAAATATTGTACAGTTTGTACTTGACGAAGGTTTTAGGCATGGTATTATAGCGATCTGATAGATATTTCGACATTTGAACAATATAACGTGAAATGCGGAACAATAATTACTCTTTGAAAATTATATTTACTCTTCGAAAATGGTTTTATTGGTTGCATTGTTGCTTGAGGATTGATAATGATAAAAGGGTGGAGTATATTGGGATGGAAAGTTATCGGTGTACATAAAATTCTACGTGTTTGTTAATATTTCGCTCTGCAGCGAAAACTACAGAACGTAAACGAATGGTCTGTGTGTAATTGTTGTCCGAAGTCTTCTGTTGTACACCATAGCAGTTCCATGCCGATAGCTATACGGTGGTTGAAAGTCGTCAAATTATTAAAAAAAAATCGGACGGAAGGCCAGCCATGACGTTTGCAAGGTGGTTACATACAGCGAAACGTGATGACACAGACCATACCTTTGGTCTATGCGTGCTACAATGTCTTCAGCTCTTTCTCTGTAAGGATAAGCATACGAATAAGGAAATATAAGAATAAATAAATAAAACATTAAAAAAGAAATTTATTTTAATACGTCTCTTTAAAAAATCGATTTGATGTTTCGCGCATTGCATCAAGTGATCGATTTGTGATATTATTACAATCATTATTGTTAAATTTCGTGATTGTATTCTTCGAAACGAGTTCATTGTTACGTGTGATTTGATCTCATAGCACACTACTGAAAGATAGCTTATCTATCATAATCAACCAACACGCGAGCGGAGCCGCTGGTTTAAGCTAGTAAAATATACAGTGTGTGTGTGTGTGTGTGTGTGTGTGTGTGTGTGTGTGTGTGTGTGTAGGTGGGTGGGTGGGTTCATGTGTGGGTGGGTATATAAAGTTGCAAGAGCATAGACAAGCGGTCTATGAGTTAGCGCAGAAACTATGGAGGGCACTGGAGAAGTCCAACCTAAAGTACTGAGGGAAGTGGAAAAAAGAAATAACAAGCACAAACTTACGGAGTTTCCGCAGCGCACTCTAAAGCAAGTGAGACACGGTACTAATGCCAGTTTTATGAAGTGCCGTTACATAAAGGCTTGTGTTCCGAGAGACATCACACTCTTAACGAATATTAGAACGTCATAAAAGCATGTACTACAAGTTTTATCAGCATCAGACACCGGTTTAAGTGCATCTACATTTAAATAACGAAGGCGTACGTACTTCGCGGAGAACTGCAACAATGAGGGCGGCGTGGAAACAGATATGAAATGTCAAAAGTGTTTAAGATTCTTTCACCAGAGCGCAGCGAGAGGCACAGAAAGTAAGCAGTTTTAATTTCTGAAACCATCCTTAGCACACATGTATCTCACTGAGAGCTAATAGGATTTATCCGTATTAACATCAGTATATTGCAATATTCTCTTCCTCAAGACATTAACTGCAATTTAGCTTAACATAGTAGCAAGGCCGACCCCAGGGGGCCGGCCGCGGTGGCCGAAGGGACTGAGGCGCTCCAGTCACGGCCACTACGGTCGAGGGTTCGAATCCTCCCTCGGGCATGGATATTTGTGCCGTGCTAGTTCGTAAGTAGTTCTTAAGTAGTTTGTAAATTTAGGGACTGATGACCCCGTAGTTAAGTCCCATAGACTATACAAACATTTGAACATTTGAAATAAGCATAATGTACAAAATTGTAATTTCAGTATCCAAAGAAAGAAAAAAGTAATAAAAATATGACGTATAACATCAATTTAATTCAAAACTTTACTATGAACAACATTTAGTCCATCTCGTTTTTCTCTTTCTGTCCATCGGCTTCTACCTTACTATCTGTCCATTTAAGTTTCTTTTTCATGGAGAACATTTGACCCCGGGATTTTGCCGCCCCGTGCAAAAATTTCAAGCGCCGCCCCTCCCTCCTCCCCCGCATTTTTTGACTTCGTCAGCTTTATTCTTTTTTTCTAATATTACACTCATGCGTCTCTTACAATGAGACCACATGGGTGTCGGATTTTAGAATTATCTGATATTTATGGTTAGTGAAGTTCAGAACTCAAATAATAATCAGCCAGAGTCATTCGACGCAACTCTAAAGAATTCTCGAGAAAATCGACTTTGAAGGTTTGCAAGTAATCGTAAGTTCGAATAATTAAAGAGTTGCAATATCTGTCAGCGTAACTCGGGTGGTAGCGTTCTGGCCTTCCAACCATAGGTACGGTGGTTCGAATCCTGCCATAACGAGTTTTCTGCCGTGATTAGTTTTTTATTTTTCCCGTTGTGTAAGAATACTTACACAATTTTAATATCTAATAGTAATTTTTACGAAAAGTGCACGTTTTTTTGTTTATTCGTAATTTTCTATATTTATGGGACGTTGTAAATAATTATGGTGTAAAAAAAAAAAAAAAAAAAAAAAAAAAACGTTACATTTTTTACAATATTGGTTTCCCTATTAGTTGACGACGGTAGTCATATGATTGTTCAGTTTGTGTTTTTGTAAAGTCATCTCCAGAGGTACTAATGGCTTTCCAAGCAGCTGACCTACTCAAAAAATGTTCAAATGTTTGTACAGTCTATGGGACTTAACTACGGGGTCATCAGTCCCTAAACGTACAAACTACTTATGAACTACTTACGAACTAGGACGGCACAAATATCCATGCCCGAGGGGGGATTCGAACCCCCGACCGTAGTGGCTGTGCAGACCGTGACTGGAGCGCCTCAGTCTCCTCGGCCACCGCGGCCGGCGCTAACCTACTCAACCATCGTTTTATGTGAAGTGGTTTTCAGCTCGTCTACAAACACAGAAACAAAAGCTGATAACCCGTGGAATTAGAGATACCAAAATGCTTTATGTAACTGAATTCAGAAAAAATGCCACATTGGGATTCGAACCACTGCCCCTTTGGTTGTCAGGCCAGAACACTTCCACCTGAGCTACACAGACATATGCTGCAGGTGTTTTATTATTGGTACTTACGTGTACTTTGAAAAAACTACAAAGTGTATTTTATCGAGAATTTTTGAGAGTTGCGCCGAATGGCTTCGACTGATTGTTATTTAAGTTCTGAGCTTGACGTACCATAAAGACATTCTAAAATCCGATACTCATGTGCTCTCCTTGTTAGACGTGAATATGTTTTTAAGATCAAAGCAGCGTCAGTATTACATTACATTTTAAGCCATAGCTCCTAAATTAATATGTACACCAAGATTAATTTAGGTTAGTGACAGAGCATAAAACTAAAATCTATTCACTTTTTCTAGTTCCTTGTTCTACACAGGCGGCACATATTCGTCGCAGCTAATAATTAGACAAAGAAACAAAAGGACGCCTGTTCACTGCCCACTGAACTAGCACCGGGACCGGGACAAATATTTATAAGCGGTATACTCTAATGTTGCTACTATCGATACCGATACCATCGATTAACCGAATTAAAAATGAAATTTGCAAATAACTGCTACATCATGAGTTATTTTAACACATCTCCTACTAAAATAATGGACCAATTTCAACTACACTTGGTACACATATTGCTTACTATCAGACAACAATCTCTGTGGGGTTAAAAACTACCTACGACACATAGTTCAACATACATGACGTCGTAAAGAATGAGTCACAACAACTTTCCCATCACGCGACGCCTGATTTACAAGACCTCATTCATTCACTATTTATTCATCACAGACAGTTGCCCAATATTACATTCTACAAATCTGAAAAATTATATTATTGTAGGACACACAGTCAAGGATATCAAATGTCGTATGCTTTTAGGGTTGAAAACGAACAACCTGTCTTTGTTCTACTAAATTATGTTGATTTACGAACTAGTTTTCGGCTTATTATGGCATTTTCATGTAAAAATTTGACAGCCGTCAGCAAAACACTAGTGCTTATGTTGCAAACATGTTAAATAAAGATACAGCACACCAAAACTTTAGATCTTTGCTTATGACATTAGTTGAAGTTGTCAAACATTTGTTTGTTCTGTGTGATAAATGCCTTCTAATTTATATTGTACACAGTGAAACACGTTGCATATTTCATAGACTTTTATAATATGAAATATGTAACGTGTTTCACTGTGTACAATAAAAATTAGAAGGCATTTATCACACAGAACAAACAAATGTTTGACAACTTCAACTAATGTCATAAGCAAAGATCTAAAGTTTTGGTGTGTTGTATCTTTATTTAACATGTTTGCAACATAAGCACTAATGTTTTTCTGACGTCTATCAAATGTTTAGGTGAAGATGGCCTAATAAGCCGAAAAGTAGTTCGTAAATAAACATAAATTAGTAGAACAAAAACATTGTTGGTTTTCAACGCTAAATAGACATTGTTGTACCAAGTAGTGTCGGAACAATCCATGTATAAGATGTCGTTAGTATTGATCTCCATGAAAAAGAAACTTAAATGGACAGATAGTAAGGTAGAAGCCGATGGACAGAAAGAGAAAAACGAGATGGACTAAATGTTGTTCATAGTAAAGTTTTGAATTAAATTGATGTTATACGTCATATTTTTATTACTTTTTTCTTTCTTTGGATACTGAAATTACAATTTTGTACATTATGCTTATTTCAAATGTTCAAATGTTTGTATAGTCTATGGGACTTAACTACGGGGTCATCAGTCCCTATACTTACAAACTACTTATCAACTACTTACGAATTAGGACGGCACAAATATCCATGGCCGAGGGGGGATTCGAACCCCCGACCGTAATGGCCGTGAAGACCGTGACTGGAGCGCCTTAGTCCCCTCGGCCACCGCGGCCGGCATGCATATTTCATTGTTTACTGTTTTACAATTTATAAGCTCTTTTCATGAATACATGAAGATAAATCTTTTCCGAATTCTTATTTTCGTTTCTAATATAAGACTGGGGAAAATGCACATATATCTGGGAATAACAGGTTTAGCAGCTGGTGTAATATGTGATAATCAAGGGATGCTGAAGTATTAGATTGCAGAATGACACAAAAAAAAAAGCAGTCGAAGATTTTTGTTATTTGGCTAGCAAAATAACTTTTGATGGCCGAAATAAAGAAGATATAAAATGCAGATGGCTATGGAAAGAAATGCATTTCAGAAGAACCGAAATTTGTTGGCCTCCAGTATTGTTTTACATGATAGGAAGTCCTTTCTGCAAGAACTTCTTTGGAGTGTAGCACTGTACGAGAGTGAAATGCGGACGATAACAACTTTAGATAGATGATAGACGGGTTTCAAATGTGGTGTTACAGGCGAATGCTGAAGATTAATTGGGCAAATCGCGTAACTAGTGAGGTGATAAACAGAATTGAGGAGGAAAATTTCTGGTATATCTTGACTAAGATAAGTGGGACACATTCTCAGAGATCAAGGAATCGCCGATTTAGCATTGGACGGAAGTGTGTGGGGTAAAAATAGCAGAGGAAAACTGGAAGACGAATGAGGTAAGCCGGTTAAAAAGGATGTACTTTGCCGTTCTTATTCACAGATGAATAGGTTTGCACAGGACAAGGTAGCATGGAAAGCTGCATCAAACCAGTCCTTGGGCTAAAACCATAACGACCACCGACGTTATTTTAAAGGTTTTATCTTTCTGTGGAGTAATGTAGGCCACGACAGAACATGAATATTATCTCTAACAGTTTCATGTTTAGCATAACTTCTTAATTTTGAAAACTTTCTCAGAGGAAAGAGCATTGTATATGTTTGTACTGTTCTTGGTTCTCCAGACAGGTGCAGTCGTTTTCAAACCACGATATTTGAACAGCGTTCCTTGCCGTAATCTTTAGGTGATTCTGCCGTAATACTTTGGTTTTGCGATCGCCATTTGACAGCTTTAAATTTAAAATGAAAAATTGAATACACCAGTTTTCTATACAACTTTGCCCTCTTATTTTTTTTCCATATATCGCGTCGTTGCGATATACTTGCAAAAATAACGGCAATTAGACGATGCCTGTCTGTCTATCCGTAACCTGTTCCCACTTTTTGGGTCGAACCGTTCAACCGATCGGCACCAAATTTTAGAGACATGATTGTAGGACACTAGAGATCAGAACCTCCCTTTTTCAAATATTTCTGAGAACAAATAGGTTAGTAACAGTAAAAAAAGGCCGTTTGTGATGGCTTTTTACAGCAGGAAATTTAATTGCAAATAAACCGTTCATATGACATGAAAACTGAATAACCGAAATAAAAATAAAAAATTAAAAAAACCCTGCGATTTGACACCGTCACGTGTTTTACGTACACCAGGCGTTCGGAAATGTCACGTGACATTTCTCGCCCAGAACTCTCTCTCTCTCTGGCATACGCCATCTTGCTTCCTGTATTTTCTTATTATAACTCACGCGTTGTTGTCATTTCCAAGCAATGGCGCCCTGAAGAATTAAAAAATAAAACGTCATTCTTAGTACGATAAATTATAATCGAGTTTCTAAAAATGACCATATTAGCAGCTAACAACTACCATCAATAGTATGAGATATGAGGAACAGTTTTGTAATAGTTATCCGTGGTTTCGTAGACAGCGCGTTGGGTTGTGATTTACATGATCCGTAGTTCGAAACCCACCACTACCATTTTTTTCGCCTTGACTATAAAGGGTTTCGGGTACACATATTATCTAAATATAGCTATGTTCTTCAATGTTTAGAGTTGTGCATATGTGATAGTGCTCCATCTATAAGGTGCGTTTGTTCTATTTCGTGAACATGCCGCTAAATACGTAACAATGAATAGAACAATGGACTTCCGAAGCATATGCACATACCCTAGGAGGATACTGTAATAATGAATACCTGTATGCTAAACGACGTGCTGATACTGTTTCATATATAAAAAGCCGCGGTGGAGTAGCCGAGCGGTCTAAAGTGCCTCGCTGCGAGGCGCGCGGTTGCTCGCCGTGGAGGTTCGAGTCCTCCCTGGGGCATGGGTGTGTGTGTTTGCCCTTAGGTTAGTTTACCTAGGTTTAAGTAGTTTGTAAGCTACGGACTGATGACCACGCAGTTTGGTCCGATAGATTTACAGACATTTGAACATTTTTTCATATATAAAAGAATTCCTAGATTTGTGTGGCAACTGTCGTTCCTTAATGAAACGGAGGGGAAGTGTATATATTGCAAGAAAATTACCTTGTTTCTTTTTTTTCTAAGCAATTATTCACTGTTTATGGAATATGTTGATAGTCATTAATTAAAATTAATGCGTCTACTAAAACGTTTGTCTTTGGCATGGTTGCTATGGACTTTTTAACGTAATATTTTTACCTTTTCTCTAGTTCAGATATGACTTCGTTCATGTTACTTTGTTCTGCGCTAAAATAAAGAGCAAATATTCTTTTTCAAATAGCGACTACGTTTTCTTTTACAGCTAAAATAAACGGAATAAGTGTGGTAATGCTGAATTTCAAATAACTCTAGTACATCTACATCTCTGAAAAAACATCGAAGTGTCTGGCAGAGGGTTCATTAATCACTTTTATAACCTTTCTCTACCGTTCCATTCTCTAATAACGGCCCGAAGAAAGAACACCTACATCGTTCCGTTTTAGATCTGATTTCTCTTATACTTATTGGGATGGTCATGAGTCCCTATGTAGGTAGGTGCTATCAAAATAAATTCACATTCATAAGTAAAATCAGTGATTGAAATTTCGTAAATAGATCTTGCCGCAACGAATAACACTTTTCTTTTAATGATTTCCACCTCAAATCGTGAATCATTCCCGTGACGCTTTCCCCCTGTAACGCGATAAAACAAATCTAGCTGTCCTTCTCTGAACCTTCTCAATGTCGTCCGTTAGTCCCACTTTGTGAGGGTCCCACACTGGGCAACAGTAGCCGCGGTGGAGTTGCCAATCGGTCTATGGCGCCTCTCTGCGGAGCGCGCCGTTACTCGCCGTCGGAGGTTCGAGTCCTCCCTGGGGCATCGGTGTGTGTGTGTGTGTGTGTGTGTGTGTGTGTGTGTGTTGTCCGTAGGTTAGTTTAACTTAGTTCAAGTAGTTTGTAAGCTACGGACTGATGACGACGCAGTTTGGTCCGATAGATTTACAAACATTTGAACATTTTTGGGCAACAGTACTCCAGGAGAGGACGCACAAGTGTGATGTAGGCAGTCTCTTTGGTGGAGCTGTTGCATCTTCAAAGCGTTCTGCCAATGAAACGTAACCTTTGGTTCGACTTGTGAGATTACCGCCCAATAGAAATACTGGTAATTAATAGCATTTGATAATTAAACAGTATGAAGTTCACTGCAAACATTGACCATGCCAATGCACTAAATGTTACACAATTTTAATCTTATTAATTATGGTAGCAATGTATGTACACAGTTGGGTGACAACATTTATAGTTAGGCCATAGGTAGAAATTCTCCACGTTGAGATTTGCTGTGTGCTTGTAGCTGACGGGAGGCCAGCGAGCAGGCCGATGTTGGTGGCTTGTTCCAACTTAGGATTTTACAGTTCGTTTCCAGTGAGGGGAGAGAGGGACAATGGCGAGTGCCAGGCACAGTGCAGTGCACAAATATTGTAATATTACTGGCATTTGAAGTAATACGATGCAGTTAGGAACCATTAAGGCCCTCATTACAAAATAGCCTGTTGATAAATAAACAATACATTAGCTGATATAGTCACATCTAACGTAATATGTTTAATTGACAATGAAAAGTAATAAATTACCAACGAAGACAAGACAGTTACACAACTAGCATGGCAATGTTTGTTTATAAAAATAATATATTAACTATTTTTCATTTTATTTTCAATCAATCTTTTGTATTTTACGTTGAAATATTCAGTTAAATCAGTTATCTGTGATATAAGAAATTGCACGATTATGATAAACAGTACAAACGATGTTTATACTAATATAAAAACGTAAGAAAATATTTGTTTAATGTGTAGTGTAATTATTTTGATTTTAAGTAAAGTTTTAGAAATGTATTGGCTGAGCGCTGTACGTTGGCAAATCGGTTAGAACAGTTCACATGGGGAAGTTGATGACGTAGGGGAAGAAACCCCGGCAGTTGAGCTTTTGGCGCGCGCGCGCCTGGGCAGGAAGTGAGGACTCAGGAGCACGGGGTGTGGCTGGCCGGGCGGCGTCGCTCTGCATCAGTCGGCATGTGGATCTCGAGGTGGTGACTTGACATTTGTCTGTGGCAATCGCCACGTGTGGTTGCTTGTTGTAGACTGCACCAAGTTAAATCGAGTGCTACTGTGTGTTTGTGAATATTTAGCCGGTGGAACAAGGTGTGCATCGCATTGAATTAAAGTGACTGTGATTTGTTAATGTAACACGTGTCGTCGCATAGGCATGAACATAAACGGTGTTTGAGACAGCCACGTGGTGTGAAAACAATTCGCGGCAAATATTCATTTTGTCTGGGGGCTCTCGAGCTATAACTTTATTTGATAAATGTGCCGACGTACAGACGTATCAGCCACAGGGTTCAAGTATTGTGAAATAAACAACATAAATTGAACTTTCACGTGTTTTCAAGACTAGTAGTTAGTACACCCTTTTCTCTCATGAATTTGAATTTATTATGAATTTGTTTTGTTAATCATATGCAGGGAAGGAAAGCTGCGAACGTGTGATATCATCCCCTAGAAAACGAGTCAAACAGTCGCAATCACAGTTCCAGTGTTTTTGCGTGTTTAGGAATTTGGTTCGCAGCTGGTGGTTGTGAGTTTCAAAAATTAAACTTTCTCTAATTTTAAATTATCACCCCGACCTTCAGCTCGCATTTGGGGCTCAGCCGGGATAAGTTCACGTTGGACTTGCTCGGACGGAGAGATTAGGGTGTGTATAGGACAGTGAACAGTTACGAACAGTTGCAAGCAGATACGCAATCGCGTCGCGCGGTTAACAAAGATTAGTGACGCAGAGTTCGGGCGCGGGCATCCGTAACCGGCGATCGACGGCGCATCGGACCGGCAGCAGTGAGCGGTGGCGCGTGGGTTCAACGCACTCAAATTTCATCTTCTGCAACGGACGGCAGTGATCGTGGGGACTTCGCAAGTCGCCAACGGAGCGTCGGGGCCCAACAGCTTCGATTCTACAAAGGATAAGGAATGCAGTGATGACATATTCCAGCCACAGCTTCTACAACAGACGGCAGCGAGCGTTGGGGACGTCGCAGCTCGTTGCAGCAACTTCTGGATTAAAACATAAGTAAAGCATCTGGCGCTATAAATTCTTGTGTGTTAATCAAGCTTTCTTGTGATACCGATAATGGATAGTGTTTTTAAGAGGTCGCCAAGCGACGTAATTTCAGAGAGTAGCATACCAGAAAGTCCAGAGAGGGTAAATACTGGGGGAATGTTGTTGACACCGGAGATGTTCGCAGCCATGTTAGCGAGTATTAGCTCAAATTTAGAATCAAAAATAGAAAATTCAGAATCAAATTTAAAATCAGAAATAGAAAATTCAAACTCAAATTTAAAATCAGAAATAGAAAATTCAAACTCAAATTTAAAATCAGAAATAGGAACTGTAAAATCAGAATTGAAAGCAGACTTTAAGGCAGACATTGGGGCACTACAAAATTCTATGTGTGCATTAAAGGCAGAAATAATCACAGACATTGACAAAAAGATAGGAAGTCTAACAGAACGGTTTGATAATAGGGAAAAGGAGATACATGCCAGAATTGGTGCTATTGAGACTGAGGTAGGAGGCAAGTTAGATGCTGTGAAACAAATATGTGATCACAGGATTGAGGGCACTACGCAGGCGTTGGCTGAGGTTGACAAGAGGATGGTGGCAGGTATTGAGGAAACAAAAACTTTGTTGTCAGGAAAATTAGAGAATACAGAATGTAACTTTAGGAAAAAGATAGAACAAGTAGTGACAGTAAACAATACTGAGATTGAGAAGGTGAACACTAGAATAAATAATCTAGAATTGGGTACTGCATCAGGAAACACTAATTGGTCCATGGTGCAGACACCTAATGGCAAAAAGTTTTCAGGAGTGGGAAATTATCATCCAGTAGATTTTTTGGCTGCATGCAAGGACCAATTTGTGCCTGGTATGTCAGACCAGTGTAAAGTGAAGTTAGCAAAGAGAATGCTTGACTGTTCTGCTCAAACTTGAGCAAATCAGTGTGCTGATAAATTTGTTATTTTTGAGGCATTTGAAAAATTGTTTTTAAATAAGTATTGGGGGGAGACCAAGCAAGCTAAGATACAAAATGAATTCTTGAATGGGCCAAACTATGTGAAAGGGAAACAGAGCATGAAGGAATTTTGTCAGGAGGAACTTGAGAAACTAGTACATTTAGATACACCTTTGAGTCCTTTAGCAGTAATTTCCACTTTGTGTAGGAGGTTACCTGCAGATTTGCATTGGCAGTTAATTCACCATCCCACAGATTCAGCTGAGAATTTCAATGAATTTGTAGAAAAAATAGACCAGGGTTTATTTATGGAACGACAGCTCAGGGGGACACAGCATATGAACCACAATGAAAACAGAGGCAGTAGAAATGGGGGTCACAACCAGGGAAACCACAATAGAGAGAGGAATTTAAATGAAAATCGGAGAGGTAACAATAACAGAGGAGACAACTGGGAGAATAGAAGCCAGAGGGGAACATGGGAAAATGATTGGAGAAATCAAAGGCAGGAAGGTGGAAATAGGAATGGGGATAAACAGTAGGAGAGAAAATCAGAGACAGAATCAGGGAAACTAAGATTTGTTCCAAATGAGGTCCGTTTTGGGACAAGGAACTATTCTAATAATAGGACCAGAAGATGGGATAACAGGGGATCTAATGACCATAATTACAGTAGGAATAGAGATGGGGAGAGAAGGAGGAAAAATTATGTCACATGGACAGAGATAATGATAGGAAAGAGAAAGTAGGACTTCACAAGGGCAAGGATAAAGAAAAGAGGGAAGAAAACATAAATAGAGTAAACAAGGAAAGGGAGAAAAGAGAGGAAAGTATGTGTCAGATGGATGCTGTTATAGGTAGTGAGGAAATTTTTGGGGATTGGTTTAGGCAACATGACAAAAGAAAGGCAAACAGGAGGAGGAATGATAGAAACAAGGACAATAAAGGAGAGTATAATGTGAGAAGTTTATTTGATAACAACATTAAAGAGGATAAAAACAGTATTGGGTTAGCCTTAGTTTTGGATAGGTCAGAGGCACAAGTGTTGACTGAATGTGAAAGTATGAATGTAAATATTGATGATACTCTAGCCAGCATAAATGTTGTGGAATGTATGAATGAGAGTGAATGTTTTTCTAAATTAAATGTAAATAAATGTGGTCCAGTAGAGACAATAAATGACAATGGACCTACTGTAAATGAAGGCCAAGTTGACAGTGTAGATGCACAAACCAGAAATTTAATTGGGAAAATAAACTGGATTAGGAAATGGGCACCAGATGATTGGCTATTGCACAAATATGATTAATTGGACAGACTAGGCAAACAATATAATAGGGACCAGACTTATTACAATGTGTTGAAAGAGTTTGGGGACAATGAGCATGATCAATTAAGGGAATTAGACATGTGTACCCTAGATCATGATGAGATAAGTGAGGGACAGAGAGTTGTACAGCAGGGGTTAGGTGATGATGAGGAGAAAATACAAATTTTTATGATTCATAATAATGAACAGTGTCATGAAATCGATATTGATGGGTTAAAGTCAGGTTGGGTTAATAAAGAAGTACATGAGTATGGGCAAGATGAATGGATCCAATTCCTCAAACATTTAAAAACAGTAGAGCCAGTGGTATGGGAAAAAGAAAATTATGCTTTTGCAAGAAAAATAGGGGTGTTAAATGCAGGGAACTCAGAATTTGAAATAATCATTGAGGAGGAGCTGTTTATTCAAGATTTATTGGTGATGAAAGGTCTATGTTTAAATCTAGTATTAGGAAGTGATTTTCTGTGCAAATATGAAGCTCAGTTAGAATACAAGGATGAATTGCTAGTATTAAGTCTGGAGGGATGCATGAAGAGGGTGAAATTCAAAAATTTTGTAAATGATAAAGATTTAATGGCATGTTTACTCAAGTAACTGTCATGAAGTATGAGATTCAATGTATTGTAGATAATAGTTTAAGAATTTGTGTATATTTATTCTGTGGTCTGTGTTAGTATTTATGTATATGTTTAGATTTAATCATTGGGGTCACGTTTACATGCTTTCCTTATATATTCCTTTTCTTGTGATTGTTTGTGTTAAAACATGTGCTTGTATCAGATTTGCAGTTCAATAGTGGTACATGAGGTAAATATATATGTATGTATGCCAACACTAAAGGATAGACGAAGTGGGAGTGTACTGTTTATGTGTGTGTATATATGAGCAGGGCTGGCTATGTGGTGTGAGTTGTGGGGTGACTCTGAGAATGAGAAAGTGGAAGTCATTGATGCAGGCAGTGGGGTCTGTGGCTTAGATAATTTTTGATGAAGATGTCAGCTGACAGTATTGCATATGTGGGTGTGACTGACCATATGGGTCAGAAGTGAGGAATATATGTTTGTTGTGGCTGTTTTGGCTAAAGGTGGGTTGGATTGAGAAATGTTTCAATGAGAGAAAGTGTTTGCTCTTTAATATCTGTCTCTTTTGAGTGTTTGGTAGTTAACATGTCTAATAGGGAATGCTCTGTACTGTTATATCAAACTGATTCTGATAACACATTTTTTTTTTAATGGTGCTCAACTGTTGACTGAACAATTTCTGCAACAACAGTTGACAAGAACTAATTTTCTGTCCAGCCTAAGTATCAATAGGGTTTGGTGATATTTTATTTAAAAAATGTAGATGTTTTGTGAGAAACTAATTTTGAAATTAGACTTTAACCTTAGATATTTTATTGTGGGGAGTACTTGTGAAAAGCACATGAGGCTGATGACAGGGATGCAAATTTAATCTCACACCAGCAAAAAATAATTTTTTTTGGGTGCGAGGGGGTAGGATTTGTATTTATGCTTGTAGGTGTCATTTTGATAGAGAAAATTCTCTATGATAACATACTTTTGGTAGTATTATTTGAGCTTTAAGATATATTTTTGACATAGGCAGGTTGTTTTTTTTATTTGATGGAGTAATACTCCAAGTAGGCCACATATTCTCTTGTCTGTTTCATCTGAAGCTATGGCTGATGAGAGTGCAGGCATGGTGGTTTGGGTTAATCTGATAATGACTAACAACAGCCACTTTCAGTTCTTAATTCTGTTGATTTACATGTTACTGTACATGTCTCAATGCTTAGTTTCAATTGCACCAAGTCTGGATGGCAGGGGGGTGGGATACAAATCCAACCGAATCCTGGTGTCCAGACAAACTTTTGTCTATGTTGACTCATGAGTGCCTTCTGCTTTTCCTGTTCCATGTAGGGTGCATATGACGTGTGTGAACAAGAACGCTTGATCCAGTGCCATGAATCTAAGCTGCAACAGTATGTTGGTTGAAATGACGGAGACATAGTACCGTACACCATGGACCAGAGTTGCTGCAACGATGACTCTGGGGTTCTCAGTGTCAAAGTGGTGAGAGATTTCCTTTAAACAAGTGCAGTGTAAACCGTCAAAAGTTTTTATAGTGACAATTCTAGTTTTTCCATGTGGGACAAGGTTCTCTAAAGCCTAAAGTTTAATAATATTATAAATTTGGTGCCAATACTTTATATAAACAACAGGACCACTTAAAATTCATGGATGTAATTAGTTATAAGGATCCTTTTCTTAAAAATATGCACACACTGTAAGTGGTCTTAATGGTACAAATATTGGGAAATTGTCTCACTGCCCTGTTTATTTTTTATTTATCTATTTATTTATTTTTTGCATTAGTTGAGGTCATAATTGGCATAGTGTTTGAGCCAATCCGATTCAATAATTTTGTAATTTAAAAATTTTGTTCATTTGAATGTATTAATTTTGGTGCTACTTGCGCCATCCTGAACATGGTTTGGATGCCGCAAGTGGGGGTATTGTGAGATTACCACCCAATAGAAATACTGGTAATTAATAGCATTTGATAATTAAACAGTATGAAGTTCACTGCAGACCATGCCAATGCACTAAATGTTACACAATTTTAATCTTATTAATTATGGTAGCAATGTATGTACACAGTTGGGTGACAACATTTATAGTTAGGCCATAGGTAGAAATTCTCCACGTTGAGATTTGCTGTGTGCTTGTAGCTGACGGGAGGCCAGCGAGCAGGCCGATGTTGGTGGCTTGTTCCAACTTAGGATTTTACAGTTCGTTTCCGGTGAGGGGAGAGAGGGACAATGGCGAGTGCCAGGCACAGTGCAGTGCACAAATATTGTAATACTACTGGCATTTGAAGTAATACGATGCAGTTAGGAAACTTTAAGGCCCTCATTACAAAATAGCCTGTTGATAAATAAACAATACATTAGCTGATATAGTCACATCTAACGTAATATGTTTAATTGACAATGAAAAGTAATAAATTACCAACGAAGACAAGACAGTTACACAACTAGCATGGCAATGTTTGTTTATAAAAATAATATATTAACTATTTTTCATTTTATTTTCAATCAATCTTTTGTATTTTACGTTGAAATATTCAGTTAAATCAGTTATCTGTGATATAAGAAATTGCACGATTATGATAAACAGTACAAACGATGTTTATACTAATATAAAAACGTAAGAAAATATTTGTTTAATGTGTAGTGTAATTATTTTGATTTTAAGTAAAGTTTTAGAAATGTATTGGCTGAGCGCTGTACGTTGGCAAATCGGTTAGAACAGTTCACATGGGGAAGTTGATGACGTAGGGGAAGAAACCCCGGCAGTTGAGCTTTTGGCGCGCGCGCGCCTGGGCAGGAAGTGAGGACTCAGGAGCACGGGGTGTGGCTGGCCGGGCGGCGTCGCTCTGCATCAGTCGGCATGTGGATCTCGAGGTGGTGACTTGACATTTGTCTGTGGCAATCGCCACGTGTGGTTGCTTGTTGTAGACTGCACCAAGTTAAATCGAGTGCTACTGTGTGTTTGTGAATATTTAGCCGGTGGAACAAGGTGTGCATCGCATTGAATTAAAGTGACTGTGATTTGTTAATGTAACACGTGTCGTCGCATAGGCATGAACATAAACGGTGTTTGAGACAGCCACGTGGTGTGAAAACAATTCGCGGCAAATATTCATTTTGTCTGGGGGCTCTCGAGCTATAACTTTATTTGATAAATGTGCCGACGTACAGACGTATCAGCCACAGGGTTCAAGTATTGTGAAATAAACAACATAAATTGAACTTTCACGTGTTTTCAAGACTAGTAGTTAGTACACCCTTTTCTCTCATGAATTTGAATTTATTATGAATTTGTTTTGTTAATCATATGCAGGGAAGGAAAGCTGCGAACGTGTGATATCATCCCCTAGAAAACGAGTCAAACAGTCGTAATCACAGTTCCAGTGTTTTTGCGTGTTTAGGAATTTGGTTCGCAGCTGGTGGTTGTGAGTTTCAAAAATTAAACTTTCTCTAATTTTAAATTCTCACCCTCGACCTTCACGCTCGCAACCTTCTACATACCAAATTGCTACTATCATTAATTTACAACAGTCATTGTAACAGTATCTATCAAGTTTGTGTACATGTGGTAAAGGAGTCTATGGTTGCAATTCGTTGGTATGTGTATCATGGTATGTTCACCGAGCGAGGTGGCGCAGTGGTAACACACTGGACATTCGGAAGGATGGTGGTTCAAATCCACCTCCGGCCTTCCAGATTTAGGTTTCCGTGATTTACTTAAATCACTCCAGGAAAATGCCGGGATGGTTCCTTTCAAATGGAACGGCCGATTTCCTCCCCCACCCTTCCCAAATATCCGAGCGTAAGCTCCGTCTCTAATGACCACGCTGTCGACGGGACGTAAAACCCTAAGCTTCCTTCCTTCCATGGTATGTTCACAAAATAGAACCAACGCACTTTTCAGAGACAGCGGTGTTACCTTTGAGCAATTCGGTATCTTGCAGAGTATAGCTGTGTTCAGTTTACAAGAGTGTGCGTAAACCTTTAGCAAGAAATATGAAAAAAAAAAAAAAAAAAAAAATGCCAGTGGCGATTTTTCATTTTTATTTAGTTTTTTTTCTTTGTTCTTCATGTAGATCGATGTTTTTCGGTCGTCTGTTCATGTTCGTTTTGGGTCTTTCGCTGAGAATTTTGCCCAGGTTTTTGTTACAGATGGCGTTCTTTCTTCTTTTCATTGGTTTTTTGGTTCGATCGTGCCTTTGTGGACGTCGGTTTGTTTTTATTGTTGCGCAAAGTTAGCGCCGCACACCAGACGTAAGAGAACCATCGTGGAGAAGGCAGCGATCGACCGAAAGCCAATCCCAAGCAGGTGCCGTGCATCCTGGAGGGAGTAACCCAAGATGCGCGCCCTCTACAAGCGGCTGTATCTAGGCCAACATACGTCTGGACGGCCGTCAGTTACTAGTCTGAACTCAGGCAGTTACTAAGTCAGAAGGCGGCTATGAACTTAGCAGTCACTAGGTCTCAGCGCAGCTAGCATCATACGGAAGACACCGCGATAAGCAAGAAGAGAGAAGAAACAATGTTCTAAAGTTGAGTATCATTGTATCTTTAAACAATAAAACTTGTAATACAAATTTCTGTTGAAATGTTTTAGCTGACCATCGATTCCTGCACCAGTACCTTTCCTGACAACTACACCGGGATGAGTACTCAACTAATGGCAGAAAGAATGAAACAAGAGAAGGCGAAGAGGTCACAACAGTTTTGTTTTATTTTGATCGTTTCGTCGTTGACTCAGTTTTTTCGTTATAGAGGGCTTCGAGCCCCTCTAACCGTACAAGCTACGATGTCGGCAACAATCCTTTGACCGAGCGCGCTGTGCCACCGCGCACGGCAAGTTGCGAACCATCGTCTAACATGTTCGTGCAATGCAACCTAAATCGCCGTACATTACGCTATGCCGAAAAGCTGCGGGAGTAATCCGTAATTCTCATACCATCGATGGCAGGTGTTATCTCCTAACATGGCATTTTTATTCAATAGATTGTAATTCATTGTACTAAGAATAGCATGTTTTTCATAATTTTCAGTCCACAATTGCTTTGGAATGACAACTCTTGTGTTATAATAAGAAAATCATTAAATACACAAAGCAAGATGGCGTATGTAAAAGAGGCAAGGTTTCGGCCGAGGGACATCACGTGATTGATTTCTGAATGCCAAATGAACGCTACGTTTCTTCCACGCTGTAGTCATTTGTAGCCAGTGAAGGCAAAGAATATAATTGAGGAAATGCATACTGTAAACCATCAGCTGTTTATTATTTTTCAATCTTCTACTGGTTTCGGTTATAAACCATCTTCACGGAAGAGGACTACACAGACTGATCAAACAGGTGCATTATATGCCTCCTTATGCATACTGGCATGCATGTCACAAAAAAAAAAAAAAAAAAAAAAAAAAAAGACGTCACTAGGCATCAAGTCTTGATTAAAAACATAAAATCAATGCCAGGCTGTGTGAAGGTGAACGAAGGTCCATTGTAAGAGAACCTAACACAACTATTGAACACATCAGTCAGCTGATGGTTTACTGTATGCATTTCCTCAAATATCTTACGGCTGTTGAACCACATCTCAATAAAAATTTGAACAAGAATATAAGCTTAGAACAAAGTACCAAAGTAAGACAGGCGATAATATTTTAACGGAAAAAGATAATGAAAATGTGGGAGAGATATTACAATAATAGTTTAAAGAGGTAAAAGTTCAAAAAAGAGTGTATTTGTCAAAGCTAAACTCAAATATCAATTAATTTTGGCTGTTTGTTAAAATACGACCAGAAAGAATATTACGTGTTGGGTCCATAGATATCATCATATTAGTAGAGTCGTAATCGTATCACCCATATTTTTTATTATTTATTTATTATTATTATTGTTCGAAATGTTTGCAAAAACAAAAAACATTAAACTACTGGCAAGTCTAAAGTTGACCCTAAAACACGCGAGTTTGATTTCTTCGTACGGTACTCCATAGTATCTCCAGTATCCATGTAATGTTCCGAAACCGCGGATGTTGTTGGCTGTTTCAGTTCAGTGTGCCTTCTGTGTTCCTTGCATGTTTCTTCGATTGTCCGTAAAGTTTGCCCGATGTATGCCTTATCGCCTTTACACAGAATACGGTTTGCGGGTTCAAAATCAATGCTACACCATTGACTCACCCCATAATATTAATTCGGTATCTCAATTCATACGTTGGGGAAAATCATAATACCTCTTACCAGTCAATCCATAGTAAAGCATCCAGGTGTTTTCTAAATGACGTTTACCTCACCTTTGCACTTTCGTTTTCTGGTGCTAACAGTGCCATCGAGTTCAGTCACGTTAGTACCGGACAAACTGCAACGGCAGCGTTTAATGAGAGATACAAGTTCCTGTGTTTTCGGAATCTCAGTCTCTTTGACGCAGAAAAGCTACTGCAACGCATCGTCTTTCAGATAGAACACTGTTGTACATCGACAGTGTGATTATATTTGTAATAGTCATCACATTGGGAATGCATAGGATATGGGTGCTTTCAAATACACTTTACTCCCAGAGTACAGTGTGGCGATGGCAACACAATCTTTCCTAGACGAATGAGTGTTATATCGTTAATACTTACATAGGTGCCAGTGATCCTTATGAGAGTAAAGGAGCTATAACCCCATTAAAATATTTGAGATGGTTTTTGGTGATATGGCATGTGGTTACGGAGATACACAATCGTATTATTCGTGCCTGATGGAGCCCCACAAAAAAGTAGTGTGAAACATAACAGTTTGAATCGCTTTTACGTAACATACACACAGAAGCCTACGCTACCAATTGTAGAGTGCTGCCATAATAACTATCATGAGGGTGCAAAGTATGACAATGCAACACTTGGATCGCAAAGTGCAACACAGTACTCACTCACTTGAAAATCGCAATCGAATACACAGTGACATACTTGACCGTGTGGATAAATAAATGTGGATAAATCCGGTACTACCTCAATGGAATGCAAGAGTTATGTAATTAAAGAGAATTTAGTAAGTGACAACTGGATGCTTTCTGTGTTGTGCAATTTGGCGGACGAGTGTTAACGTTTTGTACGTTGGGATAGTTATATTTGGTCTTTAGAGAAGTGTTAATTTTTTCAGTCTCTGCAGTCTGACTCTGGTCTCCGCTTTGCGTTACCTGGCTCTGGCGATGTATGGTATGACCAAATATCGTGAAAATTGGATACACTATTTTAAAAAAAAATTAATGGCTCCTAAGCTGTAGCAATTTATATCAGTAACATAAGATTTTCGAAATTAGCATCACTGATTTGATTTTCTTATAAATAAAATGCTACACAGTGGTTTTCTCGAAATTAGCATAACTGATTTGATTTTCTTATAAATAAAATGCTACACAGTGATAAATGTGCAAACACCGATAAATGAAGACAACAAGCGAAAGACTGAAGAAATAGAGGAATTAGAGGATACCAGCAGCAAGATACCATAGCGACATAAATCATCGTCATGGGTAATTTAAACGTCTAGCTATGGAAGGCAAAAACGAAAAAAACATAATTGGAGAGTAACCTGCACATAAACGAATCAGAAAAATGGAGTGCGCCCGGTGAAATTATCCAAGTCCTTTCAAAAAATGTTCAAATGTTTGTTAAGCTTATGGGACTTAACTACGGGGTCATCAGTCCCTAAACTTACAAACTACTTGTGAACTAGCTACAAATAAGGACGGCACAAATATCCATGCCCGAGGGGGGATTCGAACCCCCGACCGTAGTGGCCGTGCAGACCGTGACTGAAGCGCCTCAATCCCCTCGGCCACCGCGGCCGGCGCAAGTCCTTTAACCTTGTTATGAAATAGACGGCATTTAGGCATTTACCCATGAAGCAGAAAACCTGGACTTCATCGAATAATCACTTAGCAAAGTTTCAGGCTGTTTCAAGGAAATCGGATATATAAATCTTTACTGTCAGGATACTACGAGGTGCTAATTTGGATTCAAATCACTTTCTATCCCAAATAAACTGACGTTCCTACCCAGAAACACTAGGAAAACCGAACAGCAAAGCTCACCAAGTTTGATCTGGAAAAGGTGACAATATCGGAATTTGCAGAGAAAATGGAAACCCTGGATCATAACGACTGGCTCAAACAGAGACAAAAGACCCATAGCCTTACTGAACAAACCCTCAGTAAAACTTGATTGCGTGTAAAATTGTGCACTCTTAGAAAGCTTCGAAGTCATGGACTCTCCTCTCTTCTTTTCAACTGTGCATTACAGAATGCCATCAGAGAATGGCGGAAGACACTGAATAGGCGTAACATAGTGAGTTGCATTTACCTATGGTACAAGCGAGAAGGCATCAACAAAGATTGTCTGGCTTTTGCAGATGACAGGAATAGCGGCCCAGAAGGTTAATATACTCAGATGGCAGGCGACTAAAGTTGGATTGCAAGTTTCCCCAGAGAAGAACAAATTAGTGAGAACTCAAGAGAATTGCATCTGGAAGAGGGAAAAAAATAGAGAATGTTACAAGTTCAACTACCTAGAGAGTGGCTTGAGCCTAATATGACAGAAAGGATACCTCTAACAACCCGAATTAATAAACTAGACTAATAATAATAATAATAATAATAATTTCAGGTGGCTCATTGGCCTGGTGCAAGTCTTTCAAATTGGACGCCACTTCGGCGACTTGCGTGTCCCTAGCCTACCCCAGTTATCCAACCGGGGAAATGGGACCTACACCTTAACGTGGAATCCGAACCACGTGTCGTTTCTGGCGACTCCTCAGATCGTTGAGAGGTGAAGGATGGGGTAAGGTGCAGACTGAAAAAAATCCGAGGTCCGACAGGGTTTCGAACCCGCGACCCTTCGGTTTCCAGTCGAGCACTTTACCCCAAGACCACCGGGCCCGACAACTAGAACTGGAATACCATCAGAAAAGAACATATACAGTGTTGTAGCGTGAAGTCAGTGCCACACGCAAGGGACACGACAGCGATCGTGGAGAAGGCAACGGACGACCGGCAGCCAATCACACGTTGGCGTCGCGCAAACTGGAGGCAGTAACGTAGAAGCGCGCCCTCTACAAGCGGCTATATCTAGGAAGACATGCGTCTGAACGGCACGTCAGAACTCGGCTCCGAAATAGGCAGTCACTAGGACTCAGTGCAGCTAGCATCGCACAGAAGAATTCAAATGTTTGTAGCTCTATCGGACCAAACTGCTTGGTCATCAGTCCGTAGCTTACAAACTACTTAAACCTAGGTAAACTAACCTACACCCATGCCCCAGGGAGGACTCGAACCTCCAAGGCCAGCAACCGCGCGCTCCGCAACGAGACGCTTTAGACCGCTCGGCTACTCCACCACGGCCCGTACAGAAGACGACGCCGCGAGAAGAGACAAAGATTATAACCTGGGTAACTTTGTACATACTTGTAAATAAAGCGTGTATTACTAATTCTGTATAGCTGTTATAGATGTCCACGCATCCTGAACAGAACCTTTCCTGAAAGACAGGTCGGGAAAGAAATAAACAGAGGCTGACCAGGACGACAAAACAAATGGAGAGGCGGAGAACAACGACCCACATTGCGACGAGATATTAAATTTACAGAGGACTCAGAAATTGCTGACATTACGCTGCGCCATTATTTTGCTTTTTACTTTATTTCAGGTCTCCGAGGGTGCCGCATATAGTCTTTTGTGAACTATTTTTTGCGAACTTTTTTTTTTGCAGGGATCAGAGTCAATATTGTTACATTGTTTCTCTTGTTGTTTCGTGCAGAATGTCAGTCCCCACTAACACTGCCACTGTGTGATATTCCTGGCCTGTGGCCACTTCATATTTCTGGCCGCTGGCTGTTTCTTTGATAACATCGTACGTGTCTTAAACGCGGAAGGACGGAAGTGCAGCATATGTTGAAATGTGGGGTGGGGAGCAATAGCATATGGCATAGTAGGTGCTGGTTCCCATGGGAAAGCCCGCCTATATTACTGGTACTCTCCTCACATTGGCTGCTGCATTTCACGTCACGTGATTTCTTTTGAAATTAGTTTTGTTTATCATATACTAAATATTAATAATTCAGACCTGAGAACTTGTAATAAATATCTCTCAAGGACAGGCTAGATTTTGACAGTTTAAAAAGTTTAAGGTGCCTTCTCTTATTGCAACAAGAGAAGAGCGATTTTGCAGAAGGCGCGCGACGGTCCTGTTTTGGCGCGAAAGAGCGTCAGGTGCCCTCTCGCAACGCGCCGCAGTTTCAGTCTCGAGCTGACCACTATACGCGCCGGACCGCGCCGGTCATGAGTAAAGATTTTTGCGTAAATGTGATAACAGTCGAGGTCTCAACATGAACTATGGGCAGCATAGGCCGTATCATATTAACAATAGTTGCTCTTTTTTTATTATTATTTAGTTAATAAATGGCACCCCTGACAATTAAAAATCTCGCGAGTCGCTTCTTATACTTCCATCCAAAAGAACTTATTTTAGCCTTACTTGTATGCTGTAGAAGAACCAACGACCTGTATGCTGTCTTCTGCGCTGGGGACACAACTATAGAAGACAACACGTTAGTCAGAACTCTATGCTTTCCATACAGACATGGACAGCAACTACGGCACCTCGTGCGTACTGTAGGGCGGTACAAACGCACACTGCTACGCAACAGCATCCGCAAGGATGTGGAGGTTTTAGGGGACTTGTGGGAGGAAGCAGTACTAACTTCTCCGTCCGCAAATAAAACCCTAGGAAGCTTGTAACTGCATCGCAGCTTTCTGCGCTCTATGCAAAGCAATTAATGCAGATGTTTCAGTTTCAGAGTCAACAAATTGCATCTCTACTGTCGACCGTGCAACAACTTCTGGCCGCAACTGTGTCGCAAAATGCGCAAGTACCACTGCAGCAGCCACCACCTCCAGTCATTCCGCCATTTCGCCAGTGTGACGAAGCACAAGAAGAATGGACAGAATGGTTGCAACAGTTTCAAGCCTACGCAATGGTTCACAAGATACAAGGTACCGTCAAACTCCATTTTCTATTATCAACTGTAGGTCCCCCAAAATTCCGTCTTTTAAAAAACCTGTTTCCCACCGCGGAGCCTTCTGAACTTTCTTATGATTCAGTTATAGGAGCCCTCACATCATATTATGAACAGCAAATCAATGTAGTGGACGCTAGGTACCAGTTTTTTCGCTGTAGGAAACATACAGACAGTGGATAACAAATCTTCAAGGACTCACTAGAAAGGGTAAGTTTAAATGTTTGTGTGGAGCATGTAACGTTTCTGCTATGTTGCACGCTCCTTACAAACAAATCCGTTGCCAACATTACAAACACGCAATATCGTACACCTAAAATAAATCTTCGCTACCGGACATGTATAATATCACATTTTCACGTTCAGTTTAACATGCTATTAAT
Organism: Locusta migratoria; assembly: GCA_026315105.1. Classification (NCBI taxonomy): domain Eukaryota; kingdom Metazoa; phylum Arthropoda; class Insecta; order Orthoptera; family Acrididae; genus Locusta; species Locusta migratoria. The sequence continues at coordinate 331,635,022 of CM048745.1, forward strand.
ACTATTAGTAAAATGCTTTTAAGAAACAGTATGTTGATTTAAACATAACTTTGGCTGTCCTTTTACGTAATTTTCAATTTTTATTACTTTCATAAACAAGAGCTACAAACACTAAAAATGCATTACACTTAGTTTCAGAAATTGCTGAACCTATGAAGATACTATTTTGTATAAAAACAACAATATTGCATGTTATAACTATTGCACAACATGATTACATATATACCTATTGTTTAAATAAATTAGGGCAACCATGTTTTATGTATCACTGGATCCTAAATTACATACTGATCATTTTTCATGCACTAAAATTGATAATCCGTTTGGTACTAAGAAACTATCTTCGAAATTAACAAAACTACGACAACCATATACAAATCCGTATTAATAAAAAAATTAGACCGCAAACTGAAATACATTAAAATTCCATGTCACAATAATAGTACGCCTATACAATATTTGTAAAACAGATATGTGTGCACTTCGAAAACACAAATAATGTAAATAATTTGAGCACTGTAAACACTAGTCAAAGGATGACTTTAAATTTGTGTACCACATTATATACAAATTTCATGAAACGTGTACATACATTGAGATAAATAGTTAAAGCTTAAATGTAATATTTTAATTTCTGTATTTTGGCATATTTAAAGTAAAAGAATATTGTTTAATTGTGAATTACAAAACATTGTCATTAGCCTTATTACGCGGTTATGCTGCAAAAGTTTGAGTGGGAGCCATACTCGTGCAGTCGTTTGGTAGTCACAAAGCTGTAAACATCTCTGTTATCTGAGGCTAAATGTTTCTAACATTATAATGTTGCACAACTAAATAAATTTGTTTCCGTCACAATGGAACTATCATCAAGAATGATTATTTAATTGAATCTCCTGAAACATATTCCACTATTTTGCTGAATGCTGAGCAACAACAACGCAGATGTCCGTCTTCAAGAACTAAGATAAGTAAAATTTTTATGTTCGATCTTCCCCATCTAAAGTGAAGTGGATTGCTATAAATCTGACTGTTGAAATGAAATATGTATTCGGTATTTAGGAAACTTCAACAGTTAAATCCACGTTCCAGAAGAGATGGTGTCAAATGTTTGTTAAGCTTATGGGACTTAAGTACGGGGTCATCAGTCCCTAAACTTACAAACTACTTACGAACTACCTTATACTAAAGACGGCACAAATATCCATGCCCGAAGGGGGATTCGAACCCCCGACCGTAGTGGTCGTGCAGACCGTGACTGAAGCGCCTCAGTCTCCTCGGCCACCGCGGCCGGCAGAGAGATGGTGTCGTTAGAAGCTTTGCATTCAGACGTGATGTTACTTGACGCTATTGTCTATAACCTTAATGATGTCAGACTTAGGGAGCAGATCCGTCTTTCCATCAAGTAAATCAGATTTTGGAACAGTGCGATTCAGATACCGCAGCAGCAGAATATTTTGATTCAATTCCACTGTGTACTGTAGCGAAGGCACGCGCCGGCGTGCGCGAGGTCGAACAACATCATATTTCGGCTGCCCGAGCTAAGTGTAAACAAGTTGACAGACAGAAAGCCTTGCCTAATAATGTTTTTCGCGGCACAAAAGGCAGAACTGTCCGTCCTGGTCAGTGAAATGCTATGTATGCAGCAAGAAAGCTCATATACAAGCAGTCTGCTTACAACAAAAGAAACGGAATTCATCCTCCCGGCCCAAACAGCGACAAAACAATACTTATCCAATAAATGCAGTATTTTCAAAACCTGTGGCTGCCCCTCGTAACATCAAGGACACAGAAGTAGCACAAGTTGTACGTCAGGCAAGAAAAATGAATGTCAGTTTCCGTGTGAATGACATTTCTGTGAAATTTCAACTACACACAGGTGGTTCAGTCACATTGCTCAGTCGCAAAACTTATGAACAGTTAGGATCGCCGGGCCTTTCTCGCGCTAAAATAAGGTTAACAGCGTACAACGGCAATGAAATTCCTGTACTAGGACAGTGTTCACTATCTACAGAATACCGTTCGACAATGTGCACAGTGACATTTCAAGTCCTTCAGTCTTACGAAGGAGAGAATATTTTTGGTTTAGATTCTTTTGATCTTTTGGTTACAATGTTCTAATTGTGAACAAGTTTGATGCTAAAGATAGTGTAGACAAGTTGCTGTAAGACGTTCCGGATTTATTTTCTGCAGGACTAGGAAAAGCTAAGGATTTTGCTGCACACATTACTCTCAAGGAAAATGCCACACCAAAATTTTGCAAAGCTCGTAATGTACCGCATGCTTTACGCGACAAAGTAGCACAAGAACTTTGCACATTGCAGGAACATGGAGCAATTGAACCGATACAAACTAGCCAGTGGGAGAGTCCGCTTGTTATTTTGCCGAAGCCGTCAGGTAGCATACGCATTTGTTTTGATTCTAAGGCCACAGTTTCATCCAGCCAAGCTGATTCCTACTCGCAAGACACACAAATAGCAACGTCGGGCCCTGCTCTTATCACAGTATCAGTACGAGATTGTGTACCCACAACCCGCCATGGATATGCCGACGCACTTTCCCGTCTTCCGCTTGTCCCTGATAAAGACTTTGACGCTTCTGAGACGTCTTGTTGTCAAATTGATGCACAGGAAGATGGTTTGTTGCAATCCTTCCCGTTGGACCATAGGAAAATTGCTCAGGCTACAGAAACAGACCCTGATTTATGAATTTTTCTTCGCTACCTTCGCACACAATGGCCTTGTTCACAATGTGACAGTCAAAATTCTCTGGTGCGTCACTATTTTGCTAGAAGAAATGAAGGTGTCATTCTAGTTTCAAATGACAATGGACAATTGCGTGTGTTGATTCCGCGACGTTTTCAACAAGAAATATTAAACTTACTTCGCCAAGAACATGAGGAATGGTTCGCACTAAGCTACTGGCATAACGACACTGTACTTGGCAGGGTATGGACGCCCATATAGAACAGATGACGTCACAGTGTTCGGCGTGCGCTACCAACCAGCCTGCCTCACCTCAGGAATTTTTTGCATGGCCAACAGCAGATTCACCATGGCAACGAGTGAATATTGCTCATGCTGGTCTCTTCTGGAACAGTAAGTGGCTTATTGTGGTTGATGCTTTTACTGGTTACCTATTTTCAGTGCCAATGTCTTCTACGACTTCTAGTAGCACGATTAGGGCGTTGTCAGTTTTTTGTCTGGAAGGTCTCCCTGAACAACGGCCGTCAGTTCACATCGCAAGAATTTCACTTTGTGTACTCAATGAAATTAAGCACCTCACCAGTGCACCGTTTCACCCGCAGTCAAATGGCGCTGCAGAACGTTTCGTCCAGACATTTAAGCAACAAATGTCCAAACTTCCATGTTTGAAATTTCAGGACCTGATGGAGTTGTTCTTAGGCACCGAAATGAAACTCGCCCTTGTAGTGTATCCTGTGGTCCTTCTGCGTTTCTCTCAGCAGATTCCCGCAGACCGCGAGGCCTCCATCGTCCGCGTGACCTCGGCGGCCGCTCCCGCAGGAGATCTCCGTGGACCAACTTCATGTGGACAGAGCCCTCACTGCCTCTCCTGGACACACCCATGGACCTCGACCACCCCGACCAGCAAGACACACAGTATACGACGTCGACGTCGCCACCGACATCACCATCTGCGTCATCATCTGGGCCCCAGGTCGTGGACGTGGACCCTTTGTAGATTTCCACGGAGGACGATCCCTTGCGAGCTCAGGCCGGATGGCTGGGCCCGCCCGGTAGTCTGGCGTCCTCCGCAATTACAGCCTCCGGTCAATCAGTACATCCACGAACCCGCCTCCTCCCCCATTGTAGAGCTTCCTACCAACAGTTCGGCGTTTGGGGGAGGAGGATTTTGTGGCGTGAAGTCAGCGCCACACGCCAGACGCATGAGCACGATCGCCAAGAAGGCAGCGGACGACCGGCAGCCAATCACACGCCGGTGCCGCGTATCCTGGAGGGAGCAACGGAGAAGCGCGCCCTCTACAAGTGACAATATCTAGGCCGACATGCCTCTGGACGGCCCGTCTGAACTCGGCTCCGCAACAGGCAGACTCAGCGCAGCTAGCATCGCACAGAAGACGAGAAGAGAAGACACAGATTATAAGTTAAGTAACTTTGTACATACTTGTAAATGAAACCTGTATTACTAAATTCTGTATAGCTGTTATTGATGTCCACGCATCCTGAACAGAACCTTTCCTGAAAGACAGGCTGGGAAAGAACTAAACAGAGGCTGACCAGGAAGACAAAACATACAATAAAATATGTTATAGTCACCTGACATTATTATTCAGGTTTAGGAATCGATCTAAAAATTGGTGATGTTTCTCTTGTGCGATTTCTTTATTTATATACATGTGCTGTCTGTTCCGAAAGAACAGACGTCACTTCTGATCTTGCAATTGTTATTATGTAATATTCAAAGAATATATATGACATCAACTGTGATTGGGCAAAGCTGAAAATGTGTATCCAGCCGGGACTCGAACCCGGGTCTCCTGCTTTCTCTGGGAATTTGTATCTGACGGGAGGCGTGCTTAGGTAGTCCTTGCAGGTGCAGTGATCACTGTGTCCTCAGTGGTGTAGGGGTCAGCGCAACTGCCTAGAAAGCAGGAGACCCGGGTTCGAGTCCCGACTGGGTACACATTTTCAACTTTGCCCAATCGCAGTTGATGTCATATATTCTGTGAATATTAAATTTCTTTATTTGCCCAGATCGTTTATTTACATAATTGCTTGATGACTAGTTTCAACTCATTAAAGAGCCATTTTCGAATCTTAATTGTCCAGGCATAATAAAATGTTTAAAAGATGCAACACTGTGGCATGATATAATTGGTATGCACATATTTATCTATCCAATGTGCCTTGGTGTCACGTTATATTCTTGCATACAGTTCACTTTCCCACATCAATAGGCAGCATGTCATGACTGCAAACGTTGCTGACTGATAGATTCAGTTTTAAACACTTGCGTGTGCTTATCTGCATTTAGTTCACTTCCCCACATCACTAGGCAGCGCGTTATGCCATGTTAAGCACATTGGATGGATAAATATGTGCATTCCAATTATATCATGCCACAGTGTTGCATCTTTTAAACATTTTATTATGCCTGGACAATTAAGTTTCGGAAATGGCTCTTTAATGAGTAGGAACTAGTCATCAAGCAATTATGTAAATAAGCAATCTGGGCAAATAATGAAATCTCACAGGAGAATCATCACCAATAAAATATGTCTCTCATGCAATATCAAGCTCAGACATTACCATTCCGATATTCGACTAGAAGTGCTCTACGCTTCTGAATGCTTCGTCCTGAAGAGGAAATGCTTTAATGAAAACTGGAAATTATGGAGAGGAAGATCCTAAGGAAGATAATGGGACCAGTGAAAGTAGGCGGTGAACACAGGGGACGGCACAGTCTGGAACTGTATTGCTACACCGAGACGATCACGGATGTAGTTAGAAAGAGACGTTTAACCTACTATGGGCAGATTTCGAGGATGATTCCCAAATTAGTGACGGGTCAGAATCTATCCAACTGGAAGAAGAGAAACGTTAGGTCCCCATGGTTAATGTAAGTTTCGAAAGAGGTTCCAGGACAATCCACATCGTGAGAAGACACGTCCTCTGGACGAAGGAGAGTAAGGAGAAAAACAGCCAGAGAACTCGCATGACATGGGCAAATGTCAAAGCACACTTCCAGCGAAAAAGTTGAATATCATAGTCCTTATTGGCCTATTCGAATCGAGAGAGAGAGAGAGAGAGAGAGAGATAATGGAAGATTTTCCGTCCCCTAGATTTATTTACGTTTTGCGCTAGTACAACCCACCTGCCTAGTAGCTCAGTACACAGTGAACGACTTTACATGAGGGGAAGATGGAAAAAGAGAGGATGAATAGTATGGTAAAGGAGGAGAATTTACCTGTTTTTGGCAGAGATCAAAGTGTCTCCAAAGTCGGATCAGCTCAAGTCAAAAGCAACAAACCCCAGGCGTTAGCTGAGGGCGACCGTTCCGTCGAACTGCAACGGTTGTTGACTGACGTATGTCTAGACGGGATGATTTTGGAGACTGCAAATAATACAGAATTCAAGAATAAATATTACGCATTCTGTATATTTTTCCTATCTTTGTGAGGGTCCTCCACAGCAATTAGCACACATATCGTACAAATAAACGAATTTCCCGTGGTGGAATAGCCGAGCACTCTAAAGGTACGTTTAGATGGGCCATAAAATTGCATATTGTCAACAATATATCCCGAAAATTCTGTCGGCCAAGATTGCAGCTACACCAACGACAACATACAGGCATCTACTGCCCGGCAATGTTTGCGGCAACAAATTTCCAGGCCAGAAGTGTTCGCGGTGAAATTTATATACCGTTCTGACGGCCTCACGTGATTATCTTGGCAACATCAACACCGTGGAAGAAAATGTTTGCCGAGAAGTAAATCATTGATGTTGTCTTGCTCTATGGTTGATAGGTTCTTGCCGCGGCGGGTGGCCGAGCGCATTGATGCATTATGCTCCGATGCGCGAGGCCGTTCCCCGTCGGGGGTTCGAATCCTCTCTAGGGCATAGATGTTTGCGTTAGTGTAAGATAGTTTGTACGTGGTTTGTAAGTTTAGGGTCTGATGCCCCCGCAGTCAAGTCCCTTAAGCTTAACAAACACTTTTTGGACAGGTTCTTGTATGTACCTTTGTCCGCTTAGTAAAAGTAATTGCCCCCATAAAACGCAGATTTCAGGGCCAAACATTTGCGTTGTCACATGATTAGCTAATGTCAACGTCAAATCAGTGTCAACATTACCACTCGAGCCTGCCACTGCGTTAAGTAAAATATAATCTTTGCAGAGGGCGTCATTTTTTCACACAAAATTGATGAGTGCGAGGTTACAGAAGAGAGTTCGGCTCTCCTAAATAATTCTGTCATTCCATGAAAAAAAAAAAAAAAAAAAAAAAAAAATTAAAAAAAAAATGCTGATTTGTATTGGCGTTCCTGATATTATACATACTAGTTTCTGCTACCCACAACGCAGGACGTAGATGTATTGCGTCAGTAAATAAGATGATTTTGTCATTAGACGACTTACTAGGCGAGAACAACTAGAAGCGAATCTACCTCGAAAACAAATATTGTAAGCGCACAAACTTTCGTATGAATAAAACCGAAACGATACTATTATCGCTCAGACACGAGACTGTAGCGCTCTCGGCGAGAGAAGCACCCAACGGAGGTAAGAGTGAGAGGGAGGCACTTACAGGAAAGGACAGAGATAGGTATTCCGCTGCAATACGAAATGTACTCCACCCTTCATGGACAACTCGGCAATCCCTCGGCAATGCCTAGGCAACTATCAACAAGATCAGCAATAGAAACCATCCATATCTAAATATGTGTATTGCTACACTGTTGATGGCAACGCTATTTGCGCCAAATATTTCGGTAACATGTTGCGCATCTAAACGTACCTTAACCCCTTAATGCCCGAATTAATTTTTACGTGACACAGAAAATCAAAAATCATATTTTGTTACCATAAATTATATAATGTCAAACGTGTGATGTTTTTTACTGAACTGGTGTAATTAGGTATGTCTCGTATTTGCGACAACAGACATTTGAAAAAATAAACACTTATAAGACTTCATATGGAACAACATTTAACATTTTAATGGTTCAGTGTGTGACATTAGGTTATTAGAAACTGAACTTCTATAACTAAAAATCGAAATTACATTGTTGCTTTCAATTTGACTATACATACTGCATGTAACCCTATTCATGAAATTCGCGGACACAGTTTTTTCTCTTGTTAAAACAGAAATTTACGTTACATTTGCTACAAATAAACGCTGCCTGCCTTCTACAGTTTGTTTTTTACATCTTTGCCTTGTTCCTGTATCTTGAGGCCAATGACCTACTGCATCAGTACGGGTAGTCCTAACTGGAAAAGATGTTGCTGGACCCCGATGCTTCTTACGCTGCAGTTAGTCTGTATAATGGTTGAAGGCCTACCTCTCTTTTTCTTTGTTATATCTTTTCCCTGTTTGCAGAGTGCCTCTGCTATTCCAGAATTGAATTCAAGAATGACATTTTGTTCATTATGGGGAATTCGGAGGCTCTCACAGTCCCGGCGTATAACAACCAGCAACTGACAATTAAAAGATCCATAATTTGCAACTGAAGAAGTTTGGTAGTATACATCGAAAGAACTATACATTTACGCTTTGTTACATGGGCACACAAAAGTACGCAAATGTCCAATGATGCATATTTTACACAAACCGTATTTTGCAATTTAGCGCCGCGGTGGAGTAGCCGAGCGGTCTAAAGCGTCTCGCTGCGGAGCGCTCGGGTGCTCGCCGTGGAGGTTCGAGTCCTCCCTGGGGCTTGGGTGTGTGTGTTGTCCTTAGGTTAGTTTACCTAGGTTTAAGTAGTTTGTAAGCTACGGACTGATGACCACAATTACTACATCAAAATGTGATTTACGTAACGCCACAGATACTGAAGAATACATGAATAATTTTCAGAATCAAAATTAGCTCTTTATTCTACCGTAACTCTCCACAACAAAACGATAAATCCACATGTCTCTCGCATGAACAAATGCGCGAACATCAAACTGCTGTAGCAGTCCCTACACCATCCAGAGAGGTGGCAACACGTGTTAGAAATATTAACAGCTTTGTGTAGATTCGGCATCTATCAGAACTGGCACTGAAAAACTCTTATCCTACCATTTATAAGCATCACAACGGTATGATGCGAATTTGCGGCATTGGGCATTAAGGGTTTAAGGCGTCTTTCTGTGGAACGCGCGGTTGCTCCCCATTGGAGGTTGCAGTGCTTCCTCGGGTATGGGTGTGTCTGTGTTGCCCTTAGGCTAGTTTGAGTTAGTTTAAGTAGTCTGTAACCCTAGCGATTCATAACCTCAGTCGCTAATGCGGACAAATGTTTGTATAGCTTATGGGACTTAACTATGGGGTCATCAGTCCCTAAACTTACAAACTACTTATGAACTAGCTAACACTAAGGACGTCACAAATATCCATGCTCGAGGGGGGACTCGAACCCCCGACAGCAGGGGCCGTGCAGACCGTGACTGACTCGCCTCAGTCCCCTCGGCCACCGCGGCCGGCAGTCGCTAATGCGGACATCAAAGTTGTTAAAATTCCCCACAGCGACAAAAGATTTCTCCGCGGTTATCGAAATACACGCATACCTTCCGATTTTCACAACAATAATAATTTTCCATTACCTGCGATGTAGCGGATAGTTGACTATTCGTAATTTCACCTAACAATGGATTGGGGATGTGGTCGTGAAGCGAAAGGCCGAGGGTTTGAATCCGAGCTAGTGCATTCTCAGATTGGGAGTCAACTCACGTTTCTGCTGGTCGCTGTGGACATACGGAGAGTGCATGGCACACTATGGAGTACAAAGGGAGGATCAGGACGCCCTAAGCCAGAAACGGTCCCACACGTCAGCCACAGAGCCGAGCGTCTGGCCGCAGTTTGTATTGGGTTCACTTGCCGTCGGCCGCTGAGTGCCCAATGGGCTGCAGTCGCGCCCATCGCCGCTAAGTGTAGGCCGTTCTTCTTACAGGAGACAGGGTAGGTTGCGGAGACGTGCCAAGACAATATAACGAATACCACAATACACATTTACGCATTGTGTTTTGTAGTTCTGTGATTTTCCTGGCAACGCAGCGTTCCTTCCTGACATCTTGCACGTTTGTCTTACATATAAAACGAGTTTATCTTCGAAGTCAGTAATTAGGCTGAAGAGCGCCTCCAGTGCTGCCAGCCCGCCCCACCAGGGGAATGAAATGACAATAATAATTTAAATTAAATGGTCGCAGTACAGAGGATATAAAATGCAGAAAGGCAATGGGAAGAAAAGCATAAATGAGAAATTTGCTAACATCGAATATTAATTTAAGTGTAAGGAAGTCTTTTCTGAAGGCATTTGTGTGGAGTGTTGCCTTGTACGGGAGTGACACATGGACGATAAGCAGTGCGGACAGGAAGAGAATAGAGGCTTTTGAAATGTGGTGTTACAGAAGAATGCTGAAGATTAGGTGGGTAAATCGCATTACTAATGAAGAAGTACTTAACAGAATTGGTGAGAAAAGGAATTTTTGGCACACCCTGACTAAAAGAAGGGATCGCTTGGTAGGACACATTCTTAGACATCGGGGAATCGTAAATTTAGCATTGGAGGGAAGTGTGTGGGGTAAAAATCGGAGAGGGAGACCCAGAGACGCGTATAGTAAGCAGATTCAAGTGGATGTGGGTTGTAGTTCTTATGAGGAGATGAAAAGGCTTGCTCAGAATAGAGTAGGGTGGAGAGCTGCATCAAACCAGTCTCCGGACTGAAAACCATAACAACAACAACAATTTAATAAAAAAGAAGTCAGTAATGCAAATAAAGATATAGAAATTCTGATATTCTGCACATATTTTTAGATATCGACAATGCAGACAAAGCTCTCACAATTCTCCGAAGACTGTCATACCGATTTCTAAAATACAGACAGATTTTCGAAGTTCGCATATATTTTTTTGAAATTGCCACTATCAAATCCGAATTTTTATGAACAGTTTCCACTATCTGCGATGCAGTCAAATTGATGGAAATTTCCACCCAATAAAGGGTGTGGGGGGTGGGAAGGGGAGAATGTTGGAGTCAGGAATCGGAAACTATGTGGCAGAATGGGGGGAGAGAGGAAGGGAGAGGAAGCGAAATTGTGGCCATGGGAAAGAGTGGCACTGTCGCTCATGTTAGTCAGAACGGTGAGGAATGAGCGAGAGAGGCTGGAGGAGGAGTGGTAGTTGAGGCAAGAAGGGGATCGGTTAAGCTGATGGGGAGATTGTCAGTTTAATTAATTTAAAGTGACAGAATTTGATATCAAAGTGGCATAGTCCCCCAGCTTTCCCAGACGGGTGGGAGGCAGAGAGGGAATGGGTCCGTGGTAGCAGTTGTGGGAAACAGGCAATGGAGTTAATCAATTTTATAACAAAGCGGTTGAGGTGGTGGTTATGGAGGGGCGAAAATGGCGAGGTGGCTATAGTAGGAAACAGGGTTTTATCCTTTATTACGCATAAGCAAAAATAAAATAAAATAAAATGGAAGTATAATTAGATTCCATATTGTGCTAGCCCACCACAGAATTATAATGAAATAAAAGGTTTCAGCTTAGTAGGCGATGTGAGATATTTATTTTATTAAAATTGTGAATTCTCACACAGTGTATTCCGAAAGTCTCGCCGCATTATATGGCTTTTTTTTTTTCGATTTCTATTGGTTCTGACGTAATATCTTTTGAACCATGTACCGTATGTGATTCTTAACCATGCAGCAATTGTTACCTCACGGTGAGGAATGTATGTACAAAATTTGGTTGAAATCGGTCCAATGGTTTAGGAGAAAATGAGCAGCATTGTCGCAAAATGCAGCAGTTTTTCGCGCATCTCTTTGTTTGTGACGTCATATGTCGTGAATCATATATCGTATGTGATTCTTACACATACGGCGACCGTCCTGATGGATTGAATTTCATAAAGATTGGAACAAAACTGTAGATTTGTACGCAACACGTACACACATACGAACACTCTATATATTAGACAAGCTGAAAACCCGGCGTTGCCCGGGATGTGAAATATCTGTCAGGCTGCATGTGAAACTGCAGTAGGTGTAGATGGAAAGCACATATTATAAAAATTTGGTTCCGATTCTGACTTTCCGGATATACACCGATTTCAAACCAAAGGTTTATTGATACCACTTATTTTTCGATTTCTTTTTAAATTATAAAATAAATAATTTTATCATTTCAGTATACTTGAATTTCGTCAAGAAATAAGTTGACTCTGAAAATAATAAATAAATGAAAATGTTTCATAAACAAATAGTTTTAGCATTTTTAATAGTTAGTATAATTTGAGTACATTTTTACAGTCATCAGAGGTGGAGAAAAGACACCATATTTACTTAAAAAGACGAACTGTTTTCACGAGCCGGCATGGATATTTGTGCCGTCCTAGTCCGTAAGTAGTTCATAAGTAGTTTGTAAGTTACGGACTGATGACCCCGTAGTTAAGTCCCATAAGCTTAACAAACATTTGAACATTTTGTTTTTATTTTCACGATAACATCATGAAAGTGTATAGTCAGAAAACAAGTAATTAACACTCTTATCTCAAAGCTTGATGGTACACAATGTTCTTCGTTTTTCCGTCTGGAGTGTAAACAAACAAATTATCTGGCGTGCCGACTCTGGAGCAAGCCACGTACAACTGGCCGTGTGAGAAACATGGCGTGTCCAAATTAATGCCTGCCACACAAAGTGATTGGCCCTGTGCCTTGTTGATAGTCATAGTAAATGCAAGGCGAATTGGAAACTGCAATCGCTTGAAATCGAAGGGCATGATTGAATCACCGGGTATCGACGAAATGCGAGAAATGAACACGTCTTCAACCTGCGGCAGTACCGGTGATGATGTTACCGATGCCCGGATAGCTTTTTGTCTTTCAGATCTAGGGTTCCTCTGACTAATAATACACTTTCTCTTCTTCGGTGGCATATCGATAGGTAGGCCTATGAATTGATATCTACTGTAAATGAACTTATCTTCTACGTGTAGCTCTACAAACAAATCAGTATTTGTATTAAAATTACCTTAAAGAGAGATGGAAGACTTAGCTGATAGAAAGTGACATCCACGCTTCTTTAACGAACGCACTAAGTAACAGTGAAACTTCAAAACACTTTCTTCAGCAGTGTAATATAAAATATATTTGTTATCAGTATACGATAAACAGAACATCGATGTTTGCGTTAAACTTCGATAGGTAATAAATAATTGCCTATTAGTATTTTATTCATTTCTTCAAGTAAATTTTCACTAACTTTATATTTTTCAAAAATGTTCAAATGTTTGTAAAGCTTATGGGACTTAACTACGGGGTCATCAGTCCCTAAACTTACAAACTACTTATGAACTACTTACGAACTAGGACGGCACAAATATCCATGCCCGAGGGGGGATTCGAACCCCCGACCGTAGTGGCCGTGCAGAACATGACTGAAGCGCCTCAGTCCCCTCGGCCACCGCGGCCGGCTTATATTTTTCGTCTATGAAAAGATGATTAGTTGATGTGATATGTAACTACGACTATTAATCAATCATATGCATGACTTGCAGTCATGTTTCTACCAAATTATCAAGCTGCGCTCATCCCGCGATCTAGTGACGACTGATGGTACTATCTTCAAGACGAATATTTGCGCTTTAATTTATTGACATGATATGAATAAGTCAGTTTAGCACAACACGATTTATTTCGTATCATCTGACTTTCTTTAATTTTCTGTCTTCTTCATTAGAGTAATATGTAAAAGTTTAAAGTAAATCAGCCACGAACTTTTTCTCTATTTATATATTTCTTGTGAAATTCGAGTTGACAAGCAAAAGGATGACAGTGCGTTTCACTTTCCCATAGAAATTGTTTTATCTTCCTCGGCCTCTCTTTCGGGAAAGGATCTCCTCAGGACGCGTGAGATGCATGGACAGCTAAAACAGCTAAACAGATTAGCAATACAAGTTTTATTTACTAAGGTATACAAAAACTTTGGTTTATGTCCTCGCGGCGGTGTCTTTTTGCTGAATCATAGTAACTGCCTAGTTCTGAGTCGAGTTCGGAGTGCCCTTCCAGACGCATGTCGGCCTAGAGATGTAGAGGGCGCGCTTCTCGGTTGCTCCCTCCAGGAGGCGCGGCGCCGGCGTGTGACTGGCTGCCGGTCGTCCACTGCCTTCTTCACGATAGTTCTCTTGCGTCTGGTGGGTGGCGATGACTTTACGCCACAACAGAAATGATATATTTTCTGCGAACAGTGGCCTGGTGAGAGATCTAAGTGTAGAGTGATTACTTGTAGTTCGTGTTGCTGCTATTAGTAGGCATCTGATGCAACTCCGCAAGGTTGTAGACAGTGGTGTAGGGGTCAGCGCAACTGCCTAGAAAGCAGGAGACCCGGGTTCGAATCTCGACTGGGTACACATTTTCAGCTTTGCCCAATCGCAGTTGATGTCATATATTCTATGAATATTAAATAACTTTTGTTGTTCTTAAAATAATGTACTAACAAGGCATTTCAAACTCCATCTTAAATCGATATATGACTGAACTAGTAAAAAAAAAAAAAAAAAAAAAAAAAAAAGAAAAAAAAAAAAAAAAGCCTGCTTCCCATTCAACAATCATCTCCTACTTTGCCTGTCTCTGCCCATTTCCTCCTCTGTCCATTTCCTCCTACCCATATCTGTCGTCGTCTCCTTTATTTCAAATCCACTCTTCTATCAATCTCCCCTGTGTTCATCTCTTCAAATCAATTTTTATTTTTCATTTTTATTATAAATATTTTAGTCGGGTCTGTTGAATGACCTAATCCAGTTGAATTGAAAAATCGGGAAGACACAGTAGTAAAAACGAGGCTATAGTCTTGCATCCAAGTAGCTTGAAACATAACACAGCCACAGAGAGCTATCCTCTTTATTTTCTAGTACCGTGATATCATAATAATTTCCCTTCCTCTCGTCAGTGTTTTCCATTGTGGCTTTCTTTGCCGATCCTGCTGAAAACCTCGTCACCCGCTGTCTCCTCAGTTCACCAATTTTTCAGTATCCTTCTGTAGCTCCGCATCTCAAATGATACGATTCTCTTCTGATTTTATCACAATTCACGATTCGCTGTCATGTAATGCTGCACTCCCAACGTACTTATTCAGAAATTTATTCCTCAATTTAAGGACTAAGTAATATTCTGTTCACGTCCTCCCCCCACCTATCTTCTGTTCATCTCCTTTCCCTCCTCTCGCTATTCATCACCAGTATCTCTCTTAGTCCAAACACGTCTCCGCTATCTATGAAACAACTTTGACTGATATGAGTCAAATGGAGTCGAAGCGTGCCGTATGCCGAAGTACTGTGGCTCATGGATAATAAAACACTTTTGTTAAAAGCGTTCACACATGTGTCACCTCTCCATGGTGGTTGTTGCCGAAGCTAGCCAATGCGTTAATCCAGGGTGTATGCTGCCTGCATTACAAATTACATCCAAATTCGTCCAGCCCTTCAGCGCGATGGAGCAGAAAACCTACTGAACAACCTTCCGATTTTTACAGAAAGGGCTGTATGTATTTAATTACACTGAAGGGATGATATAAAGAGATAAGTATGCGCACTGGACTCGCATTCGGAAGGATGGTGGTTCAAAACCACCTCCGGCCATCCAGATTTAGGTTTTCCGTGATTTCCCTAAATGGCTCCAGGCATATGCCGGGATGGTTCCTTTCAAAGGGCACGGCCGATTTCCTTCCCCATCCTTACCCAAATACTCCGAGCGTAAGCTCCGTCTCTAATGACCACGCTGTCGACCGGACGTTAAACTCAAAGCTTCCTTCCTTCCAAAAGATAAGTATGGCGGCAGTATGACGTACAGAAGGTACAAAAGGCCAGTGCCTAGTCAGAGATCCTCTTTTGTACTCCGGTGATTCTTGTGAAAAGGCTTCCGATGTGGTCATCGCCGCACGTTGCGATTTAACACACTTAGAACTCGTTATAATAGTTGGTACTAGACGCATGGAACGTTTCATTTCGGATAGATAAACTTCCATGCGTCTAGTCCCAACTACTATAACGCGTTCTAAGAAAAGGGTTTGTTAAAACTCTCAAATAGTGGAATAAAGTCGCGCGGAACCCTTTTCTTCCAAACCCAACCCGAACCCCTTAGGTTGGTAGGTCGTTCCAATCTTATACTCAGTTTCAAATCTTTACGAAGCATTTTCTCAATGACGAACTCTAGAAAATGATAAACATCTACCGTTTAGCACTTTGTCGTTGCTCATGAAGTACAACTACGGCATTCGGCATGACGTTTCCATTTGTTACTTCTACAGGAAGTATAAACACATATGATGTAATCTACCTAAGAAATTATATCACAGTACGACACATTCTTTGGGAGAAATGAGGTCATGAAGAGCAATTTGCAAGGAAATCGTCCGTAAACACGAGGTTTTAATTTATTACGTGTCCATTTCTGATGCTATTCTCAACACATTTCGCAGACATATTGCATTAAAGGTACACGTTCAACAGATATGACGTCATAAGCATTTACCTGCTAAAACTAAACTACAAGCCGGAATACGTTACAGGTGAAAAGGACGGAGTGGGACAGAAGCTGATGGACAGATGGGCAACGATGAAAGCAGGGAGAAGAAATAAAGTCTGTGGCTTGTCGATAACATTGTCATTCTGTCGGAGGTAGCAAGAGATATGGAAGAACAACTGATTGTAATGGTCATTGTCTTGAATGCAGGATGTACACTCCTGGAAAATGAAAAAGGAACACCATGAATTCGTCGACCCAGCAGAGGGAAATTTTATTGACAGATTCTTGAGGTTGGGCCAGTCCTGGAGTCGTATTCGAGTAGCCTAGTAGGGAAGGCGACCGCTCACGAAAAGCCGGAAGCCCGGGATCGAGTCCCGGGGCGGCACAAATTTTCATGTGTCACCATTTGGTAGAACACCCATACATTATACAGTGACGCTAAAAGAAATTCGCTATTGCGAGAAAATAGTGATAATATTAACATTACTGTAATTCGTCACAATATAGTAATTTACTTAAACTAAGTTATGCTAAGGACAAGAAATACACCCATGCCCAAGGGAGGACTCGAACCTCCGACGGAGAGCAGCGGCGTGCTCCACAGCTAGGCGCCTGGTACGCTCGGGCAGTCCACCGTGGCTCACCCACGTTTCCTAGCAGCTGGATGCCGTGCAGAATGCTTCCACATATGGTACAATTTGCGGGCCACACAACACCACCAAGCAGAAGCAACAACAATTAGGCTCCGTACCACATTGACTACTTATATTTTAATTTTTTCTATAGCTATAAACTAGAATTTTATACAGTTTTTACGTTTTCGATTTTATAGTTTGACTTTTATAATTGCACCCACAGTGGGATTTTAATTATCTATCTCATTAAGGTTCTTAGGGTTTCTAATGTATAATTCATTAATTCGTTCGCACTTTTTATATTCTAACAAAAGTGAAAATATTTTTATGTAGTCACATTTTTTTGGAAGTACAGTTACGACCATATTTGCTAAATTCTCTTTCCCCGCCGGCCGCGGTGGCCGAGGAGACTGAGGCGCTTCAGTCACGGTCTGCACGGCAACTACGGTCGGCGTTTCGAATCCCCACTCGGGCATGGATTTTTGTGCCGTCCTTAGGATTAGCTAGTTCATAAGTAGTCTGTAAGTTTAGGGACTGATGACCCCGAAGTTAAGTCCCATAAACTCTACAAATATTTGAACATTTGATCTCTCCCCCCCCCCCCTCCCCCCAATTCAACAAGCAGCTTCTTTCCCCTCTTACACACGCTCGTTGCAGTTTCCTCCTTCCCCCTCTTCCCCATAGCACCCCACCCCATTTTTCCTTCCCCCACCCGTACCTCCCCATACATCCCTCCTACCTCTACCCCAGCTCGATATATAAAAGACTGAAAATGCCCTCATAAATCACAGTACACATCCGAACATAGACGAGACGTTATGAAGTCGCAACAATAGAGATAAACCTCTTCATTTATTTATAACTATGCTAAACATAAAATGTGTTCATCTTAGACTCAAATAATTACAAAAAGTTTTCAGTTAGTACAAATTTTCTTTTTCAACTAGTTTTAGATTCTGAAGATACTGAAGGATCGAAAATATAAATGTAAATAAAAATAATTATAAAAAATAACAGTTGCAGCTGTTGACTGATAATCAGACAATATATCATTTCAAATATTAGTGCATTTAATGACTCTCGCATGACTATTATGTCGGCTATAATTAAGAAATGTTCGACGCATATTGTCTGCAAGAAGGGTCGATAGCTACGACGTATTCTGACGCATCGAGGTATCGTCTGTTTAGTATTGAAGGGAAGTGTGTATGTATGTCTGAAGGGCGGAGGGATAGGAAGGGGGAAATTGCAAAGGGAAGGTAAGAGACGAATGTGTAAGCACGTTGAATTCATTATTAGTTTCTCCATCACTGGATGGTTGCTATTGCCGCAACTGTGGTTCAAATTTAATGAAAGTCCAGCTCCAGTTGCAATTATTTCAAGTGTGACGGACGTTATGCCATAGAGAAAGCAACGTCAAGTGACTTGACGCTGCTTTCTCTCTGGCATAACGTCCGTCATACTTGAAAATGGCCTAATGTAGAGGCCGAAACCGGTAGTGTTGGCTTAAATAAAGCACCAATAATTGCAACTGGAGCTGGACTTTCATTAAACGTTGAATTCAGTATGGGATGCCATACTTATTTGGAGACGAAGAAGTTTGCAGGATGCAGTAGCATGGAGAGTCGCATGAAACTAATCTCCGGACTGGATAAAACTACTAGTACTACTACTACTACTACTACTTCTAAACAATTAGGGGATCAGGTCAGATATCATACATAAGTAACGTATTTTATTCATGCGGTGGTTACAGTTGTAATGTATGTGTGATACAATACGATGTTTTCTTGTCTCAACTCTTTACTTGAGATTTACATGGCGTTTACGAAGAGCGTTGCACGATAGTGAAAAAGTCGTTGCCCTCTGATACGGTGCGTGATCACCTCGGACGGTTCGTACACTTGCTCTCCTGCGTGGCATGGACCACCACCACCTAGAGAGAAGGCCGCGGCGCTCTCGTGTGACGTCAGGCAGAGTAGGTAGCGCGCGCATAGCTGACTGGTTCGCTGCTTCGGCATAGTGGGCCGTGCCCCAGCGGCCACCCAGTCAGCTATTCCCGCGCATCCTACTCTGTCTGACGTCACACGAGAGCGCCGCGGCCTTCTCTCTAGGTGGTGGTGCATGGACAGCATGAGGTTATCTATCGACTCTTGAGGGATATTCCGCCATTCTCCCATGAGTGCAATATCCAGCTGTTGGTTGCAACGCGTCTGACAAGTGCATCCCAGACACACTAAATCGGCTTTTAATCCGGCGAAGATGCTGGGCATTCCATTCGTTCAATTCTCTCAGCTTCAAGCTTGTTGTTTACCAGTGGAGCTCTATGGGGACGAGCACTATCGACCACAGGAGTAACCCATTTCCTATGGCACCAGCATAGGGCACTACAAAAGGTCCAAGAAACTCGCCTCTGTACCTCTGAGTAGTTAAAGCGTAATTCTGAATGACATAGTGGTCCGTACGTCCTTTAATACAAACTCACACCGCACCATTAATCCACCACCATGATGTGGTGATATTTCCTGCACATAACCAGGATTTTGTAAAAAGATATAAATTGTACCGCCTCCTAGAACGTAAACCAACTCATAACCAGGACTGTTCAGAGTTCCACGTTCTCTTCAGATGAGGGAACGACGATTGCCCGGCCGAACAGAAAATTTTGACTCAACAGTGCCTTTCCAGTCCTGATGTTTTTCAGTCCAGTTTCTGCGATTTTACTGAAATACACTCCATAGGCCTCGGTGCGTAGAGGCCACATTCTCGAAGGCGCATCCCGTTGCTACCTGAAAGGTGCGTGGCAGCTGAGTTGCATTCAGCCCTCCATATCGACGGGCTGTTAACCGGAGATAACGGTCTTAAGTCACCGCTGGGCGACCTTGGCCTTGCCTTCTTTTAAGGTTCGTGTTGTCTAAATCGCGTCCAGGTCCTGGAAATAACACTTGGGGACACTCCAATAGCTGCAGCCACCTCCGCATCTATCCAACACCACTTATAGTGAAGGCCGCGGCGGTCTCGTGTGACGTCAGGCAGAATGGGTAGCGCTCGCATGGCTGAATGGGTAGCCGCTGGGGCACGGCCCACTATGCGGAAGCAGCGAGCCAGTCAGCTATGCCCGCGCAACCTACTCCGCCTGACGCCACACGAGAGCGCCGCGCGACCAAACTGCGTTATCATCAGTCCGTAGCCCCAGGGAGGACTCGAACCTCCGACGGCGAGCAACCGCGCGCTCCACAGCGAGGCGCCTTAGACCTCAATTTTTTCTTTTCTTTTCTGACTTCACATGTTTGTCTTCTCGCTACTCAGAGCGTTGCGCTGCTCACTGTTCGACACTCCCGTTCACGCTGCACCAATCAACGAGGAAGGTATCTTCCAAACAAAAATATATAGGGTTCCTTTACCTCTTCATTTTAAGGAAACCGGTGTGGTTTTGTGCATCTGAAATAACTGTGTAACTAAATGATAAAATTATCTTCCTAAACATAAAGAGCAACAGAAATTATTCGATGCACAACATTCTCCTTGGAATGTATGTCCAACAAAAACCCTTCTTCCTGTGGGATACGTAAGAGAATAATATTTTATCATGCTCATGTGTAGTCTAAAATGTAATCATCTCTATTTCGTTGGTCAACTTATTCCAAGAACTGCAGGTAAATAACCTCCCATCATCGCTTTCCATTTCCGGAGTTTAGAGTATTTCGAGTACTCTTGAAAGATATTATGTTGACATTCCAGTAGGGACTTCCTCTCATTGTCCAGGCAGCAATTGATGAACTTGCCCATCAACCAGAAGGTGGACATCCTTTTTTGGGAGTCGGCAGCGGTGGCCGAGGTGACTGAGGCGCTCCAGTCACGGCCATTACGGTCGGGTGTTCGAATCCCCCCTCGGGCATGGATATTTGTGCCGTCCTAGTTCGTAAGTAGTTCATAAGTAGTTTGTAAGTTTAGGGACTGATGACCCCGTAGTTAAGTCCCATAAGCTTAACAAACATTTGAACATTTGAACCTTTTTTGGTCTGGATACGGCCACCTGGTTGGCGCTAACAGTTCTTCTACAGTTACAGTACTTTCTGATGTACGGTTCATAACTGTTATCTTGTGCCGTACCCATTGCCATACGTCGTTAGCAGCACCGCAAGTGAACCGATGTAGTGTGGTGTCGGTCTGCTGGCAGTCCATGCATTTGTCAGTGTTTGACATGCCGATCCTGCAGAGGCGCTCATTTGTGCTTATGATGTTGTGAACTGCGCAGTACCACGTAGCCCTTACATGTGATGCCGAGGTTTTCAAATGAATATTTTGCCTCACTCTACTCCAGGCGATTGTGGGATTGTTCCTTTGTACTTTACTTACGCCACTGTCAGGACTTTGTATATTCCTTGGTAGTATAGTTTCTTACTCTTTGTTGAATATAACTTGTCAAGTATGTATTGCTCAATATGTCGCAGCTTGTAACTGGCGCCCTTCTGTCAGGTGGAGTCATTGCGTTAACTATGTACGCTGTAAGGTTGCCGTCTCCAGTAGCTAGAGCCTTAACCGTTCTAGATATGACCAGCGCTTTAGATTTTTTCTTGACGTTGGTGAGTCTCAAGCCGCCTTTTGCTTCAGGGAGGGTCGCCGTAGAATAGGCTACTCTAAGGAGACTACCCCGCCATATAAACCACGCAAGCGCGGATTCAATACGTGCCCCGATTGTTTCAGGCAAGGATAGTACACTCTGGGCAATCAAAATGATTTTCTGAAATATACTTAAGGAGCGGGTAGACCCTCCCGCCTACTCCACCGCAACTCCGCGGCCTTCTCTAAAAATGTTCAAATGTTTGTAAAGCTTATGGGACTTAACTACGCGGTCATCAGTCCCTAAACTGACAAACAACTTATCAACTACCTTATACTAAGGACGGCACAAATATCCATGCCCGAGGGGGGATTCGAACCCCCGACCGTAGTGGCCGTGCAGACCGTGACTGAAGTGCCTCAGTTTCCTCAGCCACCTTCTCTCTAGGTGGTGGTGATCTATCCCGCTGCCGGCCGCGGTGGCCGAGGGGACTGAGGCACTCCAGACACGGTCTGCACGGCCACTACGGTCGGGGGTTCGAATCCCCCCTCGGGCATGGATATTTGTGCCGTCCTTAGTATAAGGTAGTTGATAAGTTGTTTGTCAGTTTAGGGACTGATGACCCCGTAGTTAAGTCCCGTAAGCTTTACAAACATTTGAACATTTTGATCTATCCCGCTTCGAAACTTCCTATGGCTCTCCAAGCGAAGCTTCGGGTAAGTCATGTTACACTACGCACTCACTATCTGAACCCAACTGGTTGTATTATTCGTTTGCTAAACACAAGTCCCCTTTTCAGCACGTTTCTGTTATTACCATTATCCCGGTTGCCGTATTGTCTCCATTTCATCGACAGAAAGACGTCTAACTTTTTTAGTTCATTCTGCAGATGCCAGTTCTTCAAAACCTAGATATATCAACCGATGCCCTGATTGTTTTGACCAGTGTAGTAGCGGTTACTGCGTAGTGGTACCACGCGGTAGAGAGAAACAAGTCGTGAACCCTTAAGGACATAACGATGCGGTCGCAAACAGGAAGGCCACGGAGGGATCGGGTTGCCAATAAATCTCCGGAGGAAGTAACGATAAGGCGCGGGGCAGTGTGGGGCCACACAGGGAGTGCGTTGTGGCCGCACAAGGCTCGACCCCAATGAGAACGGCTGGTGAATAGCGAGCAGGTCTCAGCCGTGATGTACGGCGCCTGTGTTTGCCGCGGAACCGCAAGGTCGCGCTGTTTGCCGTCGCCTGGCAGTTATTGGCGCCAGAGCACACTCGTCTCAATCAGCCGCCGGACAGCCACCACAAACCTCCCACAACTGCGACACCTGTTCTACCGGTTGGCGACTAGGACCTTCGTTTGACGTTATTTTCTACCACTCTCATACATGACAAATTTCTATGATTATCAATTCATGGTAGACCGCCTACCGTACAGTAACTAGTGAGATTATCTCTATATATAAAAGGAAGTGTCCCGATTGACTCACTGACTGACTGACTGACTCATCATCGCCCAGCCCAAACCACTGAAGATAGAAAGTTGAAATTTGTGTAGGGTGTTGATCTTACTCTGGAGGCGTCATTTAAGAAGCGATTTTTCAATTTTCCGTCCGTAAGGGGGTGAAATAGGGGATGAAACTTTTTTGAAAATACGTAGCTATTTAGGCAATTTTGAAGCTAGAACTACAAAATTTCGGATTTTAATTCACGGTTCGAATTTAAAAGACACGTGTTTCGGCATTTTTTGAAATTCGACAAATAAGGGGGTAAAATAGGTGACGCAAAAAAATTGATTTTAAAAAATATGTAGCTGTTAACTCAAATTTTAAGCTACAACTACGAAACTTCAGATATGGAGTCTTGGTCAGGATTAAAAATCCATGATTTTTAGTATTTTTGGAAATTCAACAAGTAAGAGGGTTAAATAGAGGATCAAAAATTCTTTTTGAAAACACGTTGCTATTGATACAATTTTGAAGCTAGAGCTGCAAAAATTGATATTTGTATAGTTGGTTAGACGTTAAAAAATACGTGTTTCGGTATTTTTGGAAATTCAACCATCAAGGGGGTTAAATTGGAGAAGGGTTGTTTTTCGAAAATATGAAGTTATTTAGGAAATTTTGAAGTTAGAACTACAAATTTTCGGATTTGGATTCGGGGTTCGAATTTAAAAGACACGTGTCTCGGCATTTTTTGAAATTCAACCAATAAGGGGGTAAAATAGAGGACGCAAAAATTTATTTTCAAAAAATGTTGCTGTTCACTCAAATTTCAAGCTATAACTACGAAACTTAGGATATGGAATCTTGATCAGGATTAAAAAGACACGAGTTTCGGTATTTTTCGAAATTCAAAAACTAAGGGGTAAAAGAGGAGATCAAAAATTATTTTCGAAAACACTTTGTTGTCAAGACAATTTTGAAGCTATAGCTACAAAAATTGGTATTTGTGTTGTTCGTTATGATTTAAAAAATACGTGTTTCGGTATTTTTGGAAATTCAACCATCAACGGAGTTAAATTGGAGTGGGGTGTTTTTCGAAAATGTGTTGCTATTTAGGCAATTTTGATGTTAAAATTACAAATTTTCGGATTTGGATTCGGAGTTCAAATTTAAAATACACGTATTTCGGTATTTTTGGAAATTCGACCAATAAGGGGGTGAAATACGAGATGCAAAAATTGATTTTCAAAAATATAGTGCTGTTAACTCAAATTTAATGCTATAACTACGAAACCTAAGATATGGATTCTGGATTCTTCATCAGGATTAAAAAGAAACAACTGGTGCATACCAACCAGCCTACTCATGCGAAGCAGCGGGGGTTCAGCTAGTATTTAATAATAAAAGCCGTCTTGGTTGCACAGTATTTTAATATTCTTAAAAGACGCGTTCCGCCATTTAGCAAGGCATCATCGGATGTTGCACAAGAATTACAAAAGAGAATTACAAAACGAGGTGGGGGACTTGGTCTTATTTGTGCTAATTAGACTGTATTGTAATTTTGTCAGAGACAGCAAAGGACCTGGAAGAGCAGTTGAACAGGATGGACAGTGAGTTGAAAGGTGCATACAAAATGAACATTAACCAGAGCAAAACTAGGGTAACGGAGTGCAGTCTAAGAAAATCAGGCGATGCTGAAGGAATTAGATTTGGTAACAAAAAAATAAAGGAGGTAGATGAGTTTTGTTACTTGGGCACTAAAGTAACAAATGATGGTCGCAGTACAGAGGATATAAAATGCAGAATGGTAATGGGTAGAAAGGCGTACTTGAAAAAGAGAAATTTGTTAACATCGAATATTGATTTAAGTCCAAGGAACTCCTTTCTGAAGGCATTTGTGTGGAGTGTTGGCTTCTATGGGAGTGAAACATGGACGATAAACAGTGCGGACAAGAAGAGGATAGAGGCTTTTGAAATGTGGTGTTACAGAAGAATGATGAAGATTAGGTGGGTGGATCGCGTAACTAATGAGGAGGTACTGAAAGGAATTGGGGAGAAAAGGAATTTTTGACATACCTTGACTAAAAGGAGGGGCAGACTGGTAGGACACATTCTTAGACATAAAGGAATCGTGAATTTAGCATTGGAGGGAAGTGTGTCAGGCAAAAATCGATCTGGGATACCAAGAGATGAATACAGTAAGCAGATTCAAATAGATTTACGGTGCCGTTCTTATGAGGAGATGAAGAGACTTACGATAGAGTAGGGTGCAGAGCTGCATCAAACCAGTCTCCGGACTGAAGACAACCACAACAACAGCAACAGATTGTATAAAACGGGAAAATCATGTTCTTTCTTGGCTCTACAGCTCATGATGAGCCTTGGCCTCTTCTGCAATTTCTTTCCATTTCTCTCGGCCCTTTGCCAATACTCTCCAGTTTCTATAGCTCATCTTCGTAAGATCTTCGATTACTCCATCTGGCTCTTGGTGGACCACGTACTCTCTGCCCTCGTGGCTTTCCTTGTAATACTCTTTCTGGTACGTCTGTATCATTCATGCGAGCTACATGTCCCGCCCGCCTCAATCTGGATGTTTTTACTAACCTTCTGATGGGTTGGTCTTTGTATATGATATACAACTCATGGTTGTGTGTCCTCCTCAATTTTCCTCTTTCACAGATTGGGCCGACAGTTCGTCTAAGTACCTTTCTTTTAAATGCACTCATTATTTAAGTATCTTTAGTTGTTAATGTCAACGATTCAGAGGCTTATGTAAGCACTGGTCGTATGCGTGATTTATAGGTAGTTAATTTAGTGTAACGAGTCAGGAGCCTTGAGGATAGAAGTCTTGTTAGGGCAAATTAGGCTCTATTGGCTAGTATTAATCTCTGCTTAATTTCGTAGGAGGTATTCGTTAGATGTTCAGCTCTCTCAAATCTATCTAATTGTTATTGCATTTGGCATATTTCCTCTATGTTCTTTTCCAGCTGCCATATATTTTTTTCATTAATAATTAACCCCATGTTCCGGCTAGCCCAAGCTGTTCCAACAGGCTGCTCCGCGAGAACCTAAATAATAGGAAAAATGTCATTCAAACTTTTGAAAAACTATACATTTACTTTCTGGAGAAAATTTATACTGGTAAACACACGAAAAAATATTGAAAATGCAGAAAAAGCCAACTATTTAGTTTTCATATCTTGTTTTTATAATTTTCTCATCTAATAACTCTGACTCTTCTATTGATATAATTTTTGTAAAACATGTTTATATATTTATGCTGGTATATATACATAGTGTAGGCTCCTTTCCTGTAAAAGGAAAATATGTTTCTGCTTGCAGATATTTCGTCTCTTTTGTAGGAGAATTCTAGTAAAAAACTTTTTCGGTGTGATGAAAACACAAAGCAAACAACAGAATAGAGTTAAAGTAGATGCGAAAGCATTTCTGTAATATGAATGCGCTCAACCAGCATAGGTTGGTTAACTTCCGATGTTAGCAAAAAAATGTTCTAATGTTTGTAACACTTATGGGACTTAACTACGGCGTTATCAGTTCCTAAACTAACAAACTACTTATGAACTAAGTAATACTAAGGACGGCACAAATATCCATGCCCGAGGGAGGATTCGAAACCCCGACCGTAGTGGCCGTGCAGACCGCGACTGGAGCGACCCCCCTTTTTTTTTTTCCAACTCCTGTTACGAAAAAAGCTAAAAAATTCTAATACAATGACACCCAAACGATTGACCAAAGCCACCTCTTCGTAGCAGACTTCGTGTGAAACGGGCTTAAAGGTGTGGGTGCTCGTAGTCCCAGGGCTAGTAACCGGTTGGTTTCAGTTCGTGCTGACACTTCTGGGCTTACAAACCGTCTTAAGTGTGCAGTGGCACCTGTACGATCTGCCACTACTGTCTTTACAATATGACGATCTTGATGGACGTATGAGCTGCGTGGAAGTCCACAACCTCGTCTACGGGTGTGACAAAGTTCACGTAACCAGTATATCTACAATTATAGCACAGCTGAAACAGCGTACCAAACTTGCCTTGAATTCTCCGAAAGAAGAATACTATGCACCGACCTTCCTTTCCGACACGACACACATCTATTCCCATATAGACCTCGCGATATGCACTCCTCAGCTTGCCAGTCGGTTTGAGTGGTATGCTCTTTCTGACACGTACTCCAGTGACCATTTCCCTTGTGTCATCCACTTCCTGCATCATTCCCCATCTCCTCGTCCCACCAGTTGGAACATTTCTAAATCTGACTGGGGGCTTTATTCTTCCATGGCTGTTTTTCACAGACTTTTCCCAGCTGTGACAGTCAGGTCGAATACCTCACAGAGGTTATTCTCACAGCTGCCGAACGTTCCATACCTCGTACATCCTCTACTCCGCGTCGTGTCCCGGTCCCTTGGTGGACTGCAGCCTGCCGCGACGCTCTTAGAGCCCGGCGACGTGCTTTACGCACCTTCCACCACCACCTGACGTCGGAGAATTGTATAAATTATAAACGACTGCGAGCGCAATTTTTAAACGACAGCAAGAAAGCTTGCTGGACTGCTTTTACTAGTTCTTTTAACCGTTTTACTCCCTCCACGGTTGTTTGGGGTGACCTACTCCGTTTATCCGGCATCAAGGTGACCTTCCCGATCTCTGGCCTGACCGTCGAGAACGCAGTCCTTGTGGACCCCATTGATGTTTCCTACGCACTGGGCCGTTCCTTTGCGGAGGTTTCGAGCTCTGTCCATTACCACCCTGCCTTCCTCTCTCGCAAACAGGCAGAGGAGGCACGACCGCCTTCTTTCCACTCTTTTAATCGTGAAAATTTTAATGTCTCCTTTACCATGCAGGAGCTAGACCGTGCTCTCGCCCTGTCCCGATCTTCTGCTTCCGGCCCCGATTCCATCCATATTGAGATGCTGAAAAACCTCTCTCCTGCGGGCAAGTGTTTCCTACTTAGCACCTATAACCGCATATGGACTGAAGGTCATTTTCCCACACATTGGCGTGAAGCCATTATTGTCCCCATCCCCAAGCCAGGGAAGGACAAACATCTTCCTTCCAGCCCTATTTCTCTGACGAGCTGCGTCTGTAAGGTGATGGAACGCATGGTTAACGCTCGATTGGTCTGGCTCCTCGAATCGCGCCGCCTCCTAACAAATGTCCAATGCAGTTTTCGTCGACACCTCGTTACGTTGTCGACCTTCATTATGAATACCTTTCTAAAGAAGCGTCAAACAGTAGCGGTGTTCTTCGACTTGGAGAAGGCATACGATACCTATTGGAGAGCGGGTATCCTCCGCACATTGCACACATGGGGCCTTCGGGGCCGCCTCCCTCTTTTCATTCAAGCGTTTTTGGCGGATCGCAAGTTCCGGGTACGGGTGGGCTCTGTTTTGTCAGATACCTTTCGCCAGGAGAATGGGGTACCGCAGGGCTCCGTCTAGAGTGTGGCTCTCTTTGCCATTGCAATCAACCCGATCGTAGATTGCCTTTCAGCTGACGTTTCCGGGTCCCTTTTTGTAGACGATTTCGCAATTTATTGCAGCGCCCAGCGGACGTGTCTCTTGGAGCGTTGTCTTCAACGCTGTCTTGACCGTCTATATTACTGGAGCATCGCGAACGGCTTCAGATTCTCCACTGAGAAAACGGTCTGTATAAACTTCTGGAGTTACAAGGAATTTCTTCCACCTTCTCTACGTCTCGGCCCTGTTGCTCTCCCTTTCGTGGAGACTACGAAATTCTTGGGACTCATGTTGGATCATAAGCTTTGCTGGTCCACACACGTGTCCTACCTGGCTGCCCGTTGTGCCCGATCCCTTAATGTTCTGCGTGTCCTCAGTGGCACGTCATGGGGAGCCGATCGTACCGTCCTGCTTCACCTTTACCAGGCCATTATTCAGTCGAAGCTCGACTACGGAAGCCTTGTATACTCTTCTGCACGGCCGTCGATTTCCGCCGTCTCAATTCTATACACCATCGGGGATTACGTCTGGCGACCGGTGCATTTTATACCAGCCCTGTTGAAAGCCTTTATGCCGAAGCTGCTGTATTACCCTTGACCTCTTGGCGTGACATACTCTTGTGTCGGTACGCATGCCGCCTGCGGTCGATGCCCAACCATCCATCTTACAGATTATTTTTTGACGACTCACTCGATCGCCAATATCAGTTGCCTGCGATAGCCTTGCTTCCACCTGGAGTTCGGTTTCGCCGCCTGCTACAGCAGCTCAATTTTACCCTTCCTTCCACCTTTCGGTTGAGCGAAAGCCCATTGCCACCGTGGCATCAGGCCCAGGTTCACACTCACCTCGAACTTAGTTCGCTCCCCAAGGAGAGCACTCCGGATTTGGTATACCGCTCGAGGCTTGTCGAACTCTGTTCGCGGTTCGATAATGCCATATTTATTTACACTGATGGTTCTAAGAGCACTGACGGTGTCGGATCTGCCTTCGTCGTCGGGGACAACCGTTTCCAATACAAGCTCCCTGACCGGTGCTCGAATTTCACGGCTGAGCTTTTTGCCCTCCACCAGGCCGTTTTGTATACCTTCGCCAATCTTTCTATGCCATCTGTTCGGACTCCCTTAGTGCCCTGCAGAGTCTTACGGACCCTTTCTCGAACCATCCTCTCGTGTATCGGATCCAACGCTCCCTCCAGTTGCTAGCAGATGACAGCTGTCACGTTTCTTTCCTGTGGGTCCCTGGCCACGTGGGTGTGCCCGGGAATGAGACCGCCGACATAGCAGCTAAGGCAGCAGCTCTTTTGCCTCGCATGGCTACCTTTTGCGTCCCATCGGACGATGTTCAACGGGCTCTTCGCCGGAGTATCGTGTCGTTCTGGCACAGTGCATGGTTTTCACTTACGAACAATAAATTGAGAATTGTAAAACCGATCCCGACCCCTTGGGGGACCTCCTCACGCCCCTCTCGGCGAGAGGAGGTCATCCTGGCCCGGTTGCGGATCGGTCACTGCCGTTTCAGCCACCGTCCTTTGCTAAGCGCCGATCCTGCACCACTGTGCTCCTGCGGTGAATTGCTGACGGTGCGACACGTTTTATTGTCTTGCGTTAATTTTAATCATCTCCGTGTAGCCCTTCACTTTCTGTCTACTCTGGAGGAAATATTAGCTGATGACACACGGACAGCTGCTCGAGTTTTGCGTTTTATCAACTTGGCCAATTTATCAAAGGCTATTTAACCCTTTTAATTGTTTTTTATCCTTTGTTTTTAGCCTTCTCTTGATATTCTAACTGGCAGTTACTAATTTTTTGAGATCTAGCGAATCTCTGTTTTTGTCTGGGCGCTAATGACCTTAGCAGTTGTGCGCCCTGAAACCACAAAAATTGTGAGGCAAGGGAAGGGATTAGAAATATATCAGAATGTTTAAAGATATGATTGTGCTTTTGCAAAGTACAGTAGCGATTAAGGACACTGTGTTCAATATTTTTATATCTCCTACTGTTTAGATGATATGTCTTTCTGAAAGATAACAAACGCTTCTATTTCGGAAGAGTTTTCAACAACCCGGCCGCGGTGGCCGAGGAGACTGAGGCGCTCCAGTCGTGGTCTGCACGGCCTCTACGGTCGGGGGTTCGAATCCCCCCTCGGGCATGGATATTTGTGCCGTCCTAGTTCGTAAGTAGTTCATAAGTAGTTTGTAAGTTTAAGGACTGATGACTCCATAGTTAAGTCCCATAGACTATACAAACAATTGATTTTTGTTTTCAACATTTCACCGCCCGTATTGGCACGTATAAGATATGTTACATATTTTGACATACAGTATAAGACGAGTGGCATTTCGGTAGTGCTAGTTGTGAGCCGTATGGTTCTAACAGTCCCTATTGCAGGGTACCAACAGATGGTGCTCTGGGACAATCTGACTGCGCTGTCCATTGGCGGACGGCGTTGAAAGCATAACATTTGATTAAATTTTGAATCGGCGTGTTCAGCGGCTATGTGAATGGTGAACAGCAATAAGTTGCAGATATTCTTTACTAGCTGAAAATCGTTGCCCGGGTATTTATTTATTTATTTATTCTTGCCTTGAGTTAGCGCTTCTCCTATCCCTTCTCTTTCTGTCCACTTCCTTTTATAAAACGTCATTTTATATTTAACGGAGAACATATAAGAATTAACACTGTCTTACATAATGTACGTAATTATAAGTGTAGCATCCAAAAAATAAAACGTAGTTATCAAAATAAAAGTAACTCATAAAATTCGTACGATCTCATACTGGTTGTGTTATATGTTATATAACTGTATAATTTTTCAGGTATATATTCATTTGTATAAGTGCTGTATGTCTGTGAAATCTGTTGCGAATACAATTAGTAGTAAAGAAGTAATAAATTACAATTTGCTGCGTGATGGGGCGGTTGTCCATGAACGTTACACGTGTCGTACTGTGATACAATTTCCAAGGTACATTCAGTTATATGTGTGCATACTGTCTGTAAAATTTCCTGCTGCTACAACTTCTAGTGTAGAAATTATAAATTGTTTCGTCATACCTAATGTCGTAGGTTTAGTCCATGAACAGCGGAAAAGTAGTAAGCGAAAAACATTTTTTCTTTCATCATTTTACTATGGTTGTCAGCGAGAAACGATTTAATAAACTCTCATTCTCATACAGTGTATGAATAAAGTCTCGTCGCATTATGTGGGAGTTTTTGCGATTCCTATTGCTTGTGACTTCATATCTCCTGAACCATGTGTCGTATGTGATTCTTAACATTGCTGTGACTGTTACCTCACGGTAAGGGATATGTGAATCAAATTTGGTTGAAATCGGTCCAGTCATTTAGGAGCAAATATGCAACATTCTTGCGTGATGTAGCAGTTTTTCTCGCATCTCCTTTATGACGTCATATCTCGTGAACTGTGTGTTGTACGTGATCCTTACACTTACGGTGACCGTCCTCATGGATTGAAGCTTACGTGCGCAAAAATTTATAAAGACTGGGACAAAGCTATAGATTTGTAAGCAATACGTACACAGAAACAAAGAACACTCTACTTTATATACAAAAGTCGTCGAAAATATGCAGAAGATTTCGTTCACTGTGTGTCTGTGTTGCATACAAATCTACAGTTTTGTTCCAATCTTGATGAAATTTTGTGCACTTGACCTTCAAACCAAAAGGACAGTCGCTGTCGGTATAGGGATCCCGTACAACACTTAGTGCAGGAGATATGACGTCATAAACAATGAAATGTTCGAGAAACTGCTGCAATGCGAGAAACTGCAGCATCGCGCGACAATGTTGCACATTTCAAGTAGAGGACCGATTTCAACCAAATTTCTTGCACATATTCTTTACCGTGAAGTAAAAATTGGTGTAGGGGTAAGAACCACAAGCAACACATGGTTCAGCAGATATAACGTCATAAACAATAGCAGTTCCTAAAAAACTAACACATAATGCGTCCAGAAATTAGGAACATCATGACAAGAAGAGACACATGACACATCATTGGAACAATAGCGTAACGAGCTACTGAGGGGAAAAATCGCCGAGGACGACCTAGGATGTGAGACAATGCTAGAGACTGTGAACGATATTGAATGATTACATACGCGGAAATGAAGAGGAAGGGCCGGCCGCGGTGGCCGAGGGGACTGAGGCGCTCCAGTCACGCTCCGCACGGCCACTACGGTCGGGGGTTCGAATCCCCCCTCGGGCATGGATATTTGTGCCGTCCTTAGTTGTAAGTAGTTCATAAGTAGTTTGTAAGTTTAGGGACTGATGACCCCGTAGTTAAGTCCCATAGACTCTACAAACTTTTGAACATTTTGAAGAGGAAGGCAAACAGAAGAGACGAATGGCTAAACACTAAAGAAGAAGATTTTATTCATACGCTATATGAGAATTAGAGTACTTAGTGACTTGCGACTAACTTTAAACATAATTTCAAACCTTTAATATACTTTTGCTTGCTGACAACCACAACAAAATGATGAAAGCAGAAAAATTTCTCGCTTACTTCTTTTCCGCTGTTCACGGAGTAAACCCACGGCATTTGGTATGTTACAATTTATAATTTCTACACTGCAAAGAGTACCCACAGTACCTGTTACAGACAGTATACGCACATACTGCTAAATATACCTTCGAAATTGTGTCACAGCACGAGACGTACTTCACGCGATACGAGCTCATATAGAGTAACGTTCATAGAAAATCGGTCTATCACGCATCAGGTTTTAATCTATTTCTTCTCTACTAACTGTATTCGCGACATATTTTACAGGCATATAGGACTTGCCCAAATGAATATATATCTGCAAAATGATACTATTGTTCAATGTACAATTCATTAAATTTAAGATCAATGAAAGAGTAGATCGCTTGGTAGAATTTTGCGCAGAGCACAATTTAATGATCACCAACACGACACTGGAAGGTACCAAACTGACTTTATAATGGTAAGGAACAGACTCAGAAACCAGGTTTTAACTTGTAAGACATATCCAGGGGTATATATAAACTCTGACCATAATTTTTTGATCATGAACTGCAGATTAAAACTTAAGAGACTGCAGAAAGGTAGAAAAGTTAGGAGATGGAATTTGGACAAACTGTAGGAACCAGGGGTGGAACTACTTACAAACTAGGACGGCACAAATATCCATGCCCGAGGGGGATTCGAACCCCCGACCGTAGTGGCCGTGCAGACCGTGACTGGAGCGCCTTAGTCCCCCCTTTTTTAAACGCCTAATAGAAATTCCTGGATGACACAGAATATAATGAACTTAATTGATGAGAAGAGAAAATATAAAAATTCACCAAGTGAAGCAGACAAAAGTGAGTACAATAGTCTGAAAAATGAGATTGACAGGAAGTGCAGACTGGCTAAGCAGGAGTGGCAGAACTGTACAATATCGTATAACTAGGGGAAAGATAGATACCACGTAGAGGAAAATAAAAGAGATATTTGGGCACAAGAAAAGCAGCTGTATGAAATCAAGAACTCGGACGGAAAACCAGTACTAAGCAAAGAGGAGTGGGGGGGGGGGGGAGCTGAACTCTGGAAGCAATATATAGTGGGCCTATACAAAGGAAATAAACTTGAAGCAGTATTCTAGAAATGGAAGACGGAGATAAGATATGATACTGGGAGGAAAATTTGACAGAGCGCTGAAGGATTCGAGTCGAAATAAGGCCCCTGGAGTCGATGATATTCCGTCGGAACAGCTGATATCATTAGGAGAGCCAGTCATGAAGAAATTGTTCCACCTGGTATGCAAGATGTATGTGAAAGGGAAAATACCCTCCGACTTCAAGAAGAACATTGTAATTCCAGTTCCAAAAAAGCAAGTGCAGACAAATGTGAAAATTACAGAACTATCAGTTTAATAAGTCATGGTTGCAAAATACTAACACGAGTTATTTACAGATGAATGGAAAAACTTGTGGAATCCGACCTCAGGGAAGATCGGTTTGGATTTAGGAGAAATGCAGGAACACGGGAGGCAATACATTACGAATTATCTTACAAAATAGGCTAGGGAAAGGCAAACCTACGTTTTAGCGGTTGTAGATGTAGAGAAAGCTTTTAAATGTCGACTGGAATACACTCTTTTAAATTGTGAAGGTAGCAGGAATGAAATATAGGGAAAGAAGAGTTATATTTAACCTAAAAATTAGATGGTTAGATCACGTAGTCTAACTAATGACGAGGTGCTTAACCGAATTGGGGAGAAAAGGAGTTTCTGGCTTATCCTAAGAGAAGGGAAAGATTGGTAGGACACATTCTGAGATGGCAAGGAATTGGCAACTTAGCATTAGAAGAAAGTGTGTGGGGTAAGAATCGTAGAGGGAGACCGAGGGACTATTACAGTAAGCAGATTCAAAAGGATGTAGGTTGCCGAACGAATTCTCAGGTGAAGTGATTTGTACAGGACAGGGTAGCGTGGAGAATTGCATCAAACCAGTCTGCGGACTGTAGACCACAACAACAACAACAACAACAACAACAAAGACACTCCTGCATTCCTGAAAAATGACAGTGCTGTTGACAACTTTGCACCAAGGTGTGAAGCCTAGACGGCTGCAGGAGACAGCAATAGACGTTTATAGAGCTACAGGGACAGGAAGAGATTGGAACAATGTACTCGTACATCTAACGAATACCCATTATTTCAGACAGATCTATGTTTTATCTTCAAGAGATTGCAGTTTCCAGCGAGACCTGCATTTTCTATTAATAAATCACGGAACAATCTATTAAATACTGCGGAGTGCATTTGACAGCTCTACACTTTCTCAAGAATTTATTCATGCAAGCTCCTGGACAGGTAACAAGAAATATTGTTGCTGAAATCAATCCGCTCCATATTTGTATGTCGCTGGCACAGCGAAGGAAATAGATATTTTGGTAAAAAGACAGTCTTGGTTTCACAAAAGCGATGTTTCACTTAATTTACACATGACGCGTTTCGCCTCTTCTGCGCATGATCAGACGATGAAAGGGGAGTTTGCAAACTTATTTAAAAGACAGGAGTTAACTTAAAAATAAGTAAAATCTTCCCTAAGCTAGAAATAAGGAAGGTGCAGGCTGTTTGCAGGTCACATGACCACATTCACGTTTTGGCGCGAGGGAAGGTGTAGGTTGAAGTAATAAAATAAGACTGGAGACAATGGTTTAATGAATGAAATTACTTATTACTGAGGTAGCAGGACGTCAAATTATTAAATTCAAATAAAATAGAACTTTTGCGAGCGCATAAGTAGGCCGTAGTTGTGACAGGCAGCGGCTCTTATGTAAGTAAATTAACTTCACGCGGGTAAGTTAGGTTCGGTTTTACCATTGTCTTCGATGCCCCCCCCCTCTCCCAGTCTCAAAAAACAGTTACCACATCTTTTTTAAAGTTCTGTTTTATTTGAATGTGGTCATGCAGTTTTATAAGCATGCACCTTATCTGTTTCTAGTATTCCTTGCTTATGGAAGATTTTACATATTTTTTAAGGTATGTCTTTTAAACAAGTTTGTAAATTTACGCTTCAACGTCTGATGATGCCCAGAAGAGGCGAAACGCATCATGTGTAAACAATTGAAAGATCGCTTTTCTGCAACCAAGGCTGTTTTTTTTTTTTTTTTTTTTTTTTTTTTTTTTTTTTTTTTTTTTTTTTTAGCAAAAAGAAAAATAGTTTGTCGTCAAGTTTTAAATTAAATGAATGTAGGAATGGTTGGTTAGTTGGTTGTTATTTTGGGACAGGAGGACCAAATTGCTAAGGTCATCAGTCCCACATGTGGGGAGGGGAAGGAGTGAGGACAGGAAAGGAGGGTGGGAAAGCAAATGCAGTCCAGGGAGGAAAACAAGAGAGAAAGACTGTATTAGCTCGGGGCCTCGTGGTGGCCACTCTAGTACTCACGAAAGAACCGTGAGCCCCCTGGGGGGAATGTATGAATATTACACGTCATTTGTATTTTGATTACTACCTTTCTTTGTTTGGGTCCTGCATTTATAATTTTGTACATTATGCAAGAAAACCTTATTTGTTATGTAATCTCCCATATTGTTATTGTTATGGTCTTCAGTCCGGAGACTGGCTTGATGCAGCTCTCCACCCTACTCTATCCTGAGCAAGCCTTTTCATCTCCTCATAAGAACGGCATCCCACATCCACTTGAATCTGCTTACTGTACGCGTCTCTTGGTCTCCCTCTGAGATTTTTACCCCACACACTTCCCTCCAATGCTAAATTTACAATTCCTCGATGTCTAAGAATGTGTCCTACCAAGCGATCCCTTCTTTTAGTCAGGGTATGCCAAAAATTCCTTTTCTCACCAATTCTGTTCAGTACCTCTTCATTAGTCATGCGTTTTACTCACCTAATCTTCAGCATTCTTCTGTAGCACCACATTTCAAAAGCCTCTATTCTCTTCCTGTCCGCACTGCTTATCGTCCATGTTTCACTCCCGTACAAGGCAACACTCCACAAATGCCTTCAGAAAAGACTTCCTTACACTTAAATTAATATTCGATGTTAGCAGATTTCTCTTTTTAAAAAATGCTTTTCTTCCCATTGCCATGCTGCATTTTATATCCTCTGTACTGCGACCATCGCATGTTTTTTTACTACCCAAGTAACAAAACTCATCTACCACCTTCATTGTTTCGTTACATAATCTAATTCCTTCAGCATCGCCTGATTTTCTAAGACCGCATTCCATTATTTTTGTTTTGATCTTATAACATTATTTTAGAAAAAGAAAAGTAGATAGACAGAGAGAGAGAAGGAATAGGAGAAGTACTATTATCAAATAAATTGTAAAACATTTTGCGAAAGTGACTTATTTTCATTTTGAAACATGTACCACTTCGCTTACTTTTCAAATAGGAAACCATGTTTTCCAAGCTCATTAACTAGCTCAAGGCTTAAATAAATAAATATCCGGACAGCATCGGGTTTTCAGCTAGTCATCTGTACTATTGCTCAGGTGGCACTTGCCATCATCAAATAAAAAATCGCCATCTTCTTTCGAGATGTCGTTAGTTTTTTCTCGGTGTAGTTTTACTTCCGGCTGATTGAATCGAGCGTATCATATTCGTTACCTTCTACTCCTTCCCTGCAGGCTATATTGCACAAACGCATGTCTGCAGAAGTTTGATTGATGGTGGTTGAAATTTATTTTGTGTTGGCTAAAATAGCATGGGACAATGATCTGACGTGCCGGTTGCGCAGAACAACTGACATGACCTGACATGATACTTGTCACTGTTTCCAAATTTGTCTTTGTCGTCTATAGCATTAAACACTACCACGCGGGAACAGTCGTGTTTAGAATAACTAAATTGATGTAAGGGTAGTTCCATCAGCTTGTGGGAGCACAGTACATCGGGATTAACTCCATCCTGCAGAACACAGAGTTGCTGTGGGGAACAGCAGCAGATCGGACGAACTCTGCGCCCCTCTCCCCCTGCCCCTTCCGTCCTTCCGCTCCGACCAACGGCCCACGGCGCCTGGACTGAGTGCAGCCTCTCCACTCCGAACACACATTCTCTAACAAAACAAAACCGAGCGCGGCGCGGCAGAGCGAGTGAACAAAATCCCCTGAGAACTGACAACCCTACTGTTTGGTCCCTTCACTCCTTCAGCCAGCGACTAAATCCCCTATCTATATTACTCGGACACTAGACTGTTCGCGGATGATGCTGTCGTTTATCGGTCAGTAAAGTCATCAGAGGATCAAAAGCAACTGCAAAGCGATTTAGACAAAATTTCTACTTGGTGCGAAAATTGGCAATTGACGCTAAATAAAGAAAAGTGTGAAGTAATACACATGACCACTAAAAGAAATCCGCACCAACGGCATACCAGGTCCAAATAGGACCATGTCTAGTAAAACACAGTAGTGTTCAAACCAATCTTCCGATTGTTGACTGGTGACCTCAGCTTGATCTCTCAGACCCCCACAAATCCAGTAATTTTAATCTATATATGTGGCGTTTGTTCCGAAAGAACAGACGTCACTTCTGATCCTGCAGTTGTTATTCTTTCATATTCACAGAATATGACATCAACTGCGAATGGGCAAAGCTGAAAATGTGTATCCAGCTGGGATTCGAACCCAGGTCTCCCGCTTTCTAGGCAGTTGCGCTGACCACTACACCACTGGGGACACAGTGATCACCGCACCTGCAAGGACTACCTACCATCAGACACGAATTCCCAACTTTACCCTGCCCACAGTACTCAAACTCGTAGTTTCAGAAACTAATTCGGTAAGAGTAAGGGCCACAAAGTTGCCCATCCCCACCCCCTAACGAAAGAATCATTGCCCATCACCGCCATATTAAATATGCATTCTGCATTCGCAGTTGTCATATATTCTGTGGGTAATTTACTTTTGTTTGATCTGTCCTGGAGATTTTTAAGAATATGCAAAGTGGCTTACTCTTCATTACTGCCCTTGTGATCAGCCAGCCAAGTTATTCTGCTGTAATTCCTTTGTCCAGTAACCGTCTTGGTCTACGCCTCTGCAACTCTTGCGTTTCCTCTCTTGTGTTGTCAGTGTAGCGGTCATTGCAAATTTATGCACTTAGTGGGCTTCCCCTCTGGGTGTCGAGCGCTAGAATTTTCGTTTAATTCACCTTTCGTTGTGACGTCTACGCTAGGAACAGGGGACTGATGACCTAGCAGTTTAGTACCCTCAAAATCCCAACAATAAGTATCTCACATCTTAT
Source organism: Locusta migratoria (assembly GCA_026315105.1). Classification (NCBI taxonomy): domain Eukaryota; kingdom Metazoa; phylum Arthropoda; class Insecta; order Orthoptera; family Acrididae; genus Locusta; species Locusta migratoria. The sequence goes on from CM048745.1 coordinate 331,674,072, forward strand.
CCCAAGTCATGTAGGGGGGGGGGGGAGAGGTAGATGGCACGAAGATATTTGCCTGATAGTTTCCCCTAGCATGAGCTCCCCAATATGTGCACTACACACATAACACACATTTAATCCAATGAATCCGTCTACAAAGCTTAAGAATCGACAGCGGAATGTCATGTGTATTTAGTGGCGTAGCCAAGGGGGGCTAATGGGGATGAAGCCTCTCCCCCCCAGCACCTCCCAAATTTTTTTAAATTTTATTATTTTTTATTGTTTTCATTTTTTTTTAATAGGTCGGCACCGGAAATTCGAAATAGTACACATGTAATAAATCGCAACGTGACTATAATTTTCCACGCACAAGTGAACGTGACAATGGGTCGCCAACTTGATGCCGCCCCTGAGAAGGTGTGCTGCTGTTCCTGTGAGCGGTTTTAATGCCGCCGCGATAAGCTTTGATGCTGCCGCTACTGTCACTACTATGCTGAAGTTAGGAGCCGATTGTTCATTTGCGGCGACCCGCTGCTTAGCAGGTCAGCGGCTATTTTAGTTCAATTTTTACAAATGGAGTCTCATGTTAATCAAACTGTAGACCTATCTCTTTGGTTAATAATACCGAAGCCGCTTAATTATTTTACGATTTGATTATATACACTCCATTTCCACCATGTTGCTCCTCTTCCACTTTCAAATTAATGTGAGCCTAGTCATTTTATTTCTTGTGCACTTGTTTTTGTAGTATAATTGGTTAATTTTTTAAAAAAGTGTATAAATAAGTCATAGATTAATAAATTCAATACGCTTTATTTTTTAAAAATCATCCCCCCTCTCCGGAACCTAACCCTGGTTGCACCACTGTGTGTACTCACCACGCTGAAACAGTTTGGTTTTCAGTTTTACGACAATTCAATCCGATGAACAGAGCGACATTCACAATAGATGTCTCTTTTACTCGAACACTATATCGTGGCAGTCGGCCGAAAGCGTAAAATCAAAAATGTTCAAATGTTTGTATAACTTATGGGACTTAACTACGGGGTCATCAGTCCCTAAGCTTACAAACTACTTATGAACTAGCTAAGACTAAGGACGGCGCAAATATCCATGCCCGAGGGGGGGATTCGAACCCCCGACCGTAGTGGCCGTGCAGACCGTGACTGGAGCGCCTCAGTCCCCTCGGCCACCGCGGCCGGCGAAAGCGTAAACAAATGAGGACTATTCATGTACCACTTTACAAATGTTAAAACAGCTTCCGTGAGAATAGTTTGCTTTGGTGATGAATATTTTATATTCTGTGAAACGATTTGTCTTCTTACATAAAAAAGTTTGTTTACCGCCTCATTTGTTTACGGTAGCGGCTGACTGTGACAATATCTACATCTACATCTACATAGATTCTCTGCAAATCACATTTAAGTGCCTGGCAGAGGGTTCATTAACCACTTTCATAACTTTTCTCTACCGTTCCATTCTCTAATAGCGCGCGGGAAGAAAGAACACCTAAATCGTTCCGTTTTCGATCTGATTTCTCTTATTTTATTGGGATGGTCATGTCTCCCTAAGTAGGTGGGTGCTAGCAAAATATTTTCACATTCAGAAGTAAAAGTCGGTGATTGAAACTTCGCAAACAGATCACGCCGCAATGAATATCGTCTTTCTTTTAATGATTTCCACCCAATTCGTGCAACATTTCCGTGACGCTTTTCCCCCCGTAACGTGATAAAACAATACGAGCTGCCCTTCTCTGAACCATCTCAATATCTTCCGTCAGTCCCACCTGGTGAGGGTCCCACAAGGGGCAACAGTACTCCAAGAGAGGACTCACAAGTGTGATGTAGGCAGTCTCTGTGGTGGAGCTGGCTGCTTCACAACCCGGGCCATCTGGATCCTCCCATCCACCACCAGCTTTTCTGAACTGCACAGATGGGAGTTATCCCTACAATACATTCTCCGATCCCGAAATCAACCAGGCCTCAACCTACGATAATTTCCCTATATATATATTTTTCCATACCTTACAGTTCCTACCTCTGTATCCCAAACATCGCCTGATTTGAGTGGTGTGTGAATGTGTGATCATGTGTGTGTATATGTATGTGTGTGTGTGTGTGTGTGTGTGCGTGCGTGCGTGCGTATGTGTGTGTATGTGGTCTTGTGCACTTGCAGTGTGCATGAATTTTCATATATATATATATATATATATATATATTATTTTATTTTATTTTATTTTATTTTCTCCCCTCACCCGCCTCCCCATTCCATTCCTAAGCTGCATCTCGTTATTCCCATCTAACCCATCCCCACCACCGTGACGTAACCTTTCTATCCCCTCCCCCTCCCCTCCCCTCCCGTCCCCGATTCGCTGCAGAGCGTGATTCGAAGTGTGGCAGTCGGAGGTGATGGTTGTATGACTGTGTTGTGTGCCTGTGTGATTGCGTGAGTGCTCTATTTCTGAGGAAGGCCATGGTCGATAGCTGAATGTGTTGTATGTGTGTGTCTTTTGTATGTGCCTGTCGCATCTCGTCGCCACGTCTTTGCGGTGAGTTGTAACTGTCCTCACTATATTATTTATTCCAACCTGGACTTTCCATTATTATATTTTGTTTCGATTAGATAGATAATGTAGACTTTGGATCCCAAAATAAAAAAGTGGTCCAATATCGGCAACCTTCCCCCATGCCAGGCTTACTACCAATGTCTTCATCCCTTATAATTACTCGCTGCGTATTTACCCATTCGGAATACCTCTAGTCATTGTAGATGTTGGACATGTTCCACTAGTAATGTTCAACCATTTTTATCCATAATGCAGGAATAATAAAACACTCGGAAATTGCCATTAACGGGCTAAGCAAAATTGCTTGAGGCTTAACACATTATCGCATTATCGGACGTTGCATTTGAATTTACAAATTAGATTTCGTCTTCTGCTATATTAGTTGTGAGTAGACGCAAGGCGCGTAACAGACTGGCAATGCTCTATAAGAACACTGGCGCGTACGACAGACTGCTTCCCTTTCTCTGTTCCTCCGGCGTAAACACGACGGCGCTGCCACAGTGGCGAGCAAGAGATTAGTCCTCTTCCCTCCCCTTATTCAACAGGGGGGCGGCATGTAGTCGAAGCGCCTTGCCACAGTTCCCGAAGCCGCTCCTTCCGAGGTTTGCTTTCGAATCCCCTCTTGGGCATGATGTTGAGTTTGTCCTACAAACATAAAAAGAAGGGGGGCGGCTGATTTGCCGCCCCTCGGAAAGTGCCGCCCCGTGCGGCCGCACGTGCCTTGCGCCGGCCCTGATTGGAACGCAGTATACTTTAAAGGAATTCACAAGGCGCTCTTTTACTCTCTAAAATCCCTCTGAAGTGAATATTGTCACTGCGCTTTGATGACGATGATTAAATAACAATTGTTACTAAGCAAATTTCAGTGTTTACTGAATCTTCAACATTTACCAACTTATTATTAACGCGCTTGAAAAAATTGAAACTTAAATCTCATTCATAAAATAAAATGATAACTTTCTGAACACTCTGTTGACGACAATAGAAATCTTTGCCGAAAACAAATTCCTGCTTTCTCATTAATCACATTCTAATACTATTTCGGCATATACGAAAAATGCGATGCATCTCATTGATGTGTTGATGCATCTCTTTTACATATGCATGGTTTGTAGATCTCAACACTTGTAAATCAAAGTAGGGAAATATTATACTTTCTGACTACACTAATGAGATAGAAATTCATTAAGTATTCAAAAATCAAAGCATTGTTATACAAACTTCTACATAACCCACAATCCTTGTCAAGCCTCTTTACACTGCCAATCCAAAATTACTTATTATTAGAATAATGTATGCTCGCTGATGCTTTCACTACAAAAAATTGTTACGAATTTACAAAACAGTTTTTTATCTTATTTTATAGATTGAATATATATATAATATATATGGAATATGTCCAGAACGGCTGAACCAATTTGGCTAATTTTAGTCTTGAAATATTCGTTCATGTTCAGGGAAAAATCAGAAAAAATAGAAAGAGATTTTTCTATGAAATATCAAAACCATTTATCTGATTGCGATAAAATTTTGCACATTCGACGTTTAAAGCGAGAGTAAGGTTTTGAGTGAAGTAAAAGTTTGGAATAGTTGGCCAGAAAATAGGAATATCTGTGGAAAACTGAAAGACCTCTTTTATTTGGGATATCAACATCATTCGTACCACTGCGATAAAATTTTGTACATTTGACCTTCAAATAAAGAGTACACACATATTAGAAATTGCGAAGCATTGCCGGAACGACTCGTAATGTCAATAAAAGTCTGCCGTCCTTGCGGATCAGACCTTTTCAGTATTCGATATCTCAACCTGGATTATTGTTTCTCTCCCACAGCGAATCAGAGGATCACTCTTTACGACACCCAAAACTGGAGTGTTCGTCTCCGACCAAACAATGACCCCCGCGATACTAGCCAATGATATATTATTACAAATTGGTATATCTTTGGCCCATAGTAGCAACTTATTGTAAACTTAATTATTTTATTACCAAAGACATACAAACGTGTTTCAACCTTGCAGTGCAGAGCCAGTAGGATATACCTTTCCGGGCGAACGTGGCCTGGGGTCCAAACAAAGTACAATAAACAAACAGACTTACCGAGTGTAAAGATGGAGTTGTGAATTGATCACGCTAAAGGACGGGAAGAAAAACATTGTTCGAAGGCTTGTAGGCCACTCAGGGAATAGCTACAGATGACAGACGACTTCCTTGGATTTGATCAGAAGTGTTCAACAGCACGAGGTATTACGATCAGCTTCGCGGTGAAAACGCTACAGCCAGGAGACAGGGAGCGCAGTTCAAGGTGGTTGCCGTGGAATGTTCTCCATACATTACAAGATTATAATTAGTAAACAATTCCAAGCGACACACCAAATACAGAATTTCTTATTCATTTTTGAAAATCGCCAGTTTAGTGTAAATAACGCCATGAACTGAGCATAAGTTGATTAATAATCATATTACAAACGCATTGTTTATTTGTTTAATTAGAAATGTTCAAACGTTTGTTAAGCTTATGGGACTTAACTGCGAGGTCATCAGTCCCTAAACTAACAAACTACTTATCAACTAACTTATACTAAAGACAGCACAAACATCCATGCCCGATGGGGGGGGGGGGATTCGAAACCCCGACGGAGAACGGCCACGAGCATCGGAACATAGCGCCTCAATGCGCTCGGCCATTCCGCCGCGGCTCTTTAATTAGCTTTTCGTCAAATCCTAAAACAGATTGTCGAGAGAATGTATTAATGTCAAAACGGAATGGCAGCATCGACTTTCCTGCATGGGGAACTTATCCACTTTAGCCACGAAAAATATTAGTACAAACTTCTTTTAATTTCTGGAAGAAAGCTGACAACCACTAATTCAGTTTAACTCCCGCAGTAGCTACAACAAGCAACCAAACTAGAAGAAAGAAGTGAAGAGGTGATAGCATTACGACTGTGGAAAAACGGTAGGTGCCGGCCGCGGTGGCCGAGGTGACTGAGGCGCTCCAGTCACGGTCAACGCGGCTACTACGGTCGGGGGTTCGAATCCCCCCTCGGGCATGGATATTTGTGCCGTCCTAGTTCGTAAGTAGTTCATACGAAGTTTGTAAGTTTAGGGACTGATGAGCCCGTAGTTAAGTCCCATAAGCTTAACAAACATTTGAACATTTGAACGGTAGGTGTTGAGACGAAAGACTGCTAGGACACCAAAGAATGGAGGAAAAATACCACAGAAGAGGATCAAATGTTCAAATGTTTGTAAATCTACGGGGAAAAACTACTGTGATGACCAGTCCTTAGGCTTAAAAACTTAAACGAACCTAAGAACAACGCACACACCCATGCCCGAGGGAGGACTCGAACCTCCGGTAGTATGCAGTCCCTGACAAGATGTCTAGACTCGCTCGGCTATTCGAGAGCGGTACAGAAGAGGAAGGAGATTTCATTTTCAGCATCTTTACCTCGCGAGGAAGACGATATTATTGTCGTGTATAAGCGATATTTTTTATTACAAAAAGGGCGAAAAATGTGATTGGCTTCAGTGGATAACATGAATAAATAAATAAAACCCTTCATTCGCAGTAGCAAAAGACGTTTCCTTTAAAAACATTACAGTGAAAGACTTCTAAGGTTTTAAGACAAATTAAACGAAAACACGTCAGCAAGCAACTGCAGTCAATCGAAGAAAACTTCAAAAATTACAATACACGCAATTTCTGTAAGAGATTCGCAAATCAGATCAAACATCAAAGGGAAAACAGAACCTATGCTTTCGGAAACAAGATGGTAAAATGACCCAAACAAATAAAGAAAATTTCCACGCAGTAACCACAAATTTTTCAAAGCTTTGAAGTTGTCCTGACCTCAAAGAGAGATTCCCGAACGTACAGCCAGAAATCTCACCACAAAACTCGTCACCACTAAAACAAGAAGAAACTGATGCACACATAAAGAAACTTAAAAGTAGTAAAACATAAGAGGAGGAATGACTTGTAGCAGAACTCTTGAAAAAATTACGTCAAAATTCACTCAAAAAATTACATAAAGAATCCGAAAGTCTGGAAAACCGAAAAAGTCGTAGATGATAGGAAGCTTGCTCTGATTCATCCATTACATAAAAAGATAATAAATCAATTGTACATACACAACTATAGAGGGAACTCTCTATTAACGGTCACCTACAAAATTCTATCAAATTGTTTCTTGAATAGTACACAACAGCAATTAGAAACCAAAGTAGCAGAGTAACAAGCAGGATTCAAACCAAAGTCTCATCTTCGAAATCAATCTAAAAAGACGGACTTTGAGCCAAATCGTGTAGTATGCACATTTGTAATTTTAAAAAAGCATTCGATTTAATGGTCAGGACCTCACTATTCCAAATCTAAGGAGGACTCGAGAAATCATAAAACAAACACTAATTGGCACGAAATCTAAAGTAAACCCTTCGAAATTCAAGTAGGTGTGAGACAAAGTGATGGGCTCTCTCGTAGTCTGTTCAGCGTAGTTCTAGACTCAGTTATGGAAGGAGTAATAACTCAAGAAATGCAACCGACATTACAAAACACAACCTATACATACCATATCTTGCATTCGCGGATGACCTGGCGATACTAACGGAGAATTAGCAGACTGCAGTCAAACAGCTCGAAGTACTCAAAGAATGCGTGGAGAACACGGGTTTACAAATTTATTAAAAAAAAATAAATAAATAAATAAATAAAAACAAAACATTGCAAGCTTGAAAACAAAATGTGGTAAAATTATCAGCGTGCCAAAGTAACATTGCCTCCTAAACATTAAAAAAGGATAAAATTAACTCAAAATCAATGTCAAGTGGAGGAAAGATACGACGTTACTATACGGCCATGAAACCAACAATCCTCTGCGGAGGTGAAACACCAACTGTAAACAGGAAACAATAACTTCAAAAAATAAAAAAGAAGAGAGAAAGATAATAAGGAAAATGATAGGAAGAAGACATACCCAAGAAAGAAAAGTTTTCAAAAATTCAAAAGCACACACACACACACACACACACATTCCCGAGGGAGGATTCGAACTTCCGATGAGCATTTCGCAGCAAGGCGCCTTAGAGCGCACGGCCATTCTCATGTGCCACATCGAAATTGATGTTGGAAGTCGCGAATTAAATTCTTTGGTCATCTCACTCGACTACCAGATAATCGACTGACAAAGAGTATAATATATTACATAACCTCATTTAAGAATTCCACACTTCGGCTTGATGAAATTATAAAGGACCACAAAAATGTTAACATAAGACCTGCCGACATTTTAGAAAGAGAGACTTTCAAAGTAGACAGATGGTAGGTCATATCATTGCAACCAAAATAAAAACAGTACAGACCAAACTGGTCGGATGAGCGTGCCACGCGGTAGTGGCCGTGTGGTCTAAGGCATGATGCTAGGGACTGGGCGGTAGCTCCCGCCGGAGGTTTGAGTCCTCCCTCGGAAATGTGTGTGTGTGTGTGTGTGTGTGTGTGTGTGTGTGTGTGTGTGTGTGAGAGTTGTCCTTGATGTAAGTTTAAGTAGTTTGTAGGTCTCTGTAGTGATGAGGATAGCAATTTGGTCCAGTAGGTTTACAAACATTTGAACATTTTGATCAAGTACGGTAAGAGAAATCAGTGCTAGTACAGACGCATAAAAGTATTCGTTTTGCGCTCACTCTGTCCGGGAGTGGAACAGACAATGAAATGAGTAGTAGCGGTACAAGGTACCCTCTTCCACGCGTCTTATGGTGGTTTTTTGGAGTTTGTACGTTGATGTAGGGCTGCCATGTACGAACGGAATATTTCAGATAGTAATAACTGTGAGACCACAGTATTTCATTTTACGCCACGCTATTTTTCAGGTTACACTTGAGTTTGCAGAGGGAGGAAAGGCGAAAAGAGAGAGAGAGAGAGAGAGAGAGAGAGAGAGAGGGGGGGGGGGGAGGGAGAGAAAGAGAGAAAGGGAAGGAGGGGAGGGGAGGTGGGTGTCTTTACACCTGAGCGGTTGAGTGCCATCACCAGTATTGCATTACCACAATTGCTAAGCAAATGTGCGCATCACGGCACTGCATATGGAGTGCTGGCGCCTCTTCGATAGGCGATGCGCCCGATTCAATTCCAGCCGTGTGCCTAGCGCGAGCGAAATTGCGGCGGTGATATCCGGTAGACCGCACCGCAGCTCCGCTCAAAAGGATCCACCTGATTGCATTGCCCTGCATTACATTATCGCCCTCGGAGGCGTTCGGCCAAGCAAGCTTCAGCGACCACGTCGAAGAATAAGGCTCGCTACCTCCCCAAAGAAGAAGGAAACCAGGCGCTCCAAACAGCAGTGAGGTCTTTCAAAAGAGTAATACCGAACACGTTAATGAGCATACTATAGCATTCAAACAACACGTACGTTCTGATTTCTGAAGAAGTGCGATAAGGTTGTAATATCCAACGTGGAGAGCAACAGAACAACACTGCAGCCAGATGCTCAGGAACAGCGGCTCCCAATCTGTTGTTATACAGCGACCCACTATCTTCCTGGGAAAAATTTCAAGACCCAGTAATATATACGCACCACTATTTTATACTTTTTCCAATAAAATTTTCTTGGTATATTAAGAATAGTTAGATTTGTTAAATTGTTGACTCTTGGTATTCAAAATTCTTACCATATGTAGACTGAAGCTTGTTGGTTTTAGGGTAAACTGTTTTCTATCAGAATGAAACTTTCACTCTGCAGCGGGGTGTGCGCTGATATGAAACTTTCTTGCAGATTAAAATTGTGTGCCGGAACCGGGACTCGAATCTGGGACCTTTGCCTTTCGCGGGCAAGCGCACCACCGACTGTGCTATCCCGAAACGACTCACGATGCCGCCTCAGAACTTTACTTCCGCCAGTACTTCGCCTCCTACTTTCCAAACTTCACAGAAGCTCTTCTGCGCACCATGCAAGACTAGCACTCCTGGAAGAAAGGATATGGTGGAGAGCCGGTTCCAGCAAACAATTCTAATCTGCCAGGAAGCAGCAGAGTGGAAGTTTCATTCTGGAAACATCCCTTACGCTGTGGCTAAGCCATGTCTCCAACATATCCTTTCTTCCAGGAGTGCCAGTGTTGCATGGTTCGCAGGAGAGCTTCTGTGAAGTTTGGAAAGTAGGAGGCGAGGTACTGGCGGAAGTAAAGTTGTGAGGCGGCACCGTGAGTCGTATCGGGATAGCACAGTCGGTAGTGCGCTTGCCCGCGAAAGGGAAAGGTCCCAGGTTCGAGTCCCGGTTCCGGCACACAATGTTTTATATACCTATACTAGCTTATATGCCTGTGAAATAAATCGCAATTTGCGATCATTACGGCACCACTGTACTAGGTTTAGATGGAATACCGGAGTGCGGTGAATGAAAGTTTGTGTGCGGCCGGGATTCGAACCCGGGATCTCCTGCTTACTAGGCAGACGCGTTGACCACTCCGCCACCGAGGACACAGTGACCAGCCTGACTGCAGAGGACTCTTCCCTGCACGTCTCCTGTAACACCCAAATCTCCATTCGCCATGCTGTCTCTTTCCTATTACCACAGCCTATTTGTCCTGTAATGTTGCTAAATGTTTGCGTTATGTATGTCAGAAATAACTTGCGTGCCAACCCGTATTAAATTTAGTGCGGGCGAGGGGCTGCGCGCTATGCGGGCACCGCAGCTGCCATCGCCGGCAAGTCGCACACCGCAAAGGCGGTTGCGCTGAGGATTGATCACCCTGTACAATGTAATGTGTTTTTAAATCAAATTTTCACTGGGATCTGTGTTAACAGCCCTAATATACTTCAAAAATGCAAATTGTCAACCATCTGCTGTTTACTGTATTTAGAACTTTACCGGTTTCAGATATTATCCATATTCAGAAAAGTAAAATTCTATAGACTGAGAGCACAGTGGTGCACTTTCTGTCACCATTTTAAATATTTTAGAACATAATAAAGCTGTGAGAGTAACGAAAATATAAGTCTTTCTATATCCATCTTGGTTAGACGGATGATGGGACGACGGCGATGTATTAAATTGAGAAATGAAAAACCTTCAGGCGTTAATTTTTGGAATTTGAATTACATGTTATGAGAATACATTATTCTCATCTTGGTGTGAGAGGGCGTAATGCAGTATTACTATGGATGGCTAGTTTCGCATTACGGCATGGATCTTATAAGGGTCTGAAGATGAGAATAATGTCTTCTCGTAACATGTAATTAAAATTCCAAAAAATAACGGCTGAAGGTTTTTCATTTGTCAAAGAAAATATATGTATCCGTATACCTATATCCGTTATTAAAAGAAATGGTACTCGTACAAACCTGTCGTTACTCGTTACCAGTGCCAGTTAAGAATACGATCGCGATACTGTCTGTGAAACCGATTTTTTAAAACTTCATTGTTGATCTTAAACATTTAAATTTACCACCTAAGTACTGTATGCCTGCTTTCTGAGGCAATTATAATACTGAGGAAAGGATTAGGTACAGTAAACTTCCCTAATTATTAAACTACAATTGTCATACAGTTTGTCCAAATCAGCGAGACCCAACTGCGACCTCCATTTTCTGTTCCCGAACTCTACGTAGAGGCTTGGTCCGTCATCATCTCATGGAATGTTAGGGAGGTTATAATGAAGAGAGGTGACGTACCTATGCTGAAAACAGGCAATGGTTGAAGCCAGAGGGGCGCATGTTATTGTGACCAAAACAAAAGTTTCTCGGTTAAAACCTATGTGAATATTGACAATCACATCGGATTACGTACTTACATATGACGTACATTTCGACGACGAGCACTCCTGTACACACACACTATGTAATTAGAATGAATTTAAAAAGGCCTCTGGCAAGAAACACATCTAGATGGTCACAGGTTCTTTATTGTACTTGTGCTAAAGCAGAGCACAAGAACAGTAAAGAGCCTATCTCCGTCTGAATGTTTTTCTTGCCAGTGATCTATCATCATTTGTGAATTCATTCTAATTATATTGATTATCATTGCTGCATACCTAGACTTTAATTTACAATCATTTTAACTAATTATTTTTCCTAGCTAATATCTGCCCGACTGTAAAATGTGATATTCACGAATGAAAGGACACGGTGGGAACTAAAGGTATGAAGCTGAGCCTCGTATACACTAATGAGATAAAACTCGTTGTATAGCGATACGCAACATCAAAGATAAACGCAACATTAAAAAGAAGCCTTCTTGATCTCTTGAAGCTGGGCTTTACACAATATTAGGGAGCAGGGACCTTTCATTGTAAAGACAGAAGGTACCGAAAAAGAGAGAGGGGAAAGTAAGGAAACGTGATAGATGACAGAGTAAAGGAAATTTTCTTCCTATCTTCTTTACGAAAGGAAGTACATCAAAACATCAGGCAGCTTGAATCACTGCGTCTAAAGAGAGGTAAACTGCTGAATGATCTCGTTTACTTGAAGAGATGTAGGGACGCCAATATAGTGCCAAAATTCCTACGGCTGACGTCGCATATAACATCGAACAAGGCGAAGAACATCTGTCTACGAGCTAGCAAAGCCTTGCTGAGGGAACGGATACGAGACATACGGACCAGCCTTGACATGAACAACAAAAAGCTCTATGAACTGCAACTGTTCCTGGCAAGTAAATTACATGCGGAAGACTGGGAGAAAGTCGATAGATTGACCTTGCAACAAGCCACGAGGTCTACTGAGAGCATCACTAGTCGTCATATGGAGAAGTTTGCTAAGCTGCAGCCGATCAAGACGAAAGAAGAACAAACCCTGGATACACAAAGGACAGTGGTAAACCTCTCCAGCCATACCTTAAGTGAAGCAAGCACTCAGATCCTGGCTAAGGGACTCAATTTTGCGATCGCACCAAAATATGTACCGAAGGAAGACATCATTGAATCAGTTGAGACTTCGGTGCGTCACCTGCCACAGGCCGAGGCAGAGAAGATCCGACAAGAAACGGTACGAATCCTGTCTCAGGCGAAGCCACCAAAACAAAACATTAGCAGGGAGGAACGTCAGGCCATAGTGGAGTTGAAGAAGAATCCTGACTTAATAGTAATACAGGCAGACAAAGGCAACGCCACTGTCGTCATGGACACACCAGATTATAATAAACGAATGGAAAACCTTCTCGGCGATCCCATCTATAAGAAACTTAAGGGTGATCCGATGGCTAAGATAAACAGATCGACGCAGGCGCTGCTGAAGCAAAGCAGGATATCCTTTGACACAGCCAGAAGACTCATTCCACAAGTTCCGCAGGCACCGAGGATGTATGGGGTGCCGAAGGTCCATAAAAAGGATTTTCCTTTGCGTCCCATAGTGGCCAGCATTAATTCACCCACGTACAAGCTGGCCAAAGAGCTGGTACCGAAGCTCCGACATCTAGTGAGCCACACAGAGACATATGTGAAGGATTCGACCCATTTCGTGGCACTTTTAAAAGAGAAGAGTGTATCAGCTACGGATCTGATGGTTAGTTTTGATGTGACATCGTTATTCGCTAACGTACCAGTGTCAGACACAATGAACATATTAGAAGAACGCTTAGCACCTGACATCTGTGACCTAGTTCGCCACTGCCTGACGACCACTTACTTCAAGTGGAAAGGAGAATTTTACGAACAAACAGACGGTGTAGCTATGGGCTCCCCACTTTCTCCGATTGCAGCTGACATCTTCATGCAAGCATTTGAAGAAACGGCCCTCCAGTCAGCGCCACTACGCCCAGCATGCTGGCTGCGTTACGTTGATGACACTTTCGTCATCTGGCCACATGGGGAAGAGGAGCTAAATAACTTTCATGAACATCTCAATCAGCAGCACAGCAAAATAAATTTCACAATAGAAGTAGAAAAGAATGGGGTGCTGCCTTTCCTCGACGTCGAAGTCTACCGAAAGTCTGTTGGTAAACTCGGCCACAGGGTGTACAGAAAGGCTACCAGCACGGGAAGGTACCTCCACACCTCCTCCCACCACCACCCCATGCAGAAGAAATCCGCCCTACAAACACTAACAAGGAGGGCCCACAGGATCAGCGATGACGATCATCTACAGGCGGAACTACGACACCTCAGATCCACATTTGCGGCTAATGGCTACGGACTGGGCGAGATACATAAAACAATGTCCAGGAGGAATAAAAGGAATAGAGGGGAGCAAGAGGAAGCACAAAGCATCGCCCTATTACCTTACGTGCAGGGCGTCACTGAGCGTGTGGGCAAGGTTCTACGTCGGGCAGGCATCAAGCCAGTCTTCCGCAGCACCAATAAGACCAAGGATGTCCTAGGTTGAACTAAAGACGCAGTTGACAAACTGAGCAATGCTGGCGTGTATGAAATAAGCTGCGAGTGTGGGCTGGTTTATATAGGAGAGACCGGGCGAGCAATCTCCACGAGGCTCTCAGAACATTAAAGATTGGACAGCACACAAAGTCAGCGGTTTCTGAGCATCACAATCAGTGCGGAAAACAGTTATCTTTCAGCGAGGCCCGCGTGCTGGCGAAACAACCATTCTCAACGAGGAGGAAGATTAGAGAGGCTATAGAAATAGCGAAGCGTCCCGCCAATATGAACAGGGAGGATGGCTACAGGCTGCCGGCGTCTTGGCTGCCAGCTGTTGCAACGCTACGTGATGGCACCGCGCGCGGAATGACTCGCGCAGGCGCCCCGGAGACCACAGCGGCCGCGAACACGCAGAGCACCGGCCCGCCGCCGTCTGCGCCAGGCGACAAGTCAACAGCGGCACGCCACAACCGCCGTCCGTTCTCTCAGGTCCATTCCGCCAATAGCAACTTGTAATACAAAAGCCAATCGGAAACGTCCATTTTGACCAATAAGGGGGAAGAATGTAACCCCCAATCACCTGGAAAACAAGCCTCTAAAATACCAATCATCATTGCCGATTTCCACCAATGGCGTGAAATAATATAACCACCAATAAAGGCAAACCAACGTCCCCCTTCCTTTCCCTCGTCCGCAGCTATATAAATCCCAAGATATCGTATATTCAGCAGTCAGACACAGACCCTGATGAAGGCCGCCTGCAACAGTGGCCGAAACGTCGGTGGAATTTATAAAATGACGACGCGGTTTCATACCCAGAAGAATTTTATTGATAGTGACAACAGCCGCGGAAGCCTACGTTTGCATTCTTTACGAAACTTCCTAGAGCAGTGGTCGCCAAACTTTTGAGCCAGTGAGCCACCATAGCATTCATAGATCTTCTATGAGCTACCAAGGAATACTAGGCCAACATTGAACTAACATATTCTGTTTATTGCCTAAAACATACATTTCTAGTATTAATCAAATAACAATTAAGATAGGAACTGTTACAAAAAGTTTCTAAATTTCCATTTTAATGAGAGGAGTGGAACTGTTTTCGGCCATCAAGTATCTTCTTGTAGTGTGGACAGTATGTTGTAGCCGCCATTAGGATGCAGTTATCCAAGTGTTCATCGGTCAGTCTGTTTCTATATTTATTTTTAATGAACTTCATAGTGGAAAATGCTGATTCACATAAGTATGTAGAGCTGAACATCGCTTTCAATCTCAATCCAACTTGAACAAGAATTGAATATTTTTGTTTGGGAACTAGAGGCCAAATATTTCCAGTGGTAGAAAGGCTTCTAAGAGACACATCATTTTGAAAATCAACAACTTCCATTTCCACTGCAGCCTGATCTTTTTTTTTTTTTTTTTATATATTTGTATAGCTTATGGGACTTAACTACGGGGTCATCAGTCCCTAAACTTACAAACTACTTACGAACTACCTTATACTAAGGACGGCACAAATATCCATGCCCGAGGGGGGACTCGAACCCCCGACCGTAGTGGCCGTGCAGACCGTGACTGGAGCGCCTCAGTCACCTCGGCCACCGCGGCCGGCCAGCCTGATCTCCACCAAAACTTTTTACAAGTTGAGAAATCTTCTGCATCGATCTCAACAAAAGGGGAGTTGACGAACTGTGCCACAATCAATATGTTTTTAAAATCTTGTAATCGTTGATCAAATAGTTCTCTGAGGTGTGAAAGAATATCCACGTATTCTAGGTTTTTCCTGGGGTGTTGTGGTCTTGTTAGTCAACGATCTGCTTCAGACTGGGAAAGTGCTTGTATTCAAACTGGTTACAATTTTTTACCACAGCTCGAGCTTTTTTGAAAATGACGTCGCCGTGGTGGAGTAGCCGAGCGGTTTAAAGCGTCTCGCTGCGGAGCGCGAGGCTGCTCGCCGTGGAGGTTCGAGTCCTCCCTAGGGCATGGGTGTGTGTGTTGTCCTTAGGTTAGTTTACCTATGCTTAAGTAGTTTGTAAGCTACGGGCTGATGACCACGAAGTTTGGTACGATAGATTTACAAACATTTGAAACATTTGAAGATTTTTGAAAATGACGTCACATCTGAAATCATACCACCAATGTCCTTATCTTTGCCTTGAAGCTGCAAGTTCAAACTATTCAACTTTTCAGTTATATCACTGAGAAAGGCAAAATCTTGGAGCCATGTGGGATCTTCGAGTTCAATGAAAGGTTCACCCCGTTATTTGAAGAATTCTACTATTGCAGGAAGCAACTCTTTGAAAGGTTGCAGAACTCTGCCTCTGCTAAGCCAACGAACCTCTGTGTGAAGCAACAGATCATCAGACTGGCATTATTTTTGTTAGTTCTCTGAACAGTCGTCGATGAAGTGCATGTGCACTTATTTTATTTACTACTTTGACACCTGTTTTCATGACATTGTTCATACTTAAGAACTTTCCACATAATGATTGCTGGTGTATTATGCAATGATAAGACACAAACTTTGGTATATCGCTGTCTTTTCGACACAGGGCAATAAACCCCTTTTCCACGCCTATCATTGCAGGTGCTCCAGCCGTAGCTAGGGCCACCAACTTCTTCACAGGAATGGTTTCAGACTCAATAAGCTTTTTAAATGCTAAAAATATATCCCTTCCGGTAGTGTGACCGGTAAGCGGCACAACCTTTACCAGCTCGTTTTTTGTTTCAAAGACCATTCTTATGAAAACGGCCAACTGAGCTGTATCATCTATATCAGTTGATTCGTCAAGTTGTAAGGAAAATTTACTACAACGATCAAAGTCAGTTTTAAGTTGTGAAACTACATCATAGCTCATAGCTTCAACTCTTCGTATCACTGTGTTAGCATAAAGCTGAACAGATTTAATAGCAGACATAATCTCGGCTTTGTTTTTTAAGTTATCAAATAATGTATCTGCAGCTTCCAAAAATGCAGCTCTAATTAACTCACCATGTTCGAACGGTTTCTTATGTTGGGCGATAACCTTGGAAACCCGGAATGACGCTTCTGTGGCTGCCTTGTTCTTGTCCAGTGTCTTAAAGAAAGTAGATTGTTGCGCATTTAGTTGAGATTTCAGCAGCATAACCTTTTCTCTTCTCAGCGTTGAATTCGGCGGATAGTCTTTTTCAATACCACTGTGAACGGTCTTGAAATGACATTTCTAACACCCGTCACCCCTTTTCGGAATGACTCAAACTGTGCCCTAATATTTTCCTGAATCACGGAAAGTTTTATTAGTTAACAGTCTATAACAAAGTCATTCCACTGTAGGTGAAGTTGAACTTATCTTATATGCTGGCTGAAGTCCATTGCGTTGTGAGCTGTCTTCGGCATTCACTAAAAGATTTGATGTTACAGGATCTTTTCGTAAATCAAACATGTCAGTTGATATGGAAATGATTTTATTTCCACTTAAACAACGTTTAAATCAATCACATTGTTGCACAATCAAAAAATGCAGCGGCAAGCCAACAGAGCTGCTTACAGGTTTGTGACTGCTAGAAGACTAAATAAACATGGTTTCTCTCCAACATCTTTCTACGTAACCGCATAATAAGATTGATGACAAAGTTTTGTAATTCACAATTAAACAATATTCTTTTACATTAAATATGCCAAAATACAGAAATTAAAACATTACATTTAAGCTTTGACTATTTATCTCAATGTATGTACGTGTTTCATGAAATTTGTATTTAATGTGGTACAAAAATTTAAAGTCATCCTTTGACTAGTGTTTACAGTGCTCAAATTATTTACATTATGTGTGTTTTCGAAGTGGACACATATTTGTTTTGCCAATATTGTGTAGGCGTAATATTATTGTGACATGGAATTTTAATGTGTTTCATTTTTGCGGTCAAATTTTTTATTTATACGGATTTGTAAATGATTGTCGTAGTTTTGTTAATTTCGAAGATAGTTTCTTAGTACCAAACGGATTATTAATTGTAGTGCATGCAAATTATCAGTATTTAATTTAAGATCCAGTGATATATAAAACATGGTCTGCCCTAATTTATTTAAACAAAAGGTATATATGAAATCATGTTGTGCAATAGTTATAACATGTAGTATTGTTGTTTTTATACAAATTAGTATCTATATAGGTTCAGCAATTTCCGAAACTAAGTGTAATGCATTTTTAGTGTTTGCAGCTATTATCTACGAAAGTATTAAAAACTGAAATTACGTAAAAGGTCAGCCAAAGTTATATTTCAATCAACGTACTATTTCTTAAAGGTATTTTACAAATAGTGTTAATAAAATTTCAAACTGAACGCGTAAATGTGATATTTTACATGTCCGGTAGTGAAGTTTTATTTGAGGTATCAGATATTTCGTGTTTCTATGTTGGCAACTGATTTTTAGGAGTGTGCAACATAGCAGAAACGTTACACGCTAAATATTTCCTTTATTCCCGACTGAGACACTCCCATTACAAAGTAAACACACGCATTTATCTTTCACTTGCGTCAAAAAGTAATTGGTCTCCCACTCTGCATGAAAATGACACACTTTTGGCTTTTTGCTTGAACTAGTCACTGTAACAACAAACAAGGAAAGAGCCTAAACGTGTACGCATGAACTGAACACGGACGCATATTACTGTCTGTCTGCAAACTGACGATCGAGCAGGGCAGTTGGTGGGGGAAGGGAATTCCCAAGCGGCTGTTGCTGTTGTCGCCACAGGCAGCCTAAGAATTTCCCCCGTCGTGGCCGCGAGTTACCCAAAATCAAACTTCCTGGCAGATTAAAATTGTGTGCCGGAACCGGGACTCGAACCTGGGTGGGACCTTTGCCTTTCGCGGGCAAAGGTCCCAGGTTCGAGTCCCGGTTCCGCCACACAATTTTAATCTGCCAGGAAGTTTCATATCAGCGCACACTCCGCTGCAGAGTGAAAGTTTCATTCTGTACCCAAAATCACTCCGCGAGCTACCGGTGGCTCGCGACCCCCAGTTTGGCGATCTCTGTCCTAGAGGAACTAACCTGCATGATCGATATTCTGAAAGTTAGACCGAACCGTGCGACAGGAAACCTCTAACATTGAGTAAGTATCGGTTTCCAGCTCACTCTGGAGGAACAGTTTGAATCTCTGGCGTCCAGACAATGTTCCGGCCGGATTATCGATTGCGGTGCCACAGAGGGAGATAACAATCGTGGGTAGTTATCGACAGCAGGTGTCCCGCGGCGGGCGCCGATGATAGTCGTGAAAGTTCGTTATCCGCCGGCAGCTGTCTCTGCAGGCTGAACGTCACCTAGCCAGACAGTTACCTGCAGACATCCTGATTCCACACCGCAGTCTCGGCCTGGCCTTTGTAAGGCCTGCTTTCTGTAAGACCCCCCATGTTTTAGTATCACGTAAACGGACAGGGCTTCCCCTCTTAGATGCGTTTAGTGTCCTCTTTTTACCTATCCACTCTCCCCTCTGTATTTACCATTGGTATTTCCATCGTATTGGATTCAGCTAAGGTCGTTTGGACTTTTCTGTATGCCGAGTCAGTGTTTCTGGCGATAACTTTTTATCGATACATTCACATGTTCTCCTGCAACTAAGTCACCTTGACTTCCCTCCAATTTCCATTTATTCCAGTCCTAAGAGATTTAAATTATCCAACACCTTGTAGCTGTTAGATACTTTCAATGAGATATTTTGTTTATTTACTTTGTAGTGTTGTACTCTATTGACTAAAGGATCTATAAACCTTTATACCCTTCAATCCCAACATCTTTTATTTTATTTATTTTATTGTTTTTTTTTTTTTTTCTGTTCCATAGGACCCAATTGAGGAGTGAGACTCCATGATCATGGGACAAGTCAATACATTAATTGTTACACAAGAATGGTAATAGAAAATTTTAAGCAGTCCTTTGCACACGACAATCTTAAGACAAAGTGAAAAGAATCAATAAAGAAAAAATGAATTAGCTTAATTGTTTAAATTTTCTAAGAGTTCCTCGACAGAATAAAAGGAGTGAGCCATGAGGTAACTCTTCAATTTACATTTGAAAGCGTGTGGATTAGTGCTAAGATTCTTTAGTTCTTGTGGCAGCTTATTGAAAATGGATGCCGCAGAATACTGCACCCCTTTCTGCACAAGTGTTAAGGTGGTGTGATGCAAATGTAGATTCGACTTTTGTCTAGTATTCACCGAGTGAAAGCTACTAACTCGTGGGAATAAGCTCATATTATTAACAACAAACGACATTAAAAACTTTCTTACTTCTACTTTCAATATTTGAAGTATATTTACTGTTCCTCACGTTTGTTTTCGGTACATTCCTTGTGTCTCATTTGTCTGTGCGCCATCCGTGGTAACCATTTTCAGATATGTCTACTCTTCAAATGCATAGCCTAGTTTGGTAGGTCTACTATTCACGTCCTTGGTGTACTTCAAACGCTTCTCATCATTTTTCATTAAATTATCGTCCCACTTACTTCCACATTGCTTCTTTCCGACGATTCTCTAAAACTTCAGTCTATAAATCATTACGAAATCGTTGTATGAGGCTGTAAGTCTTCCTACGTACGCCTTACAATCTAACATACGATTTTGGAATCTGTGTATGACCATGATGAAATATTCATGATTTTAAAAGAGTTGATAGGCCTGTGGGAAGAAACATTTCCAGATATTCAGGCCTTTTCCAAGTATACATTATCCCTTGAACACGATATTCCCTAGTACCATCTGAAGTTTATTACACAACTGAACCTTCCTCCTCTCATTCCTGCTAGCAAGGCCATTTTCGCAACCTTTCCTCCTCTTCAGTCGCCTACAATTGCGTTCCCGTCTCTTGTGATCACTATATATA
Source organism: Locusta migratoria (assembly GCA_026315105.1). Classification (NCBI taxonomy): domain Eukaryota; kingdom Metazoa; phylum Arthropoda; class Insecta; order Orthoptera; family Acrididae; genus Locusta; species Locusta migratoria. The sequence goes on from CM048745.1 coordinate 331,694,770, forward strand.
TCAAATTACTCTTTCTAGACCATAACGTCTCCGCCTTATCTTCTTTTTCTGACGTCGGCTTGTGTATCTGAACTGTTGTTGTCAGCGTTGGTTTGCTGACGAATCTGATAGGAACTCTTTCATCACTGAAATGTTTTCGCCCATATTTCCTATTCATAGCCGTGAGGGAGTGGCCGCGTGGTCTAAGGCATAATGCTACTGACTGGGAGGCCGGAGGTTCGAGTCTTCCCTCGGGTATGGGTGTCCGTGTTGTCATTAATGTGAGTTAGTGTAAGGAGTTTGTAAGTTTACGGACTGATGACCATAGCAGAGTGGTGAAATAGATTTACAAACATCTGAATATTTTTTTTTTTCGTATTCATAACGAATCCTACCTCCGTTATACCATTTCCTGCTCCTACTGTTTATGTTACCTCTTACCAGAAATCTTGATTTTCTTCCCATTTCACTCCCATGCCCTCCACTATGACTAGATTGAAACTTTGCATCTCTCCCTTCACCTTTTCTAGCTTACCTACTACGTTCAAACTATTGACTTCCCGGGCTTCGTTGGTTATTCAATCTTTTATCACATGGGCATTTAGTATTTGGCAGTTCTCTCGTGGAGATCGGAATGGGGAACTACTCTGGAATATTTTGCGTATATAGACCATCATACAATTTTTTCAATTGTAAACTTATCTAAATAAAACAGAACACCACACTCACTTCTAGAGAGAAAGTCACATTAGCAATAATGTTCTATAAATTATAATTGAACTTAAAGAATTTTTTATTATAAGCGATATTTTTCATAGAAAAAAAAACTATCTTAAGGGGCATCAGCATGATTTGCAATTACTGCCATACTTCTGGCAAATTTTGAATAAATACTTTTACTGTAGTTGTACTGTGTCAAGAAAAGTTCAGATGTGTTACATTTATCTTGAGTTAATCACAAATAGTTTATAGCAATTTAACAGTAGTTACGTATTAGTGGAGCTTATAAGAGCTTCTTTACAGAATGCAGTGGTTGCTTCTGCCTGTTGATACAAATCTGAAAGTATCGATGTTACTGAGTTCTGCAAAATACGATGAATGGATGCATCTCTGAATGAATGGCTTACACTTTTGTTTATAAAACAGCAGGCTACCATTTGTGAAACAGACTTACTGAAAATTCTTTAAAAAATTAGAGAATGTCAGTACAACTCATAGACACGGTAGAGAATTATATCATTTACACACTAAAATTCACTGTGCTCATGGACGTAATTTGAAAAATACAACCTGAAACAATCAGATCTGTCAGATCGAATCTGACACACCGTAAGTGAACTATGTGAGTGTGATGGACAACGAGAATAGCGACACTATAAATAACTCGTGTGCTGTAAGACTTCGATCGTAGGCAGTTTTATAGTCCTTCGTAACCGAGACATAGACACGGCAGAATTCACCTTCGTTCTGTTAATTACGTGCCAAAATGCGTATTGAATTAAAAACAAAGTATGTTGCGATGTCTTGTCTCATACTTAAAAATATCGTTTTGTGCGAACTTAAAATTTTAATTGCTGATAATATCATATGTACTCGGCTGTAGTACACCACCGCCTATGGTAACCTCTCCCAACCTCCACCCAATTAATTTTTGAGGTCAAAATACGTAATTTAAAAAAATCACGAATATTCATGATTCGTTAGATACGTGAAATGCGGCAGCATTAATTTACGCGAAATTAGGTAACATTGCCTGTCGCTGCCTCGTGGAACAATGGTAATTTTTATGACATAGCGGTAAGAATAGCTGGCAGTATCGCTAGTCTTGCATTTTCCCGAAGTTGATGTTGAAGTCAAAGTTATACTGTGAACAACTTAGATTCACGGAATCATTTAAATTAACAGCTGTCGAGTTTGCAATGAATAATGTGTTCGTGCGGCAGCTCAGACTTTTGAGATTACACAATGCTACTCCTACAAAAATAAACAACGTTACTTACGGATATCGTTACTAGGACAGCTGCTGATAACACCTTCGACCTAACAGTCGTGGCATTGTAGCTGACTGATATGAGTGAGCTACGGAAAATATCACATTTTAACACGAACCTCCTTAGAATGTGATCTCACGAATCATTGTTATTTCGTGTGGCGTTTTTACATTGTACATGATCGATACGCAGGCCAGATGTTACTAGCAGTATTTTTCGATATTACGTTATTACGGCAGTTGGATATTTTACTACGTGCTTCAGACGTATAGGAAGGAAAGCATCTCCTTCCTTTTACCACACTTAATGACTACGTACAAAAATGGTTATAGTTTTGTGGACAGAGCACATTTCGAACTATATAAGTTTCATTGACCGCCTTGTATAAATAATATTAAAAATTAGTATATGAATTTACCCATTACTATTAAGATCTGACTGAGACTAAATGCCCTTCCTGTCGACACAGTCGTCAGATATCTGAGGAAGGGACACAGTGATACCTGCGCAATCTGTGTGTATAACTCTTGTCTCTGTCTATAGAACTGCAGTTTGCCGATTGATCTGGATGTTGATCGTGAGCTGTTTGAGCGTGACAGCTATAGATGTTCATATTTAGTTTCTTGCCAAATTTAAATATCGCTGCTACGAAGTATTACTAGAACAAGAAATTAAATACACTTCTGTTTCACTGCCGTATCATCGTATATTGGCATACAGCTCCAAACGTTAGGTAAGAAAGCAATTCTTGTCAAGTTCAAAATAATAGAAATTCGTTTGTCATATTCAAACATGGGAACAAAGCGAAATCATTTGCAAAATATATGAATGCGCAGGCACGCTGCAGCTCTATGCTCAGAGACCAGAGTTATACATCCAGGTTGAATAGAGATCACTGAGTATGTCTACACATTCGTGTGTTTTGTCCATGATTTTATATTGCCCGCTATGTTGTAATTTGGCAAGCGAATTTCAATAGTCTGTAGCTGATACAGAATTGCTAGGTTTCTTCTTTTTTGATGTTAATAATCGATGTAATAGTCTGGTCTGAAATCGATATCAAATCTAGTTTCATTACGTGTTCTAGTAACATTTCATAGGTGCCATATTGTACTTTAACAATAAGTTATATATGAACATCTATGGCTGGCAAGCTCACATACGTGCGGTTCTACATCCAAGTAGTATAAATATCAATGGTGCGTCACCTGTGTATGTGTTGTGTAAACTTCGCTCTGAGTGAGAATCTTACACGTCATCGATGCGAAAGCGAGTCCCGAGTTCTCCCAGAGCGCCACTTGGCCCTGTTTCCGAACCGACGTCGATACAGCTTGGGGACGTTCCTTTGTAAACAAAATACTTGCTTGTGGAATACTGGGGCAACTACGCAACTGGAAGAACACTTACTGGAGAACAGACCTCGATAGAACGTCTGATGCTGCTACAATGTAAAACTGTCACGACTTTTCAACACAATTGTGGCTTTCACATTACTAGTCGAACTTAATATTGACAACAGTGTTAATCACTTAGGTGAAGAAAATCACGATCTTTTTGTAAAGAAACTCAGAATTTAAATTCGGTTGTCAATATTTAAAACAGCTCAGTGAAGGCAGTATAAAACGTGCCCAACGGAATCCACTCACATTTACGAGAGGGTAAAAAGTTGGAAAAAAATACTAGAATAAGATTACCGTGGGCGGAGCTTGGGTAGTACAAATTTGTCAAATGTTCAAATGTTTGTAATTCTATCGGACCAAACTGCATGGTCATCAGTGCGTAACTTACAAACTACTTAAACCTAGGTAAACTAACCCATGCCCCAGGGAGGACTCGAACCTCCACGGCGAGCAACCGCGCGCTCCGCAGCGAGACGCTTTAGACCGCTCGGCTACTCCACCGCGGCTACAAATTTCTGCCGCTAGTTGTCTCCAACGCAAATTTCGTCCAGTCCCGCCTGTGTTGATGACCTGGTTTGTTCATCTGCAGTGATCATTTTTCCTGACGTTGTTTTTATGATGGCAAGTTTAAGTAAACAACGAGTAACTGTGAAATTCTGTTTTGAAATAAAATCATTGCGTTTTGCTGATGACATTGTAATTCTGTCAGAGACAGCAAAGGACCTGGAAGAGCAGTTGAATGGAATGGACAGTGTGTTGAAAAGAGCGTATAAAATGAACATTAACAAGAGCAAAACAAAAATAATGGAATGCGGTCTTAGAAAGTCAGGCGATGCTGAAGGAATTAGATTAGGTAACGAAACAATGAAGGTGGTAGATGAGTTTTGTTACTTGGGTAGTAAAATAACATGCGATGGTCGCAGTACAGAGGATATAAAATGCAGAATGGCAATGGGAAGAAAAGCATTTTTGAAAAAGAGAAATTTGCTAACATCGAATATTAATTTAAGTGTAAGGAAATCTTTTCTGAAGGCATTTGTGTGGAGTGTTGCCTTGTACGGGAGTGAAACATGGACGATAAGCAGTGTGGACAGGAAGAGAATTGAGGCCATTGAAATGTGGTGCTACAGAAGAATGCTGAAGATTAAGTGGGTAGATCGCATAACTAATGAAGAGGTACTCAACAGAATTGGTGAGAAAAGGAATTTTTGGCATACCCTGACCAAAAGAAGGGATCGCTTGGTAGGACACATTCTTAGACATCGAGGTATCGTAAATTTAGCATTGGAGGGAAGCGTGTGGGGTAAAAATCGCAGAGGGAGACCAAGAGACGCGTATAGTAAGCAGATTCAAATGGATGTGGGTTGCCGTTCTTATCAGGAGATGAAAAGGCTTGCTCAGGATAGAGTAGGGTGGAGAGCTGCATCAAACCAGTCTCTGGACTGAAGACCATAACAACAACAACAACTCGGAAAAAATACCGCACCTTTCTCCTTCGCCATCATCTTTTCACTATATTTGTTAAACTTATGCGCGTGACTTGTCTGTGTTCAAAAAACAAAATGTTTCAAATGTTTGTATAGCTTATGGGACTTAACTACGTGGTCATCAGTCCCTAAACTTACAAACTACTTATGAACTAGCTAACACTAAGGACAGCACAAATATCCATGCCCGAGGGGGGATTCGAACCCCAGACCGTAGTGGCCGTGCAGACCGTAACTGACGCGCCGCAGTCTCCTCGGCCACCGCGGCCGGCTGTCTGTGTTCGTCGGAGTGAATCTAATCAGTTTATATTTAATGAAACTGCGAACGGCCACCTCGAAGCCGACGCCTGTGTGTTTTAAATGTCCGTGTGCATCAGTGTTACCGTGCCTGTGTTACTCCGTCATCGTCGCCATGTATGCTTATCCATTCTTTCACCCACTCCATTCAACGAGGTCTAACCTTCAGTTTTTTTCGCCATGTTATGTGTTTGTTTTGCTCCGTTTATGTACTCCTTGTCATTTTGGCGTTTCGCCTTTGTTTTTTATTATCGCATGCTGAAGAGCGCCTTAACCGCTCAAAGCCCGCCCCAACAGGGGAATGAAATGTCAATAAAGAGAAAAAAGCAATAAAAATGATGGCAGGGCTTCCACGCTTGGTCTCTCCCTTCCAATTCTTCGGCCCTTCCCCTCCCGCCCCCTCCCTCTCCTTTTCCCGCTCCTTTGGGCCTCCTCTTCTTTCCCTAACCCCTGCGAGGCTCCTGTGCTCGTTCTTTTAATCTGTTCCGATTTTATCGGTGTACAGTGATGATGTACTGTGAGTTCAGTGGTGCCGGCCGCGGTGGCCGAGCGTTCTACATCTATACCTACATCTACATATACATAGATACTCTGAAAATCACATTTAAGTGTCTGGCAGAGGGTTCATTAACCACTTTCATAACTTTTCTCTGCCGTTCCATTCTCTAATAGCGCGCGGGATGGTCATGTCTCACTAAGTAGGTGGGTGCTAGCAAAATATTTCCACATTCAGAAGTTAAAGTCTGTGATTGAAACGGCCACTACGGTCGGGGGTTCGAATCCCCCCTCGGGCATGGATATTTGTGCCGTCTTTAGTATAAGGTAGTTCATAAGTAGTTTGTAAGTTTAGGGACTGATGACCCCGTAGTTAAGTCCCATAAGCTTAACAAACATTTGAACATTATTGATAGAGCTGAAGCATTGAATTAAAATTTGTGGTGCGGCCGGGAATATATGTCTTTGACATATTTGAGACGAAAATCCGTCTCAGGGATTGTATTTAAACATTTGAACATTTTTTGAATGAATAACATCTTTCTTTTAATGATTTCCACGCCAATTCGTGCAACATTTCCGTGACGCCCCCCCCCCCCCCCCCGTAACGTGATAAAACAAAACGAGGTACCCTTCTCTGAACCTTCTCAATGTCTTCCGTCAGTCCCACCTGGTGAGGGTCCCACAAGGGGCAACAGTACTCCAGGACGGGACGCACAAGTGTGATGTAGGAAGTTTCTTTGGTGGGGCAGGAGCATCTTCGAAGCGTTCTGCCAATGAAACGTAACCTTTGGTTCGCCTTCCCCACAATATTTTCTATGTATTCTCGCCAGTCAAAGTTGTTCGTAATTGTTACTCCTAGGTATTTGGTAGAATTTACGACCTTAAGGTTTGACCGATTTATCGCGTAATTGAAGGTCAGCAGATTTCTTTTAGTGGTCATGTGTATTACTTCACACTTTTCTTTGTTTAGTGTCAATTGCCAATTTCCGTACCATGTAGAAATTTTGTCTAAATCGCTTTGCAGTTGCTTTTGATCCTCAATTGACTTCACTAACCGATAAACGACAGCATCATCCGCGAACAGTCTAAGGGAGCTATTCAGATTGTCTCCTAAATCGTTTATAAACACGAGGAAGAGTAGGGGACCTATAACGCGTCCCTGTGGAACGCCAGATATCACTTCTGTTTTACTCGATGACTTACCGTCAATTACAACGAACTGTGTTCTTTCTGATAGGAAATCGTGAATCCAATAGCACAATTGGGGAGATATTCCATAAGCACGCAATTTCATTAGAAGCCGCTTGTGGGGTACAGTATCAAAAGCCTTCCGGAAATCCAGAAATATGGAATCGATTTGAGATCCCTTGTCGATGGCACTTAACACTTCATGTGAATAAAGGGCAAGCTGTGTTTCGCAAGAGCGATACTTTCTGAATCCGTGTTGACTATTGGTTAATAGGTCGTTCTCTTCGAGGTAGTTCATAATATTCGAACAAAGTATATATTCCAAGATCCTATAGCGAATCGACGTCAATGAGATTGGCCTGTAATTTTGGGGACCACTCCTATTGTCTTTCTTGAATATTGGAGTAACTTGGGCAACTTTCCAGTCTTTGGGTACGGATCTTTCGCTGAGTGATCGGTTGTAAATTATAGCTAAGTACAGAGCTTTTGCATCAGCATACTCTGAGAGGAATCTAGTTGGTATACAATCTGGCCCGGAAGATTTATTTTTGTTTAGCGACTTAAGTTGTTTTACTACTCCAGGAACATCTACTTCTAACTTTCGCATGCTGGCAGCTTTTTTTTGTATTGAATACTGGAGTGTTCACTTCGTCTCCTTTGGTGAACGAATTTCGGAAAGCTGTGTTTAGTAATTCTGCCTTAGCAGTACTGTCATCGGTAGTATTACCATTGCTATCGCGTAGTGTAGGTATTTTGTGTTCTGCGGCGCGTCAGTCACAGTCTGCACGGCCACTACAGTCGGGGGTTCGAATCTCTCCTCGGCCATGGATATTTGTGCCGTCCTTGGTATTAGCTAGTTCATAAGTGGAACAAGTATTAATCTAATCTAATCTAATGTAAGTTTAGGGACTGATGACGCCGTAGTTAACTCCCATAATCTCTATAAACATTTGAATTTGAACTTCAGTGCATTTAACTACTCGCAACCACCGTTAACAGGAGAACCAATGTTGCTTGTGAGTTTCTTAACAGTGTCTCCGCTTTCGTCACCGTTTCAGTTGCTTTTTGACTAAAATTTTCTTTACCACCGAGACACCGTTTTATATGAATATGTATATGCTTCGTACCGTTATTAATTAATTTGTCCGCCCTTGTCTCTTGACTGGAGAGAACACATAGAAAATATTGTGGGGAAGGCGAACCAAAGTTTACGTTTCATTGGCAGAACGCTTAGACGATGCACCTGCTCCACCAAAGAGACTTCCTACATCACACTTGTGCGTCCCGTCTGGAGTACTGTTGCCCCTTGTGGGACCCTCACCAGGTGGGACTGACGGAAGACATGGGAAGGTTCAGAGAAGGGTACCTCGTTTTGTTTTATCACGTTACGGGGGGGGGGGGGGGGGGGTCACGGAAATGTTGCACGAATTGGAGTGGAAATCATTAAAAGAAATATTTTTTTTATCACCTTCTGAATGTTCATTCTCCTCGGCTGTTTGTACATTCATTCGGCTACAGAGCGGCGCTGAGGACGCTGCCAGCCTTTCCGGCAAGGGGCGTGAAAATCAATAAATAAATAAAATAAATAAACTGTTAACAAACATCGTTCTGGACGTCCGTCAATTTCCGAATCAATGAAAATATTGAAAAGTTCAAAACTTTATTGTCAGAGACCGTCGACAGACAATTGATCAACTGTGGCAGAATTGAGGGTTACCTTGGAGATCGATTTAGCGAATTTTAACAGAAGATTTAGGAACGTAAACTGTTTGTTCGTCGGGTTCTGACTGACAATCAAAGGAAATGTCAAGTTGAAACATGTTGTGTTTTGGAACTACAGATTGACAGGCATCCAGATTTTGTGACAAAAAAAAGCGCAGGTCGATGAAAGACTCATAGTCTCTCCGTCCAAGAGAATCGTCAAGTGAAATCAAATACATATAAAACATTGCACATTTGCTCTTTTGATGCCAAGGTCGTAATTCATTCAGAGTTTGTTCCCCCAGATCAGGCCGCCATTCAAACTTTTCATTTGGAAGTTAAAAAAAATTCAAATGTTTGTAACCCTAAGGGATTAAACTGCTGTGGTCATCGGTCCCTAGACTTACAAATTACTAAAGTAACTTACGCTAAGGACAAAACACACATACACACATGCCCAGGGAAGACTCGAACCTCCGGCGCGAGACATTTCGCCTAGAACCGCAGGGCTATTCCCGCGCGGCTATTTAGAAGTTTAAGAAAATTGCCCAACAGTGTTCGATGGAAAAGATCCACTTTTTGGCAGACAAGAGATTGGTTCTTCTAACAAGAAAACGCACCTACACCCACATGCATAACAAAATGTGGCTAAAATAGGACGGTTCCGCTGCCGGTCGCAACTTACTACCCTGACTTGGCTCCGTGAGACTTCTACTAATTTCCACATTTGAGAAGTGGCATGAAAAGGACACAGATTTCACAACATTGAAAAAGTCAAGAAAAAGAACGAGGGAAGAGCTATCAGTCAATTCTGAAGATGACTACAAAAACGTTTCGAAGCACTGGTGGGACTAATGTATTACTAGTAATGGAGAGTATTTTGAAGGGGATAAGGCTGTTTTGTAAACAATTTGTAAATATGTAGCTTTTAAAAAATAATACGTTTTTTGAGGGGAGAGAGGGTAGCCCCACGTAGTTTTAAGATAGGCCAGAAACCAAATGCAGTTCAAGCATGAAAACAGGAATGTGTTCGGACCTGCGATAAAGGAGGAAAAATAGTGTTCGGCCCAAGGTCAAGACGTGCGATATATAAGTATTCGAAACAACGCCGACGTTGGCGTTATGTGGTCACGGTGACTGCGAGTCTGGAGGTCCGGGTTCGAATATCTCTCGTGCTCGATTTTTTTTTTTTTTTTTTTTTTTTGCTTCAAAAAATTTTGAACTGTCCGTCTGTTTCCTGTATGCCGTGGAATAACGTCCGTTTGCAACAGCTACGAGTAAGCATAGGACCTATGATGAAAGTTGATTATAAACAACTACGCTACCAGCAGCTGAAAGGGTCCCTCGTTTAAGGACGAGGAGGTAAGTAAACCGAATCCTCCACGGCAAATATGTTCAAATGTTTGTATAGCCTATGGGACTTAACTACGGGGTCATCAGTCCCTAAACTTACAAACTACTTATGAACTACTTACGAACTAGGACGGCACAAATATCCATGCCCGAGGGGGGATTCGAACCCCCGACCGTAGTGGCCGTGCAGGCTGTGACTGGAGCGCCTCAGTCCCCGTGGCCGGCGGCAAATATGCACGACAGTGTCACCACATTTACTTGAACGCTAATATATTCTTAAAAGATACATTCTGTAAACCAAATATTGCCCAGACTAGAGAAATGGAACAGTTACTTTATATATACATATTTAAAATGGCTTCGTACTAGAACTGAGGCAGTCAGAGAAACCCATGTCCAAGACAGTAACAAACCCAAACAGATAACTGCATAATCCAAGCAAAAATCATGGTAAAATTTTGGAAATAGGATAGAAACTTTGGGTCAAGCTACCGGAAAACCTTTCTGAAGTGTAGTTAGCACTCTTCGAAAGGGATGAAAGAAGAAATTGACAAGCTGCTAGTGTATCCTAAGTTTGTCTTAGGCAGATGGGGGGGGGGGGGGAATATTTCGAAGAGTTGCTCAATTTATGTGAAACGCTGAGTAATGTTTCAGACTTCTGTCTACAATGTTATTTTTATTACAATGGAATATGAATGATGATGTAAACAAGATCACATTTGGAGAAGTGGAAAGAATGGTCAATAGTTTGGAGCGCAATAAATTGGATGGGGGATATGAAGTTAAGTGAGAACAAATCACATAGCCGGCCGCGGTGGCCGAGGGGACTGAGGCGCTCCAGTCACGGTGTGCACGGCCACTAGGGTCGGGGGTTCGAATCCCCCCCTCGGGCATGGATATTTGTGCCGTCCTTAGTATTAGTTAGTTCATGAATAGTTTGTAAGTTTGGGAACTAATGATCCCGTTGTTAAGTCCCATAAGCTCTACACACATTTGAACATTTTTTTTTCTCAAATCACAGGACTCAAAGGATGCCGCACGAAATGGCCGGGTGGTCTAAGGCGACATTCTACAGACTGGGCGGCCGTTTCTGACGGAGCTTAGAGTCCCTCTCGGGCGTCTGTGTGTGTGTGTGTGTGTGTGTGTGTGTGTGTCGTCCTTAGGGTAAGATAGTTAAGTTGTTTGTTGGGACATGACTATAGCAGTTTGGTCCAATAGGTTGACAAAGTTGGTACATATTGAATTAGAGGTGTCTAGGAAGATTGTTAGGTATCAGAGTTGATGGTAGAGTGTGTTCATGGTTCAGGGTAGTTTCAGGGGTAAGGCAAGTCATCACTGTTGTTCGTACTATTTACGGATCACGTGTTGAATACAATAGCTTGGCAGGGTGAGATTAAAATAGGTAAAAACAAAGGCACTCTCAGGTCGAATTTGAGGTGATGGCAGAATCGATTGCAGTCTAATATTTCAAAGCTAGATCAGAGATATAAGGATTATGATATGAAGATCAGTATCTCAAACACGAAAGTAATTTAAACAGGTTGAGTGCCTAATAGGAGAAACAGAACAAGTGAACTGTTTCAAGTACTTAGAATGTATTTTCTCATAGGATGTCAACATATTTAAAGAACTGGAATCAAGGTGTAGCAAAGGCAATGCAGTGAGCGTTCATCTACGATCTACCCTCTTCTTGAAGACAGTAGACAGTACCAGGTTATCAGTGCTGCGTTCTATCTTTCGACCAAGCTTGTTGTATGGGAGTGAATGCTGGGTGGATACAGGTTACCTTACTAATAAGATTGCAGGTATGAAATGGGAAGGGTGATTGAAGGTACTAATAGATGGGATCAATGGCAGAAGGATGTTTATAATCAAAGGAAAAGTAGGGATAACAGCATAGATGAATCAGTTACAGCAAACAGGTTTAGATAGTGGGGTCATTTACACGCATAGCAGAAGCAAGATTACCTAAAAGACTCATGGGTTCGGCAATGGATTGTAAGAAGGAGTCGAGGAGGACCATGGAGAAAGGGATTCGGTCAAGAATGATTTTTAAGTAACAGGCTGAACATCAGACGAGGCATCAGAGGTAACATTGAATAGGGGATCGTAGAGGACGTATTATGCTCCAGACAAAGCTGAAAGGTATAATCAAATGGATGACTTTTTGTGAAAAGAAAAACGATTTAGATTGAGGAGATTTCAACACGGTATGACTCTTTCATGTCACTCGATGTTGCTCATCTTGGAATGTTCTCTTCTTTTCTCAGATTCTCGTTCATTCTCTTCCGGTTACTAGACTTTTGTTCACCTTTTGACAGGATATCCACTGTTTCAGCTTCCCACTTCATGTGAAGGGGTGCGATGGGGAGACTCCATTGTCAGATCTCTTTAGCCATGGTAAACAGGATGTTTCCATTGGTGCAATAAAACTGAGACAACGATAATTGACATATACCCTAATTCACCAGTAATTATTTTCAGGGTGACAATTATTGAATTATATGAAATAAAATCGTCGTAACTTCTGATCGGTTTGCGTTAGGAGATTCAAACTTCACGGTTGACCACGGGGCAGGAAGGGCGCTTGAGCACGCGTAGGGCTTCAGTAAGTGATGTGATCGTCAATAAACAAAACTGGCGCATTTGGGGGACGGAGAATCCGCATTTCGAGATCGGGAAGTCTCAACGACTGACTGTGTTGTGTACATGTCCAGTCTCGTAGTAATCGGTACGATATTTCTTGATGGTACAGAGACTACCGAACATTAGGTGAAGGTACTGGAAGATGATTTCATCACCATTATCCAAAGTTATCCTGATTTCGAAAGTATGTTGTTCATGCAAGATGGAGCGTGACCCCGTCATGGAGCAGAACTTCAGGGACCGCTTCTGGTTGTGGGGTTCCCAATGGCAGCTGACATGGCCATCGATACTCTGCCATGAACACATCCGACGCCTTTCTGCGTGGCTATATTAAAGAAAATAACTACAAAACCATTACTGAACTGAAAACAGCCTAGCAATAGGAAATCGACAGCATCGATGTTCCGACATTTCAGCGGGTCATGCGCAATTTCCCTACTCATCTGCACCACATTATCGCCACAGAGGACAAGTGTATCGAACAAGTCATAACGTAAATCCGAAGTAACGTTTACATTTGGAATATGTGTGTCACGCCTTAGTCTTAATTAATTCACGACATAAATATCAACAATAATTTAGTTCCTTGAGACAAACATTGTCTCGATATACCAAAATTATTAAATATAAGAAGAGACATTGAATAAAAAATTGTCTGTGGCCCATATTCGAACATTTTGTAAAGTCCATTGAGACAGAAGTAAAGTATGTGGTGTGGAGCATGCTCGAAGACCGTGTAGACTTTATGATGTACCGCCGTGTTAGCTGAGCGGTCTAAAGCACGTGCCTACTAAGCAGGATGGTATAACCAGACACTGTCTCAAGGAACTGAATATCATTTCTGCCTGAGGAACAAGGCGGCATTGTTCCCATTCACGTTTTTTGCTGGGTTTCTGTTCCAATATAGGAGAGCCTTGGCAATTTGATACGTATTTGACAGGGAACTTTGAGGCAGAATTAAAGTATGTGGTGTGGAGGTATGATAGTGTCATACTATTTTCGTGGTGGAGAGATGTTGCTAGATTTTTTGAACTATTTAACGACCAACTTCACGGTATTACGACGCAACTAATCGTACAAACTCTTTTGCAAATTATTTGGGGTCGTTGTTAACGCATCTTCCAGAGCATTGGGGCGTACCGTGTGTGAGATGAAATTTAAGAAATATCGAAGAAGACGAGAAAATCCGCTAACAATAGGGGGTATAACTCTTCCTTAACGAGAAGACGACCTGGAGATTTCGACGACTGGACGTTGCGAACACCTTTACAAATAAAACAATAAAAATAAAAGGATGATGTAAAATAAATGAACCCATTCGTGTTCTTTCACTTTTTTTAATAAAAAAATATTTAAAAAAGCGCCTTCCTCTCTCTATATATTTAATTTACGATTTGTTGCATATAGTTTAATAATTGTCGCCTGTACATTCATCGTTAAGAAAACGGTAACAGTTGACCACTTAGATGATAATTTAAAATTTTCGCTCCTTACATAGACTACAACGACTTTACAAGCAAAAATATTATTTACAAAATGCCTGCAATAAAGTTTATTTTCCGAAATTTTTTTCACTTTGTGGAAAATCTTTTACCGTTTCAAACTTATTTCCAGTTTTTGTATTTCTTTCATAAGAAGAAAAGCTAATAGTGCCGTCGAAGCCAGGTTATTAGTTAAGCCAGAAATGATTCAGACTTTACAGTAGATGTAATGGAACTACGGACAATACGGCCACGCAAATGAAGAATTGTGCGCAAACTTCCTCTCCAGTAATGCAGTAAAGTTTACAAAGGCAGGTTCTGTTCTTTTCTAGGAAGGCTACGAGTTCCTCTCTTTCTTTCAGCAGCTCACAATTTCAATTAAGTCTGAGAAAGAGAAACAACTTCTTAATTCTGTCGTCCAGAACGTAATAAACAACGAATTTATGGTTAAAGAAAACCATCACATCCTGAACTCGAGCATAAAGAGTAACTCTTTCAGAGTAGTGTTCTATCTGACGTCACATTTAATTGAACACGAATTCTTCGAAAGGAGGACTTTCAATGAATTGGTGTCACTGATTCAGGTTTTCGGTTTTATAGTAATGTTATAGAGGCGCATAAGTTTTGATAAAAATTAAAATTTATCTGCTTAAAATAATTCCGCTAGATTCAATGAAATTTTTAGGGATTTTCAAGTGTATGATTTTACCGATTGATAAATAAGAAGGAGCGTGAATAACATATACTATATATACTCGTCCGGTGTGTGAAGTGGAAATATCTCATACACGAACTTCTGTTTCTGTTCACTATTCCTGTCTAACACTGAACGCTACTTTAATGTATCGAAGAACATACATCGAAGAAATACATTTCTCCAAGGCTGAGGGGAAATCAGTGACTGCATAAAGTGATTCAAGATGTGTGAAATCTTCACAGAACGTATTGGGGAAAGACGAGTAGTACAATATATGATATGCACAAGATCCAAAATGAACAAAAAAAAAAAAAAAAAAATAGAGGTAAGAGACAATAATGCTTTTGGTAATAAAAGGTAAGACAGGAATTCATTTTTTTTAAGCTTATGGAACTTAACTACGGGGTCATCAGTCCCTAAACTTACAAACTACTTATGAACTACTTACGAACTAGGACGGACAAATATCCATGCCCGAGGGGGGATTCGAACCCCCGACCGTAGTGGCCGTGCTGACCGTGACTGGAGCGCCTCAGTCACCTCGGCCACCGCGGCCGGCAATTCAATTTTTTACAACTTCATAGAAACGTATGATACGGCTCTACAGCCAAAAAATTCGAGTGTAATTTTATTTGAAATCTAATTTTGAGCTTGCATAGCATTTAGTCAATATTGAGTACTTTTGTCTTCTCTAGAGAAAAATAAATAAATGAATAAAGTGAAAGGGGGGGAATTGAGGTGAGTAGTTGCAGCTTCCCAAAATCTCTTTAGGAAACTATTCGGCTGTATTTATTATTATTATTTTCAAGGACGTGACTGTCTTCTTGTCATGTACACGTGCAAATAGCGAGAGACCTTTAATAATTGCGGTTCCTCGCTTTTTTTTTTTTTTTTTTTTTTTTTTTTTTTTTTTTTTTTTTTTTTTTTTTTTTTTTTTTTGCATCAACATATTACGGGGGAAAAGCCGTATACTTTTAATCCAGGCACTTTCTACAGTGAGTGGACGAAATAACATGAACACTTGACATAGTCGGGTTTGGAGGCGATCTCATCGTTATATAGTTTTCAAAATGAAATGCCAAGATCGCACATTAATAATTTATTATTTATTCAATGAGGACACGTTGCGGTGAAATGTGTCACCATCATCTGCTCATATTTTACAAGCTGGTCATCTTGTTAAAAAAATGGGTATAAAATAATGGTGACACAGTTCATCGAAACCGGACGTCATTGAATAAATTATTAATAATCGATCTTGGCATTTCATTTTGAAAACTATAAAACTATCTTTACTTATTACTTTGCCCACCACTGGCTTAGAGAACAGCTGCAAGTCTTCCACGCAACACGTTTCCAGTCATCAAGAGTCTAATGTTGGTGTTAATTGGCCCAGGCGAGACAAAAAGCTTTCTGTCGAGCAGTCAACAAGGGTACGAGAGTGGACCTTCGGCTTCGAATGCCCGTATCGATGACGATTAGTTCAATGGTTCGCTCGCTGACACTTGCTGATGAAATCCGCAGCGGAAGGGTTGCGCTTCTGTCACTCAGTAGTGAAGGAAGCTTGGAATTTAACGTCCCGTCGACAGCGTGGTCATTAGAGACGGAGCTTACGCTCGGAATGTTTGGGTAAGGATGTCAAAGGAAATCGGCCGTGCCCTTTCATAGGAACCATCCCGGCATTTGCTTGGAGTGATTTAGGGAAATCACGGAAAATTAAATCTGGATGGCCGGAGGTGGATTTGAACCACCATCCTTCCGAATGCGAGTTCTTCAGTAGTGGTTTGCCCCAATCTTGCAGGATCTTTTTCCGGCAGCAGCGACGTCAGGGATTTGATGTTTTACCGGATTGCCGATTATTCACCGTGTACTCGTAGAGTGGTCACACGCGAATAGCCTCACCTCATCGCTTCCTGAAGATGATGTGACCCATCTTTCGTGCACCGACTCTAGCACCACGTTGAAACTCTGATAACCTGCCGTTGTAGCAGCAGTAACTGACTGATAGCCTGAAACAGACACCTGTTCTTTTCTATAGCAGTAGCCGACCGCAGTGCCGTCTACTGAGTGTTTACATATCTCTGTGTTTGCATACGCATGCCAGTTCCTTTGTCCAATTTGAAATATTGAAACATTTAGACCGTTTCTGGGCGTTAAAATAAATTCAACGACGAAATAAAAATTTGTGCTGGACCGGGATTCGTTTCCAGATTTCCCGCTTGTAGCCAGAGGTCGCCTTAACCAATCAGGCTATCCAGGCACTTTTTCTTTCCAACCAAAATTATCAACTTCTAGCCCCCTGATCACTGATTGCAATTGCTCGCAGCGAATACTGGATTCCCGCAAGGGATGGAGGGTATGAATGCGTCCTCTCCGAAATTGTCGTTTGCCTGTTGGTGGCATATTTTAAAAAATGTTTAAATGTTTGTATAGCTTATGGGACTTAACTACTGGGTCATCAGTCCCTAAACTTACAAACTACTTATGAACTAGCTAGTCCTAAGGACGGCACAAATATCCATGCCCGGGGGGGGGGATTCGAACCTCCGACCGTAGCGGCCGTGCAGACCGTGACAAGCGCCTCAGTCCCCTCGGCCAAGGCGGCCGGCTGGCATATTTTACAATTATTGATATGCTGTCTGTTCTTTCAGACATGTCTGTCCAGAGTGTAATTAAAATCCTACCGGTTTGTAAACCTGACATTTTTTAAAAGTTTTATTTATTTATTTATTTATTTTATCAAATGCGAATATATCTGTGTGTATGTCTTTTTGCTTCTTGTCTACTGTTTTTAATTTTTTCTTCACTTAGTAACAATACTGTAATGTAGGCAACGTAATATATATATATATATATATATATATATATATATATATATATATATATATATGCTCTACAAACATTTGATTTTGAGCAGCTCTCTTAGACTATTCGTAGATGACGCTTTCGTTTATCGGCTAGTAAACTAACCAGAAGATCAAAAGAAACTGCAAAGAGATTTAGATAAGATATATGCATCGTGCGAAATATGGCAGTTGACCCTAAACAATTAAAAGTGTAAATTCATCCATATGAGCACTGAAATAAATACGTTAAAGTTAATTTAGACGAAAGAACGCATCTAATTCAATTAAATATCTAGGGATTGCGATTAGAAACAACTTTAGTTGGAAAGAACCCAAAAAAATATCCTTGGGAAGGCGAACGAAATTCATCGGAGAAACAAAAGATGCAACATTTCTACAGTATATGTTGCTTCCACTGCACTTACATGTCCTATGAGGCACTGCTATGCATTGTCGGATCCCCAGAAAGTGTTGACCAATGGAAGATATAGAGAAAAATATAGGCGATGCGGTCCAATACCCAGAAGAGTTTTATCAACAATGATCATCATAATTAAAAGAAATAAGATCAAAAACGAAGAGATTTTAGGTGTTCCAGTTTTTCGCGCAATTTTAGAGACTGGATCGGCTTATAAATATTGTGAAAGGGGTGCGATAAACGCTCTGTCAGCCACTTAAACGTGTTTGCAGACTAAGTATGTAGATGAAGAATTCTGTAAAATGTGCTCATATTCTTCGGCATTTAGCGTTTTGCAAAGTCATATAAGAGGAACACACCCTAAGCTATAAGAAGATCGCAACATTCAGTCTTGGAATACAGGTGGCAAGTATCAGTATCCAGGAATTCGTATAGCATGAGTCAACTCTAGTTGTCACTAGTTTCCAGTCGTCCTCTGCACCCAAGCCTAGCGCAGCATGATTGCATAAAAACTGCGACACTGACCGCTGGTAACTCACCAGCGTTTCCTTCCACTTACGTCATACGGTAAATACTGACTTCCCTAACGGTTTCCGATACGAAATGTCAGATGCGTGTTGCTCAAAGTGCCATTCCGTGACAAATGTTGATTTCTGTCTTGCGCCAATAATCACATTCATACCACGGATTGTACTAGAGTACGTTACCTGGCAGTGGGCATTGAATTAAATCAATAGGAGAAGTTGAAAATTAAGCCCAGTCGGGATTGTAAGCTGGGTCTCCAGCTTGCAAGGAATTTGAGCTGACCAGTACACCACGGTGCTGCACATACTACCCTAGAACACCTCGCGCCAGTCGCAAATTTGCAACTTACCTGCACACGAATAACGGAGTTTGCCAGGCCATTTTCACTGATTGAAATAAATCGCAATTTGTGATCACTTTGGCATCACTGTGCTAGGTTTAGATGGAATACCAAAGTGCGGTGAATGAAAATTTGTGGCCGGCTGGGATTCGAACACGGGATCTCCTGCTTACTAGGCAGACGCGTTGACCACTCCGCCACCGAGGACACTCTTCCCTCCCGCCACACCCAACTCTCCATTCGCCACGCTGTCTCTTTCCTATTACCACAGCCTATTTGTTCTGTAATGCTCGCAGCCACAATACTGTATTTCCGCATCAGGGAGAACAGACCATGAGCTTTCGAGACACAATTGTCAGGAGCCCAGCCTCGGCTTGTATACAATTATATATTTTTGACGACCTTACAGCGTTCATTTTAATGAACTATACGCGCCTGCCTACTAAGCAGGAGATCTCGGGTTCGAATCCCGGCCGGGCACAAATTTTCATTCGCTGCACTTTGGTATTCCATCTAAACCTAGCACAGCGATGCCATAAGTGATCGCAAATTGCGATTTATTTCATTAAAATGAACGCTGTAAGGTAGTCAAAAATATATAATTTTCACTGATTATTCGCGGCATTTCGCCGATTCCCAAAAGAGTTTTGGAAAAGAGCTCCCTCCGGTACCTTGCGGTTGTTTTTCTGATTTGGTTCAGATTACCGCAACTGATCTTCCGTAACTGATGTGATTACCGCAACTAACCTCACTTAAACCAAGCAATTCCACAAGCAGCTCGGTAGGTACTGAGGTGGCACGCGACTGTCAATCATAGACAAGGTACCAGAATACTGCGCACCCTGCACGGTGCAATCGGCGGAGCAGTCGGTCGAGAGAACTACCGGACAAGCTATTCTACATTATTATTTTCCAAATTGTGACTACAGTGCAGGGCTTAATTTCGACAGGAACGGCGTTCCGGCACCCCATCGCAGGGAATTAAATTCACTGGAACAAATTGGCACCGGTGATTTTAAATGCCTGTAATTTGCTGCTGTGCTGGCATTAGTGAGCATGCAAAACAAGCAATGCGAACATGGGGGCGGACAGAGGCACTCTGTGTGTGTGTGTGTGTGTGTGTGTGTGTGTGTGTGTGTGTGTGTGTGTCGGTTTAGACGCGTTGCTGATTTGTGATAAAAAGTCAACAGAAATTAAATCAACTCTGTGAGTTAATAGACAAATAATATTTAAAGTATTCGCTTAAACTTTTAAATTTGTGTCTCGTGTGGCATCGCGTTTCTATTTTCTTAAAACCGTCGGCACACGGAGCGTGTATCTGAACGTGTCAAGTTTCTGCCGTAAATTTCGGTACATAAGTGATGTTGAGTGTTCATGATAAAGGAGGAAGGGATGTTGAACGGCTGTAAGTCATTCGAAACCTTAGGAATAAAAGTAAATAAAAAATTAAGGAGGGGTAAAAATCTCGTGTCTTCCAGTCCGAATCAAATTACTTTACTTGAGGGCGGCTCGATTTGTATTATAGGGGTGAGAGTCACGGAAATGATGCACGATTTGGGGTGGGAGTCATTAAAAGAAAGTCGTTATTCGTTGCGACGAGTTCTTTTTGACAAATTGCTCTTACCAACTTTCTCTTCCGAATGCGAATATATTTTGTTAGCACCAAAGACTTTGTAAAAATAACTATACTCCCTGACGGCACTGCTGTCGCGGGATAATTTGAATCTTCGCCCGGCCGCCATGGTAGTGGCAAGCGTCACATAAATACCAGTGTTATTAGCAGGTAAATCGAGTATTAAATAGCTACTGCGGTATATATATATATATATATATATATATATATATATATATATATATATATATATATATATATATAGATAATTGATAGTCACGTCTGAATTATTGAACTATTGCAGCGTACATGAAGCACGATAGTGAAGAGCTGCTCAGAGTTTAAATGCATTAATCAATTCAAGAAAGCAATAAAAAAATCGAATACTGTCTTCCCATTTATATTACTCAGGAATGCAAGTAGCCGTACTATATGTGTTCAGACATAGTTTCTCTTGCTTAACAGACTGTTAGTCAAGACAACATAGGATTGAATGAAATAAATAACAGGCTTTTATTATACTGGTAGCTCTTAAAAAAGAGCTACTTTAGGCAGTACTGGTGGACAGGAAGTTCAAAAAGATTCATTTTATGATTGTGTAAAGTAACTATTGGGATCACGAAATTAGTTGCCTCACTGCAGTTCGAATTTTTGTTTATGAAATTAATATTAGCAACTTGTAACGCAGAATTTAAAGGTAATCTGCTTTACATATAGGCATAACAATTGAAAGGGGTTTGCAGACCTGTATATAGTTCCATATATGAGCGGCACATAGCCACAGTGGATGCTCATTGTGAAGTTCAACCTTGTGACGATAGTTGCTGACTTTCGAGCAGTTCACTCTGCTATGAGGTATTTGGCTTACAACATTAAAAATGCTAATTTTTCTTGCTAGATACCCTAATGTTAATGTTAGCTGCATTATTTAAGAAAGAGTCATGGCATACATAGTGTTCTTAAAAGAATTTGGTGGTAGCTGATTGCTGTATTCACATCGTAAGAAGCTTTTTTCAGTTATGTATCTGATGGCATATTTCACTTTCACAATCGATTTTTAACATTAGCTGTTTCAGTCAGCCCTGTTTGATATTTTGATGCTATGAAATACCTAAATATTGGAAAATACAACATTAAAGCAAAGATATAAAGTGTGAAACTCTTCCGAAATTAATATTTTCACAAAAGTTTTACAATCGTAGAATATACTGAGAAAGTGCCAAAAAATCGTGTCTGTCGATAAATTCCGTTCATATGCTGCACTTAGAAAGAAAAAAAAACTATATGTTATAGTTCGGTTTCGTTAGGAAGAGGAAACGCTGTTGGCCAATTTCTACACCATATGTGTAATAAATTTACACACAACCGATAGTTGCTGTATATTCAAGGAGTCTGAAGCTGTTTTGTAGTTATATATTTCAGCTACACATGTTTTCGCGACCTAACTAAAATGAATACTCCCTCAAATTAAAAGAATATTACGCACATTTAAATTTCGCGCGGAAGTTTGCCACCACAATGGCCGCCGAGGCGCTCTTCAATTTGTCCGCCGTTCGCAGTCGGCCGCTTACGCGACTGTGGGGGCTTGGTTAGCACCCACCTGCGTAGGGAGACATGGTCATCGCAATAAAATAAATCAGATCGAAAACGGAAAGATTTAGGTGTTCCATTTTCCCGCGCGCTGTTAGAGAATGGAGCGGTAAAGAACCATCATAAAAGTGGTACCATGAACCCTCTGCCATGCACTTCAGTGTGAGTTGCAGAGTATTTATGTAGATTTAAATTACAAAAGAATCACATCTATGTTCAGTTCATACATTTTTCATCCGCCGAATTTATCTGCAGTTGTAATTCTCATCGCGTTTCTCTTAACACGTGTAACACGATACTGGCTTATTTGTTTCTCATTACAAGCAGATCACGAAGAGGGTAACACCACTAACGAACTGACAGAGTGTCTCACATTTGTGTGAGTGATTGCTTATTTGGTATTCTATATCTCGGAGTGGGAAAAAATTCTACTGGCGTGATTACCAGAACAGTGCACAGATAACTGCATTTTGAGTGCTTACTTTTGTGTCCCAGCCTCGTCACCGCTTTTGTGTCTCATTTCCGTCGTAGGTGTCGGTGGCCGACTAGGAAGACCGACACAGGAATAAAGGATGCACGCTTGTGCAGGTAGGAGGTGAGCAGCCAGTGGGACAGCAGAAACTAGAAACACTAGAGTAAATTAGAACGAGATATATATTCATAGAGACTTAGTAATACTTAACTTATACATAGTTATTGACTGCAGAATGCTGATACATAGTTTAGATAGAGGCCTGCCTACTGATGACTCCTAGTGCCTATCCGATAGCCAAGTCTTAACTGGTGCCTATCTGATTCCCAAGTGGCCGATGCAGCAGTCGTGGCCACGAGCGGAGTTGCAGCAGAGGGCGCTCGTGGCCGACGTCGTAAGAACCCCGCGCCGTGCGTGCATGGCGGCGCGCGGCGAAAGTACGTGGCGCGCACTTCATACTTGTGCGACACCACACTTTCGTAATTAGGCGTCTTTCACGAATAAGATATACGTCAAATTAATGAGCAAAACAGTAGACAATTTAACATATATTTATAAATTGGAAAGAATTATGCACTAAACATATGTACAAAATATGACTAGTAAGGTGTTGGTTTGTTTACACAATTGAAATTGTTACATAATAAAACAGCCGTATAGTTTCGTTAAAAACTGATTATATCAATCTGTTTAGGACCCGTTACATAACTTCAGGAAATGGTCGTAATTATATTCTTGTAGTAATACAAGTAAATGCATCATGTTACAAGACAACAGTGTTATCATTATTACAAGATTTTATAAAGTGTATTTAAGCGAAAGTTGACAGCGAATGACGGTAAAGTTAAAGGTATGACGAAGTATTCATAACATTATTTGCATTACATTATAATTATGCGGTGTCAAAAGACTTTTAGTTCTGAACAATGTTTTTTGAAATGTTCATTCCATTAATATTGCGAAAATTAATCTGGTTAATTACTGTATTGTTATCTATATTTGTGGTAAATTTCGAATGAAAATAAAATACTTGCACATAAAGGGTTGTCACAGTAATTATGGTACACATAAATTATAGTATCTGAGTACCTGTAGCCTACTGATTAAAGAATAGCTATACATTGCCGGCTCTTCTAATTTTACATACTTGAACATAAAGGGTATCGAATATTTCATTAATGAATACAATGTGAGTAAGTCAATATACACAGCAACAACTTCACGTTTCTGTGAAACTAAAACTGAAATCTGTTGCGTTTGAGAGAGCAAGTGACAGAAACAAAAGGAAATGGATAATGCTTCCTCAAGCGCAGTACTGTTCTTCAGAAACAATTAGTCAGTTGAACTGCACGTAGTAGTCAGAGCATTTACTAACTATGAAAGAATTTTTCTGCTTATACTTGTATACAGGCAGTTGTGATATCATATTGTGATACCTTTGTTTATAATTGTTTATACCAATAGTCGCCGAGCTTAAATCCTTCCAGGTGTAAAAATCTTTGTTTTAAACGCTCCAGGTACGATGAAAACTACTATTCGACATTTTTTGGAAGTTGATTTGTGTATTTACTATTACGGTAACACTGTTGAATGTATCAAAATATAAGCTAGTTTTAACGAGCACGGCGGTTGGAGAAAAACAAAGATAAAAGCTTTCTTTTTAAAATGATAACTTCCAACGGACTGCATCCAGACGGTATTATTCTGCACAGGAAAAAAGTTTTAATGATACGCTGGTTGAACAACGGAGTTCTCTTTTGAAGTTTACATTCGTACTAATCACTAATACACAACAGTTTGTGTGATAAACTTTCATATTTGTAGATACTGCTTCAAATTAGAAATAAAATCTACTGGAAAAATAAACGGCCCGTAAAAATCTCGCTGTCATACGCCCACACCAGCATATCATTATGATCTGCAAAAATAAACGATTAAATATCTGTGTCTGCCTTGCGTAAGTCAACAGCAGAAAACGTAGGACCATGTCGTATTATAGTGTGGTCACGATGTTTTTCAATATCCTTCATCAGGCTGCCAAAAGAATCGTGAAAAATAAAAGATAAAATAAGTAGCTATTTTGTAGGCGTAGTTTAACAGCTTTTAGAAACTTCCGTGAAAATATAATTGCTATAAAGCTAAATAATATTCAATAATTTGATTCACATTGACAGAAATTATTTGCAAAATAAAATATTAAATGTTGTAAAGCTGTGCATGTAACTACATCGTTCCAAAAGGAGAACACATTGCTGATGGCTTCATTATTTCTGGAATAGGACAAACGGAGCATTCTGCGATATTTTCAGCCAGACTGTAGAGAAGTCCTTGCATTAAGTAGTCTATTTAAATCCAGTTAGTGACTTAGCACACTTACTGATTGGTCAAGGTCCGTAACAACAATATAGAACACGGAAAGATAGAAATGAGAGATGATAATGATTTGAGCCCTTGTTGGAAATTCTGGTTGTGAGACGTGGCAGTCACTGTAGTGTAATTATTTGGCTAAATAGGGGAGGAACAATACTTGCAATGCTGTTAGTTCAGGTATTTGTAAATCTATGAACTACTCTGGTTATCAGTACCTAGGCTTACAAACTACTTCAACTAACTTACGCTAATCTAAGGAGAAACACATAATCCTCTGCCCCAGGGAGGACTTGAACCTCTGACGGTGAGCAACGACGCGATCCGCCTTAGAACGCTCGGCCACTCCACCACAGCTGCGGTTAGATTGATCATAGAAAGTCGTGATTGGAGGTAGTCTATGTAACGGGTTTAGGGGCAACAGAATCAATATACAGTAATAATATAAGTAGTGATTTTATTAAAAAAATTACATCTTGAAAAAACGTTCAGATGTTTGTAGTTCTAAGGGACAAAACTTTTGTGACAACCGGTATCTAGACTTAAAATCTATCTAAACTAACTTGTACAAGTTCTAATAAATAGATCAATACACGCCTACAGTCGTTAATGTTGTAAATATTTTATTTCTGACTTGTTTCGATAACTATTTGTTTCCATTTCAGATCTTGTGTAAGACAACAATAATGATAGATGTAACAAAGTACATATATGAAACTGAAGATTATATATTTTGTGTCCTTGCCTCGTCGCCGCTTTTGTGTCTCGTTTCCGTCGTAGGTGTCTGTGGCCGACTAGGAAGACCGACACAGGAATAAAGGATGCACGCTTGTGCAGGTACGGAGGTGAGCAGCCAGTGGGACAGCAGAAACTAGAAACACTAGAGTAAATTAGAACGAGATATATATTGCACAGAATTTATACAATACGTAACTTTTACATAGCTCAGTACTGCAGAATGCTGATACATAGTTGAGCTAGAGGCCTGCCTAGTGCCTGTCCGATAGCCAAGTCTTCACTGGTGCCTATCTGATTCCGAAGTCTTAACTGGTTCCTATCTCAGTCCCAAGTGAACGATGTCGTTCAGTGGTGGCCACGAACGGAGTTGCAGCAGAGGGCGCTCGTGGCTGACGTCATAAGAACGCCGCGCCGCGCCGTGCGTGCATGGCGGCGCGCGGCGAAAGTAGGTGGCGCGCACTTTGGACTTGTGCGACACCACAATATATATATATAATATACCGGGTGATCAAAAAGTCCGTATAAATTTGAAAACATAATAAGTCATGAAATAATGTAGATAGGTAAAAAATGACGCACATGCTCGGAATGACATGACATGACAGAATTAGCATAACAAATTAAGACAAAGCAAAGATGATGATCTTTATAGGAAATGCTCAATATATATTCGAATTATTCCTCAACAATAGTTGTAGTCGAGGAATAATGTTGTGAACAGCACTGTAAAGCATGCCCGGAGTTACGATGAGGGATTGGCGTCGGATTTGTCTTTCAGCATTTCTAGAGATGTCGGTCGATCACGGTACACTTGCTACTTCAGGTAACCCCAAAGCCAGTAATTGCACGGACTCAGGTCTGGGGACCTGGGAGGTCAAGCGTGACGAAAGTGGCTGCTGAGCACACGATCATCACCAAACGACGCGCGCAGGAGATCTTTCACGCGTCTAGCAATACTTTTTTGTTCGTTTTTGGTTCTAATAAAAACCCATGTTATTCCAAGCATGTGTGTCAATTTTTACCTCTCTATCTACATTATTCCGTGATTTATTAAGTTTTCAAATTTACACTGAATTTTTGATCACCCTTTACATGATAATGATAGTGAATTGACAATAATGTCAACTTATATTTATAGGCATAATGAAACAGAGAACTGATATGATGGTGACTAAAATCACATATCTAATGTTTGTAGAGCTTGAGGGACTTAACTACGGGGTCATCAGTCCCTAAACTTAAAAATACTTATGAACTAGCTTATATTAAAGACGGCACAAACATCCATGCATGAGGTGGGTGGGCGGGGGGGGGGGGGGGAGATTCGAACCTCTGCGGCCGGTTCTTGTTTGTTATAGTTCCTCGGTTAAAAAGATATTATTAAGAAGAAACAGAGTGAATGGTGCATAAATCTTATACCTAGGGCATCCACAGCTAAACAAGTTATACATGTTAAAAGGAACAGAAACAGTTAAAATCTTATAAAATAATTGTAATGTTGAAAACTGATTGAAAGTCCCGTTCTCCGCTTTACCAGTTTCATTGTGGTCGTTTAATACTATATAATAAAGCTATATGGACTATCATTTTAATATGATATCCCAACATTTAACCTTGGACAATGGTTGTTAATATAAATACTGCTGGCATTACGTGTCCATGCCCCTGCTTTTAACCTTGGAACATGCGGTATCGGTTTTTATGAGAAACTAGAATTCCCAGTAAGTTTTGTATTCCTATCACTTGATAATGTGTCTGTAAGACATGAAATCGGCTGTGAAATACTAAAAGGACCAGAATAAAAAGCTGAAGCGGAGAATGGACCTTTTAATCAGTTTTCAACCTTAAAGTTAGTTTATAAGATTTTAACTGTTAGTTCCTTTTAACATTTATAGAGTGAATGTTAACATACTGTCATTAGGGCACACATGTGTCATGTTATGTAGTACAATCAAAGTAGACCTATGTATCATACCCAAACGAGCTTCCAGTATGTAGAGCTCTTCACTGATGTCGTTCATAAAATAACGTACCGGAAAAGTCTTCCTGTCTGTTACCGAAATTAATCAGGAGTAAAAGATTTAGAAATTTATCGGCTGGAGGCGTGTATTTATCTATTTATAAATAATTATACAGTCGTGTCTGAGTAAAAAAAAAGTTTGTTAAGCTGATGGGACAACTGCGGGGTCATCAGTCCCTAAACTTACAAAATACGTATAAACTAACTTAAACTAAAACACACACACACATGCCCGAGGGGGGATTCGAGCCCACGACGTGGAACGGCCTCGGGCATCGGAGCATAGCGCCTCAATGCGCTCGGCCACTCCGCCGCGGTGCGTCCGAGTCCTCTGAGACAATATAGACATACGAAGACTTAACTTACACTGAGGACAACGGATGATTTAATCCCGACTGGCACTTGAAATGCAATCGTCGTTTTTGCGATATCAATGTCTTACCGCGAGTGCCTTTTCACTCGGTGGCAGGTCTGACTGCTCTTTGCTTTTAAGCGAAACGTCTTTTTCTAACAGGTATTTTCTTTCTAAGTGACTGTCTCGATTTTTTTGAACAGAAAAAAAAGAAAAAAATATACTGGGTTGTTAGAGAAACCTAAATACATTAAGTAATTAACTATAATAATATGTAGATAGGGAACAAATCACCGTAAAGACGAACTTTGAGCCACCGACAGACACAAATAAAAGACACACAAACTCACACTCAAATCTAAATTTTCGGCCGCGGCCTTCCTCAGAAAGAGAACACTCATCCACTCAATCACTCAGGCACACTCATGCACACAGGTCAGC
This sequence comes from Locusta migratoria, assembly GCA_026315105.1. Classification (NCBI taxonomy): domain Eukaryota; kingdom Metazoa; phylum Arthropoda; class Insecta; order Orthoptera; family Acrididae; genus Locusta; species Locusta migratoria. The sequence continues at coordinate 331,723,209 of CM048745.1, forward strand.
CCAACAGTCTGACTACACGACAAGCGAAAGGGGATGGGAGGGGGGGGGGAGAAGCAGCGGAGGAGGGGGAAGTGGAGATGGATGATAAGTGTGGGGATACGACAAGCAGAGGCGATGTCAGGAGGAAAATGAGATGCATTATAAAAAAGTGTGTGTGTGTGTGTACCCTCTTTTTTTTATAAATACTACCCTATTTATATCCCCGTTTTTCATTCTGCATCTCATTTTCCGTCTGACATCACCTCTGTTTGTTGTATCCCAACCTTCCCTCTACACTTCCCCCTCCTCCGCTCCTCCCCCCCTCCCATCCCTTTCATGTAGTCAGAATGTGTTGGACTAACGTGTGTGCCTAAGTGATTCTGTGGATGAGTGTTCTCTGTCTTAGGAAGGCCGCGGCCGAAAATTTAGAATTGTTTGTGTGTGTGTGTGTATCTTTTATTTGTGTCTGTCGGCGGCTCAACGTTCGTCTTTACGGTGAGTCATTCCCTGTCTACATATTACCAGTCCTTACTGGATCTTCCATTGTTAAGTAATTGACGCATTCAGAAAGAAACTTTCAATCTGCAGCGGAGTGAGCGCTGATATGAAACTTCCTGGTAGATTAAAACTTCGTGCCGGAACCGGGACTCTAACCTGGGACCTTTGCCTTTCACGGGCAAGCGCTCTACCGACTGAGCTATCCCGACGTGATTCACGATCCTGTCTCACAACTTTACTTCCGCCAGTACCTCGCCTCCTACTTTCTGAACTTCACAGTAGCTATCCTGCGAACCTAGCAAGACTAATACTCCTGGTAGAAATTTCCAGAAAGAAACCTTCAATCTGGAGCATAGTGTGCGCTAGGTTCGCAGGAGAGCTTCTGTGAAGTTTGGAAAGTAGGAGGCGAGGTACTGGCGAAAGTAAAGTTGTGAGGCGGGATCGTGGGTCGTGTCGGGATAGCTCAGTCGGTAGAGCGCTTGCCCGCGAAAGGCAAAGGCCCCAGGTTCTAGTCCCGGTTCCGGCACGCAATTTTAATCTGCCAGGAAGTTTCAATGTTATTGACTCATTGTTATACAGAGAAACAACTTTTAAGATTTCTGTTACCACGGCTTAGTAACGCAAACGTGTGACTGGTTGTCTGTTGGTGTCCAGCTCTGCTAGGCAGACAGCGCGCTTGGAGCGAGTGCTCTGCCTGGGAGGCTCTGGAAATACAGCCAGCCCTGTGCAGTCGGCGCCTCAGTAAATAACGCCGCGAGCGCAAGGGGCCTTCTGGCTGCTAATTGGACAGCCGCCACACTTCGACAGATTGTGTGCTCCTGTGGAGCTGTCCCCGTTCTAATGAGTCCACCAGGAACGTTGGATAGGGACGAAAATTGTGCGGACGACCTCTAGCCTGCTGTTCGTTACAAATCTATTTACTGTACTAGCTTAATTGTCGCTGCTTCGCACGGGTAGACTGGATGGTCTGCATTTGTTGTTTCTACTAATAAATTTAAATTTCCATAGAGTTAGCTTTAAAAATGCTTTCCTTAATAAGTATTTTGCCACCCCCTACTGCACCTTTGATGGCAATTACGAAAACAACAGGAAACACATTTTTTAAATTTCTAGCCATGGTTCTGTAAGGTAACCCTTAAGGTAAGCCTTACATTATAACGAGGAATGAGCTACATTTTGAACATATTATTCGTTTGAACCTGTTTATAGTGAATATGTAAAATTAACTTCTTATGTGACTTAATTAATTATCGTGATGCACAATGTATGTAGGTTACTTAATTTTGAACATTTTCTGTCATTTATTTATTATCTGTATTGTAATTGTTTATGTATATATTATTTTATTTTATTTGTACTTAGTATTTTTCTACATGACTGCGATTACTTGTTATGTTTAATTTGTCAATGTAAAATATTTCTCCGTGAACAGTTATCGATATGGCTCCTCAGGTCAGAGACTTTATCGTATAGCAGCGCTCGCCTGTGGGAGAGCAGGCAAGCAGCAGTATCTGCCGTCCCGTGACGTAGATCAGACGTTCATACGCGGAGTGCTCAAACAATATAAGTCATAAAGTTAAAACCAAGTGAAAGTTCTAATTTGTTATAAGTCCAACGATATGAAAGTTTATGTGAAACCAGTGAACATAAGAGAAGTAAGAATTGATTTTAATGAAACATTTATTCGTTCGGTCTGCTGAGGCAGAAATTCGTTACGTGTTCGGCAACCGTCCCAGTCGTCCGAAACACGGTAGCGTTTTCGCGGACGCTAACGGTCGTGATTAATTACGCGATTCGCGAAGCATCACGGCGAACTGCTAGCAAGCTGCCAAAGGAGGAGCCACCATCAAAATGATTTCTGTATGAATTTATGTATCATTTATATGACTGCAGAGTACCACGTCGCTGGACTGATAAATAAGTTAAATGCTATTGATGTAATTTACTGTGAATGCATGTTTAAATTTTGTTTAAATACAGGAACATTAGACAGTACTTTTGCTCTCTTATTTGAACAACTAAATAACCACATATGATTAGTATGACAATCCTCAATAATGCATGAATAATATTACTACACAATTTTACAATCAAGTGAGTGTCATTAATTATTAGAGACTGTGATAATAATTTCAGTTGAGGCAATTTTGCTAAAATCGATGGTAGAAGATAACAGACAGTTGAATTAATGAATAATTTTTATATTTCGTTTCGCACTGAGTTCAACAATAATAGCCACCGCCACATCTATCCTATAAAGATCAAAAAATGTTCAAATGTTTGTATAGTCTATGGGACTTAACTACGGGGTCATCAGTCCCTAAACTTACAAACTACTTATGAACTTCTTACGAACTAGAACGGCACAAATATCCATGCCCGAGGGGGGGATTCGAACCCCCGACCGTAGTGGCCGTGCTGACCGTGACTGTAACGCCTCAGTCACCTCGGCCACCGCGGCCGGCCCTATAAAGATCCAAACTCGTACAATTGCCGTATGTGTAGCATCAATTAAGACTGATTTACTTAAAATTTCTTATTTGCTTGAGTGGATTAATTTTATTAGATACTGACTATAGTGGTTGGACTGCACCCACTTGCCAATCACTTGATGTTAAAAATCCTACTATTCATAATTTTCTAAATTATCATTGCCATTAGCGTACTAATTGAGTTGTACGCATTGCACAGACGGAGTAAGTTAATTTCTGCTATCTGTGTGTGTACAGTCTCTGTAGGAGATTTTGTAAGAAAAGGAAAGGTGAGTGATCTTTTGAAAAGTTTGTCAGATAGGGCCATAGTATTTGTTAATTACACTAATTGTCTTGCTAAATATTTTCAAAATTTAACTACACCACTTGCATTAATCACGAGTTTAACGTAACCAACCACGAAATTAAGGTCAGGTTTGTTATGTTGCTCAAACATTACAACAACAGCCACTACAGTTAATAACCCGTAAAACATTTTTTTTTACCTCCACTCACACTTTTCGTCAATAAAATAAACACCTTTCACCCAATATCACCCAACAAATATTTTTTCCTTACAGTTCCAAATCCAAATTTTCGCATTTATAGCGTCAAAATAGTCTTATTTTCACCCGCTTAATGGTTGAATTTCCAAAATTAACGAAACACGTGTTTTTAAAATTTCAATCAGAAATCTAAATCCGAAGTTTTGTATTTCTTGCTTCAAAATTACCTGAAAAGCAACGTATTAAAAAAAAACACACACACTATATTCCATATTTTTTCCCCTTAGGGATAGGAATATAAAAAATGACTGATGCTTACATTGTATGATAAACAACGTTTACAAATTTCCTTATACGTCTTCATAAATACTCTACATATCACATTTACTCCATCGAACCGCATTTGTGATAATATCTCTAATAGCGCGCGGGAGAAAGGAAGATCAACATTTCAGTTTTCCATCTGATTTCTCTTATTTTATGATGATTATTTTGTCTATGTCCCCAGGGTGCTAACAATTTCGCAGTGAATAACGCCTAGTTTTAATGATTTCCATCCGAACTCGTGCATCATTTCTGAGACACTTCTCCCTTGTATCCTGATAATGAAAAACATGCCGCCCTTCTCTGAACTTTCTCTAAATCGTAGGTGAACTCCAATTAGTGGTGGTCCCTTAAAGAGCAATAGTACTCTAAAATAGGACGCACAAGTCCAGTAGTATTCTGCCAATGAAACGTTATGTTTGGTTCGCCTTCTCTACAATGTGTTCTATGTGTTCTTTCCAATTTTGTAATTGTTATTCCTAGGTATTGGGTGAATTTACGGCCTTTGGATTTGACTGATTTCTCTTGTAAATGAAGTTTAACGGATTTCTTTTATGTTATACAATTAGAAGATTCGTTGAGATATGAAGAAATGTTCAAATGTTTGTAAATCTTATGGGACTTAACTGCGGGGTCGTCAGTCCCTAAACTTACAAACTACTTATGAACTACTTACGAACTAGGACGGCACAAATATCCATGCCCGAGGGGGGATTCGAACCCCCGACCGTGGTGGCCGTGCAGGCTATGACTGAAGCGCCTCAGCCCCTTCGGCCACCGCGGCCGGCAGGTATGAAGATTCTGAATTGTTGTCATTGTCAGAATGAAATGTTTCGACGTCTTTCTGTCGGTTCTACCTAGTGGAGACAACAACATTACAGCAAGCTAGATAGTCGTAATAACAGAAAGTTACTGCAGAGCGGTTTGGTGTTGACTCGTGTAAACTCTACCAAACGAATTACACAAGGAACTGGTTTTAGACAGTTTAGTCAGCAGGTAGTGCAATACAACAACAACGTGACTTACCCGAAGCTATGGCATGAAGAGCTATAGGAAGGTTGGAAGCGGTATAGACACAGAGGAAGGTGGCTGCAGCTATTGGAGGGTCCCAAAGTGTAATTTCCAAGATATGGACGCGATTACAAACAAAAGAAATGAAGGACAAGTTCGTCAATAAGTAACATCAGCAAAATATGACCACTATCTCCGGTTAACAGCCAGTCGAGACAGGAGGGAGCTGAATGCAACTCAGCTGCAACGCACCCTCCAGGCAGCAACGAGACGCGCGATATCAACCCGAACAGTTCTAAATCACATTCGGGAGTGCTCTACGCACAGAAGCCTAATGTATGTGTCCCATTAAAAATACGACAACGTTTAACCAGCAGAAACTGGGCGGAGGAACATCAGGATTGGAGTCGTCACGAATGGCGTTTGGATCTGTTCACAGATGAGTCAAGATTTTGAGTTCAGCCGGACAATTGTCATGGAGAGAACGTGGAACTCGGAACAATCCTGATCATGGTGGTGGACGAATGGTGTGGCCAGGAGTCAGTATTGGTGGAGGTATGGACCTCTGTGTCGTTCAGAATGGCGCTTTGACTGCTCAGATATAAAGACGACATCCTTCAAAGTTTTATAGTGCCCTACTTTGATGCCAAAATGATGGTTCCTTATGGCACAGATCTGGTAGGGAATGTGCTTCAAGCTGATGGCATTGAACGAATGGGGTGGCCAGTTTGTTCACCGGACTTAAACCGGATTGAGCACGTCTGGGAAGCACTTGACAGACGCATTGCAGTCAGACCAGCAACACGGCCACAACGATTGCAGAGCTGGATATTGCATTCAAGGAAGAATGGCCATATTGAAGATTTTTCCACTATTGTGGTAGCCCTATGGTGCCTCTCTCTGTATGTAAACACCATGTAAATTTGAAGTAAAGAGCTGACACAGCAGTATATCGTAATGTTCTCATACGAAAATTGCAGTTGTTGTCAATATCTGAAAAAAAAACAACCGTTGGTATATGTATATCGTGTGTGATATCTTATTTGACCGTTAATTTTTTGAGTAATGTAGTTTGTTTTCATTTTATTTCGTATGTTGCATAAATGAATCCTTTCACTGTAATCTGTTTCATACCTTTAAGGTCACTGCATCAAAAATTCAAATGTTTGTTAAGCTTATGGGACTTAACTACCGGGTCATCAGTCCCTAAACTAACAAACTACTTATGAACTACTTACGAACTAGGACGCCACAAATATCCATGCCCGAGGGTGGATTCGAACCCCCGACCGTAGTGGCCGTGCTGACCGTGACTGGAGCGCCTCAGTCCCCTCGGCCACCGCGGCCGGCGGTCACTGCATCACACCACCTTCAAAACCCCTCTATTATACACCGGTAATGACATGTATAATTTATAATTTTACAGTAATGATTCGGAGCACCATGTATACAAAGCCAAAGATTGGCATGTTTTCATACCGCCTGCCGATTAGGCTATATTCGCCTCAAATTGACTAGGTTAATAAAGAAATCGACTGAATTGCTACAATGGATCACGACGCTTAAACATCATATATTAGTACTAAAATTAAAATACTAATAAAAGCCAAAAACAGATTTTGGGAAAATGTATGAAGTATATATATCACATATTTCGACAGCAATAGGCTGCCATAATCAGATTTTGCTTATTACGAAAAGTTCAGGATCTACAGGTCAAGCATTGGTGTTGCGTCTTCTTATAAGAGCAAGACGTTCTAGACATCAGTGTGTCAAGAGAGCACCAAAATAAAATATAAAACCTTTTTCCTACATACTATGCCACTAAATAACACAATTGTACTATAATTTAAAGAATGAGTCGTCGATACCGAAGTGTCCAAAACTTCGTTTGTTTTGCCCATCCTTGAATGACTTATCGCTTTGGAGAAATTCAACAATGGACAGAATATCCTGTAAGTGTCGTGAGATATAAAAATCACCGTGTCAATTTACACAAAATTGTATGACTTTATAATGATCAGGCGTGTCCTTAACGGGCACACTGCCTTCTGTAGTTTGTGATACATGATCATAGGAACAGAGGAAAATAACTAAATACTATGATATTTCCGGCAAACCGTCTAAATCAAAACAATTCTTCCCAACGAACAGTACTTTTCCGAAAAACGTTACCATCAGTTGCAGAAAACAATCGTCTCGTTTATGCGACTGGATCCGTGTCTCCTATTAGAAAGGGCACAGCTCGTAGTAATATACGGAAACGTCAAAGGCCCTCTGGTTTTCATCGCTCGGCTGATAGCTTCAAAGTGACAGCCTGCACAAAGCTTGTCGTCCAGTCGTGGTATATTTTTGCGCGCTTTAATTGGTTCCATGTCAAAGACGTACCTACCTTCAACATAAATATTTCAACATTAAGGTATATACCGATATTGTACAATGTCATTATTTATATTACAGTATTTCTGTACTACCATATGGATGATACTAGTTTGTTGTTTTAAATGTGGGGCTTGAAGATGGTGGCATGGCCACCGAAACTAATTGTCAGTAATTATTAAAAAAAAATTAACATTAAAGCCGTAGATGTATATCATACTAATTATTGTTGCGCGGTATCGGATCCTTAGCAGATCAGATTGACAGACGACATCGGGAAGGTACGAAGGGCACCAATTTTTGCATTATCACGCAATATGGAAGAAAGCGTCGCGGATTTTCCCGAGTGGAGGTGACAATGATTAAGAAAAAGCTGCGTTTCGTTTCAGCAGGATATATTTGTGTAATTTAAATAATCAAATTTCTCTTTCAGATGCGAAAATGAGCCAATCTACACGTAATAAAATAAGAGAAATCAGAGCTCTAACGGAAAGTTAGATGGTACTTCAATACAGATTAATGCAATTAAATTTCTCACATAAGTATTGTATGTACCATCTAATGATGAGCTCATAGGTAGCTCGAAACCGGTCGTGGTCAGTAAATAACTTCAATACAGATTAATGCAATTAGATTCCCCTCATATGTATTGTATGTACCATCTTATGATGAGCTCATAGGTAGCTCGAAACCGGTTATGGTCAGTAAATAACTTCATAAAAAAAGGCGAGTGGTTGCAGTAATTTCTAAACCCTATTATAAGTTACAGTCTCAGGTTCCACTTCCATAATGGATAAAAGGTAGAAAAACAGCCTTAAAATTGTTCGATGTGCCCTCCTTCTGCCAGGCATCTAAATTTGAATTGCAGAGTAGCTATGTAAAATTCATGTAGATGTAATTCCTCTACATTATCAGAATGAGCGTCGTATTTGCAAGGTGGTGTTTAATTCCTGAGAGCTAATTCAGCGCTCTCGTTGCCGTAGCCGTCAGTTAAGAGAGACCTTTCCCCCTTTCGAGGCATACCTGTCACGAATTTCTCTCCTAAGTAGAACCCGCGTTCGAGATGCAGGGCTAAGGATGCCGGGAATGCAAACACGATAGCGCTGCGTAGGTGCGAAGTTCGGGAGGAACTTGGCTGCGGAGCTACCGACGCTCGGAAGCTGTGGCTGCTCACACACACAGGCCCGGGTGATACTGGTGTAAGCCAGGCGCAACCAGGAAGGCGAGCCCAATGGGCGTGAAGGGCGATTCCGGGGCTTATCTGGCACACGGCTCACGACCCACAACGCTCTTCCTGCCGAGCCGTTCTGGCTCTGAGTGGCCCGTAGCCGCAGAGCGCCGAGGAGGTGGCGCTCCTGGTGAGCGCCGTCTCCTACACTTCAACGAACATTGTTTTCTACTTCTACATCGACATCTACAGCTACATCTACATGGGATACTCTGCAAATCACATTTAAGTGCCTGGCAGAGGGTTCATCGAACCACCGTTATACTGTGCATTTTCAACTTTTCTGCTGTTCCTTATTTACATAAACGATTTAGGGGAAAATCTAAGTAGCTCTCTTAGGTTGTTTGCAGACGACGCCGTCATTTACCGTCTAGTAAAATCATCTGAAGATCAAAACCAACTGCAAAACGATCTGAATAAGACATCAGTATCGTGTAAAAATTGGCAATTGTCTCTAAATAATGAGAAGTGTAAAGTCGTCGACATGAGTACGAAAAGAAATCCGTTAAACTTTGTTTACAAGATAAATCAATCAAAAGTGAACGCCGTAAATTCCACAAAATGCCTAGGAATTACTATTACTTTCTAGTTGGAAAGAACACGTAGATAATGTCGTGGGAAAGGCGAACTAGAGACTGCGTTTTATTGGCAGAACCCTTAAAAGATGCAACAGAACTACAAAAGAAACTGCATACACTACGCTTTTCCGTCCATTTTTTGAGTATTGCTGCCCAGTGTGGGATCCTTATCCATTACATTTCGGGAGTGCAGCTGCGCAAAATTGACTTCTTCTGCTGATATTTCGGCCGCGTACTGTTCGGCCATCTTCAGAGTGAGTCGAAGACTGTCGACGAGGTGCCGGGCGCGTCCTTATAAGCCTGATCGCGGTGGCATATCAGCAGAAGAAGTCAATTTTGCGCGGCTGCATTCCCGAAATCTAATGCATTCACCGTTATACTATTTATCTCCCATTCCATTCTCGAATAGCGCGCGGGAAGAAAGAACACCTGACTCTCTCCGTTAGAGCTCTAATTCCTCGTATTTTATTCTGATGGTCATTTCTACCTATGTAAGTGGGAGTCAACAATATATTTTTGCATTCGGATGAGAATGTTGGCGATTGGAGTTTCGCAAGTAGCCCACGCCGCAGCGATAAGCGCCGTTGTTGTAATGATTCCCATCCCAGATCATGTATCATTTCCGTGACGCTGTCTCCCCTGTATCGTGACAATACGAAACGAGCTGTCCTTCTCTGGACTCTTTCGATGTCCTCCGTCAAACCCACCTGATAAGGATCCCAGACTGGGCAGCAATACTCCAAAAATGGACGAGCGCGCGGGAAGAAAGAACACCCGACTCTCTCCGTTCGAGCTCTGATTCCTCGTATTTTCTTCCGATGGTCATTTCTACCTATGTAAGTGGGAGTCAACGATATATTTTCGCATTCGGAGGAGAATGTTGGCGATTGCAGTTTCGTAAGTAGCCCACGCCGCAGCGATAAGCGCCGTTGTTGTAATGATTCCCGTCCCAGATCCTGTATCATTTCCGTAAAGCTGTCTCCCCTGTATCGTGGCAATACGAAACGAGCTGCCCTTCTCTGGAGTCTTTCGATGTCCTCCGTCAAACCCACCTGATAAGGATCCCAAACTGGGCAGCAACACTCAAAAAAATGGACGGACAAGCGTAGTGTATGCAGTTTATTTTGTAGTTCTGTTGCATGTTTTAAGGGTTCTGCCAATAAAACGCAGTCTCTGGTTCGCCTTTCCCACAACATTATCTACGTGTTCTTTCAAGTCTGAAGTAATAGTAATTCCTAGGTATTTTGTGGAGTTTACGGCCTTCACTTTTGATTGATTTATCTTGTAAACAAAGTTTAACGGATTTCTTTTCGTACTCATGTCGACGACTTCACACTTCTCATTATTTAGAGTCAATAGCCATTTTTTACACCATACTGATATCTTATTGAGATCGTTCTGCAGTTGGTTTTCATCTTCAGATGATTTTACTATACGGTAAATGACGGCGTCATCTGCAAACGACCTAAGAGAGCTACTTAGAGTTTCCCCTAAATCGTTTATGTAAATAAGGAATAGCAGAGGACCAATAACACTACCCTGTGGAACGCCCGATATCACTTCTGTTTTAGTCCATGCCTTGCCATTGATTACTACGAACTGTGTCCTCTCTGACGGGAAATCCCCTATCCAATCGCAAATTTGGGGCGATATACCATAACCACTCAATTTGATTAAAAGCCGTTTGTGAGGTACGGTGTCAAAAGCTTTCTGGAAATCAAGAAATACGGAATCGATTTGCGAACCCTTGTCGATAGCGCCCATCACTTCGTGTGAATAAAGAGCTAGTTGTGTTTTGCAGGTACGATATTTTCTAAATCCGTGTTGACCTTGGGTAAATATTTAAATACAGGATATGTTCCAAAACCCTGTTGCAAATTGACGTCAATGAAATAGGCCTGTAGTTTAGTGGGTTACTCCTACTGCCTTTAAAATCTTTTGGTACAGATCCTTCTTTGAGAGAGCGGTTGTATATGGCTGTTAAGTAAGGAGCTATAGCTTCAGCATAATCAGATAGAAATCTAATGGGTATACACTCCGGACCAGAAGACTTGTTCTTGTTAAGTGATTTTAGTTGCTGCACTACTCCTGTGACATCTTCTACGTTACTCATTACATCGACATACTCCGCAATACACCGCAAAGTGTGTGGCGAAGAGCACTCACTAGAAACCATGTCCTCTTCTTTAAGATACACATTTAAGCAATGTACTCACAGCCCACAATCGCTACTTTACTTTTATGATTTGTCTTTATTATGTAACTACTAGTTTCGCCGAAACTATGTCGCTAATCGCAAGTATTTATACACGTATTAAAATTTATGTTGTTTACAGTTGAACACAGGGCAACTGTGAGCTGCATGATTGGTCTATTTGATGATGTTGTTCCCACATGGCCATACAAACAGAGAAACTTGTACAAAATTGAAACTTCCTGGGAGATTAAAATTGTGTGCCGCAACCGGGACTCGAATCTGGGATCTTTGCCTTTCACGGGCAAGAGATCTACCGACTGAGCTATCCCAACACGACTCACGAGGCCGCCTCACAACTTAACTTCCGCCAGTGCCTCGCCTCCTACTTTCCAAACTTCAGAGAAGCTCTCATGCGATCCTTGCAAGACTAGCATTTCTGGAAGAATGTTGATGTTGATGGTGATGTTCATTAAGCTTAAGGGACTTAACTACGGGGTCATCAGTCCCTAAACTTACAAACTACTTATGAACTACTTACGAACTAGGACGGAACAAATATCCATGCCCGAGGGGGGATTCGAACCCCCGACCGTAGTGGCCGTGCAGACTGTGACTGGAGCGCCTCAGTCCCCTTGGCCACCGTGGCCGGCACTTCTGGAAGAAAGGATATGGTGGAGACATGGCTTAGCCACAGCTTAAGGGATGTTTCCAGAATGAAACTTTCACTCTGCAGCGGAGTGTGCGCTGATATGAAACTTCCGGGCAGATTAAAAGTTTGGAAAGTAGGAGGCGAGGTACTGGCAGAAGTAAAGTTGTGAGGCGGCATCGTGAGTCGTGTCGGGATAGCTCATTCGGTAGAGCTCTTGCCTGGGAAAGGCAAAGGTTCCAGGTTCGAGTCCCGGTTCCGGCAAACAATTTTAATCTGCCAGGAGGTTTCATATCAGCGCACACTCCGCTACAGAGTGAAAGTTTCATTCAGTACAGAATTAATCAAAACTTTCTATGTAATAACACAAAATTGCAAGAACCATTTTACAAGGTTGAATATGACTGTTCATTCAAGGGAACAAATAAAATGTGCAAATTGATCAGAAGCTAACAGTGATTCAGCCCAGACCTGTTTCTTTACTGCATGAAGGATGTAATAACTAACCTTAGCACGTGGAATGCGGATATTATTAAAGTTATTTTGGCAAATAATTATTTAAGTTTATTTTTGTGAAGTAATGGAAATTTAGAAATTTAATATGATTGTTTTATTGCATAACGTTTCTTAGTTGAGAATGGTGACATATTTCTACATACAAAAGGTAAAGTAGTCAACAATCCTAAGATTGGTTTGAACACCACAGTGCTTTACTAGGCATGGTCCTGTTTGGTATGCTGTTGCCTTCCTCCGACCTTCGAACTGACTTACACAGTCAGTTATAGGGGGGGGGGGGGGGGGGACCTACAGTTTAACGTGGCTTCCGAACTACGGTGCTACTCGGTATTTTTCACACGATGAGCAATACTGCCAGTGGGGAAAGAAGTGGAAAGTGTCAGATAAAATCCTAGGACCTTGCAGGGATGGAACCCGTGACCTTCGGGTTCATAGTCTGGCACTCTACCACTGTGCAACCGAGGCGCAGTATTTCTAGGTACAAGACAAACCATAGAAGTAAAATAGAGACTGTGGCCTATGAGTATATTGCTTAAATGTCTCCTCTATCTTAAATACTTCTGTCAGTTGCACTCCTTACAGACAATAAGTCTGATTTTATAATTTCGACTCCCAAGCAAAACGAAATAAAAACTAATTTCTGTATGCCTCTGTTCAAGCCTTAATTTCTCATTGTCTTTAAGGGAATGTAAGTTTACTTATTTACCTATTTTGTGGGTCGGTAGAACTGTGGTAGCGTGTCAGACTATGAATCCAAGAGTCGCGGGTTCGATCCTCGCCAGGTCCCGAGATTTTTATCTGTGACTTTCCACTTCTTCCACCTCTGGCACTGTTGCTGATTTGAAAAAAAATCGAGTAACATCATGGCCGGCCCCCTTCCTATAACTGGCTGTGGAAGTCAATTGGAATGTCGGAAGAAGGCAATGGCACTTTCAAACAGGACCATGCCTAGTAAAGCACTCTGAACCAATCTTCAGATTGTTGACTGCTTTACCGTACCTTATGTAGCCCGAGCAGATTAGGGCTTTAAACAACGCCACCTAGATACAAGGCCTGAGTGCTGCCTGCCAAGAGTAGTCATAACAGAAGTTAACTATTTGTCTTATGTGCCGTTGAGTTGAGTTTGGGAATACGTACACGTTGCACACTGTGTTTCACAATGTCTTAATGTTATTTATGTGATTCACAAACAAATTTGATTTGGTATATTTATTTAATATTAGTAAAAAATCTTACCGATATTGGAATCGGACGATTCGTATTAGACTTTTGTCTCGTAACAGCAAACAACTGCACGGAGAATCACATAGAAACTCGAGAAACATTCTGAAGCACAGTGTGCAACGTGTACGTATTCCCAAACTCAGCACAACGCTACGTAAGACAAATAGTTTTCTCGTGTTATGACTACTCTTGGTAGGCAGTGCACACGAATTATATCTAGGTGGCGTTGCTTAAACCCCTTTCCTGCGGCTGGGCAGGAAATATCCCACACAAAAGATTCTATAAAAATACCATAATAAAAATATAATAATAGTCGGCAGTAATAATAATAATAATAATAATAATAGTCAGCGGAGATTTGGCATTTATTCTTTGTATTTGCTTTTAGTGAGATACCTGGTTTCTCGAAGCAAAGATTGGCTGGCTGATATCTGAATAGTGTTCTTTGTTCAAATGTTCAAATGTTTGTACAGTCTATGGGACTTAACTACGGCGTCATCAGTCCCTAAACTTACAAACTACTTATGAACTAACTAAGACTAAGGACGGCACAAATATCCATGACCGAGGGGGGATTCGAATCCCTGACCGCAGTGGCCGTGCAGACCGTGACTGAAGCGCCTCAGTCCCCTCGGCCACCGCAGCCGGCATTGTTCTTTGAAAGATAGAAAATCCTACTGTTGTTCCTCTTAAAGTCTTGTTCAGTGTCATCTAGTCGCCGTTTGTCGTAATTTGTTCTTTTTCCCCAAATAGTTTGCGGATCTCTAGAAATTGTTACCATTTTTCTGATGTTTTGTCACTATTGAAGTTTTTCAGGCATTAGACCTTTCGTGCATTGCTTGGTCACATATTCCACTACCTGTTTTTCTCCTCCTCGGATGTTGACCCAATTTCATCATGGAGCCGCGGTGGAATGGCCGAGCGCTCTAAGGCTGTGATTTTATGTTTTCGGGGGTCTGATCCGGGCGCGGAGGTTCAACGCATACGGTCAGGGGGCTTATCGCCCTCTGTAATAAAAAACTGAGCCAAACACTCGATGAACAACGGGGAACCAACATGAAGAAACGACCGCAAGGTATCGATCTGTTTTGCTCTCAGTCAGAGTTTCGAGTTCTCCTTCTGGTTTGTTTGTGTGTTTGTGTGTGTGTGTGTGTGTGTGTGTGTCCTTATGTTAGTTTAAGAAATTTGTAAGCCTATGGACTGATGACCGCAGTAAGTTAAGTCCCAGAGATTTACAAACATTTGAACACTGATTATCTTCAAAAGTGGAAAGCCAAGCCCGCAAAATAATTATTTATTTTATGACGATCAGTTTCAATGAGCTATGTCATATAAAATATAAAATCATACAGTGTTGTTATCTTACTTTATTTAAAAATGGGGGTTAAATAGTACGTGTAATGTAGCACTTTGTCGAAATATAAAATACATAAGTTAAATCATCAACAGCTTATAAGCGTCTTTTCAGTTGGTGGGCCACCGAGTAACATGAATCAGGTGAGGAGAAAATGAATTTGAATTCCGGCAGATGGTTACTATATTGAGACTATTGCATCAATGCAACATCACACAGCCATCTCCCAAATTGAAAAAATAAATAAATAAATAAATAAAATAAAAAACAAAAATCAAACCAATAAACTGTAGGTTGTGAATTCTCTGCTACCGTTGAGGTTAGTGTTAAAATAATGCATAGGACATAGTTCCGACCTCAACCGGTAACGTGCAATGGGCACAGGTCGCCATTCGAGCCTTACAGCAATAAGACCAATTTCCTCGATATCAAGAGTAGAGCTGGTTTTGCAGGTATGCAGTCTCTTATATTATTTTTAGTTGTCGCACTCTTTCAGACCTAAAGACACTTAATCCTTTCATTCCCAGTGTAGTTCCTAGACAGCACCACGTTGAAAGCTGCTTTACACAGTGCTTTGAGTAAAAATAATTAGTGTTTTTGTCGAGGAAAAACATGCTTCTAGAACGAAGTTTTGCTGCTCGGTGGAGCATGTATCAACTTCAGAGGCATTAATTTCTCCAACTTGTAAGTCGTGTTACGCTGCAGTCTGTATTCGGCTATGAGTGTGTGTATGGTTCGTGTTACTTTATTTCAGCAGCAAATTGTCTTTTCTTTGGTGCTGTCATGAACATTATACTAGCATTATTAATCTGACAGTGCTAACAATCAACGAAATAACTTCCGAAGTATTAACACGATACAAATGTGTATTATGTATGAAAAACATTGAACATTATAATCGGACATAATACGTTGTAATTGTTGGTAAGTCATCGACTAAAACAGATGTGAGATCTGTGTTCTACAAGGAAGTGTTACACGGCCCCCACAGTTCCTTATAAAACACGAGTCTCTTGATATTATTCAATAGAGAACGCCCATGCAAAATTTGATCGGAATCGGTGACCCATGTATCAGATCGTCTCATTGTGAGCGAAAACAGCACGGACCACAGTAACGTTTCGCTTTTGTTCAGACGAAAATTTTGTTTGTTTGGAAGGTAAATTTGTTTACAGTTGATGTCTAGTGATTTTGTTCTGTGAGCAATCGAAAAGTGACTTACGACAAAACAATTTTATTTTTTAACGGCACTATGTATAAAGACAGAAATGCAAAGAAACATTGTTTCTCTCGTTTTCTTTTTTCGGATGTCGTTATTATTTGCCTCAACTAAAAGTAGGAGATTCGCTCTCACTTCTGTAATCTCACATTGCCGCGGTGGTTTAGCCGTGCGTACTGGGGCGCCGTGCTGCGGTGCGCGAGGCAGTTCGCCGTCGGGAATGCGAATACCCCATCGTACATGGGTGTTCGTGTTGTCATTAGGTTAGTTCACCTTAGTTTAAGTAGTTTGTAAGCTACGGACTGATGACCACGTAGTTGCGTCCGATCGATTTACAAATAAACAACAAAAAACCTCACATTCAGCCGTTTTGTGTGAAACAATGTATCCGTTTGCAAACACTTCTAGCCCAGAAATTTGTTTCGTAAACATTGCCGGGAAATAGATACCGGCATGTTATCGTTGGTAAGGTTGCAATAAAAGTTTCTGAAATGTAGGGTTCGCAAAGTAACTAAATTACAGTCAAAGTTACTTCCCTGAAAGATAACTTAGTTACACTTATAGTTACTGTACATCGAAAGTAACTGTGTCAGGTACAAGTCTCTTCACAGTCATTTTTACAGTTTCTTTTAATAAATGAAAATATACCTTATATGTAAATCCGTAATGAACCTTACACATGTAGAAAGGATTAATGTCAATCAATAATTAAATACATTAGTACACACACAATGAATAATATACATAATTAATGCATTATTAAATAAATTGTCCACAGCATCTTCTATCTCTGTGCGTATCAATTTCAGTTTTTGTTCATTTTCAGAAAAAGTTGATTTTCAAATGTTCCATCCCATGAAAGGTCCATTTCATATTGTTCGTTGTTCGCGTCTCCGTAGAAACGACTTTTCTTGTCCACTATATATTCGCAGTGTCTGTCACGCTGAAGTGGCAGCAATCAGCAAACATTTCAAGTCGTGTATTCCATCGAGAACTACCCTGTGACAGGCCCAGAGGAAGAATTAGTGATACGAGGCGTTGCATTAATAGTGGGCTACTCGACGAAATAAAGAAGACGTAGCTCTCGGAGGAGTACAAAATACATACTATAGAGCATGTGGCGGGAATCGCACGCTGGTTACGTGTGATGCCTCAAGTTTTTGTTATGTACTCATTCTTGCGTAAATAATTATGGAATAAAATGTTATGAATGAATGAACACTATTACGATGTTGAAAAGATTTAATTTAGAAACAAAATTTTCTTTTTTCTCGTTACTGAAATCAAAGCTTCGTATTCTGCAGTCTTGAGATTCATACAAAATATATGTTACGTTACTTGCGACAAAAAAGTAACGATACTTCCGTCAGATCGTTAGCTGATAAAAGTAACTTAGTTACAGTTAAAGTTACTTTATCCAAATAATAATGCTGTTTCCGTCCGTTATCTTCGAAAAGTAACTGTTACTAGTAACGGCGTTACAAGTAACTCGTTACTCCACAACCATGGTACACTCCTGGCCATTCAAATTGCTACACCATGAAGATGATGTGCTACAGACGCGAAGTTCAACCGACAGAAAGAAGATGCTGTGATATGCAAATGATTAGATTTTCAGGGCATTCACTCAAGCTTGGCGCCGGTGGCGACACCTACAACATGATGACATGAGGAAAGTTTCCAACCGATTTCTCATATACAAACAGCAGTTGACCGGCTTTGCCTGGTGAAACATTGTTGTGATACCTCGTGTAAGGAGGAGAAATGCGTAACATAACGTTTCCGACTTTGATAAAGGTCGGATTGTAGGCGATCGCGATTGCGGTTTATCGTATCGCGACATTGCTGTTCACGTTGGTCACCATCCAATGACTGTTAGCAGAATATGGAGTCGGTGCGTTCAGGAGGCCAATACGGAACGCCGTGCTGGATCCCAACGACCTCGAATCACTAGCAGTCGACATAACAGGCATCTTATCCGCATGGCTGTAACGGATCGTGAAGTCACATCTCGATCCCTGAGTCAACAGATCGGGTAGTTTATAAGACAACAACCATCTGCACGAAAAGTTCGAAGACGTTTGCAGCAACATGGACTATCAGCTCGGAGACCATAGCTGCGGTTACCCTTTACGCGACATCACAGACAGGAGCGCCTTGGATGATGTACGCAACGACGAACATGGGTGCATGAATGGCAAAACGTCATTTTTTCGGATGAAACCAGGTTCTATTTACAGCATCATGATGGTCGCATCGGTGTTTGGCGACCTCGCGGTGAACGTACATTGGAAGCGTGTATTCGTTATCGCCATTCTGGCGTATCACCCGGCGTGATGGTATGGGGTGCCATTGTTTGCACGTCACCTCTTGTTCACATCGACGACACATTGAACAGTGGTCGTTACATTTCAGCTTTATTTCGATCCTTAGCTTTACCCTTCAGTCGATCCCTGCGAAACCCTATATTTCACCAGGATAATGCTCGACCGCATGTTTCAGGTCCTGTACGGGCCTTTCTCGATACGGCAGATGTTCGACTGCTGCCCTGGACAGTACATTCTTCAGATCTCTCACCGCCAAGTAAAAACGTCTTGTCAATAGTGGCCAAGCAACTGGCTCGTCACAATATGTCAGTCATTACTATTGATGAACTGTGGTATCGTGTTGAAGCTGCATGGGCTCTGTACCTCTACACGCCATCCAAGCTCTGTTTGACTCAATGCCAAGGCGTATCAAGGCCGTTATTACTGCCAGAGGTGGTTTTTCTGGGCACTGATTTCTCAGGATCTATGCACTCAAATTACGTAAAAATGTAATCACATGTCAGTTCTAGTATAATACATTTGTCCAATGAATACCCGTTTATCATCTGCATTTCTTCTCGGTGTAGCAATTTTAATGGCCAGTAGTATAAAAAGTCTGCAGGAACTGAGATACCAACAGTCGTATGTATAATAAAATATTTATTGTATCACAACCAGTTTCGGCATTCCATTATGCCATCTTCAGGACCGTACATCGGAGAAAAATATCCAAAAATAGGGATACTAAAACTGGATTCGTGGACTTCTGTCTCTTAGTGTGAAACAACGACAACAACAACTGTGACAACAGGACTGGTTGTCGTTTCAAAACTCAAGCAGTCCTGTTGTCACAGTTGTTGTTGTTGTTTCACACTAAGAGACAGAAGTCGACGAATCCAGTTTTAGTATCCCTATTTTTGGATATTATGCTCCGATGTACGGACCTGAAAGTGGAGTGCCGAAAGTGGTTGTGATACAATAAATATTTTATTATACATACAGTTGTTGGTATCGCAGTTCCTTCAGACTCTTGACCAGCCGCTGTCCCGCTTCCACCACCAATGATGGATTCAATAAGACTTTATTGGTCGACAACATTTTCGGAATGTGCTGTCGACAGTATGCCTATCTAAACGTACCTTTAGACCACACTGCCATTCGGCACGGCCGAGCTATATGAAGGTCAGAGGTGTGCCTAGTGCCTAGTGCCCGCCCTCCCTCCTCCCCAATCCCCTCCCAAGACGACGGCTGAAAGGAGACGGATCCAGCGTTAGAGGTCGCGCCTCCGGTCTCTTTCTGCTGCTGCGGAGCGCCTTCCGCCAATAAGGGCCGTTCCGCTGCCGAACCCCGGCCGGCTAGGCGCCTAGGCAGCGGCCGGACGCTCGCGCCGCTGCCGCCCCCGCCGCCCCCGCTAGCCGGCGCATCGACCCGGCGCCGGGGGCAGGGACCGCCGCCGGCCGTTATCTAGCCAGACCGCAGACAGCTGGCCGCTAGCTGCCGCTGCCGCCGACCAACTGGGCCAAACTGGCGCGCGGTCTGCACTGATATCACCCGGCGCTCTGCGCGTACTGGACACTGCAGGAAAACCACCGTCTCCAAACTGGCAAGCGCCTATCTCGTAATTCCATCCAGTAGTTGTACCGTAAAGGAAACTGTACTGCCGGCAGTAGAAAACTCCTGTCAGGCTGGCAGCACCTCTAACACTCTGATTTTCGGGGAAGATTGTGAGAAGAAAACGGCCATGCCCTATGAAAGGAACCTTTCGGACAGTTGCCTGGAGTGATTTAGGAAAATCACGGAAATCTAAATCTGGATAGCCGGAGATGGATTTGAACCACCATCTTCCGTACTGCTGTTGCATCTTCTAAGTATTGAGCCAATGAAGTGTTCTAATGTTTGAAAACCTATCGGACCAAACGACCATACTACTTAAAGGAACTTACACTATGGACAACGCACACACCCGTGTCCGAGCGAGACTCGAACATCCGGGGGGAACGTCCGTCCAGTCAGCAGCCAGTCCATGCGTCGTTGTGCTAATGAAACTTAGCCTTTGGTCCACGATATCTACAAGATTTTCTATGTGTTATTTCCGATTTAAGTAGTTCATAATTGTCATTCCTAGGTATTTATTTGAATTTTCGAGCGGCAAATTTGATTTATCGTGTAAATGAAGTTTAACCGATTTCTTCTGGTCCTCATATGCATATCTTCATACTTATTAATTAGGATCAACTGCCAATTTTTCCATAATGCGGCTATCTTATGTTAATCATTTTGCAGTTGCTTACAATGTTCTTGTGACTTCACTAACCGATAAATGATGGTATTATCCGCGAAAAATCTAAGAGAGATGCTCATAATGTTTCAGTGCTTTTAGAAAGACTCTAACCGACGTGTTGTCGAAGTGATCTTAATTACGTTCCCCATTTCCTAATCCAGTCTTCCCCTTACGTGGTCGGAGATTCGAAATCATGAAGATTCAAGCAGGTTTTGAACCACTGTCTTCCTGAAAACTAGTGAGGTATGATACAGTTGTGCCACCTCACTAGAAAGTTAACTGGAGTCTAAGTTTGTAAGTAGAATCGTGTTAACGAGTTGGTAAGCCTTGTTGTTTTGTCATCTATATATATAAATGTGTTCGGTGTACGTTTATCATGTCTGAACTACAAGACACAAAGAGCTAAAAATGTGTAGTTACTAATGTCTACCGGGGAAGGCTTTAGGCACGGTTTTATGGCGATCGGATAGTTATTTATCTATATATATTAATGTGAATGTCTGTACAGTGTACGCTTATCACGTCCGAACGACAAGACGCAGAGACTTAAATATTTGTACAGTTACTAATTTATACCTGAGAAAGGTTTTAGGCACGGTTTTATAGCGATCTGATAGATATTTAGTAGTTTGAAGAATATAACGCGAAATGCGGAACAATTATTACGCTTTGAAAATTATATTTACTCTTTGAAATGATTTTATTGGTTGTATTGTTGCTTCAGGGTTGATAATGATTGGTATGGAAAGAAGATTGGGATGGAAATTTATCGGTGTATATAAAATTCTACGTGTGTGTGTGTTAATATTTCGCTCTGCAGCGAAAACTACGCAACGCAAACGAATGGTCTGTGTGTAATTGTTGTCCGAAGTCTTCTGCTGTACACCATAGTTCAAATGTTCAAATGATTGTATAGACTATGGGACTTAACTACGGGGTAATCAGTCCCTAAACTTAAAAACTACTTATGAACTACTTACGAACTAGGACGGCACAAATATCCATGTCGGAGGGGGGATTCGAACCCCCGACCGTAGTGGCCGTGCAGACCGTGACTGGAGCGCCTCAGTCTCCTCGGCCACCGCCGCCGGCGCACTATAGTTCCATGCCGATAGCTATAAGGGGGTGGAAGATATGGTGGTTGAAAGTCGTCAAATTATAAAAAAATTCAGACCGAAGGCCAGCGATGACGTTTTCGACTCTATAGCAAGGAGGTTACATACAGCGAAACGTGATGCCACAGAATATATCTTTGGTCTATGCGTGTTACAATGTCTTCAGCTCTTACTCTGTAAGAGTTAAGCATACAAATAAGGAAATATAACACCAAATAAACAAATACCCGAGCAACGCCGGGTTTTCAGCTAGTATACTGATAAAGGCTAGCGCGATGGAAGGCAGCTCGGCGGTGGCAACGGCCGGGAGCAATCGGTCATCGCTTGACACCGCGGTGGGCGTGGCTTAAGGATTTTGCACGCTTGTTTAAGCGAAAGCCGGCAACTTCCTCTCAACCTCTCCTGTAATCTCTTTACGGATATTGCTGATATTGCTAACACAGTCTTAAAGAGAACGTACCGTATTACCCGACACTAAAATAATGAAAAAACCGCGGGCCATTCATGCTTCATGAAGGGTCGACGAACAGAGGAACAAAACTGTACATCTGTGAAGTCCATGTGTTGTATAATTTTGGAGGGTATTTTTGGCTATGTATTTTAATTTTTCTGGAGACCGAAAATCGGTTCTGTGGGATGCAAATAAGTAAATAAATAGATAAAATAAAAATAAGTAAATAAATGAATGAAAAAGTTCAAATGTTTGTAAACCTACTGCTAAACAAACTGCTGAAGTCGTCGGTCCATATATTTACAAACAACTGAAGCTAATTTATGCTAGGGAGAACACAAACAGACAGAAACTCTCTCTCTCTCTCTCTCTCTCTCTCACACACACACACACACATACACACACACACACACACACACACACACATACATGACCGTGGAGGATTCGAATTTCTGACGGGAGCGGCCGCGTAATCCGTAAAAAGGCACGCCAAACTACGCGGCCAGTACCGCGCGGTTAGGAAGCAACGATCATATGAAAACTAGGCTACTCTCTTCTTCCACCAGACTCAGGAAGCAGTAGATATAAGTTTCCTAGTCTTTCTATATCTACACCTGCATATTTACATTGCAAATCACATTCTGGTGTATGAAGAGGGTTCATTATACCCTTTCATTAAATACCGTTTCATTATCTAATAGCGGGCGACAAGAAAGACCATATTTTCGTTCTCGATTTGATTTATTTTGATGTTCGTGTCTCCTTACGTACGTGGGTACGAATAAAATATATTCGCCATCGGAAGAAAAGTTGGTTAAATAGATCTCGTCTCAACGAATAATGCCTATCTTGTAATCAGAATGAAACTATCACTCTGCAGCGGAGTGTGCGGTGATATGAAAATTCCTGGCAGATTAAAATAGTGTGCCGGAACCGGTACTCGAACCAGGGACCTTTGCCTTTCGCGGGCAATTGTAAATTGTAATACTGATGGTATAGTACGGTACCGGCGTTTCTTTGGACACCGTTGTCGTACGCGGCGCCCCTGGTCCTCGGCGCCCTGGGCGACCGCCCGGGAGCCGCGAACTAGTTCGTTCTTTTAGTTCGTCCGCTCCCAGTGACGGCTGAGCGGCGTGGTCTGCGCATACAGGTGGAGGGAGAAGTTCCCCCACGTGGCTGCTTCATGAGCTTGCTGCTTGAGCCGATAACGGTATCACGCAGACCAAAAGAAACAGTTTGTGGTTACTTTCTCGCATTTAAGTTTAGAGTTATCTCTATATCTAGGCATTATGGAATTTATTAGTCAGATATTGCAGAGTGCAGAATACTTCAAAGCAGAAATTTTGTAGCACTGAACTATGTAATCTAGCAGGCAGACGCTCATCTCGAAATGGGTCTCATCAGCAGAAGGCAAACACGTGAATTTTAATTCTGCTTGCACCCTCTCGCTATTGCCCGTCGGTCTTTGGGAAAGAATCCAACGAACTAAGAAGCGAGATACTTTTGGCATAACAGTTCGCAACCTGTAACGCATATTTTAGTTCGCGACCGATCGCGCATATCTTAGTTCGCGACCAGTAGCTCTCCTTTTAGTTCGCAGCTCAGCCGCGAAGTAGGTCGCTCTTTAGTTCGTCCGCTCTTTTTGGCTTTTGCTATCGCTACTAAAGGAGCTCTTTCTTTTGTTATGACAGCTTTTTTATATAATGATAGGTGTTGCCTAAGCGTGTGCTATTACCCGTATTTTTTGGCAATTAGACATCAAATACTAAAGCAAATAAACCAATTATTTACACGGATAGGTGATACAATGATATTAAACTGCTGTGCATACAGAGTTCTCGTATTTTATTTTTAAAATGTATTTCTTTATTTATTTAATAGGTCATTGAAGGAACATTACAAACAATTCACGCGATTCTGCGCGCACTCGCGTCCTCTCGCTGTTCCCCGTCAGTCTTGGGAAAAGGAGCGGACGAACTAAGAGGCGAGGGATCTGCGAACTAGTTCGCGTATTTCGCCTGTGGGAACGCTCTTCCGAAATAGTTCGTTCGCGAACTACACAAGACTACAAAGCCGGCGCTGCATACAGTAGAAAAATACACAACCGCTTATCACAGGGTTACAAGTATGCTTTGCAATTTGGAGGTCTGTTCATATAAACCATGTGGCCAGCACTTGTGTACATTGTTGACGTCAATAATAAAAATCCAGCTACTGTCAAACTTTGACGGTTATATAAATAGATAAAACATAACTATGTAGTAGAACAAAACATTATAACGACGACTGCGATGCGTGGCAAGAATTCAGTTATACGACATTGTATTCAGACAAGCACACGCAAAAAAGGTTTTCTTGACAAAAAGAAATCTACTGGCGTGTCTAATAGTGAATGTCGGACTGCGGGGAAATCGCAAAACAACATGTTGTAAGAATTTCAGATGAGGTAGAGGATATGCGACAGCGAGATGGGACATGTATAACGTGATCGACTGAAAACTAAGGGTGCTAGTGCTAGACTGAGGTGAAGACGTTGCCACAGGAGGACCATTCCGAAGCATCATTCCGAGGATCGATGTCCCCAAAATGGAGTTTTTCTGGGCGGAAAGAGAGAGTTTTCATTATATTTATTATTTTTTAGGTTTGTTTTTTACTCTGATTCTACACGATGGTATAGTTCTTCTTATCGTTATAACCTAAAATAATAACATATTTAATTATTTTGTTCTGTCTTTCGCATTTGAGTAATATTACACTAAAATTATTATACCTATCCGTTTATTACAGCTGAAATAGTTTTGTTTGGCATATGCGTTTTGTCTTTATTATATACAGTTATATACATTATTTTATTGGTGATTTTTCTATGGTCTAGTAACATATAAATATGTTACAATTTTTGTAGATATTGGTCTTGATGCCTGCTTTTGGTAATGCATTTTCTCAGATGTTCGAATTTTTCATTTCTTCCACTAGAGATTGAGCTTGCTCGAGCATTATGAAATGACTTGTTTATTTTGATGTTATGCTTTTGCTTTATTGCCGACTTTGTTACTAAAGGTTGATTGTGTGACACACACAATTCATTGAACACACAAGCTCTCCCTCTCTCTCTCTCTCTCTCTCTCTCTCTCTGTTTGTCTGTCTCTCTCTCTCTCTCTCTCTCTCTCTCTCTCTGTTTGTCTGTCTCTCTCTCTCTCTCTCTCTCTCTCTCTCTCTCTCTCTCTCTCTCTCTGTTTGTCTCTCTCTCTCTCTGTGTGTGTGTCTTTAAGACCCACTCACGAATTGAGAGGTATCACAGACACACGCTCAGTTTACTTCGCCTCTTCGCAGTGCACCCTTCTACGCCTCCATAGTTCTGCTACAACTCGATGACTCTAATTCAAGACCTTCAGTTTCATTTTTTACAATGGCCACCTTCACTCCATTGGCGATCTACGGGTTTTATCGACAATACGGTAGTCAAAATCACGCGACAACATGCCCCACATTTTAACGTCCATGTTTTTCAATCCTGAAAGTCACCGATTAGATATTGGACTTGGACCCATATATTCGGCCCTATTTAATTTTTAACCAATTGACGGATGAAATCAACTAGAATGTTGGGACTCAGTAACGTATTATGACGAGAGAAAAAATTTAACACCTGAAGATGCGTCTCTAATGACGCGAAACCGATAGTGGACCTGTATAAATAAAGGGTCTCAATAAAAACAGCTGACGCGGCTCCAGAATTTATTGGTTGTTTTATGAGATAATATTTTTAAGTTCACCTTCAAAAAAGTGTTTCTTCTACTATATAAAATCTTACAAACAATTTTTATAGCATTTGATAATTTTTTAAAACAATTGATAAATTCAAGAAAGAAAATGTATTTACTCAGCTGCGGATGCCCCAATTATAAAATAACCTGTACACACTCAATAGTTGGTAACACATCCATAAGTTGACAATAAAACAAAGAATAACATTAAAATAAACAAAAGTTATTTTCAAGTGCTGGAACAACAAAATTTCGGGTCTAAGAAATGAATTACAGCTAGAACTGTGAAAATGCAGTCGTTGTACCACCTGTAGACCAATATCTACAAACATTTAAAGTACTACTTATATGCGTATACACCATTGATTAAATTGTGCCAGGAAAGTTTCTAACCTCCATACAAAACCGTGTAAAGAAAATCGCTTTATTTCAGGCCACTGATGATGCCTTGTATACAATAAAAGGGAAATACATATGGAAAAACAAAGTTATTGGTTTATTACAGTTAAAAAAGAAAATAACACAAATTAGCAATATATTAAATAATGTGTTTGAACTGATAGGTTATCTTTCGTAGAGACAGATCGAAAAGTAATAAAACATTTTAAATGTGCACTACAACATCGGATTACTTTGCTAGTCCTTGAAAAATTAAACATTTCAGCTCAAATATTCAAATGTTTGTAGAACTTATGGGACTTAACTACGGGGTCATTAGTCCCTAAGCTTACAAACTACTTATGAACTAGCTAAGACTAAGGACGGCACAAATATCCATGCCCGAGGGGGGATTCGAACCCCAGACCGTGACCGGAGCGCCACAGTCCCCTCGGCCACCGCGGCCGGCAAAAGTTTCGGCATTTCGTAATTTCGCAGAGAGCTGTAAAATACTGTGATCTGCACTGTCGAAAATAATGGCTCACCTTTTGGAGGCGAGTAAAGCTATTAGTCGACAGCCGTGCGACTCTTTCAGCGCAACCATTACGGTCAGGTACTTTGCTCCCGAACTGCTGCAGCAGAAGGGAAAACTGTTCTTGTCCGCGAGCGCGCGTGTGTGTGTGTATGTATGTGTGTGTATTAATGTATGAGCGTGACCGAGCTACGATCAACAATTCTGCGTCAGTGTGATGGAGAGAAAGCCGAGGAAAGGACACATGCGAGAGAGGTGGAGGGCAGAAGGAAAGAGAGAAGGATGGGTTGCGGAGAGTGAGTATAGGCGAGACAGAAAGATCGAAAGAGACAGAACGAGGCGGGAAAGTGGAAGAATGAAAGAAAACAAGTCCTAGGTCCGGGAAGCAACGGGCGCAAGAAAACTGGATTCTGCGGAGAAAGCTACGCCGTTATCTCGGTTGTGCCCATTTTGTGAATGAGGCGAACTTTATCTATGGAAGTATTTTCCGAAGGCCCGTTGCTCCTAAAAGGCGTGCAAGAAACGCCGGGCCGAATGTGTCGCGCCTTCGTAATCGGAAAAGTGCAGAAAATATGCACGGAAAAAAAACCAGCCGCGGAAATTTCTGGTGAAATATGGGCCATAAAGGCGAATTCGTGGGTTTCGGAATGGCAGCGTCGATGAAAACACAGCGGTTTCCTAACGGTTAGTTTGATACGGCCTTTCAACCGGGCATTTTCGGAACACTATTTCAGCGCTCCCTTTAATCTCTCACCGCCCTTTCCACTCACCCCACATTTGCAGTAATATTCTCCCAATATACAGCCGGATGCGCTGACAGCTACGCCATACGAACACAGGGGTCACCACAAATATGTCATCTATCGTAGAATGCCGAAATTTTCACATTATCTCTGTTATAATGACCTAGTGTCCCTGCACATTATCCCCTTTATTCGCGGCGTCTCGCCGATCCTCATGAGATCTGCACTAAAAAGAACACTGGCAGCCATAGCGTTAGTTATTATATATGTGTCTGCATATCTGGTTTCTATTACTTCAGAAAGAAACGACGCACACACACACATACTAGCTGAAAACCCGGTTTTGCCCGGGTATTTATTTATTTACTGCGTGACCTGGTGAACTTTGTATCACTTACCTCTTAATATATACCATATTAATCTCTCTCTCTCTCTCTCTCTCTCTCTCCCTCTCTCTCTCTCTCTCTCTCTCTCTCTCTCTCTCTCTCTCTCTATATATATATATATATATATATATATTGCTGTTCGTTAGTCTCTCTGAAACTTGAGAACAGCTGACCCGATTTGGCTAATTTTAGTTTTTTATTTCACTCAAACCTTCCTCTCGCTTTGAACGTCGAATGTGCAAAATTTTATTGCAATCAAATGAATGGTAGTTATATTTCATAGAAAATTCTCTTTTTATTTTTTCTAAATTTTCCAATTTTCCGGGAACCTTTGCCAAATTTTTATTTCATAACACAGTTACTTTTGCTCAAAACATTAAAAGAATTACCCTTCTCCGTCGTGCGAATAGTCAATTATAGTGCCGAATTAAATAAAAAACACATTGAAAAACGCACTTTCAGTATTTTTCAAATTTTCCGGTAGATTTTTCAAAAAAATTTATTTCATACAAACCTTATACTGTCATGCCGTACTCAAGTGATGCTGTTACAACCATGCGACAATTGATTTATATTCATAGAAAAAAGTCGCTTTCGGTTTTTTCTATATTTTCCTACTTTACGGGCGACTTTTCCAAATTTTTATTTGATGCGAATCTTCCTCTTGCTTTCAACATGAAATGAACAAAATTTAATCGTAATTGGACGAACGGTATTGATAGGTCACTGGATAAAGTTGTTTCAGTTTTTCCAGATTTTCCTCTTTTCCGGACAACTTTTCCATTTTTTAACACCGTTTAAACCTTCCCTGGACTTACACGAATATTTCAAGACTAAAATTGCCATATCGGTTCAGCCGTTCTCGAGTTTTAGCGAGACTAACGAACAGAAATTCACACACACACACACACACACACACACACACATATATATATATATATATATATATATATATATATATATATATATATACGTGTCAAACATAATGGAAGTTATCGCACAAGCAGCTACTATAAAATGTGTCGTTCATTTACTTAGTGATTTGGCTATCTTCGAAAATGTAAGAAAATCTACACCTTTTTAGGCCAGTTGAATGAACAACCGTACTTACCCTCAGGAAAATCTCATAAAAAACGTAAGATGTTCAAAAATGCAAGTGTCGCGACGAATTCCTTCCACCATAAAAAGTCGTGATATCTCATGGGAAACCAAGTCGGTTATTTTAGTTAGTGTTCATGGAACCAACAATTCAACTCTTAATCAAAAAATTTTAAGTAAATAGTTACCTACCAACATCTGTAGTGACTACATCAGAATTATACTTTTTTTTTATCTATAATATATATAATGACTTGGAAATCGCATGATAACGTTAACTAATATTTATAATACTTTATGCACTGTCTCTTTGGTTTGGTTTGGTTTCGTTTGGTTTGATGTAACAGTATCTGGAAAGTTGATTATATTGTTATTGTCCAATCCTTTCATCATATAGAGTACTGCAACCCGTGATGGATCACTATAAAAATATTAAAAAGTTAGTGCTGTATTTCACGTCAGTTTGTGAACGCAGAAGTTGCGAATAAGGTATAATTTGCAATATAAGTGAAAGTAGTAGTCATTTTTGTACATGGTATTTATTGAATGATCAGTTTATTTCATACAACAGTTAGTAATTCAAAATTAATTATTTAAGTGCATAAAAAGAAACCTTGTTTTATAGTGCACACAATTGTATGGTATGAAAATGATCACGTATAATTGCATAAATCTTGTCTTGCTCCTAGAATCAGTACAATTAAAACTTACGAGAGATACAGCATAAAAATAAAAATAATTTCTCTCTTTAGAAAAAAGTCAAGTCTGAGAGCGTTAATAATAACTGTTAAATAAAAGAGGAATTTCTTTTATTTTCATCTTTGTACGCTCCAGCTGGAAGTGCTGGTGGAGAAGCCCACTTTGGCTTAATTAATAATGAACTTGCAGTGTAGTTCACGCTGCATAAGTTCCGTGTTTCATTCCCCACATTTTTCTGAGATACAAATTAATAACTTTCATTTCAGGAAGGTCTATTTCTTTTTGAAGATAATCCTCCTCATTTTCTTTTCTGGTATCATTTGTTGTACGTCAGCAACGGATTTTCATAATGCCCACTCACTATCCATTTTTTTATGCTTTGATGCAACGATTTTGACGAGTCTGGACGGTAATTGGTTATAAGTGAATTGTATTCTGCGATTTGCGACTATTGAGCTTTGGTATTACTGAAGTCGATGTTGATAAGCTGTAATCGTGACAGACTTGTCGCTCTGGAAATCGCCACATATGCTTGTCCGCATGTAAACAAAATCAAATCAAATGTTTGTAGAACTTATAGGACTTAACTACGGGGTCATCAGTCCCTAAGCTTACAAACTACTTATAAACTACCTAAGACTAAGGACGGCACAAATATCCATGCCCGAGAGGGGATTCGAACCCTCGACCGTAGTGGCCGTGAAGACTGTGACTGGAGCGCCTCAGTCCCCTCGGCCACCGCGGCCGGCCGCATGTAAACAATGAAGAACCGGTGTCAATCAGTGCATTGTTTAGACTTTTGTATATGGTAGAAGCGTAGGCAATACATATTGGAAACTGTTCGCGATGAACATAAGCTCTACTAATAATTTCAAATTTACTTGTGACTGGACAATTCGTAAGGATATTCATTATTAAACTCAATAAGTATATTTTATTAATTTTTTATTTTGAATATCAACGTTTACTCCTTGTAGAATACCGATAGAACCGTTGACTAAGCCAAGAATCACATCAATAGCTCCTTTTATTACATTTGCTCATTTTTTATAACGTTGTTCTCTTCTACCCTGAAGTCATCATATTCATGACTTCTTATACACTCACGGGCACTTTGTGAGAGATACTTGGGGCAATCTATGCTGTGTACGGTTGTAAGTATAGCCTAAGATGCCAAGCCACAAGCAAAACAAGTGAATATAAATGTACGTTCTGTTTTGTATACTTTATCTTCGTCTAGTACACGATAGAATTTTACTTACGGCTGTGGTGGCGTAATGTGCTGAAGTTGGCAGCGACCGAAGAATGAGATGCTTTGGAAAACCAGTCACTTAGAATGAGGGGCATAGTCTTTAGGGTTGATCATCTTTCGAATTATATGTTTCATTTGCCTCGTGATAAAATTATCGTAGAAATTCGGTACTTCAGTTTTCAAGTTCGCATATTTATGTAATGATATCAAGTGACAATACCACCTTAATGCTGATAACATGAGCAAAAACAGCATCTCATAGAGAAGACAGAACGCTATACTTCACTCCAGAGAGTTTCTACTCTTTGGCACAGACCACAGATAACATAGACTACGCGCCTCACACTCAATGGCGTCTATCTCTGCCATGTTGTGGTTTGAAACCAACACCTAACGTTTTTGCTCCCGGTCTAACGTTTTCGCCCTGCGTCATGTGATGGAATTTTCGACATTACGAGCAACAGTTTTCTCATAGTTGAAATCAAGCTAGAATGTAGGTATCGTTGGTACTGTTTCCATTTACAGCAATTTAAGCTATGTCTTACAGTTATTCTTCATTATCTAATCAGGTGCCACATGTCATTTATGACGACTCTTCACTCAGTAGAAAGGTAACGGCTATGTTAAAATGAAGAAAAAATATATAAGAAAGCAACAGGAATCGAACCCGTGACCTCCTGCACGTATGCCATCGCTCTACCACGAGACCATTACCACAATAATCCTCCTAATGCAAAGATAGCATATACTCTTCCGTCAAGCGAAAATGTGTTCGAGAACGGAATTAATATTCGTTTGAATTTTTCCTTTCATTAAAGGCTAAACACTAAATACAAAATTTAGCGTCTGTGTGTCTGCTGAAAGTTCCTTAGAATTTTGGTGATAGGTGAGTAAGTGAATGAAAGAATTAGCGATTTTCGACTGCTAATATTTAGTAAACTATAAGGTGTAGAATAGTATAATTTCAAAATTTAACTAGGTACAGTAGGTCCTCTCGGTAACCGAAATTTAAGCCTTCTAGATTTATCCCTAAGGGAGATACAGTGGTTTCGTAAGTGGGTTGATCTGCATCGAGAAAAGGATGTTAAGGCAGTGAGCTTCCAGATAAGAGGAAGTAGAGAAGTGCGCTAAATGCGAAAAAACAATATGTAAGTGTTCAGTTTTGATTAGAGCCCACACGGAGGGATTTCGACTGCGTGTATATGTAGCTATTGTGCTACCTAGTAGTTCAAAAGCATTGTCAACCGCGAATATATATTTTTCAGGTAACTTTATCATTTTCATCAAGTGTCGAGTAAAGGAAAACCTTCCACATCCATCTAACTTTTCCAACAATTTTTTTGTTTTGTTTTGTTTTTGGCCTTGAGAATCTGTTCTCAATATCTACAACATACGATGACAATGTACATACAATAAAAAAAAAAAAAAAACCCACAAGTACATATTGACAAAATGCGAAAGTTCAACGGTATTCGTCATGAGTGGGGAAACTATTAGATACAAAAGGAATTAAAACCGCATAACATTACATTTAAAATCAATTCTGAGATAACTTCACTTGCAAGACATTAAAATATAATACCAACACAGTTAGGACCTGCAGATTGTGCCCAGTGGTCTTAAGATACAATTATGACTTCATAAAGGCGAGTCTCTTTTGTATACAAGAAGAAGCAGAATGGGGAAGGGGAGTCCCGTATTCACCGATCTACAACCGTCCACGGTACAATTGCATCTTGAAAAAATGTCGTTGACGAAAATGTTCAAATGTTTATAAATGTATGGGACTTAACTGCTTTGTTATTAGTACCTAGCTGACAAACTACTTAAAGTTAAATTAACCTAAGGACAACATATATATACCCATGCCCGAGGGAGAACTCGAACCTACGAAGGCGAACGACTGCGCGCACCGCAGCTAGGCGCCTCAGTGCGCACGGCTATTCCACCGCGGCTGTCGTTGACATGATCATGCTCACATGCCGCCGAATCGCAGATGTTGATCCGATGTAGAAGTTTTGGATTGAAGCGTGACTGAAGTGAAGCCGATCGGTCGAAATTTCATAAAACAAGGCTGTGTAGAAATCTGAGGTTGTAATAATGGTAAGTGGCGCTTTTCATTTGTTGGAAAATATTACTGAATTAGATTAGCTTAATAATGTTTCATTTATGTTATATCTGTCTTTGTTAATTCACATGCCTTTTTGTGATAAACATCTTTGTTGCCCTTACTGGATCCAATGTTGATTTCAATAAATAGCACCCATCACGCAGAACTGGAATAATATTCCACGTGGGTGATTATTTTGTTTAGTTTGCTTATGCAGTTTCAGAATAGTCTTAAGACAGCCCAACAAAAATGCGAAAATGTCCTGGCCATAGTCTAAGACGTAATAATAATAATAATAATGTTGTAGAGGCCATGCAGAAGGGCGCTGGTCCGGGCTAAACCACAAACGATTCATCAAATTATCTCGGTTACAATAGGAACCTTGAAATAACGCTTACAATTGTGCTTCTACACTCGGCACTTCAAAACTTATGTATTTAAGCACTCGAATTACTTCGCCACTAAAATAGTCATTTGCGATTTGTCAAGCTATTGCGTTCAGTTCCCAGTAGAATTTCTGGGGAGGGGGGAGGGGGTTCTGTGCTGACTTAAATCCTGTTGTAGAAATTGTTGATAATAGGTACTCAAATGGTCTTCTGCACTCCACAGGGTGACGAACTTTCTCATGGTGGCTGAGCGTTTTATGATTCACTGTGGACATGCAAGACTTCATATGACCAACTGATGCAAACTACAGTGCCCTAGGAGAGCACAGTCCTCTGCGAGATCTCGCCACGCCACGGAATGAACTTTATTGACCGCTCGCTTGTATTAAGAAAACCTTATTTTATGTTAGCAAGCCATGTACTCTCCTGAAAAAGTGGTCAAGAAATCAGGAGCAAAATAACCAAATAATGCTTCGTGATATGTGATTTTTACGTTACGAAATATTTGTATGTTTGTAAAGTCTATGCGACTGAACTACGGGGCTATCAGTCCCTAAACTTACAAACTACTTATGAACTAACTAATACTAAGGACGGCACAAATATCCATGCCCGAGGGGGGATTCGAACCCCCGACCGTAGTGGCCGTGCAGGCCGTGACTGGAGCGCCTCAGTCTCCTCGGCCACCGCGGCCGGCACGAAATATTTTCTTTCAACTTGGCGCAGTTACTTCGTACTAATTTTGAAAGATGCGCGTTGATGCGTTCTTATACCATTCTTAATCTGAGTTGTAAGAAAAAAAATGGTTTGAATTTTCAACAGCATCTATGTTACATTTGAAATTATAATTTTTTTTTTCAGATGCCTATGGTTTAAACAGAATCTTGTAGGAGGAGTGTTCAAATGAAAAGGCACGAAACGACAGTGTGGGTATACTTTGAAGTCATTCTTAAAAGTAATCGGGCTGCGGTGGAGTAGCGGAGCGGTCTAAAACACCTCGCTGCAGAGCGCGCGGTTGCTCCCCGTGGAGGTTCGAGCCCTCCCTGGGGCATGGGTGTGTGTGTTTGTCCTTAGGTTAGTTTACCTAGGTTTAAGTAGTTTGCAAGCTACGGACTGATGACCACGCAGTTTGGTCCGATAGTTTTACAGACATTTGAACATTTAAAAGTAATCACCAAAGGCCTGAGCACAACCGTCCCACTGTTTAACGGGTCGAAGGATTTCCTGTTCCCAGAATTTACGTGGCTGTGACGAGAGCCAGTCCTTCAGTTCGTCGTCCGAGCTAAAATCCTTCCTTTTTAGAAGGTTTTTTTTTTTTCTTCTTAATTTTAATTTTTTATCGGACTAAACATCTGGAAGTCACGGAGCGACATGTCCGGTTTGTAGGGCGGATGCTCAAGCTGCTCCCGCTTGAACTTGGCCAGTACTCGTTGTGACACTGGAGAAGTGTGCACGCGCGTCATCATGAAGCAGAATGACTCCTTCCGTGAGTAGCCGGGGCCGTTTGCTCTTGAAGGGCATGCGGAGGCTACGAACTGTCTCACAGTACACACCACTGTTACTGGTTTTCCGTGCCCGAGGAATTGGACGAGTATCGGGCCACGGGCGTCGATAAAGACGAAGAGCATCACCTAGCCTGCTGAGGTCACAGCCTTAAAGTTTATAGTGTCAGGTGACGACCCAGCTTCCCGTCCCTAGATATCGCACTACGCTATCCCAATGCGGAATATTCAAATTTCAACCAGTTTGATTGTTAAGACGTTTTGTACCTTTTTATTTGAACACTCCTCGTATGTTCCTGAATCGTCAATTTCCTTTCTTTCAAATAATTTCTGACGTCTGAAAAACTGACCAGACTACAACACCTGCCATCGCAACCAGCAGAGTAACTGGTACTGTATATACACAGTGTGTCCGTGTTCGGTTAGAAAACTGGCTATAAAAATTCATGGACTACGATCAAAAAATCACTATATTTATTAAAAATGTCCCCTGAAACAATACACAACTGTAATCGTTTTAAAAGTCTTTTCAAACAGTCTTCATACACATCACTTGACACACGCTAATTCTCAACTATCCACACACTGCTGACTTAGTACTCCTACCCATTATCACTCAGTACTCGCGGCATGAAACCGGTTCGTGTAAGAGTAGGACCTGGTGAGGATCTGCACGGAAGAACCAACCATAGGTCGTCAGCGGCTGATAATACATGGGGTGTTTGTTCTGTCGAACATTCCTGCAGCGATCGTTGTGCCTCCAATGGCGTAGTGGACAAGCTCGCCTGTGTAGCATGCACGAGAACATTAGTTCGAGTCCCAGTCGGGCACTTCACCACGGCTCCGTCTCTCCCGAGAGGCAATTAAATTGATTTCAAATCTTCTTCTTTATGAAGTAATATTTGATCTAATCCGCCGATGTTCCCTGAAATGAATATTTTTCAGCATCACGACAGCTGTCACGTTTGGTACATGGCAATCGTACGAAGTCGCCGGGCCGGCCGCGGTGGCCGAGGTGACTGAGGCGCTCCAGTCACGGTCTGCTCGGCCACTAGGGTCGGGGGTTCGAATTCCTCCTCGGGCATGGATATTTGTGCCGTCCTTAGTGTTAGCTAGTTCATAAGTAGCTTGTAAGCTTAGGCACTGATGACCCCGTAGTGAAGTCCCATAAGTTCTACAAATATTTGAACATTTTTTTGAAGTCGCCGGTGCATCCATTCCAAAACACATCAGCTCGTATGTGTAAACCAGGCGTTACCCTGATTAAAAAGCAGCGTCCGGTTTCAGTTTGTGAAAATTTAAATGTCGAATAACGACAGAGTTTCGCAGGCATTCGTGTAGCGAACGGAATTTTCTCTCCGGGCTATGGTAACGTCGAGGCAAAATAACGCGGTGAGTTCCTAATGTCTGTGAGACGTTTACGCTAGCTCACACTAGTGTGAGAGATAGAAATAAAGATATCTGTAAGGCGTTAGTACCTTTCGGACTTGCAAGGATAGAGAGAGAGAGAGAGAGAGAGAGAGAGAGAGAGAGAGAGAATTCTGACAGTGGTGGAGCTTTTTGCAACAACGATCTGGAATTACATTAGCGCACCACGCTGCGTTACTTCGCTGGGAGTTCTGAGAAAATCAGACTCGCTCCGTTTAACAACTTCTGAGAAAAAAGAGAATCTCAGTCTCGGAAAGATATTTTTGTAACACAAGGATGGTATGCCCGCTCGTTCTAAATATCCTTGCGGGTGTCTTACCGAAAGAGAAAGTCAGTCACAGTAGAGCTCTGCAGTTCGAGTAACAGGCTATCTTCTATGGCAGCGTTTGAAAACTGGTGGACCGCGAACGATATCCGGAATGCGAAAGGCCAAAAACTACTCCGCCTAAAATATTTGGGAAGTATAAAGTAGGTATTCAAATTATTTAAATAAAATATTTTTCTGTAGAGAACTATACGTTTTAGTGCCACCCTTATAATGTTTTGTAGTAGTGTACCAACAACCTACCAATGTAAAACTGTGTTGAATGCTTAGAATTCTTAGGGGTTAGATATAGGTAAGTTAAATACACATTTGATATGCTGTGCAAAGCAGGGCAGTGCGATGGAAAAGAAAAAGAGGGGGTAGTGGATACAAGGGTACAAGCCGGTCTGCAGTCGCAGCACGTTCTATCGGTCTAGACTGGTCATACAAATTAGCGGATTAGTTGAGATATCCAGGTTCTGACGTATTGTCACCGTTAGAATGAAATGAAATGTTTCGACGTGTTTCTGTCGGTTCTGCGGAGTGGAGAAAACATCATTACGGCAACCGAGACAATAACAGAGGGATTGCTGTTGACTCGTGTTTAACGAAAAAAAAAAAAAATAAATAAATAAATAAAAAAAAAAATTATGAAAAAAGTTTGGACCAGACAATTGCATAGAGAACTATAGGAAGGTTGGAAGCGGGACGGACACAGAGGGAGGCTACAGCAGCTATTTCCTATACCACATTTCCAGGATCTATGCGCGGTTTCAAATAACAGGAGCCCTTAAAAGAAGGCAAGACGCAGGTCGTCCATGGGTAACATCAGCTAGAGATGGCTGTTATCTCTGGATACCAGCCCGTCCACAGATGTGGCTGAATATACCTTAGCTACAACGTACCCTCCAGACAGCGAGAGAATGCGCTATATCGACACAAACAGTTCGAAATCGCCTTCTGGACTGTCACCTCTACGAACGTGTCTGTCCCATTAACACCAAGACACCATTTAGCCCGCAGAAACTGAGCGAAGGGACATCAGGATTCTGTTCACATATCAGTCAAGATTTTGTGTTCAGTAGGACGTCATTCCCTCATCTGAAGAGGACTCGGAACAATCCCGCTTATGTGCAGAAAACATCACAATATCATCTTGGTGGACGACTGGTGTCAACAAGGAGTTTCAAGTGTTTCGCCCTGTAGTTCGCTCGCTCTCCAACAAATTCGTTCTTCAGTTCAAATTGAAACGAATCTAGACTAACGTATTTAATTATATGAATAACAGCGTTCAAATGAATGTAATAAATGACAATTTGCGATGTTATGGCTTCGCTGTATTAGGTTTAGATGGAATACCAAACTGTGGCGAATGAAAATTTGTGCCCGGCCGGGATTCGAACCCGGGATCTTCTGCTTACTAGGCAGACGCGTTGACCACTCCGCCACCGAGGACACAGTTACCAGCCCGACTGCAGAGGACACTTCCCTGCACGTCTCCCGCCACATACAAATCTCCATTCGCCATGCTGTTTCTTTCCTATACCACAACCTATTTATTCTATCATGTTCGCAGCTACAGTTTCGTATTCCATCTAAACCTAATACAGCGAAGCCATAACATCGCAAATTGCGATTTATTTCATTCATTTGAACGCTGTAATTCGCCAAGGGAAAAAAAAAAAAAAAAAAAGGCCGAAACTGGACTCCTGACGACGATTAATTGTGTGTCGATACCTCATGGTCTGTTCTCCCTGATGCGGGAATACAGTATTGTGCCTGCGAGCATTATAGAATAAATAGGCTGTGGTATGGGAAAGAGCGTGACAAACGGAGATTTGGGTGTGGCGGGAGACGTGCAGGGTAGAGTCCTCTGCAGTCGGGATGTTCACTGTGTCCTCGGTGGCGGAGTGGTCAACGCCTGTGCCTAGTAAGCAGGAGATCCCGGGTTCGAATCCAGGCCGGGCACAAATTTTCATTCGTCACAGTTTGGTATTCCATCTAAACCTAATACAGCGAAGCCATGTGCTGTTATGGTCTTCAGTCCAGAGACTGGTTTGATGCAGCTCTCCACTCTACTCTATCCTGAGCAAGCCTTTTCATCTCCTCATAAGAACGGCAACCCACATCCACTTGAATCTGCTTACTATACGCGTCTCTTGGTCTCCCTCTGCGATTTTTACCCCAAACACTTCCCTCCAATGCTAAATTTACGATTCCCCGATGTCTAAGAATGTGTCCTACCAAGCGATCCCTTCTTTTAGTCAGGGTATGCCAAAAATTCATTTTCTCACCAATTCTGCTCAGTATCTCTTCATTAGTTATGCAATCTACCCACCTAATCTTCAGCATTCTTTTGTAGCACCACATTTCAAAAGCCTCTATTCTCTTCTTGTCCGCACTGCTTATCGTCCATGTTTCACTCCCGTACAAGGCAACACTCCACACAAATGCCTTCAGAAAAGACTTCCTTACCCTTAAATTAAAATTCGATGTTAGCAAATTTCTCTTTTTCAAAAACGCTTTTCTTCCCATTGCCATTCTGCATTTTATATCCTCTTTACTGCGACCGTCGCATGTTATTTTACTACCCAAGTAACAAAACTCATCAACCACCTTCATTGTTTCGTTACCTAATCTAATTCCTTCAGCATCGCCCGATTTTCTAAGACTGCATTCCATTATCTTTGTTTTGCTCTTGTTAATATTCATTTTATACGCTCTCTTCAGCACACTGTCCATTCCATTTAACTTCCATAGCATCGCAAATTGTGATTTATTAACACATTTAACGCATGCAGCTATAATTTATCAATTTTCAAAGAGCTTATACTAGTTAATCACTGCCAAAAGAAGCTATCAACTGCAGCCAGAAATGAGCAGTCTAGTTACTAGAACCACGGAATAACAAGCGCATAGCATTTATTCACAGGTAGCACGCCACTGACTCCCGTATACGTCAGTAAATGTAAGACATTCGAACCTATCGCTGCTGATGATGAAGCCTGCGTGTGCTGATCTGATTCGTTCACGAGAAACAGAAACCCGAGAATATCTGGAGCCGAATAGGAAATGTAAAACTTGTTTCGCCGTGTCTAACTTCAGTTGGCAACGCGCCCCCCGGATTCGCAAACGGAAGTTCAGCGAAGCGAGGCGACGTGACGCGAGCCTGCCGTTGCCAAGGCGACGGTTCGCGGCCTCTCCAAGAGAAGCCCTTCCCTCCGGTAGCGAGGCGGGCGCGGGTGTAGGATGGGGTGTGGGGAATGAAATGCGTAAAGCGCTCTGGGGACGCACGTCCAAAGTTTCTCTTACTACGTCTGTCTGCCCAATTCGGTTCCGCATCGACGCCCGAATGACCGTTTTGTGAACCCGACGATGGTCTCGAAATGGAAAACGTGGCCCTTCCGCGAGCTCCGATCATCGTTTACGAGGATGTGTTGCGTAATTCCGACATTTATCTTTTATACCTATAAATGTGAATGTCTGTTCGGTGTACGTTTATCAGGTCTGAACCACAAGACATAAAGAGCTAAAAATTTGTATAGTTACTAATGTCTACCCGGGGA
Source organism: Locusta migratoria (assembly GCA_026315105.1). NCBI lineage: Eukaryota > Metazoa > Arthropoda > Insecta > Orthoptera > Acrididae > Locusta > Locusta migratoria. Next base: position 331,763,643 of record CM048745.1, read on the forward strand.
AGGCTTTAGGCACGGTTTTATGGCGATCTGATAGCTATATATATATATATATATATATATATATATATATATATATATATAGTTGTGGTCTTCAGTCCAGAGACTGGTTTGATGCAGCTCTCCACCCTACTCTATCCTGAGCAAGCCTTTTCATCTCCTCATAAGAACGACAACCCACATCCACTTGAATCTGCTTACTATACGCGTCTCTTGGTCTCCCTCTGCGATTTTTACCCCACACACTTCCTTCCAACGCTAAATTCACAATTCCTTGATGTCTAAGAATGTGTCCTACCAATCTATCCCTTATTTTAGTCAAGGCATGCCAGAAATTTCTTTTCTCCCCAATTCGGTTCAGTACCTCCTCATTAGTTACGCGATCTACCCACCTAATCTTCAGCATTATTCTGTAGCACCACATTTCAAAAGCCTCTATCCTCTTTCTCTCCACACTGCTTATCGTCCATGTTTCACTCCCATACAAGGCAACACTCCATACAAATGCCTTCAGAAAGGACTTCCTTAGGCTTAAATCAATATTCGATGTTAACAAATTTCTCTTTTTCAAAAACGCCTTTCTACCCATTGCCATTCTGTATTTTATATCATCTGTACTGCGACCATCATTTGTTATTTTACTGCCCAAGTAACAAAACACCTCTACCTCCTTTATTGTTTCGTAACCTAATCTAATTCCTTCAGCATCGCCTGATTTTCTTACACTGCACTCCATTACCCTAGTTTTGCTCTTGTTAATATTCATCTTATATGCACCTTTCAGCACACTGTCCATTCCGTTCAATTGCTCTTCCAGGTCCTTTGCTGTATCTGACAGAATTACTATGTCGTCGGCAAAACGCAAAGTTTTTAATTCTTCACCCTGAACTTTAATTCCTTCTCCAAATTTCTCCTTGCTTTCCTTTATAGCTTGCTCAATGTACAAATTGAACAACATTGGGGAAAGGCTACAACCCTGTCTTACTCCCTTTCCAACCACTGCATTCCTTTCATGCCCTTCAACTCTGACAACCGCTGTCTGGTTTTTGTACAAGTTGTAAATAACCTTACGCTCCCTATATTTTACTCCTGCTTGCTTCAGAACTTTAAAGAGTTTATTCCAATCAACATTGTCAAAAGCCTTCTCCAAATCTACAAAAGCTAGAAATGTTGGTTTGCCTTTTCTTAATCTATCTTCTAGGATAAGTCCTAAAGTGAGTATTGCCTCCCGTGTTCCTACATTTCTCCTGAACCCAAACTGATCTTCCCCGAGGTCTGCTTCTACCAGCTTTTCCATCCTCCTGTATATAATTCGTGTTAATATTTTGCAACCATGACTTATTAAACTGATGGTTCTGTAGTTTTCACACCTGTCTGCACCTGCTTTCTTTGGAATGGGGATTATAACATTTTTCTTAAAGTCTGAGGGTACTTCACCTGTCTTATACATCTTACACACAATGTGAAACAATTTTGTTATGGCTGGTTCTCCCAGAGACTTCAGTAGCTCTGACGGGATATCATATAATCCAGGGGCCTTGTTTCGACTTAGATCTTTCAGTGCTCTGTCAAATTCATCTCTCAGTATAGTATCTCCTATTTCATCATCATCTACATCATCTTCCCTTCCTACAATAATGTCTCGAAGTTCATTTCCTTTGTAGAGCCTCTCTATATACTCTTTCCACCTTTCAGCTTTCCCTTCTTTGCTGAGAACTGGTTTTCCATCAGTGTCCTTGATATTCATAGAGCTGTTTTTCTTATCGCCAAATGTTTATTTTATTTTCCGGTAGGCTGTATCTAGTTTTCCCCTATTTATACATTCTTCTACATCCTTGCATTTGCCTTCTAGCCATTTCTGCTTAGCCATTTTGCACTTCCTGACAATCTCATTTCTTAGTCGTCTGTACTCCATTTTGCCTGTTTCATTTACTGCATTTTTATACTTTCTCCTTTTATCGATTAAATTTAGTATCTCCTGTGATATCCAAGGATTCTTTGTAGGTCTTGCCTTCCTACCTATTTTGTCCTCTGCTGCCTTCACTATTTCATCTCTCAATTTTACCCATTCCTCCTCAACTGTTTTATTTTCCACTGTTTCTATCAATTGTTGCCTGAAGCTCCCTCTGAAATTTTTAAGAACTTCGGGTTCCTTCAATTTATCTAGGTCCCATCTCCTTATTTTCCTACCTTTCTGTAGTTTCTTCAGTTTCAGCCTACAGTTCATAATCAACAAGTTATGGTCAGAGTCTATGTCTGCCCCTAGGTATGTTCTACACTTCAAAACCTGGTTCCGAAATCTATGTCTTACCATTATAAAATCTATCTGGTATCTCCCGGTGTCTCCTGGTCTCTTCCACGTATACAACCTTCTTTTGTGATTCTTAAACCAGGTGTTTGTTATAACTAAATTATGTTCCGTGCAAAATTCTACCAGGCGGCTTCCTCTTTCATTCCTTTTGCCCAGACCCACTATCTTCCCTTCCCTTCCTTGTCCTACTACCGAATTCCAGTCTCCCATAACAATTAAGTTTTCCTCTCCCTTAATTGTCTGAATAATTTCCTTTAGCTCCTCATATATTTCTTCGATCTCCTCATCATCGGCAGAGCTAGTTGGCATATAAACCTGTACTACTGTTGTCGGTGTTGGCTTCGTATCTATATTGACAATGATAATTCGATCGCTATGCTGGTCATAGTAGTTTACCCGCATTCCTATTTTCTTATTCATTATCAATCCTACTCCTGTGATACCCCCAACTGATTTTGTATTTATAATCCTGTACTCGCCTGACCAGAAATCCTGTTCATCCTGCCACCGAACTTCACTAATCCCCACTATATCTAACTTCAACCTATCCATTTCCCTTTTTAAATTTTCTAGAGTTACTAATTTATACCTGAGGAAGGTTTTAGGCACGGTTTTATAGCGATCTGATAGATATTTAGTAATTTGAAGAATATAACGCGAAATACGGAGCAATAATTACTCTTTGAAAGTTATATTTACTCTTTGAAAATGGTTTTATTGGTTGCATTGTTGCTTGAGGGTTGATAATGATAAAAGGGTGGAGTATATTAGGATGGAAAGTTATCGGTGTATATAAAATACTACGTGTGTGTGTGTGTTAATATTTCGCTCTGCAGCGAAAACTACAGAACGCAAACGAATGGTTTGTGTGTAATTGTTGTCCGAAGTCTCCCGTTGTACACCATAGCAGTTCCATGCCGATAGCTATAAGAGGGTGGAAGATATGGTGGTTGAAAGTCGTCAAATGATAAAAAAATTCGGACTGAAGGCCAGCGATGACGTTTGCGACTCTATAGCAAGGAAGTTACATACAGCGAAACGTGATGTCACAGACCTTATCTTTGGTCTATGCGTGCTATGTCTAGCTTAAACCCGCGGCTCCGATCGCGTGTTGGTTGATTATTTTTTTATGCCTACATTCCTTTAATCCCTTCAGATATGCCGTTTCAGTTCAAAAGACTTCAGTTTCCAGTTCGTCTAGCTTTTGCCATGACAATTAACAAAGCTCAAGGACAATCATTAAACGTCGCAGGAATCCATTTACAGCCCTCATGTTTTTCACATGGTCAAATATACGTCGCTTGCTCAAGGGTGAACAACCCAAAAATCTCCTCATTTACGCTCCAAACAATACTACAAATAACTTAGTTTACCAGAATGCCCTAAAATGAAATTAAAATGAATTTGGATATTACTCTCACCATACGTGTTGAGATATTGCAACACAGGCTATAAGGAATAACGTATGTATTATTTATTGTAAATCATTAAGCATTTCCATAATTTTATTTTTTATTTAAATGTTGATTAAAATGTTTGTTTCTAAAGAAGGTATTGTATTTCATTTCATCCTTCAAAACCAGTCTCATAGCACACTACTGAAAAATAGCTTATCTATCATAATCAACCAACACGCGAGCGGAGCTGTGGGTTTAAGCTAGTATGCTATATTTTAGGAAGCTGGAATGATGGAACACGTTAATATGGATAAAATAATACAGGGCGAATTAAAATCATTCGGTTTAAAAAAAATCATGACTATTATTTGAGAAATGTGCGGGAACAATCTACTGTTGGAAAGAGCACATGCTTGAGTTTTACATGGTTCCGGCAACATAACGCAGTGTGCGACCACTTCAGTTGTAGTAAAAATGGCGTTCAGGACTATAGAAAGCGGACCAGTAGTAACTGTGGAACCTTGTTATTGTCTTGCCAAGATCGCTTTTTTATCTGCCGCAATTACCGTTTTCGACTGAGCTTTCAGTCATCATCAGATCTATAAAGGGGAAAGGAGAAAATCAATCAACTGCCACTTTACTACCCATGAACGCTAAAAATCATAGCCTTTAAATTTTATTTTTGATATCTACATACGCATGGAACTGTGGTAAATATAATCATACCAGTAACATGTAACTCTGTCTATACGACGTTATGTGGGATTGTCAAATTACAAAAAATTGCACAGTCACAGGCTAAAGACCAATAATGGACCCCCACAACACACACGGTCGTCGATATTCGTGTCATACCACATTAAACCCGACTGCACGGACTCACGTTAAACTTACGGAAAGCAGTTACCACTCAGACCGCTAGGTGGCGTTCATGGTTAGTGATGTCACTAGTGCATTACCTACGGCACCAGTATGTAACTGTGGTGAGGGTGCTCCTAATCTCACATCATCTTAACAAAAATACTAAAAAGTTCTTATCCACCATCTCCAGCTGATCGTTGAGAACATTTTTCTTATAATGATTTACAAAGGGAGGTGGCGCAGTGGTAACGCACTGGACTCGCATTCGGGAGGACGGTGGTTCAAATCCACCTCCGGCCATCCAGATTTAGGTTTTCCGTGATTTCCCTAAATCACTCCAGGCAAATGCCGGGATGATTCCTTCCAAACGACATGGCCAATTTACTTCCCCATCCTTACCCACGCAACCCGAGCGTAATCTTCGCCTCTAATGACCAAGCTGTCGACGGGGCTTTAAACACTAATATTTCTTCCAATATTTTAAACGTTTATAAATCTGCATACTTTCTAGGATGTTTAATTTCTTCCCTTTGGGTGCTTTATCTATGATCTTCATAAAGTAAGAAATTAAACATCCTAGAGCAGCGTTTTTCAACTCTTTCGAATATGCGACCCCCTTCCAAGTAAAAATATTCTAGCGACCCCTTCAAAATAAAACACATTCTCGCGAACCCCCTCACCTCTGCTTCTCACGAACCATTTTATCTCAAAGAAAACTAATTTAATCTTTATTTTGCCACAGTTCTCTTTTAAATTCTTGGACAAATTCTTTACTTATATTTATTTTTATATAGTTTTTGTATTTTTTCGGAATGGAACATATAATTCTATTTTACTTAATTTCCAACAAAAAATATATTTTGCAGAACGGGTATTCCGTATTTGAGGCAAATATCAGAAGAGAATTATGCTAATTAAGACATGTGCCATTTTAGAGACAATTTGTAAAGAAGTAGCCTAGGTATTTTTCTCAAATTTTTCGTAATTACTCATTGTATCATGTAATTTTAACCTTAAATAAATTCCACTTATGCGTACGCTTTGTATTACTGAACCCCCAGATATTTTACGGTGCGAGTACTTCCTCCTGTGACGACGAACCCTCCCCCCCCCCCTCCCCCGAGAAAGGCTTGGCGATGCCCCTCGGGTTCGCGACCCTCAGGTTGAAAAACACTGTCCTAGAGAATATGCAGATTTATAAACATTTAAAACATTACGAGAAATGCCCTCAATGATCTGCTGGAGGTGGCGAATTATAACTTTCTTGCCGGCCGCGGTGGCCGAGGGGAATGAGGCGCTTCAGTCACGGTCTGCACGGCCACTGTGGTCCGGATTCGAATCCCCCCTCGGGCATGGATATTTGTGCCGCCCTTAGTGTTAGTTAGTTCATAAGTAGTTTCTAAGTATAGGGACTGATAACCCCGTAGTTAAGTCCCATAGACTTTTCAAACATTTGAACATTTGATTTTATAACTTTCTTGGTATTTTTGAGAAGATCTTGTCAGATTAGGAGTACCCCGACCACAGTTTCATACTGGCGAGAAAGAAAGGCCTCTGAGCACACGTCATGCCACGTAAGCAAGGTAGTTCCTAGCCGGCGTGATCGCTAGCCGATTGGCCGGCCGCTGAGACACACCCCACTGCTTCATAGCAGGCAGCTACTAAGCTAGCGATCGCTCCGGCTCGGAACTACCTCGCTTATACGTGGCATGACGACTGTGCTGGAGCCTGTCTTTCTTGTAGTAACATGCTAGTGACGTCACTAACCATGAACGCCAGCTAGCGGTCTGTGTGGTAACTGCTTTCCATAAGTTTAACGTGAGCCCGCGCAGTTGCGTGTAATGTGGTGTGAGACACATATCGACGACCGTGTGTTGTGGTCCATGATTAGTTTTTATTATGTAACTATGCAATTTTGTGACAACGCCACAGGACGCCGTATAGACAGACTTACATGTTACTGGTACGATTATATTTACCACAGTTCAACAGGTATGTAGATATCAAAAATAAAATGTATAAGCTATGATTTTTAGTGTTCATGGCTAGTAAGTGGCAGGTACGTTGATAGACCTTCTCCTTTTCCCTTTATAGATCTGATGATGACTGCAAGCTCAATCTAAACTGGTAATTGTGGTAGATAAAAAAGCTATCTTGGCAAGACAATAACAAGGTTCTACAGAAAAAGAGATCTCACGCAGCAACATGTGTAAATTGTCTAGGAATAACTGTTCAGCGTGACTTTCGTAGTAGGTGTGTTGTAGCAGCTCCTACAGCACAGAGCATCAGACGATATTATGAACAACTCCGAGAAACACGTTTGTGCAAATGCAAATCGCCGGGAGGTGCCTGTGTGTCTGACGCAAGCGTTGAACGCATCTGCAAAGTTTCGCACGAGTCCGCAGAAATCTGTTCGGCATGTAGCTCGACGGAAGAACATGACCCAGAGTTCCGTCTGGCGTATGTTGAGTCGACGTTTGCACATAAAAGCATGCAAAATTCAGTTGCTGCAAGCTCTTGGTGACGATGACAAACAACAACGCGTGGAGTTTTGTGATTTCGTTCTTGGCAAATTGGAGGATGGCAGTTCTGTTCCACGCTTAATGTTAAGTGACGAGGCAACATTCCATTTAAATAGAAAGGAGAACCGTTATAGTTGCTGGTAGAATGTAACAAAAAGGTTAAAGTACAATTAAATGTGCTCTCTTCTTAATAAAAAATTATAGACGTCTGATTTTGAAACATTCACCCCGTAGAGTCTTCTGATCACGCAAAGAAGGCTTTCAGAACCGATGTCATAGTTGCTGGTAGGTCTTCCGGATTATAAGGCCGTGGTCCATAAAACATTTCAGTTTTTCCTCACGTTCCGCCCAGAGCTACGCCGGATATCTTCGGAGGTCTTCTTACTTCCGTTGAATCTTGCCAACTGATGAGTCGGGTGTCTGAGAGCGCCATATACTCTTTCATTCATTTTCCCCAGTCCATAGTCACATACTAAATTTCCTTCTCTTACCTTTCCCACTATCGAATTCCAGTCCCCCATCACAATTAGGTTTCCTAAGTTTTCTTCTCCGTTAACGGTCTGAATAATTTCTTTTATCTCCTCATACATTTCTTCGATCTCCTTATCATTGGCAGAGCTGGATGACATATAAACTTGTACTACTGTGGTCGGTGTTGGCTTCGTGTCTATCTTTGGTACGAGAATGCGTTCAATATACTGTTCATAGTAACTTACCCGCATTCCGATTTTCTTGTTCATTATCAGACTTACTCCTGCGTTACCACCAACTGATTTTGTATTTACAACCCTGACCAAAAATCCTCTTCATCCTTCCATCGAACTTCACTAGTCCCTATATCTAACATATCCATTTCTCTTTTCAGATTTTCTAACTTACCTACCCATTAAGGGTAGAACATTCCACGCTCTTATTTGCAGAATGCCTGTTTCGTTTTGCTTGATTACTACATCCTTCTGCGCAGTCCCAGCGCCGTCTAGATACAAGGCCTCACAACAAGTCCGTGTCACGTCACACCGATAGGCTGCCCTCGCACGCTCGCTGGCTGAAGCTAAGAGTCAGTGGGCTGTGCCAACACCACCTAGAAGACAAGGCCTTACAACAGGCCGTGGCTACGTCACACTTAGAGGCCCCGGCCGCCACCTCACTGGCTGTTGGCTGGGGCACGCCCACCGCCGCGCAGCGACCGGCCAGTCAGATGGCGGCCGCAGCCTCTTAAGTGTGACGTAGGCACGGCCTGTTGTAAGGCCTTGTCTTCTAGGTGGTGTTAGCTGTTCCCCAGCGGCCAGCCAGTGAGCTCGCGAGGGCAGCCTATCGGTGTGATGTGACACGGACTTGTTGTGAGGCCTTGTATCTAGACGGCGTTGGTAGTCCCTGCCCGGAGATCCAAATGGGGTACTATTTTACCAAATCAAATGTTCAAATTTTTGTACAGCTTATGGGACCTAACTATGGGGTCATCAGTCCCTAAACTTACAAACTACTTATGAACTACTTACGAACTAGGACGGCACAAATATCCATGCTCGAGGGGGGATTTGAACCCCCGACCGTAGTGGTCGTGCAGACCGTGACTGAAGCACCTCAGTCCCCTCGGCCACCGCGGTCGGCTACTATTTTACCCCCAGTATATTTTACCCAACAAGACACCATCATGTAGTCATACAGTAGAGCTGCATGTCCTCGGAAAAAGTAACAATTGTTTCCTCTTGCTTTTTGCCGTTCGCAATAACTGTATGGAAAAGCCACGTTAGCTGATGTTACAAGGCCAGCTTACTCAATCACCCAGATCGTTGCCCCTGTAACTGTGGTTCATGAGGGTGGAGTATATGACGTACGTTTCAAAAATTCGGTATATAGAAACACGCACGTATAAAAATTCAAAGCAATGATAAATTTCAAAGCATTCGGTCAAGAACTTTCGTATATAATATACCTAGACATAGTATGTCTAGGTTTTACATAGGTGTAAGAGTAGAGAGGTAATTGACAGGATGAACAGAAAGAACGTGATGAGATGCGCAGGATGAAGGAAGATGTGGAAATGCATAAAAAGAGTGAAAAGGAGGATCGAATAGAATGTTGTGTCAGAAAATCAGGTGATCATGAAAGAATTGGGTTGGTTAGTAAGACGATAAAAGTAGTGTATGAGTTTTGTTAGTTGGGGAGCAAGATAACTTCTGATGGCCGAAGTGAAGAAGATATAAAATGCAGAATGGCTATGGGAAGAAAAGGAAATGTTAGGAAGTCCTTTCTAAAAGCATTTGTTTGGAGTGTAGCTCTGTATGGGAGTGAAAAATGGACGATAAGGAGTTCAGATAAAAAGATGATAGAAGGTTTCGAAATGTGGTGGTTTGGACGAATGATGAAGATTGGATGGGTAGATCACGTAACTAATGAGGAGGTGCTCAACATAATTGGGGAGAAAAGGAGTTAATGGCATATTCTAAGAGGCGGGTTTGTTTGGTGGGGCACATTCTGAGACATCAAGGAATCATCAACTTAGCATTAGAAGGAAAAAATCATAGAGGGAAACCGAGGGACGAATTGAGTAAGCAGATTCAAAAAGATGTAGGTTGCCGTTCGTAGTTCGTATTCTCAGATGAAGAGGCTTGCACAGGACAGTGTAACGTGGAGAGCTGCATCGAACCAGTGTACGGACTGAAGACCACAACGACACATGGTAACGGTGTGCGTAACTTGTTGAGCGCTATGGGACGAGCAACGACTGAGGAGGTGCGGTATCGGCTGTGCGGCGTGAGGTCGCGCGGTTTGAGCGGCGCGGCTGATCCTCAGCTGTCCGCGCAGGCGGCGGCTTTTAGAGGAGATTGCGGCCGCCATATGGCGGGATAAAAATAATGGCGGGCCAACGGGTCTGCCATGGTGGGGCAGGCGTCCATCACGATAGCCGGGCCAGCAGTAGCGGCGCACTGGCAGCCCGGCGGACGGCGGGCCCTAGCGGCTGCCTGGAGGCGCAGTCCGGCGACCTGACGGACTCTTGGGAAGCGTGTCAGCAGGGGGGAAACCAACCAGCAACTTTACTGCAGGCCATGGATGGCGTGAACAAGTACAATCATTCCCACTGAGTACACTGCTGGCAATCCAAAAAGCAACGCCAGGAAGGACCGAACTCATAGAAGACAAACTTATTTCGGAGGCATCGTAACAGACAAATACCACATGAAACCACATGGCAGATTCCATCGCACCTGCGTTCTCAAAGAATCCGTCCTCTTCTCTCTCCTCTACACCGACACGCCACAGCCCTCCTCCCCCCCCCCTTTCCGTCCACCATATTCCAATACGTTGATGACACTGGCTTAAAAAAATAAAAAAAAAAATTATTCGAGGGGGGATTCGAAACCCCGACGAGGAATGGCCAAAAATTATGCACCAGACTTACTCACATTAGGGGTAATCGCAGAGATCAGCCCAACCGAACTGCTTTTTAATTCTTTTTAATTCGTTAATTTACTCAAATTAACCAGTAACAAAGACGGGTATAACCCAAATACTGGTTGTCAGAGCAGTACCCATGGCGCACATTCCCACTGCTGGGGGGACACAAAACAACACAATTAAAAGACACTGATATCTATCTTCCTACGACTTTCTGACATTTATATATAGAAAACAGTCTAGAGTGAAATAATTTTTTTTGACTAGTATCGGTCTTCTTTTAGACCATATTAGGGTGTTTTAGCTCCGTTGATGTTGTGAAGCTGGCAGGTAACTTGGAGCCTTCGAGTGCGTCACTGTGCGTCCAGTGACGCACTGAAGGCTCCAAGTTACCTGCCAGCTCCACAACATCAATGGATCTAAAATTCCTGAAGATGGTAGAAAAGAAGACCGAAACTAGTAAAAAAAATTGTTGCACTCTAGACTGTTTTCTGCATATAAATTGAAATAAGAGTGCTGTTGCCCAAAATGTGAAACAAAAATGTTTCCAAAAATATGTGACTTTCTGATACCTGTGAACAAGTGCTGCCGACAAGAAATTCGCAAATCGTTGATGGTAACTGCCATGGGACCTTAACTTGCACGTTCCACAGATAGGACATGAATTCGACTCTATCCATCAGTGTGAGTTCAATAATGGCATAAGACATATGCCCCAACGACTCGTTCCTCGGGGTGGTTCAGCTGATGAGGGCCAGCATTCCTCGGGCGAACTCTCACACAGCAGACGCTCGGCGGCATTCAAAGTGACGCTTCCTGGTGTCATGAACGTAGACGAGCTTATACCAGAGGCTGCGTACCTCGGATGGCAGGAGTGCGTGAGAGATGTTGGCCCACAGCCAGCCGCGGTGGCCAAGCAGTCTACGGCGCGCCAGTCATGGTCTGCACGGCCACTACGGTCGGGGGTTCGAATCTCCCTCGTGCATGGATATTTGTGCCGTCCTCAGTCTTAGCTAGTTCGTAAGTAGTTTGTAAGTTCAGGGACTGATGACCCCGTAGTTAAGTCCCACAAACTATTGACAGACTATTGACAGACATTTGAACATTTTGTTGGCCACACCTGCTCCAGCTGACCTCCGGATACCGAGCCTCTAGTTTGTGGACTGGTGGACGGCCTCTCAACTTATCATATGTCAAGCGAACTGAGTGGTATTGAGCCCAGTCCCTTAATAGTTGTATCACGAAAGAGCTGTGCGGGAATGGCCGTGCACTCTAAGGCGTCTTGCTGCTGACGCGCTCCACGTCGGAAGTTCGAGTCCTCCCTCGGGCATTTTGTGTGTGTGTGTGTGTGTGTGTGTGTGTGTGAGAGAGAGAGAGAGAGAGAGAGGGAGAGGGTGTTTTTTACAACTACATCCTTAGCATTAGTTAATTAAAGTAGTTTCTATGTCTAGGGGCTGATGACAACTGTAGTTTTGTCCCATAACTTTACAGAGATTTGATTAAGAGCTTTACGAAATTGTAAAGGAAAAGATGGCAACAGCGGGACTGTGGTAACTGGCCTACATCAGTCCATGCTGGTACCTCATACTGGCAAAGTTGATCTGCTGGTTTATAACGGGCCAGTCGTCCCGCCAGCTTCAATAAGAGCTGGGTGAGAGATCGGAATAGGAGGGCAAGACGCAAATGTGATGTGAGTGGCTCTCGAAGGAGTCTCGCAAGTCGTGTCACCCGTGATCGTTCAATATACTATTGCAACGTGGAAGGAAAGGAGGGTCCAAAACTTCATACACGTAGAACGTGGTTAGTGTATTGCCAGTGCGTATGTCGGCGGAGCGGTCGTGCAGTCCAATGCCGCCCCAAATCACAATACTCAGAGCAGCATCAGCTTGGCGATGAATAAGGCAACCGTTCAGCCGTGTCCCATCTCGGTGCCTCGATACTCTAATCCGATTGTCGTAGTGGTGCAGGCATAATCAGGATTTGTCGCTAAAAACAATGTCTTCTAGCTCCTCCAGACTGATTTGGTTTGGTATCGGATTCCATTCCCGCCTACCCTCGCCCCCTCCCTCTCCCCCGCACTAGTACGCGTTTCGGTACACCAACCAGTCATCGTAGGATCTCTGAAGTCTTGGAAAGCATGTTGATCTCCCACACGTCATTCCGACGACTATATGAAACCGCATAAGGCGCCACACATCGGACACAGTGTTAAACACTTCTGCACTTCACTTCAGTTGCTCAGTGATCGTCTTCGGGTACACACGTGTCGCGCAGCAGTAGCAGCAGCAGCCCTTCACTGTAAGTTAACCGGATTCTTACTAGAAGCGATCTATTTTCATTACGTGCGCACTTTCCCTTACAGTTCATCAAACTTTCTTGTGCTCGCGAGTTTATTTATTCAGTATCGCGTTTAATTGACAGATCAGTGTTGATATTTTTATTTATTAGCTCGTGTATATTTTTTTCAGATTTGCCGGTAATAAACAGTTTAGTGTTAGGTACATATTTTTCGACGCTCACTGTTTATCAAGATTTTGTGCCCTCAACCGTACATTTAGTCAGCTTCGCGTCAAAGGAACTGTTTAGTGTGTTCTCTCACAGTTTAAATCACAACAGTTGTACTTATTTGGAACATACACAGGTTTTAGAATGGGTAGTAGCTGTGACTGCTGTGTACGGATGTAGGCCGATTTGATGACTCTTCGCTCGCAGCTTCGCTGCAACGCTTGAGACTACAGTGAGTGGGCGCCGCTGTTGTGGGCCGCTCGCGTGGGTGTAGCAGACACCCTGTGCGTCTGTTGTGCCCTCCGATCGGCCTGCGGCAGTGGCCAGCCCAGTCACTGCCCGCGAGGGGTCGCCCCCCCCCCCTAATCCGTGGTGGATTGGGAGGTCTCCTCCATGGCGGCATACGACTTCCTGGGAGACCGAATTGGAGACCTCCCCGGTTAGTCTTACGAACAGATTCGAGGCGCTGTGGCAAAGGATGGTCCTGACGCAGATCGTGTAGCTTGTCCTGTACTCGCCCCTCTGCCTGCAAGATCCGGGCACTAACAGATGGTGGGTTTGTTAGTAGTTGGGAGCTCCAACGTTATGCGGATAATGGGGCTCCTTACGGATATGGCTGGTAGCGAGGGGAAAAAGTCCAAGAAGTCCAATGTGCATCCATGTGCATACTGGGGGGGGGGGGGGGGGGGGAGTCATTCCAAATGTGGCACGGGTCCTTCCGGAAGCCATGAAGAGCACAGGGTGCAGCCAGCTGCAGGTGATGGCTCATGTCACGACCAATGATGTGTGTCGCTTTGGATCAGAAATTCTCTCTAGATTTGAGCGGCTATCAGAGGTGGTAAAGACTGCCAGTCTTGATTGCAAGATGAAGGCAGAGCTCACCATCTGCAGTATAGTCGACAGGACTGACTGCGGGCCTCTGATTCAGAGTGGAGGGTGTGAATCAGTGGCTCAGACGGTTCTACGACCGTGTGGGCTGCAGATTGCTCAACTTACGCCATAGGGTGGGGGTTCTGCTAAATAGTAGATCAGGAGTCCAATACACGCAGGAAGTGGCTACACGGGTAGCGGGGGCTGTGTGGCGTGAACTGGGCGGATTTTTAGGTTAGAGGGCCTCGGGAACATACGCAATGGTTTCAGTCTCAAAGGGTGCAGGTGAGACACAGGACAAATGCAGATCTAGAAACCATTGGTGTAAATTGTCGTAGCTGTTCCAGAGCTCCAATCGCTGATAGAAAGTACTGAGGAACAAATCGTTATAGGTTCTGGCTGACGCCTGAGATAAGTTCGTCCGAAATTTTTTCAAAGGGCCGAAAGGTCCCCAGAAAGGACATTAAATAAAAAGGGGTTGGCGTGTTTATTGCTGTTACAAACGAATTATCCTGCAGCGAAATTGAGGCAGATACTTCCTGTGAGTTGGTATACCTGACAATCGGAATAAATTAATAATTAGATCTTTTTATCGGCCCCCTGACTCAAACGATACAATTTCAGGAATGTTCAACGAAAGCTTGAATCAAATTTCAAACAAGTACTCGGAGCATACTGTTATAATCGCTGGCGACTTTAATTTACCCTCGATACGTTGGCATAAATCCGCATTCGAAACCGGAGGCAAATGTAAAACATCGTTCTGAATGCTTTTTTTTTTTAAAAACTACTTCGAACAGTAAGTTCATGAACCAACTAGAATAGTAAATGTTTGCGAAAATACCCTTGATCTCCTAACAACAAATAATCCTTCGCTAGTAAAGAGCATCAAAACAGATACAGGGATTAGCGAACATCGGGCTGTAGTAGCAAGACTGAATGTCGAAATTCCAAATGCACCAAAAATAAACGAAAAATGTATCAGTTCAAAAGAGCACGTTTTCCTGAGTGATTCTTTCCAGTCTTTCGAAACTAAAAATGCGAGTGTATATCAGTTGTGGCTTACTTTCTAAGACATAATGTCAGTAGCAATCGAGAGATTTATTCCAAATAAATTAATAGAAGAGGGGTTGATCCTCCGTGGTACACAAAACAGGTCAGATCACTTTTGCAGAAGCAAAGAAAAACGCATGCAAAATTTAAACAGATACAGAATCCCCAAGAATGGCAATCTTTTACAGAAACTCGCAATCTAGTGTGTACTTCAATGCGAGAAACCCATAATAGTTTCCACAACGAAATCCTGCCTCGTAATCTAACAGAAACTCAAAAGAAATTCTGGTCATATATGAAGTACACTAACGGCCAAACACAAACAATACTTCCACTATGCGATAGCAATGGTAATGCTACCGATGACAGTACTGCTAAAGCAGAATTGCTGAACACAGTTTACCAAAATCTTTCAACAAAGTAGACGAAGTGAACACTCCAGAGTTCGAACCAAAAACAGCTGCCAGCATGCGAAATTTAGATGTTCCTGAAATAGTGCAACAACTTAAGTCACTAAACAAAAACAAATCTTCCGGACCAGATTGTATACCAACAAAATTTGTCTCAGAGTACGCTGATGCCATAGCTCCAACCGATCACTCAGTGATAGAACCGTTCCCAAAGACTGGAAAGTTGCCCAGGTCACTCCAATATTCAAGAAAGGCAATAGGAGTGATCCCCAAAAGTAAAGGCCCATCTTATAAACGTCGATTTGGAGTAGGATTTTGGAACATACACTTTGTTCGAACATTTTGAACCACCACGAAGAAAACTACCTATTAAACAACAGTCAAGGAAGTATCGCTCTTGTAAAACACAGCTTGTTCTTTATTCACATGAAATGATAAGTTCCATCGACAAGGGATTTCAGATCGATTCCATATTTCTAGATTTCCGGAAGGCTTTAGACACTGTAGCTCACCAGCGGCTTCTAATAAAATTGCGTGCTTATGGAATAGCGCCCCCAATTGTGCGATTGGATTCACGATTTCCTATCAGAAAGGACGCAGTTCGTAGTAATTGACGGTAAAGTCATCGAGTAAAACAGAGGTGATATGTGGTGTTCCCCGGGGAAGCGTTATAGGTCCCCTATTCTTCCTTGTGTTTTTTTTAATCGATTTAAGAGACAATCTGAATAGCTCTCTTAGACCGCGGATGATTCTGTCGTTTAACGCTGATGTCAACAGAGGACTGCAAAGGGATTTAGTCAAAATTTCTACAGGGTGCGAAAATTGGCAATTAACTCTAAATAATGAAAAGTGTTAAGTAAGACATCCGCTGAACTTCAATTACACGATAAAACAGTCAAACCTTAAGGTCGTAAATTCTACCAAATACGTAGGAGTTACAATTACGAACATAGCCGACCGCGGTGGCCGAGGGGGCTGCGGCATGCCAGTCACGGTCTGCACGGCCACTACGGTCGGGGGTTAGAATCCCCCCCTCGGGCATGGATATTTGTGCCGTCTGTAGTGTTAGCTAGTTCATAAGTAGTTTGTAAGTTTAGGGACTGATGACCCCGTAGTTAAGTCCCATAGACTCTACAAACATTTGATTTTTGATTTCAGACCCTTTCAGAATCCAAACAGGTTTGACACAAGGGGATGGGCTCTCCATCCATAAGCTATACAAACATTTGAACATTTTTACGAACACATTGTGGGTAAGGCAAACCAAAGGTTACGTTTCATTGGCACAACACTTCGAAGTTGCAACAGCTCCACCAAAGAGACTGCCTACATCACACTTGTGCGTCCTCTCCTGGAGTACTGTTGCCCCTTGTGGGACCCTAACCAGATGGGACTGACGGAAGACATTGAGAAGGTTCAAAGAAGGGCAGCTCGTTACTGCGGGCAAATCATCACGGAAATGTTGCACGATTTGAAATTATTAAAATAACGTTATTCTTTGCGGAGAGATCTATTTGCAAAATTTCAATCACAGACTTTTACTTCTTAATATGAAAATATTTTGCTAGCACCCACCTACATGGGAAGACATGACCATACTAATAAAATAAGAGAAATCAGAACTAAAACGGAACGATTTATGTGTTCTTTCTTCCCGCGCGCTATTAGAGAATGGAACGGCAGAGAAAGGTTATGAAAGTAGTTAATGAACCCTCTGCCAGGCACTTAAATGTTATTTGCAGAGTATCGATGTAGATGTCATCCATCGGATCTCTGGTCTCCCCATGTCTCGCCTACTGGAAACATGTGGTGAACGATTGCAAATGTTTGTAAACCTATTGGGCCAAACCGGTATGATCATCAGTCCCTAGACTTACAGAGTACTTAAACTATTAATTTTGATAACATTGTCCTAACAATAGTATATCAAACTTTGCACAAAAATATTAATTTCATTCCTATAGATTTCTCGAAAAAGGAGCATTTCTATCCACGCTGTTAAAAAATTTCAATTTGTTATATCTGAAAACGTATAATGTCGATAAGCATGAAAATTCATTTGTGTACACATATTACATTTCTTAAAAAACTTTGCCAATTTAGTTACAGTATCTTAAAAATGTTTGACTATATAAGTTTTTTTTCTTTTTTCTTTCTTTTTTTCAAAATATTGTAATTCCGCATTGTTCCCCCCTTAACCACACATGTACTCATTTCCCATGAGTTCAATAAATAACGAAAATTTTGGGAACAATTTTTACGATGAATCATTGAGGTATGATGTCGATGTTCGTCGCGTGAGTAACCTGTAAATACGTGGAACGAGCGTGAGTAGATGTACCTAATGAGAGAAAATAAACTTTAATCAGTTTTGGACTTGGAATAGATTCGTTACAAAGACACTTTCTGGAGGATTAACATTGTAAGTGTATTCGCACACGATTCCATTCTATTAAATTGACTGAATGCTACATTCAGATAATATAAAAAGATTGTAACCTAGTCTTGGGAGGAGAGAGAAATGCCTTCGTGCTGGAGCAGGAAGAGTTCCCATTATGTCCCTTCCGGATAGCAATATCAGAGGAATGCCGCGTCTTTATTAAATGGAGGCTGAGAATAGCAGCAGCAGTTCCTTCCTAACTCCTTTTTCCTCTCCCTCTTGACTATCACACTACCAGGCTACGCTGAACATAACTCTATCGCCTTTCGGTAACAAATAGTCAATAGGACGAATAGGACGACAAAGATAAATAGGCCGTTCTTGGATGAAACACGTGACTGGAAAACGGGAGAATACCTATTCCAGTCTTCATTGATCGTTGTAACTAGGTGTAGTTCCCGGCGTGTTCTCTGCCTATCGTCTATCCTGTTATCCAATTACGTTTCGTTTTCATGCAGCTCAGACCTTATGATGACAAATCTTCTGAACTGTTTGTCCTACAATAAAGTAATTTTCTAGGTTCATTGCAGAAAATTAGCAAACTGTCTGCGAAATATTTTGCAGAGCTGATAGTAAAGGCGCAATAAATTACATCATGTATGATGTGTCGTACTATGGTATAATTTCGAAGGTCCATTTAACAGCATGTGTGTACACGGCAAAATGTCTCACGAATAAAATTAATAGTGTAGAAGTAATAAATTGTAACCTCATGGCGAATGCCGTAGTTTAAGTCATGAACAGCGAGAAAGTAGCAAGCGATAATCTTCTTTCATTTTTCTCTGGTTGTCAGAAAAGGTTTCGTAAAAGTTTGAAATGATGTGTGAAGTTCGTTGCAAGTTGCTAACTGTTTTCATTCTGAAATAGCGGATGAATAAATTGTCGTTATTCACGAGTGCCATGATAGGGCCGTTTTTGGCGACTCTCATTCTTTATGACGATATATCTCCAACTGGTCATAATTGGCTTCCACAGAATTCAGGACGGTAAAGAATATTTGTACCACGTTTGGTTGAAATCGGCCCATTAATTCAGTAGTAGATGTAGAACTAAGCAGTTTTTAGAGAATTTCATTGGTTTTGACGTCGCATCTCTTGAACTGTGTGTCGTAGGTGATTCTTACTTCCACAGCGTTTGTTATCAACATATATATATAATCTCTGTAGAGTTTCCACTCTGCTGAAGGGCGAATAAGGAAAGTGAACTTCTCTACTATGATTGGTTTGACGCGGCCAGCCATGATTTCATATTTGTAAAGGCGTTCGCTAATGTTAAGAAACGTCTACGGAGATTACTAACTGAGCGTTGATGGCTACTGATCTGAATGGTTCACTTCATCCCTATTTTCTGTCTTGCGTTACAAGTTTACTACTTTTATGTTGCAACACTTACGCACAGATGAACAGACTTAAACTGAATAGAAAAGCGCGAAGATTTATAACACACCCGTATTCGGACTGAAGTTTACGGGCAGAAGAAAAACAAGGGATTTGTGTGGGCGCGTCCGGTAAAAATTCCGACAGTAGTCAGCGACATATTTAATCTGTTCCACGGAAAACTCCTGCGGTAAGCGTTAATGCTACGCGCAGTACAGTACTGCAGAGATATTTGCGTCGGAGACATGAACAGGAAAAGCACCGTGTAGGCACTAAAATTTATGAAATTATCGGTATGGTGTCTGTTTCTTTGCGGACATGTCCCATGATATCTTGTAGCGAATAATAAATAACTGCCGCGGTAGAGTAGCCGAGCGGTCTAAGGCGCCTCGCTGCGGAGCGCGCGGTTGCTCGCCGTCGGAGGTTCGAGTCCTCCCTAGGGCATGGGTATGTATGTTGTCCTAAGGTTAGTTGAAGTAGTTTGTAAGCTACGGACTGATGACCACGCAGTTTGTTCCGATAGATTTACAAACATTTGAACATTTGAATAAATAACTATTAAAAGTTCCTCACTAATACAGCGGGATATGACTATCACGGCGTTGCTTCACGCATTATTCATTGAAATACGTACTTACTTTTATAATTAAAATTAACAATAGTCCACATCGCAGAAATTGTTATTTGTGCTTGTATTTCATAACCTGCTTCGGTCTATTACAGACCATTTGCAGACCATCTTCAGGTTATACCACCATATGGCAGGCGGTGGCGGAGACACAGCAGTCCGCCCAGACATCAACTGCTCAACAGACGTGGAAAATTTTAAATTCCACATCCGTATAACGCACATCCATAAAATTTCGAGGCAAGATTTCAGAGCAGGCCGCGGTGACCGAGGGGACTGAGGAGCTCCAGTCACTGTCTGCACGGCTACTACGGTCGGGGGTTCGAATCCCCCCTCGGGCATGGATATTTGTGCCGTCCTTAGTTGTAAGTAGTTTGTAAGTTTAGGGACTGATGACCCCGTTGTTAAGTCCCATAGACTCTACAAACATTTGATTTTTGATTTCAGACCCTTTCAGAATCCAAACAGGTTTGACACAAGGGGATGGGCTCTCCCCAATCTTATTCAGCATCACTCTAGAAAAGATAATAAGAGAGACATTGGCGGAATACACACAAGACAAAGTGGATTTCTTTTGGAGGGTCAGTAAAAGGTCTTACGATATATGCACTAGCTTTTGCAGACGATATTGCTCTACTGTCCACGAATATACCAGATGCAATTAAACAAATAAAAATCTTAGCAAAACACGCTGCTAAATTTGGTCTACAGATATCACAAGAAAAAAACTAAATTCATGTCTAACAAATTTAAGGAAGTCAAAAAATTGCACATAATTATTGGATGCTTCTGGGAGAAAAAATAACGGATACTGGCACAGAAAAAGAAGCTGTCAAACTCCGAGTAGCTAGTCAGGAGGGCGCAAATTTTAACAATGAAGCAGTACAACAAAAAATGCTTATATCGAAATGCGAAGTTGGTACACTACAAGGCAGTCAAAAGAACAAATGTACAATATGTTGCAGAAACACTTTCCCTCAAGAACAATGGACTAGTAGATGAGCTCGACAGGATGGAAAGAGTAATTCTGAGAATGCTTCTTGGTGGTCACAAAAAATTGGCGAAACATTGGTAAAGATGAGAAATGAGAAGGTCTATAAATTTATTACACCAGTTGCCGCGGTGGAGTAGCCGAGCGGCTATAACGCCTCGCTGCGGAGCGCGCGGTTGCTCGCCGTCGGTGGTTCGAGTCCATCCTGGAGTGTGTGTGTGTTGTTCTTAGGTTGGTTTACCTTAGTTTAAGTAGTTCGTAAGCTACGGACTGAAGACCACGCAGTTTGGTCCGATAAATTTACAAACATTTGAACATTATTAAAACAGTTACAACGGAAATGAGAAAGAGAAGGCTTATGTTCTTCGGTCATCTGCTGAGAATGTATGATAGCAGATTAACGAAGGAAATCTTCAATTTAATTCAACAGAGAAAAACACCCAACTCTTGGTTGCAAGGAAAAAGAAAGATCTCTTGGACCTTGGACTAACAGAAATGGACTCAAAGAATAGGAACCAATACAGAAAGGCAATTACTGAAATCGAGGTTTTTCAGGAAGCGCCAAGAACGAAGACCAACAGGAATCTGACAGATGAACATCTGAAAAAAATGGCAGCAGGCAGAAGAGCAGCTCTAGAGAAGAGAAAGAAGAAAGTGAATATGAAATACAATTTGTAACGCGGTCCTTGGCTAATTTGTGTAAATAAATAAACGAATAATACCGTACGTCCGTTGATTGACTTACGATCACCAGTGTCGTTGGGTGGTCCCGCTTAATGCCACCCCAAAACATCAGGGAACCACCACCTTGCCGCACTCGCCGGACGTTGTGTGAAGACGTTCAGACTCACCAGGATGCCTCCAGAAGCGTCTCCGACAATCGTCTGGTTGAAGGCAGATGGAAGTCTCGTCTTTGTGAAAAGCAAATCAAATGTTTGTATAGCTTATGGGACTTAACTACGGGGTTATCAGTCCCTAAACTTACAAACTACTTATCTACTACCTTATACTAAGGACGGCACAAATACCCATGCCCGCGGGGGGATTCGAACCTCCGACCGTAGTGGCCGTGCAGACTGTGAATAGCATTTAATGCCAATTCTGACGAGTTTTTGTTTTGTTTCTCTTGGGCCTGCAGCACTATAAATGTCATTTAAAGACATTATGCAATAAATCCTTAATGCTCCTTTAAATATAATTATTTTTATTACACTATAGGCCTATTTCGGGTTTTAACGCCATCGTCAGGTGATGTCTGTTAGTCCTGACATCCATATACATCGATGGTTTTATTGTTGTCAGTCATTTATTTATTGATTTGAATTTTAATTATTGCAATATTTCTGATGACTTATAATTTACATTGTTTTAAATTTTAATTATTGAAATATTTCTGATGACTTATCATTTATGTTGTGATGTGACGGCTTATGACATGTAATATAATATTATATTAAATCTCTGATTATCAAAAAGCTGTCACATCACCACGTAAATGATAAGTCATCAGAAATATTGCAATAATCAAAATTCAAAGCAATAAATAAATGACTGACGGCAATAAAACCATCTATGTATATGGATGTCAGGACCAACAGACATCACCTGACCATGACGCTAATAGCCGAAATAGGCCTATAGTGTAATAAAAATAATTATATTTAAAGCAGCATTTAGGATTTTATCTGACGAGTTCATTCAGCATGTTGTTGGGGCCCATATGTACTGCGCTGCACGGTGTCTAAGGTTCAAGTCTGCACCCCAACATCGACGTCGGGATTGTAGTTGTATGTCATGCAGCCTATTACGTGCCGTTCGAGTCGAAATATGACGTCATGTGACTGCACGAAAAACGTTATTCAGTGTGGTGGCAGTCCTCACAGGATTCCGAGCTGAAATTCGTAAGTAGAGGTAAGGTACTGCGGTAGCCTCTGGGTGGCCAGAGCTAGGCAAGTTGTCAGCAGATACTGTTTCTATGCGACTCCTCCAACTGAGAAGAGCATCGCTCTGGTTCACTCAAAGACGCCTGGAAACATCCGTTGATGGGAGTGCCTAATGATAATTTGAGTACGATTAAACTTCGAAATTGACCTTATAGATGTGGCAGGACTACAGTCAACAGTTGGCACTACGAGTGGAAGTGATGAAACGTCTTACCCATTCCGTCGCAATGGCGCTGCTCATGCATGGTTTCTCACATCTTCTTGCGTGTTGAGTGACATCTATGGACGATTTCAGAAACTGTGTTCTTGATGGGCTATACACACTTAACGTCAATGTTGAGCAGACTTTTGAACCACGCTTTATCCATGTTCATGTTTTTTCTTCTTTTATCTCCGCTGGGCCATCTTACCTCTAAATATGACATGCCACTAAGGGGTGTTTCCCCTCTCGGAAGCCTCAAACAAGGGGGAATTCCTATCTTGTTAAATGTAGAATGACAATAGCACTACTTCCGACTGTTTATAGGCATCGATTAAACTTATCATCGCGATTATGTGTCCTTCGGTATGGATATCGTGCAGTTGTACTGGAACATAATTGAAATTAAACTGATTGATGAACGCCACTTCCTATTGCAGAACATTTAGTTCGTTAATATGGCTTTATCCGGTTGCAGAATTTTTCTTTAGATGTTGCACTAACGAAATAATGTGCATAATTAATCAAGACAGTTATTGTCAACTATGGGGCTGAGAAAATCAAGACAATTTACATTAGGGACGAAGGAATTCTATAGGGCGGTGTTTGCTGTTACAAATTTCAAAATGGTTTACCTTAATCAAGTCATCGTCATAAATTAAAAGCTAAATCTTGTCGATTTAGCCACAACCCTCTCCTTCCAGTGCAAATCTATTCATATGATTTTAGGCCCATTTCTACTTTGTTGTTGTTAAAAACTTGCTTTTGGCTTGACTCTTGGTTTCTTCTGTAAAATTTTTCCTTCAGTTGTATTCATTAAAAAATGTTTGTCTCATTATGAGCCCTGTTATTTTTTCTTTGCTTCCTATGTACTTTAGCATCATTCTATTCTCATTCACTTCTGTTAACACGTAATCATTACTTTTTCTATCCACCCAGCTTGTTTTTGTCATTCTTCTCAAAATCCACATTTCCACTGCTTCCAGTCTCTTTTCTCTGTCTTTAACAGAGTCCATACTTCACATTTGTATGTTAAGACACTCCAAACAAAAATAATGACAATTTTTTTTCTAATTTTCAACCTTATATTGTTGTCTGTAAAATTTGATTCTGAACAGTTGTTTTTGCCAAGCCTATTCTTCTCACTATACCTGCAATACATTTATTGTTGTCTGTGGTTCCCACGTAACAGAAGCTCCCAACATGTTCTATAACGTCATTTCCAGTTTATTATCAACTTTACCATTTTTGTTGTCTTCTCTACGACCATAGTTTTTGCTTTCTTCTAATTCATTGCTACATGGAATTCTCTTAGTATTTTCTATTACTGTATCAGCAAATACTAATACATCGTCGGGCATGGGTGTGTGTCTTGTCCTTGGTATATGTTAGTTTTAGTATGTGTGAGAGATTCATAACACTGTAGTTTCGTCCCATAGTTTCACACACATTTCAACATTTCTGTAAATATTACCTCTCTAGTTTCCTTTTCAGATCTGAATCCAAATCGGTCTTCTCGTACTTTTCCATCAATTATATTTTTTATTCCATTGAAAAAAATTGTTCGAGTATTGATTTTGAGGTGAAACCCTCAAACCAGTACTTTTATCTTAAAGAAGCGTAAAAGAACTGAGTGCAATTGGCCTTCAACGAAAGCCTCTAATGAAGTTCTGTAATAGTGCACACATGAATAACATAAAAGGGCATACTGTGTTTCTTGTCGGAACATTGAGCTTTATTCATTACGTTTATTTGATTTTAGACGTAAATCGATTGCCGCGGTGTAGTGGCCGAGCGCTCGAAGGCGTCTTGCTGCGGAGCGCGCGTTTGCTCACCGTCGGAGGTTCGAGTCCTCCCTGGAGCATGGGTGTGTGTATTGTCCTTAGCATAATTTAGTTTATGTAGTTTGAAAGCTTAGTGGGTGGTTAATAATCGCAGCAGTCAAGTCCCTTAGGTTCACAAACATTTGAATGTTTTAAAACGCTGTACGGGTAATAATTTCACAGTGTTTGCTAAATAAACATTTCTGGGTTCCAAAAAATCTGAAATGTGGATTAGAAATTAATATCCTCCGTTAAAGTAACAACAGTTACTTTGCTTCGAATGTAATTGATGAATTGTTACCATATTCGAATAAGATATTGGAAATCACTTAAAATTACGTCCTTAGCTTTTACAGTTTCATGTTACATTGACATATTAAAGGATATCTTATGAAGTAATAGCTGAAAACCCGGCGTTGCCCGGGTATTTATTTATTTATTCATTCCTGCCTTGAGTTAGTACTTCTCGTATCCCTTCTCCCTCTCTGTTCATCTCCTTTTTTCTAAAATGGTGTGATATATATCGGAGAAGATGTATGAAATAAAAGTCTTGCATAAAGTACAAAATAATAAGTGCAGTATCCAAAAAAAGAAAAATAGTAATCAAAATACAAATGACATATAAAATTCATACAATGTCATATTTATTAAATTATATGTTGTATAATTGTATGAGTTTGCAGGTATTTATTCATTTGTGTAAGTGATGTATGTCTGTGAAATCTCTTGAGAATATAATGAGTAGTAAAGAAGTTATAGATTAAAACTTGGTGCATGATGGGGCGGTTTTCAATAAATGTTACTGTTTATGTGCTCATATCTCATGTATTACGAGTCGTACTGTTAACAATTTAGAAGGTACATTCAGCTGTATGTGTGTATACTGTCTGTAAAATTTCCTGTGGCTACAATGTTTAGTGTAGAAATTGTAAATTGTAACGTCATAACGAATGCCATAGTTTTAGTCTATGAACAGCGGGAAAGTAGTAAGCGAGAAACTTTTTTCCATTCATTATTTAGCTGTCGTTGTCAGCGAGAAAAAGTTTAATAAAGATTTGAAATTATGTTGAAAGTTTATTGCAAGTCACTAAGTACTGTAATTCTCATAAAGTGTATTTATGAAGTTTCGTCGCATTCTGTGGAAGTTTCGGGCAACTCTTATTGTTTATGACGTTATATCTCCTGAAACATGTGTTGTATGTGCTTCTTAGTCATACAGTAATTATTATCTCACGTAAGGAATATTTGTACCAAATCTGGTTGAAATCGGTCCAGTGGTTTAGGAGAAAATGAGCAGCATTGTCGCTTAATGCAGCAGTTTTCCGCGGATCCTATTGTTTATGACGTCATATCTCGTGAACTATGTGTTGTACGTAATTCTTACACTTACGGCGACCGCTCTCATAGATTGAAGCTTACGTGTTCAAATTTTAAAAAGATTGCAACAAAACTGTAGATTTGTATGCTATACGTACACACATGCACCCAAACATACGGACACACTGCTTTATATTGATTTTGTATCTAGACAAAAATAATGACGTTTAAACGTGTTCACATCATCATATGTCGTGTATAGGCTGTCGTCACGAGACATTCCACGTTGCATAATCGATTGGCTTCGTTGAATAAAGACATGGGAAAAAGACGACTTTGAAGCTTCGTAGAGTTTTTAATTAAAAGAAATGTTCGCGCAGCCGAAGCACTTATTGCAGCCCCTTAAGCGACGACTTGTAAGGTCTGTTTTCCAAGAACTAGTTAGTCCTGCGAAAACAGTATTTCATCTTACTTCTGTCAGATAAGGATTTACTGCACGATAATTAATTAATTTTTATCGCCAGAAACAGGATTGCGTTGCATGCGGCAAACAAGAATCTATTGGTGCAGAATTTGAGGTTCTCGTAAAACACACACAAGTATCTATACATTTCCATATAAAAGTGCCTCTTCTCGAACATCGCAAAATAAAACAAATGATGATGCCTCTGATAAGGTGTGCAGTATCGAAAGAATGTCTTGGTTGCACATATATTTTTCACGCGTTTTGATATACCCTCATCAGAGATCTACGTTATTTTTACATTTTGAAGGGCTTGTTACCTTGACGATGGATAAAATCGTCAGTCAAGTGAAGGAAAAACGCTTCTGAGAACTCATTAATCAAGTTTTTTTTCATCCGTTGAAAACGCAACGTTCGTATGTTTCGATATAATTGTTAGTGGTTATGCCTTTTAATTTGAACTTTTAATGTTAGAAATTGCCGTGATTATGATTAAAAATTACACTTTCTAACCTTCGAAGAACATTGATAGGAAGGGTCCATGATTTACTTTTATAGAAATTAGGAATTCCTGGGGGAGGAATTAATTCTATGAAATCCCTTTAACAGAAGAATCAGCGCTGATATATGTGTTATAGCAACACAGAGCGAAACGGAAGATGCAGTTTTCAACAGACAAACTGTATCGGGGCACATTCGATACTTTTAAGTGTAATCTCATTAACAACTTCCTTCGCAAAGAACGCCTGGAGCTGAAAAATACGTAACTGGATTTTCGTGTGGTATCTACTGGCGCGGGGATTATAAGAACTAGCAAAACTAACACACTCTGAGTATAAGTATGAGGAAAGTTCGTGCATTGAAGGGAAACCGGAAAACATGAAGCGCGTTCACACCTCTTGGTTAACGGGAAAACAGGTCACTTTTATTATGTTTAGTTAGCGGACTCTACTGGTAAGCTGTTGCGAACGTTATTTCTGTAGTGCGTCGCATTCTAGAAGTTCTGTGATGAGATCACTGGCAGTTTTCTGGAAGTGAACGAAAGCGACGCCAGCCGTGAGCAGTAATGCTGGTAAAAGGGAACGAATTCCAGGGATCCAGGAATGAAATAATGTGGAAGAGAAAATAATCGTGCTGTGCCCCACAGCAAATTTTATTGTTTACGAGAACCAGTTCACCTCTTATTAAGCTTGCAGGAGAACCACAAGTCACAGTTCCAACAGCACAGCACTGGATGCGCATTTGAAGATAATTAAGAATCAAGGTCAGATTCAATATAGTGAATAATCTCACTGCAGACAAGGTTTCTCTCTGCTAAACTCTTGGAAGAATAAGCAAGTTTCGTATGTTAAAAGAAGCAAAAGAATTCAATTCAGAAGGATTCCTCCATTTCTTCGACGCAGTACTATAGACAATTACTGCCGTTTTTTCCCCACAAAACATTTCTAAGGGTGTTCATTTTACGAGAATATTATTAACATTGTATTTGTAAAGCTATTGTTACAGTTTTATTTTTAGAAGATGTATTTATACGAATATTACAGAACAGTGAAATTTTACTACTGTCATAATGAGTATATATACCCTCAATAAAGCGGCTAGTTATAGTAGTTTGAATTCCTAAGGCTATTTAAATGTGTGTCGTAACAAATTGTAGTTCTTTACCATAATTAGATAATAATATGATAATTAAATTACATTGGTTTCTCATGAGTTCTATAATTACAAATGATTAGATTAGTTTTTCGTTCTGTAGATCCATGTTGAGGAGATCCTCGTGGATGTGGAACACATAAAAAAACAAAATTTATAAGCTGAATAATAGATAATACTAATAATATAAAAACAGATACATACATTTTGTAGGTGTTATTATTATTATTATTTTTATTTTTGAGCTGAATACCGATACATGCTTAATTTGGTACAATTTAGAAATTCACTGGGAGTTGGCCACTAGAAAGTCTTTTACGCTCCTCTTAAACTGATCTTTATTTCTAGCTAATTTTTTTATACTTGATGGTAAATTATTGAAAATGAGTGTTCCTGAGTAGTGGACCCCTTTTTGAACTAAAGTAAGCGCTTTTAATACCTTGTGTAGATCATTTTTGTTCCTAGTACTGTATGTATAAACTGAGCTGTTTGGGAACGGGGATATATTATTTATGACAAACTTCATTAAGGAATAAATATACTGAGAGGCAGTAGTGAATATACCCGGTTCTTTGAAGAGGCTTCTACAGGATGTCCGTGAATTTACTCGATAAATAATACGAATTACACGCTCTGAATACTTCTGACTGAGTTGAAGAGTTACCCCAAAACTGCCTCAATTAAAGTTTTATCTTCAGATGAACTTATCTATAGAAGTTGCAGACACACTCATGTCGTAGAATTATATTTCGTGACTGCCAAGACTAGCGGGACCGGAAGCCATCATCTTAACTTACCACACGTCAAGGTTAGTTTTATATTACATAAATTAAAAAAAAAATTCTGAAAACAAACGACATTATAACTTTTTATGATTTACAATGTGATACAGACAATTTCACAGTAGAGCTAATGTTTGAAAATTTAAAAAAAAAATACATGTCAAAGCGTGTAATGAGAACAATTTCAAATTACGAGGGGTGGTCAAATGAAACGCACGAAACGACACTGTGGCATTAATCACCAGAGGTCTGGACACACCTGTCCTACTGTTTAACAAGCGGAAGGAATTCCCTGTTTTCAGAATTCTTGTGGCTGTGACAAGAGCCAGTTCTCTATTGTGTCCCTCAGTTGAAGCGCTTCTTTTAACGGACCAAACATATGGAAGTCAGACGGCTACATATCCGGGCTGAAGGGCCGATGCTCAAGCTGCTCCCACTAAAACTTGGCCAGTACACTGTGTGACCCAGGTGACATGTGGACGCTCGTTATCATGGAGCAGAATGACTCTCACCGTGAGGAATTCGATGAGTATCGGACATCTAACGTTAACAAAGAACTTGCGTACTGAGGGCACAGCCTTGAATTTTTTAGGGGGTTGGTGACGACGCATACTTCGCGTCCCTAGACGTCGAACTACGTTGTTCCAAAGTGGCATATTCAAATTACAACCGGTTAGGATTTTAAGACGTCTCGTAGGTTTTCATTTGAACACCTGCCATACGTAGGCCTATCCACACGTTTAAAGTAGACTGTAGATGTCATAAGAACACTCAAATGATAAGGCACTTGGTAACAATGACAAATATTACGTTGCACGTCCAGTAACGGTTTTAATGAGGAGTGTACTGTTTGATTAAAATCGATAGCTGATCGAAATTAACTCATTAATAGCACCACTAAATAGAGATGACTCTTCAGGTATCAGAACATCAGAACATGATAAACGACAAAGAGTAATGCATTTTCAGATACATTACATCGCAGTAGTACCGTATACAAAATTTTGACGTTTTGAAGGAAAGAAGGTGTCCAGATGCACTCACAGACACGTCTTTATCTCTGTCTTCCCAGTCTAGTAATAGGCACTGATCAACCACAAAATTGTGACTAGCAAATTAATAGCCGGTATGCCCACCTTTGTTACAAAAAACAGCAGCGACGTCTCTTGGGAAGGAAGCAATGAGGCCTTGGTGGAGGGAGTTGGCACCACACCTACACACACGTTACCTTAATACCATACATAGCGAAAAGGGGGCTGTAAGCTTCACACCACCACCACGTTCAATCAATTGCCAGATGCGTTCGATCGGGTTGGTTCAAATCTGGCGAAATGGGGGGGGGTCAGCACATTAAATTTAACTGGCCACATTATTTCTCAAACCACTCCATCACCCTTCTGGTGTTATAACATGGCGCATTATCTCGTTGAAAAATTCCACTGCCGTCAGAAAACACTATCGGCCTGAAGGGGTGTACGTGGCCTACAACCAGCGTACGATGATGCCTTGCGCGAGGTCCACTGCACCTCATGGGTGTGAATGTTCTCCAGAGCATGACTGAGCCGCCGCAGTACTCGTGTCAAGGAGTACTCGTGTCGAAGAGCTGTTCACGTTGAAGACGATAGGTTTGAATCCTTTTATAGGCACATGAAGAAGGTATCGGGGATTTATCAGACCGTGCAATTCTCTACCTTTGCGGCAACTCCCAGTGACGATGGTCGCGTGTCCATTTCAGCCATAGCTGCCGATGTCCTGAAGCTAATATTGGCATCTGCATCGTCGTCGGCTTTGAAGCCCTAACATTATAACATTAGGACTGTTCGCGTGTCCATTTCAGCCATAGGTGCCGATGTACTGAGGCTAATATTGGCATCTGCATCGTCGTCGGCTTGGAAGCCCTAACATTATAACATTAGGACTGTTCGCGCACATCGTGTACTTATACCCTGCTCATCATTGAAGTCTGGTATTAATTTCGACATAGTTCACCACCTATCCTGCTTTACCAGGCTTGCCGCCCAACCCCTAGGCGTTTCAGCGCGGTTTCACCTCGATTTCGACACTTGCTCAAGCTGCTCCCACTTAAACTTGGCCAGTACACTGTGTGACCCTGGTGACATATGGAGGCGCGTTATCATGGAGCAGAATGACTCCCTCCTTGAGAAATTCGATGAGTATCGGACCTAGAACGTGGAGAAAGACGGTAAGCATCGCCTTGCCTGCAGAGGGCAACGCCTTGTATTTTTCAGGGGGAGGCGACGACGCATACTTCGTCTTATTGAATCCATCATCGTTGGTGGAGGACACTCACTACAGAACTAAACTACCCGAGAAGTCGCGCAGTTTCGGAAATGTTCTTGGCGAGCCCGCGGTTCTCCAATCAGCCCTTGGTCAAATTCAGATCGCGCGCCTTTCCCATTCTACACTAATACAGCGTCCGTGTGTTTGACTAGTTAGCTGGTAGTTATTCCTCGTCAGATGGCTCTACTACCGTCTGGACGGGCTTTTATCGACAGTAGGTAGGTGGTCATACTTCCAGTTCACCACTGTATGTCAGTGATCTCTGCACATGCAGGGGCATTCGCAGAGTTGTCTGTGGGGAGATAGCATAAGAGACGTACTCAGTACATTTTTTTTTTAAGGTATCTTGCATACCTCAATCATTTGTCCGTACAAGATAAGGAAATATTTGGAGCGGCTGCTGATGGAAAAGGACGTACATGCAAAATGCTTTAAAGGGCGCTACTATGGTCCGATTAAAATTACTATTTGATTGAGTGGGGGTTACCAGCTAGGCAGCAACGGCGCAGAAGGAGGGGCAGTTGATCCTGCCGCCCCACCACTGGCAACCATGCTCCCCACCACTCTTATCTCTCAATCAGAAAATAATTGTAATCGGAGTGTATCAGCCATCGCGCCAAGTGTTGGTTTGCACGGACAGGCTACAGTTTACGATTGCCTCTCGTTTGTAATTTATTTGTTGTGCGGGCATCAGCTTAAGTATTACATACTGTTATGAAAATATTGTCTAGAGCTTTTCTGGTCTCAAATGAATAATAAGACAAAGTATGCTAGTGAAATGTAGGCTATTTTTGTTTTTACATTTCGTAAAACTAAGAAACGAGATGTCTGATGTGAAAATGATGTTTCGGTAATGCATTTGAAACCTCTTTTACCGTATTTTTGTTGGTAAGTGATGGTAGTGCAGGATGTGGTATATAGAAGTGGTTTTAACAAGTAGATATCACGTCAATCGCGCGGACTAATACTCCTCCTGGACCTGCACATACCTCCCTATTACGTTTCAGTTGTTAAGGTATCAAAACCAGCAGATATTCTTCATTGCAGTGATGGGAAAATGCGCCAAGGCAGCGCGGGCGCCCACGAGCGATCACAGTGCTTGTCTGCAGGCATTGCCAGCAACGAGCTCCCGCTCCGCCGCCTCTCTGCTGACATTGCTCGGTCGCTGGCATCAGCACGCAAAGATGAGCCTCTTCACTTTGCTTCATTAGAATAGTCTTAGAAAGGTCGAATGCTGCTTCGCTTTCGTGGCAGGTCAAAATTAGTGAGAGGGAAGAAATACAGAAATATTTTACTACAACTTTCCTCCGGAAGAGTTATTGCAGGTGTTTAGATTAGCTGCTCGAGTCTGCATTATGTTCAGAGCTAAAGATTTGTGTGAAAATATTTTTTTCTTCCTAGAATGAAATTAAAGAAAGTGAAGGTAAAGAGTAATGTAAATGCCGTGTAGCTGAATGGAGCAATGCGGTTGATGACCAATGATATCACTCCAATCATCGAGATGCTAATAACAAAATAAAGAAATAACCATTTAAACAGAGCTGAAGACCGATGAATTCACAAGTCTATTTCTTTTTCGTAAGTACAAGGTCAGTTCCAGTACATATAGTATTACTAAATTAATAATTTTTAATAAAAAACGGCACGTGATCCATCGTGTAGTGCGGGCTGTATCAGCGACAGTACTCACAGTGGCTGTGTTGTGTTTGTGAACGGAAAATAAAGTCGGCAGAAATGAAAGTGTATTCTTTATTGATTAGTATTAGTCCATCTCCCTTCTACTGATCACTGACCAGGACAGAATTTTGAACCTAACAGCTTTCAACAGCTGTCAGCTTCTTAACGTATTATTTTTGCCAAAGGTATTAAGCATAAGGAGAGGCATTGAATTAAATTTATGCTGTGGCCGGATTTCGAACCCGGGACATCCTACTTACTAGGTAGGCGCTTTAGACCACTTTTTATTTTTTCAACTAACACAGCGTTGCACCCAAAGCGACTACACGGACTGTCTTAAAGCACATCTCCCTCCACACCTCATACTTGAATTCTGCGTCATGTTCCCTGTGAAATGCGTATCAAACTGCCAGGGCTCCCCTACATTGGAACAGCACCCCAGCAAAGAACGCGAATAGGAACCATCCCGCCTTGCTCCTCAGGCCGAGGCGATAAAAATATCAACAAATAATACAATTCCTTGAGACAACATTGTCTGGTTATACCAAAGGTATAACATTATATTTAATACCTTTGGTATAACTAGACAATGTTGTCTCAAAGAATTTTATTATTTTTATTATTTTGCGGCATTGTTGTACCTATTATAGCATCAAGAAATGAAAATAAGTTTTATTTGTTTGTTCAGGTGATTTTGTGTTGTTCCGCTATCTGATAAAAGGATTATAACCTAAAATTACTTATTGATTGGTTGCTTGGCTTGTCGTTCAAGCCACCAAACTCCCCTGGTAACAAGTCAAACTTATATTTTTTTGAAAACATTTTGCTTCCTTGGGGTAAAAGCACTATTATGATAGTTTTATATATAAAAGACAGTCTAGAGCACGAAAATGGTTCTTTATTGCCTGCCGGTTTCAACCCAATATTGGGCAATCTTCAGGGTTTATTCTCTGCATGTACATTGTTTACATTCAGCGGATTTCAAAATTAGCCACATTTCTGATTACATTAAACTGAAATAAAATGATGTTATAGCCAAGTTGGTGTGGAGCTGCGAGTCCTCATGCGCAGTCACTGCTAGGGGAGCGAGCTGTGGTCTGCTGCACTTAAACAGCACCAAATCCGCGCCTACTCCAGCTCCTCCCGTCATTAGCAACCATTGAAATGACTACTTACTTAAAAAATGTTTAAAATTCTTGCTTTTCCATTACTAGCTACAAAAATAACTATTGTCATGATTCTAATAAAATAAAACGCAAAATGTAAAGCAATAATTGGCATGAATCTCAAGTTGTGCAGAACTGCCTTCTACAGGAGGATTTGTGTATCTTTGACGCTATAGGTTACAAGGCAACAAGCTCCTATGCATACCCCAAAGATACTCCATAGCTGGCCCAAAGCTGTAGCTAGGAAGAACATGTTCGCTCTATGGCAACCAGTATACAACGCCACCGACCTCCCAGCAGCAGTAACATAATGACAGACAACTGGGATGGCACAACTGTTACAAGGAAGCTGGTGACAGGCTGTTTTTTTTTAAAACTTCCTGGCAGATTAAAATTGTGTGCCGGAACCGCGACTCGAACCTGGGACCTTTGCCTTTCGCGGGCAAGCGCACTACCACTGTGCTATCCCGACACGACTCACGATGCCGCCTCACAACTTTACTTCCGCCAGTACCTCGCCTCCTACTTTCCAAACTTCACACAATTTTAATCTGCCAGGAAGTTTCATATCAGCGCACACTCCGCTGCAGAGTGAAGTTTCATTCTGGAAACATCCCTTAGGCTGTGGCTAAGCCATGTCTCCACCATATCCTTTCTTCCAGGAGTGCTAGTCTTGCGTGTTTGCAGGAGAACTTCTGTGAAGTTTGGAAAGTAGGAGGCGAGGTACTGGCGGAAGTAAAGTTGTGAGGCGGCATCGTGAGTCGTGTCGGGATAGCACAGTGGTAGTGCGCTTGCCCGCGTAAGGCAAAGGTCCCAGGTTCGAGTCCCGGTTCCGGCACACAATTTTAATCTGCCAGGAAGTTTCATATCAGCGCACACTCCGCTGCAGAGTGAAGTTTCATTCTGTTTTTTTTTTTTTTTTTTTTTTTTTTTTTTTTTTTTTTTTTTTTTTTTTAAAATGTATTAAGTCCCACTTATTTATTCTATGGCACCTTTGGAGAACACAATATTGGTGTTTCAGGCAATACATCCTCAAATACTATGCCAATGTATATTTCATCGTCAAGTACTCATAGCTTTGCCGCACTATAGTACTTAAGCCACCCTCGTGAACTACAGACATTGCCGAGGTAGGGTGGCTTGCGTGCCTCAACGATAGAGATAGCCGTACCGTAGGTGCAACCACAGCGGAGGGGTATCTTTGTACAGGCCAGACAAACGTGTGGTTCCTGAAGAGGGGCAGCAGCCTTTTCAGTAGTTACAGATGTAGCAGTCTGGGTGATTGACTGAGCTGGCCTTGTAACATCTGCTAAAGTGGCTTTGCCATACAGTTACTGCGAACGGATGAAAGCAAGAGAAACTACAGCCGTTAGTTTTCCTGAGAACATGCAGCTCTACTGTATGAAAATATGATGATGGCATCCTCTCGGGTAAAATATTCCGGAGGTAAAATAGTCCCCCATTCGGATCTCCAGGCGGGGACTACTCAGGAGGATGTTGTCATCAGGAAAGACAATACTGGCATTGTACGGATCGGAGCGTGGAATGTTAGATCCTTTATTCGGGTAGCAAAATTAGAAAATTGTAAAAGGGATATGGATATGTTGAAGTTAGATGTACTGGGGATTAGTGAAGGTCTGTGGCAGGATGAACAGGATTTCTGGTCAGGTGAGTACAGGATTATAAATACAAAATCAGTTGGGGGGTATCACAGGAGTAGGAATAAGAAAACAGGAATGCGGGTAAACTACTATGAAGAGCGCAGTGATCGTATTATCATTGTCAAGATAGATACGAAGGCCACAGACAACAGTAGTACAGCTTTATATGCCAACTAGCTATGCCGATTATGAGGAGATTGAAGAAATATATGAGGAGTTAAACGAAATTATTAGGACAATTAAGGGAGAGGAAAACTTAATTGTACAATTTGCTCATGGCAGGGAGCGATCTTATAAATGTATTTTATGAATAATGAAATGCCAAGATCGGGGTATTTCGTTTTTATTTATAACTGACGACCGGTTTTGATGTACTAAATTATAACATTATTACATAAATGCATATTGTAGCCAGTTGGATAGTACTGGTGGGTTGTCACACATTAAAATATGCCGTTTGGTTGTCAGTGTAGTTATATGTACATAAATATGTACATATGTACAATATTGTACAGTTGTGAGTGACAACAAGCTACTTCCAGGAAAAAATTAAGGCGCTCCTTTCGGAAGAACTGTTGAACGGTTTGTTTGACGTCAGCATTGCTTCCGAAACGCATTCCGCCAAGAGTCTTCTTTAAAGTTGGAAACAAAGTCACTTGGTGCGAGATCAGCAGTATATGTAGGCGCTTCCAACCAAGAGTTGCAATATGGTTTTGCGTTGCCGTCGCCGAGTGTGGTCTCGCATTCTCATCCATCGGCAGGACGCCCGATCTGAGAAAGCCAGGCCGCGTTTTTCCCGAATCATAATTTCGACAGAGTGGCACAGTACATGGTTGCATCCTCCAAAATGTCCAGCAACAAAGCTCTTTGGGCATCCAAGAAAATGGCGAGTAGCACCTTACCTGCAGACGGAGTGCTTTTGAACTTCTTTCGGACAGGAGATGACCGGTGTTTCCCCTGCATAGTCGTTCAACGCTTCTCCCGTATGCTACACCCAGATTTTTTCCCTGGACGGCTTATAGAAGCTTATAAAGAGGTTAAACAAATGTCTTAATGGACTTGGAAATTATGTAGAAATGTAAAGATATGTCTTATCTTTAATCTCTCTCTGTCCACAGTTGACAGGGGAAACTTATTTTCCAACTCCCCTCTCGTATACCAGCAATTCCAGTAGTCCAGTGTCGATCCGGCTACATCAACTTGCTGACCAAGGCAGAAAAGTGCCAGGAGATGAATGATGATCACTTTTATCTGATGTAGTCAGGATGCTATTGTATTTCCTTTCCTCTGTTGTGTTGCTTTGTAGCCTGGGAATCTGTCCTCCGGGCCATTTTTATTTGCTCACCCTGTAGAATTCTTAACAGCAATGCTTACGTACTTACTGCTAGTGATTATTATTCGATACATTTTCACATTTCCACTCATATGGTCACCAATCGCGTTTGAAAATTACACACATCAAAAAGAGTGTGGCAACACTGACGTTAAATGTGTATAGTACAACAACAACTCAATTCTTCAGATTGTCTTTTGATGTCAGGCAACCCGCGCAAATTCGACAGAGTGGGTAAGACGTCCGATCAGTTCCAGTCATATCAGGAAGGACGTACAACGCTTGTGTTGACTATAGTTCTGCCATGCCTAGACGGTCAGTTTGAAGTCTGATCGTATCCGCATTGTTAATTTATGTCAGGAGGGACTCTCATCAAGGGACGTTACTAGACGTTACTAGAGAAACAAAGCGACGTTGTTTGGACGTGAAGGATGTACAGAGATTCAAAAACTGCCTCGCTCTGGCCGCCACGAATACCTGAGAGCATCGCTACCGTACTCAATACTGATTTTCATCTGACTGGCGGTTCACTTCTTTCACTGCCGGATCTACGATGTTTCCGAACCGCGACCGAAACTTATTTCTCTATTTCAGTAGTCACCATTTTGGAGGGAAAACAGTTTGTTTCTATTGGCAGTATGGGGAATGATCTGATTATCTTTTCGTAAATTGATTAATGATAGAATTTTATTATTATTGTCATTTCTTGGCCTTGCTCTGGTACGCCAATGTTCAGTTAGGACAGTAATATATTTTCTGTTTTGTAAAACATAGTGGTGACCCAAACTTATCAAATCTACAAATCTATAGTTTCCTCTATCTCATATCATTTTCATTTTGCATATTTAATTAATTAGATATATTGCGATCGAGCGTACTTGGCCATTAAATATATATGCTACAAATGGCTCAAGTCACGTTGGGTCTACGATACATCTTACATGGTAAGTGAGTTATACCACATAATGTTAAAAAATCTGTTTTACATTTTACAGGCAAAAACATAGTACTTACGTCTGTTAGATTCTACTTGTGAATAGCCACAGTTTTAACTATACATTACATACCGGTTACTGAAGTACCTCTTAGAATAATAATTCAAATTTGCCAAGATGTAACTAATGGTTGAATAATCCGAAAATTACATGCAAATGGAACGTCAATATTCTTTATTTGTATATATTTAGATGCAGGACAAGGCATCTGTTATGGATCATATATATGCACCATCTGCCACACTAATCGCATAAGTCGCCCAAGTAGTAGAAATCGCAGAAACAACAGTAGCAGAAATGGCGGAAGTCGCAGTTTGAGTGCAGAGGGATACGTTTTTAGGATTTGTATTTGTAAACTTTTATTGTAAACAGTGACAACTCGCAACTAAGAATAACAGATATGTGTGATTTAACCAGAGAAGAAATGAGTGTTGGGCGCCTAGCTTCCATTTGTACTGGCCAATCACAGCAATCGGGTTTTCCCAAGGGAATAGTAGCGACAGTACCACCTGTTATCGGTACCTCACTCCACCCTGCGTGAGCTGTATGCAGCTTTTCTAACTTTCTCCAACGAAAGAGAATATGGTGGCTACAAGCCAGAAATATCATAATGAGTTTGTGTTTACTGTAATTTACAGCGGATATTTTATGAAAAATATGGTGGGTGACAAAAGTGTGTTTACAAAATAAATTGTATGGTTTTAAAATACTGAAAAATACAAACCAATCTGCATTGTATCACATTCCGAAAACATTTTTTTATATAGTCATCCATTTTAAAACAGTTACGGCTGGCAAACAAGCCATCCGGCGTGGATTATTAACTGGACAATTTTGTCAGTGTTGTGGCAGCAGCTGTATGCCGTAGTTTGGTACAACAGTGTGAGTGATGTGAGAAATCCGTTTTGTATGAAAAATATTTGTATCTCCTGTTATCATTTCTTTGAGCAGGTTTGCATGACATGAATATTTTAAAAAAACAACTTTAAATAAGCGTATTAATATAGCGTGAAAGCTGTTATTGATGAGAATTTTTTAGCTTCCCTGTAATTTAAAAATAGAATCCACCGAGAATTAAAACACGGATGCAGGAGCGAATGTTTTGAGTTACGAAAGAAGCGAAATTGGAGTCTGTAAGTAGTTCTAAAGAAGACTGTGGGGCAATGTATTAATCATCACAGCAGTCCTGGGAAAAAATTGTTTCAGTCTGCCTACAAATGTGTGAAACACCGAGCTTAACTCTGTAATTTATATTTTGGATGTCAAACGTGTCGAGTTTTATTAAGATACGTGTTTACACCTAAAATGCCTGCTGCCACAGTGTCTGACTTACTGATGTGGTAGATCGCCTTAATCTCTTGGAATGTTGCTCATCTGTTACAGACTTTTGTGTCTTATAGCGGTTCTTTTCATCTGTTGGCTTCTGAAAGTGAAAGGTACGTATTAATACTGGTACTTCGTTAAGAATGATTTACATCAGACACTAAGTGGGTGACATCACAAAGGGAATGTCCAGCTAGTACGCAAGACGAAGAGTTCGGACGATATGTTGACACAGGTACGGTGAAACGTTGGCTTACGATCGTTGACCTATTATGTGATCGTGATACACTATATATTTATTCCACAATAATATTTATTTCGTTGTAAACTAGCTTTCGGCTTCTTAGGCCATCTGCAGACAACACTGCAGATTCTCCGCATTCACCAACTACTGTGTTTGGAGTGCAAAGAGTTTTCAAAGATACGTGTCCAGTCAAAGCACTTTTGTACCCTCCTTAGAAGATACTTCACAGACACAAAATGGGCGCCAATGTTATATGTGTGTAAAACGTCAGAAATGCTTCCCAGCAAACTTAAGTCCAGAAAATACATCCCAGCCTTTTATAATAGAAATATATAGAATCTCTTGCAACCTTTGTGATAAAATATATGAAGGTCAATCAGGTAGGGCTATAACTACTAGACTGGCTGAACATGAGAGCAGTTGGAGACTAAAAAAGTGAGATTCCACTTTTGTAGAACATGCCTTCAATGAATGTCATGCTTTTGACATTAAATATTATGATATCCTCATAGCGAATAAAGTTAGAAGGCTGACATTGCTGGAAATGTAAAATGTGTCATACCATTCTGTCCCTTTTTCCTGTCGTTGTTTCCCGCATGTTCTACGTATAAATTCCTCATTCGTTAACTTACCAGTCCAACAAATTTTCGAGAGTCTTCTATTGCACGGCATCTCCAATGCTTCTAACCTTTTCTGTTTGTTCTGTTTGTTTGTTACATTTCCATACAATACTAATCTCCAAATGTGCATTCTCAGAACTATATTACTTAAATTAAGGTCAGTGTTAGATTGCAGTAGAGTCTTATTGCCCATGAATTCCGTCTCTGCCTTTGAGTGTACTTTTTATGTTCCCTTGCTTCGTCCGTGGTGCGAAAATTATGTATCGTTTACCTGATGATGGCAATTAAGCCGAAATAGGTCTATGGCAATAGATAAAAGTAATAAGCTAATACCATTCAAATTTTCGTGATCTTTAATTAGTTTCCATAATTGTCATTTGCTAATGTCTAGGCTTCTTTCATACTTAATGAAGTCAGTATTAAATGAGCTATATTAGTTAAATGGGAAATAGACTTTCAACGTGTCTGACTACGTCAAAGCGGTTCCATACTACATGTTCTAATACGTTTCCAAGGAATTAACCTAAGCTATTAACAGCGCGCCGGCCGCGGTGCCCGAGGGGATTTGGCACCGTACTGCGGAGATCGTACGGCACAACTGGAACCTACACTCGTACATTTTATGGTACCAGGATAGAAGATACCGCTTTCATTTACATATATGGCGTACATAGATAAGGGAGAACAATTTGTTTTAAAAGGCATTGAAGCCGACGCTGCAGAAGGCGATATTGGCCTTAACTGGAAGAGTGCAAAAAGTTGAAATAAGCAGTTCACATGATATAGATGAAACAATTAATTATTCTAACTGGGGAGTTATCAAAAATGGGGTCCAACAAGGTTCGGTCTTGGGTCCTTTGCTGTTCTTAATATATATTAATGACTTGCCATTCCACATTCACGAAGATGCTAATCTAGTACTTTTTGCTGATGATACAAGTATAGCTATCACACCTTACAAACAGGAATTAACTGATGAAATTGTAAATGATATCTTCCAGAAAGCTATTAAGTGGTTCTCTACAAATGGACTATCATTAAACTTTGATAAAACACAGTATATATGCAATTTCATACAGTAAATGGCATGACACCATTAATAAATTTAGACTTTGAATAAATCTGTAGCTAAGGTAGAATATTCAAAAATTTCTAGGTGTTTGCATTGACGAGAGGCTGAATTGGAAGAAACATATTGAAGATCTCCTGAAACGTCTGAGTTCAGCTACTTATGCTATTAGAGTCATTGCAAAATTTGGTAATATACATCTCAGAAAAATCGCTTACTACGCCTATTTTCATTCACTGCTTTCATATGGGATCATATTCTGGGGCAATTCAACATTGAGTAAAAAAAGTATTCATTCCACAAAAGCGTGTAATCAGAATAATTGCTGGTGCCCACCCAAGAGCATCCTGCAGACATTTATTTAGGGATCTAGGGACACTCACTGTAGCTTTACAATTATATATTTCACGCATGAAATCTGTTATTAAAAATCCGACCCAATTCAAAAGTAATAGCAGTGTGCATAGCTACAACACTAGGATGATATTCACTATTCAAGGTTAAATCTAACTTTGACTCAGAAAGGGGTGAATTATGTTGCCACAAAAGTCTTTGGTCACTTACCAAGTAGCATCAAAAGTCTGACATGCAACCACCTAGTATTTAAGAAGAAATTAAAGGAATTTCTGAATGGCAACTCATTCTACAGTGTAGATGAATTTTTAGATTAAAAAAAAATCCTTAAAATATTGATTGTTGAGTACAGACAACATTTACTAAACTGACACGTTCCACATTATTACGAATTGGCGTATATATGATCTATGGAACAAGTATTAATCTAATCTAATCTAAAACAGTATGGGCTGTAAGAGGAGGAGGGAGGTCCATTTAAAAAATAAAAAAAATAAAAAATAAAAAAGGAGACTGCGGCGCGCCAGTCGGGTGTTCGAATCTCCCCTCGGGCATGGATATTTGTGCCGTCCTTAGTATTAGCTAGTTCATAAGTAGTTTGTAAGTGTAGGGACTGACGACCCCGTAGTTAAGTCCCATAAGCTCTACAAACATGTGAACATTTTTTTAACATTAACAGCACAAATACAGCCAAAGGGCTGGAAAAACGTCTCACTGCTACTGCATGCTGTCCACAAAAATAGCCAACTTTTGTGCACTCATGTTGGGATCAAAGAATCCGGTTACCCTGTGTCGGAGGGGACGTTGCAGAGAGAATGTCGGAAGGAATGCTCACTGCTAAACTTGTAGACAGCGGCCACCCACAGGAGCTCGTGGGCGGCTCTCTAGTGTGTCTTGTCTCAAAGAAGAAGGGCCATTCGGCCGAGACAGCCCTCCTCTGTGTTGCCATAATACGGTTCCAGCCAGTGGACGCCGGCTGGACAAAGCTTCCAGACGAGACCACTGTCTATTGAAAAAAGCACAGCCACTATCGAACAGATGTGCTGCATTACTTGCTCAAATAACGACCACAGTGATCGTTAACTGCGAGCAGAAACTTTCAATGTTACAGAAAGCTTCAGGGTATCTAGCTAAGACAAGAGGTAATTCACTTTTAGTTCCTCGATCACTTTGACAAGCATCTGTTGAAGCAGTGAAAGAAACTTCATCACAATAAGAAGTTAGTGTTGTCTCCTAGAATCTTTATTTTTCATCGGCGAAGTTGTATAACATGAACGTCATAGCGCCAGAAAGCAGGGGGATGATTGATGGCTAGAGTCTACGAAGTTACCTCACAGCGTGTCGAGCCCTGTAGACCTAATAAAAGAAACCAGAATTTTCAAATTGGTAGCTGTTTAGATGTTTGCACTTTATTATATTAATATATACATTCACAGTAAACTGTTACATTAATATAATAATGGTTTTCTATATATGGATCGATAACTGAAGTAAACTTGGGGAAGAATTTTGGCTTCATTGATTCTTAAAGAAATTTTTCTTCAGATTGAAATTTTCACTCTGCAGCGGATTGTGTGCTATATGAAACTTCCCGGCAGATTTAAAGTGTGTGAGAGGCCGGGATTTG
Source organism: Locusta migratoria (assembly GCA_026315105.1). Lineage (NCBI taxonomy): Eukaryota > Metazoa > Arthropoda > Insecta > Orthoptera > Acrididae > Locusta > Locusta migratoria. The sequence continues at coordinate 331,806,953 of CM048745.1, forward strand.
AACCCAGGACCTTTCCACACAAAAGGCAAATGTTTGGGTTCGCCGGCCGCGGTGGCCGAGGGGACTAAGGCGATCCAGTCACGGTTTGCACGGCCACTACGGTCGGGTGTTCGAATCCCTCCTCGGGCATGGATATTTGTGCCGTCCTAGTTCGTAAGTAATTCATAAGTAGTTTGTAAGTTTAGGGACTGATGACCCCGTAGTTAAGTCCCATAGACTATACAAACATTTGAACATTTTTTTGTTTGGGTTCGAATCTCGACATAAGTTTTAATCTGCCAGGAAGTTACAGATATTTATCTTAATTTCTTGGTCTAACCATTAGCTTCTACCTAAGTTATAATAAAAGTGGAGTGCCATGTTTAAAAGTCTATAATACGATAATTTTATCAAGAAATCAGTGCAATATTAATTGAAAATGATACTCGCAGAGCCTAGATGTTTGTTAAATATAACGTAGATTTCCCATAGATGTGTCGAATTAACTTTTCCGTGTGGCTTTCATGTGGATTGCAAATGTTCTAATGTTTGTAAACCTATTTGACTAAAGTGAGCATTTGCCAATTTTTGGAGATCCAGTATCTTTCCGCATCGGTGTGTACATTACAGCGATGTTCAGTTTCGTCAAGATTTTTTAACATGCGATTGGTAAAGTTCTTAATGAAAGGTAGGAAAACTTTCGATTTCTTGGATTATGTGCTTCACTGGGGTCTTTACGTGGCGGTCTTAGATCCATTTAGAGCAATGCAGTGAGGTGTTTTAACTCTGCATCAGATAATTCCGGTTCGCAGAAGTTCGTTGCTCTATCCGCCAAGGCTTTATGAAGCCTAACTTTTCTTATGGATGGTGGTTCGAATACCGGTGTGCGCAGGTTACCGATAAACTGTGTGGATCAAGGTACGATCCTCTCTCGTCTGAATACTAGAACATCAAGAAAATTCAGCCTTCTGTCTGCTTCCTGGTCCATAGTGAACTGAATCTTTGGATTAATCCCGTTGAGATGCTCTCTGCCTTGCCTCCACAAAACAATGGAATCGCCCACATATCGGAACCAAATAATAGATTATTTGTTTGTATTTAGCAACGCCTATTCCACGAACTTTCCCATGAAAATGTTTGCTGTAATTAGGCTAAAGGGGCTTCCCATAGCAACGTCATCCGTCTTTCTTCATGAATATTCTGTAAATATAGTTGCCACGTTCAACCATGTTTTACTTTGTTGATGTCATTGTGTATTTGCTTTGGCAGTTTATCTGTGAAAACTGGGACGAAATGTATTTTCGGAACAACCTTCGTGTAAAGAACCAAAGCTACTGCTAACAAAAACGCCTCTTGTCCTGGAAAAGACGGGAGAGTTTGATTCCAGCAATTAGTTCAATTTACGGACAGTATTTCAAATATCTGTGGGAGAGCCAGTCATGACAAAACTAGTCCACCTGGTGTAATAGATGTATAGGACAGGCGAACTACTCCCAGATTTGAACAAAAATGTAATTATTGTAATTCTAAAGAAAGCCGGCGCAGGCAGATGGAAAAATTACAGAACCATAACTCTAATAAGTCATGGTTGCAAAAATCCATCACGGATTATTTACAGAAGAATGGGAAAGCTGGTAGATGGTGACTAGAAGGAAGATCAGTTTGGATTTGGGAGAAATGTAGGGACAAATGAAGCAATAGTCACCTTACGACTTAGATTAAGGAAAAGAAGCCTACTTTTTAGCTATCGCAGATTTGGAGAAAGATTTTGAAAAAGTTGATTGGAATAAATTCTTTCATATTCTGAATTCGGCAAGAGTATGATGTAGGGAACAGAAGTTTATTTACAACTTCTACAGGAAACAGATAGCAATTTGAAGGGAAGCATTGGTTGGGAAGGGAGTACAACAGGGTTGTAACCTTTCAAATTCAAATGTTTGTAAAGCCATGGGACCAAACGACATTAGTCAGCAGTCCCTAAACTACTTAAACTAAACTATGCTAAGGAAAACACACGGACCCATGTCCGAGGGAGGACTGGAACTTCCGACGGGGAGGAGACTCCACAGAAAGGTGCCTTAGTGCACGGCCACTACCATCCGTCTGGTTGTAACCTTTTCCAATGTTATTCAATCTGTACATCGATCAAGGTGTGAAGGAAAGCAGAAAGTTCCGCGATGACATTGGGAATAAACTATGCTGGTCATCAGTCCGTAGGCTTACGAACTACTAAAGCTAACTTATGCTACGGACAACAAATACACCCATGCGCGAGGGAGGACTCGAATCTCCGACGGCGAGCAGCGGCGCGCCACGCAGCTAGGCTCCTTGGAACGCTTGGCTACTCCACCGCGGGTCTGTCAGAGACAGCGAAGGACCTTGGAGAGCAATTCAACGGAATGGCCAATATCTTGAAAGAAGCGTATGAGATGAACAAGAGAAAAACAAGGGTAATGGAATGTAGCGTAAGAAAAGCAAGCGAAGCTGAAGGAATTCGATTAGGTAACGAAACAATAAGGGTGTTAGATGAGTTTTGTTACTTGGGCAGTTATGGTCGCAATACAAAGGATACAACTATCATCTGTTTAATGTATTTAGAACTTTATCGGTTTCGGATATAATTCATCACCAGAAGAGTAAAATTAAATAGAATGATTACATTGGTTAATTTTATGTTACCATACCTATGTCAAACGATAAAAAAGTAAAGTGTCACTAGATATTAGCTCTAGATTATAAAAAAAAAAAAAAAAAAAAAAACGATAACAGAAAATGCAACATGTATTCAGTGTGTTTAATTTTACTCTTCTGATGATGGATTATATCCGAAACCGGTAAAGTTCTACATAAAATAAACAGCTGATTGTTAACTATGCATTTTGAAGTATATTACGGCTGTTAACTCGCATCTAAGTAAAAATTTGAACAAACGATATAAATGGAGAATGGAATTGGGAAGAAGAGCTTTTCTGAAAAAGCGAAATTTCTTAATGTCAATATTGATTTAAGTGTTAGAAAGTCCTTTCTGTGGGATGTTGCCTCTTAGTGTAATGAAAAATTGATGTTAAATAGCTGAGACAGGAAGAGGATAGAAAGTTTTTAAATGTGGTGCTGGAAGGGAGGAAGCTTAGGGTTTAACGTCCCGTCAACAGCTTGGTCATTAGAGTCGGAACAATTACTCTCTATTTGGATAAGGATGGGGAAGGAAATCGGCCGTGTACTTTGAAAGGAACCATCCCGGCATTTGCCTGGAGTGAATTAGGGAAATCACGGAAACTTAAATCTGGATGGCCAGAGGTGGATTTGAACCACCGACCTCCCGTACACATGTCCAGAGCGTTACCACTGCGCCACATCTCTCGGTAAAGGTGGTGCTGCGACGAAAGCTGAAAATTAGGTGGGCTGATCGCGTGACTAATAGGGAGATACTGAACAGAATTTGAGAGAAGAGGAATTTCAGGCATACCTTGACTAAAAAAAAGGATGGTTGGTAGGACACATTCTTCCAGGACTCGTGAATTTAGCACTGGACGTAAGTGTGTGGGGTAGAAATCACAGAGCGAGACCAAGAGATGAATACAGTAAGCAGGTCCAAATAGATGTGGATTGCCATTCTTACGAGGAAATGAACAGGCTTGCTCATCACAACGTAACTGTAATTTGTCAAGCACAAGTTAACGTGCAAATGGGTCGCCAACGTTGCCACTGAGGACATGTGCTGCTGTTACTGTGAGCGGTTTTAATGCCGCCGCGACCAGCTTCGATGCTGCCGCTATTGTTACTGCTATGCTGAAGTTACGAGTCGATTGTTCATATGCGGCGACCCGCTGCTTAGCAGGTCAACGGCGTCGCCAAGTGGAATCTTATGAACACTATTGGTGCTATTTTAGTTGAGTTTTTACACATAGAATCTCGTGTTTTAATTTAACTGTAAAGACCTTTCTCTTTGGCTAGTAACATAGAAGCTGCATATTTATATTTTACGAGTTGATTATATGCACTCAATTTCCACCACGTTGCTCCTCTTTCCACTTTCGAATTAATGCGAGTCTAACTCATTTTATATCTTGTACAATTGTTTTCGTAGTGTAATTGGTTAAATTATAAAAAGTAAAGAGAGTAATGAGGGGACGGCAGAGAGGTGTGCAATGGGAGATGTGGGATACGCTCAAACATCTATATTTCGCAGACGACATCTGCTTAATGGCACAGCGATATCAAAGAGAACCTGGCCAGGTTACAGAGAGAAGGAGAAGCAGCAGGCCTCAATATAAATGTTCGCAAAACCAAAATAAATGCGGATAAACTCGACCATCACCACTAGGCTGGCCATTAATGGAGAGGATGTAGAACAGGTCCAATCTTTCCTCTACCTCACGACTACAGGAGGCGCCGAGGAGGATGTCCGTAGTCGCATCCGCAAAGCAAATGGCGCGTCTGTCCAGCTGTTCCACATTAGGAGAAACAGGAACATTTCAAGGGAAACAAAACTCCGGCTTTTCAATAGCAACGTGAAGGCAGTTCTGATGTATGGCTGCGAAACTTGGAAGGTGACTAACCACATCAAAAACCAGCTCCAAGTTTTTATTAACCGTTGTCTGCGGCGTATTTTAAACGTGAGATGGGCAAATATATTGAGGAATGAAGATCGTTGGAGAGAGACAAATCAGCAATCAATCAACATACAAAGGAAGGAAAGAAAATGGAAATTGATGGGGCATACGTTAAGAAAACCTGATGGAGCTATTGAAAAGGTGGCGTTGGACTGGAACTGTCCAGGAGTTAGGAAACGCGGTCGTCCCAAACACACCTGGAAAAGAACGATCCAGAGAGAAGCTGCAGAGGATGGGAAAACCTTGAGTGAAGAGACTTGCCAGAAATTGCGTCAGGTGGAGAAATTTCGTTTCGGCTCTATTTTCCAGAGAGAACTAACAAGGAAAGTACATGGGCTCGAACAAACATATTATCTGTATGAACGTTTGCTTACAGAATGTATACGTACCTCTCAATGTGCTGGTGGGTGTCGTTTTTATGCAAAACTCTGCAATCATGATCTAGATAGCACTGTAGATGTAATTGTAGACGCCTTACGCAATGCAGAAATTTTAACTATAACGTATGTAATAATCATCGTACCCGTTCTCTAGCGTATTGTCATCAGAATCCGTGATGATAGTTGCAACTTTAACCTTCTTCTCGGAAGACTGTTGGTATTCACTGCTACTACTTCCATCGCCTCTTCCCGCACTTACCGTAGCACTACCGCTTGCAATGAGGTGTTCGTCATTATCATCCCTATTATCGTCATTATGTGTTAGTGTTACAACAGTATCTAAATTTGCTCATATTTCTGTACCATAACAGATACGAGAAAGCATGCTAATGATTCATCTTCTACACTAATACCATCTTCACGAAGAAGGGTTCTTCGTAACTTCATCTCAACCAGTCGCAATACATTAGCAGGATTGATTAGCAATCGCCACCCCATCTGAAGCTTCACCACACAAATAACGTCACAAAACGCAACTTCGGAAGCACACTGCACCGTCCCTACTGGCGAACCGAGAGGTCAAAATGCAATGTGGCAAGGCGCACGCATAGGCCTCTAACGGACAACTGCAGAGTTTTGCAGATGCGGAAGTATGACTAGTACAATAAGGGACCTTTACATTATCTCTCACACGATTTTGGTGTATATGTGTTTGTTCGAGCCCAAGTTTAAAATGTTCAAATGTTTGTATAGTTTATGGGACTTAACTACGGGGTCATCAGTCCCTGAACTTACAAACTACTTATGAACTAGCTAACACTAAAGACGGCACAAATGTCCATGCCCGAGAGGGGATTCGAACCCTTGACCGTAGTGGCCGTGCAGACCGTGACCGGTGCGCCTCAGTCCCCTCGGCCACCGCTGCCGGCGAGCCCAAGTACTTTCCTTGTAAGTCAAGTAAGTAAGTAAGTCATAAAAAGTGTAAAAATAAGTGATGGATTAATAAATGTCCCCCAGAACCAAATCATGGCTGCGCCACTGGTCGGGGCGGTATCTACCTGTTGAAGCACTGCACTCAACAGGTCATTGCTACCCGTATTTTAGGACACAGAATCGTCGCGTCAGCCCGAGAATTCGCCGCACCACGTGGACGCGACATCAAAGTGAAACCTCGTTGGCCGGGACAGTAAATTGCAGTGTCAGGTCAAGGATGAGCCGTGTAAGCAGAGCAGCAATGGCCGGTGGCTCGCGCTCGCCTGTCGCGGCCGCCTGCCCGCGCGGACTTGTCCGCTAAGTTGCGCCGCCGTCTATGATAAACAGGCGGCAGGCAGCAGTAGGCAGCAGGCAGTGGCCGGCTCTCGCGGCCGCTCCGTGTGGCGGGCTATTTTCTGCCGGCACGCAACCGCGCACAAACTTACAAGCCGGCCGGCCGCGCGCCGCTCCACGACCGTAGTCGCGCTCTCGCCGCGGAGCGTGCCGTTGCTCAGAGCCGCTCCTACTTCGTCGTTCCCGGAAACACTTTACCGAAAGGCTTACGTATAACGTGTTTAGAAAACTACGAGGGAGTATCAAAATCAATGTCTCTTGTCGTACAAATATACTGCTCAAAACCATTACAGGATCAATTCATATCATCACGTTGCAAACTGCAGGTCCGGAATTCGATGGTTGGTCGTTAATAGAACATAGCACATTACACTTACAACACGTTTATTGCTAACACAAGCGTTCACTCAGTACAGTCTACCTTCTGCTTGGAGTGCTCCACTATATATCCATAGAATTTTGTGGAAATTACATGTACCGGATAATCAAAAAGTCAGTATAAATTTGAAAACTTAATAAATCATGGAATAATGTAGATAGAAAGTTAAAAAGTGACACACAAGCTTGGAATGACATGCGGTTTTATCAGAACAAAATAATTATAATAGTAAAATACATATTTTTCTAGACGCGTGAAAGTTCTCTTGCGCGCGTCGTTCGGTGATGATCGAGTGCCCAGCCGCCACTTTCGTCATGCTTGGCATCCCACGTACCGAGACCGTGCGATTATACACTTTGGGGTTACCTGAAGTCGTAAGTGTATCGTGATCAATCGACACCTCTAGGTGCTAGATGCTGAAAGACAACATCCGACGTCAATGCTTCACCATAACTTCGGACATGCTTTACAGGGCTGTTCACAACATTATTCTTCGACTACAGCTATTGTTGAGGAATGATGGTGAACATATTGTGCATTTCCTGTAAAGAACATCATCTTTGCTTTGTGTTAATTTGTTATGCTAATTATTGCTTTTCTGATCAGATGAAGCGCCATCTGTCGGAAATTTTTTCAATTATTATTTTTTTATTATTTATTCTAATAAAACCCTATGTCATTCCAAGCATGTGTGTCAATTTTTACCTCTCTATCTACATTACTCCATGAACTCAAGTTTTCAAATTTATACTCACATTTTATCACCCAGTACATCAAACCTAAGATACATGTAGAATATTCTAGAAATAGTAAATACAACCAAATAAATTTTTTCCTGCCCATGGCGGAATTTGAACTGGGGACAGCGATCTGCGATGTTAACCCCAGCACCACGCGGTCCGTCGGAAGACTTTCGGCATTGCTCCTTTTCCTGGATGAACAGCGACCCGCTGTTACCCTCCCTATGCAGCCAGCTGCAGTGTCTTGGATCTTGTCATGGATCCACTGTATGGCAGTTCTTGGGAATCATTCTATTATGGCTGCACGCCTTCCTTAAAGTGGCAATGACCGGCGCCAGAACCGCCTGTCGTGGCTTCATGATTATCACAAAAGGCCGTTTCTGTGTTCTTTGGGATAGTAAGGCTTCATACGGAGGACGTGCACAATATTTCTTCGTTTTTGTCGTTTTTAGGACGGCTCATAATCCTCGACCTCTGACAGGCGGCGAATGACACGATACGTACCCAACTTTTCGTGCAGGAGTAAAAATCCATACCAAATCTCCTGAGCAGTATACAACCGGTCGGTGTTTGTTATACCGCTGGCAGTCCTTCTCCTTGGCGTCCAGTGTCCGTATGCGAGCCAGCTGTCTTGCTTCTTCGGCCCTGCTGATGAGCTGTTTCACATAATTCTGAGTGTTGTCCGGTTGGAACGGAAACAGCGTATCCGTTGTTGTCTCGGCTTCAAAGCAAGGGATAGTGGGATTCTCTTTGTACTCATTCATTCAGCATGGTGCTTCTTCATTGATATTATAAATATACGGTCGATTCCATAAAACCTTCTGGGTATACAAGCCTGGTCACACTGAATTAAATTCTGGAACTTTCGGTACCATATTCCGCGGTCGTCGTCAAGAGTTGAAATCATTGACTGCCAGGGCTAGCACAGCGTCATCCGTATTAAGCTGCAATAGCAACATCTGGAGCCTTCTACAGGGTTGAAAAACCTCCCGTGGAATACAAATTGGACACTTGCCGCGGTACCGTGGTCAACGAAAAAGACAGGCCGCAACAGGATGGGCACTATGATGCAGTAGACTGTACCGCAGCCAACACCTCTAGAGACAAGGCCTCTTAACAGCCCGTGTCACGTCACACCTATCGCTGACTGGCTGGCTGGCTGCTGGGGCATAGCCTTGTAGCTTCCAGTAGCGGCCAGCCAGTCACCTAGCGACCACGTTTGCTCATTCCTACCTTGATGACGTGTAATGGCGTACGCACTGCGGCCTGTTTTTCTCATTGGCTACGGCGTGGTACCGACTGACGTCACGTGGCACACGATGCCGGCGCCACATTTGAAAATGTCGTCCATCTCTCCCTTCCTCGCCCCCCCCCCCTCCCAACGCCACCCACGCAAACACACAAGCGCCAAACTGCTGCTTCCGCTCTGTTCAGCTAAAACTGTTACCACTGGTCTCATAATTGCTACTGTTTATTCTAATTTCAGCCGACTCTTTCATAAGAGACTCATAAGATAACGTTTCAATCAAAATTCACGTCTTTTTCAATCTATATTTTATAGACTTTTTCACGAAACGTTTTGCCATGTCTGAATTTTAATTTTGTTTGCCTGATATGTCATTTATGTTTTGCACAACGCTCAGAAACAGTGTGAACAGTTTGTCCTTTATAAATGTTACCCGCTTCAAAGGGGCAACCACCCCCAATACTGCAGAATTAATCTTGGAGGCGGGTCGAAACACTAGTCTCAGTCCATGACTTCTACTTTGCTGGTTGTTGTTCACCAGTATGGAAGGAATACAGCTGGCTTGGCCTCATCCACTAATTCACGAGGCACCTGAAAGCTGTGGCAATTTTTCCCTTGTCGTTACCAGTTTAAGGATACGCGATTCAAATGTAGAAATTCACACTCTAGAGCATTGTCATCGGAAAAAACTTTCATCCTGTTTACTATTAGTGTACTGTAAAGGTCTATAGAGTGAGTAAACTGTGCTACAGAAACGGTATTGAGATTTTGTAAATCAGTAGCATTAATTTCTATTATAATAAGTCTTGATCGCAGTGGCAAAAATGTTTTATTGTATCGGTTTCAACCAAATATGGGTCATCTTCAGAAATAGTGAATATACAGCCCATGTGGCCGATGCTGGACCCTGTACTACTGCCGTGGTTGTTTTCTGGCCGTAACTTGGTAACCGAGCATAAAACTGCCACGGCAGTACTACAGCGTCCGGCACCGGCCAAATGGGCTGCATATTTATTATTTCTGAAGATGACCTATATTAGGTTGAAACCAGTGAAATAAAATAAAAATTACCTCTGCGATCAAGAATGTTATTAAAATAGAAATATCGTCAAGGAAGATCACTGTTTTTCTCCTGGGGCAATGTACTCCATATTAATCAGTGGCATTCAGCCACAGGTATATTGCTGCTGTTAATAATAACCGACAGTGTCACCTGAGATAAACAGTCGACTCTCTTTCATATCTGGGGAGCATTTGTGCGCACTCCTTACTGTAGAATACAAAATACGAATAATGCTACACCATGCGATTCCTTGTTTGTTCCTTCTCTTTGTATTTTTTCCGTCATTCCTCACATTATTAAGTTCGTATTAATAATGATGACCACACTTAGCAGGTGTTGTACTTCCTAGTGTATTGTTTGTTTCATGACATATGCACATTGTAAAAATGCACTGAACACTTACGGTACCTATTCTCCGGAAAATGTTTGTTAACGAACTGTTTGAGGACCTCAAAGAATTTGTTATAAATTTAGCTTCGATCCCAGCCAGACGTAGGATGTTCAAATGTTTGTACAGCTTATGGGACTTAACTACGAGGTCAACAGTCCCTAAACTTACAAACTACTTATCAACTAGCTTATCCTAAGGACGGCAAAAATATCCATGCCCGAGGAGGGGTCCGAATCCCCGACTGTAGTGACCGTGCAGACCGTGACTGGAGCGCCTCAGTCTACTCGGCCACCGCAGGCGGCCAGACGTAGGAAAAAAACAAAATCTATACAGTGGCGAAAATTTGGTAACATTCCCTGATCAGCACGTTAGCAGCTACTTGCCTCTAATTATGAAAAGCATAGTTAATTGCGTCACTATCTCGATAAAATCCTCTGTCGTTCCCAGAACACGAAAATAGTTTTCGCTAATCTGTAGAAAGAGAACGTCAGTTAATCAACCATTGATTCACGATTTGATAGGTTTTATCGTTGTGGATATAAAAATATCAAGTCTATTGTAGGGCGACTGATCTGTATTTATTCTGCTCGTTAGTGAAAGCTATAAATTTGGTAAACAGTTTCTCCCTCACATTTTCTTTGTGTGTTTACATTTCAGCAGCCTCTTTACATTTATAGTGGAAAGCTGATTTACATTCCAGCCAGACATAATTACAGGAATCAGCTTTTTGTAAAATACTCCTCAGACTAATCCGCTGTACACGTGTATCATTTTGTAAAATATTCGTTCTCTGTCTGAAGCGTTGTAAACGTGTAATGAGTATTTACTCTAGCCCGAGGTTCTCATCCATCGTTAAGTAGCCTTTGGCCTTTGTCTGACTAAAAACTTCGTTTACCGCAGGATTACACCGATTACTATGTAAGACCGTGTTTGAAAATTGCTTGCCTTTCGTGGAAGAATCGACATGATAAACACTGAACAATGGCCGCACAGGACTGGGCTCGCGGTCTAGGATGCTTCTCCCGCCGGAGGTTCGGGTCCTCCCTTGTGTGTGTGTGTGTGTGTGTGTGTGTGTGTGAGTGTGTATGATTGCGTATGTTGTCAAAAAAATGTTCAAATGTTTGTAGAACTTATGGGACTTAACTAAACAAGCTACACAAAATACATCTCGCAAATCAGCCGACCTGTGGTACATGTGGCTTTGTGGATACTTTAATTCACCGCCTCACCTGCGGGCCTGCGAAACAAGTCACCGACCTTCTGTGCAGAAGATTGGCCATCATAGATCGTACCACTGCAGCGCACATTGACAAGACCGAACTTCTGTGGCCGCAGAAGTTACGCTACCCCAGAAGCAAGAACAATGCAGCGACTGGATGCTAGGCCATACCATTGGCTATCTAACTCCAAATCGTGTCACCAATTATACCGACTACTGTACCTATATTGAAATTGAAAATTTTAAAATTAAATCTGACTTGGACTACCATAAGAAATATGGAAACATGTTGGACATTATGATATCCCGAATCTGACGGCCTGTATAAGCAATGAAGGTTTCAGTAAGCTCCGAATGGACGGACACACAGAAGAATGAAATCTTTAGTTAAAGCATTTTATATATTTTCTTTATGTTTTTCTTTTCTTTCCTCGGAAAAGGGTATGGAAAGCAGATGTTCTTATTTACCTTTCTTTCACTTTGGTTTCACATTATATTTCGAACAGAATACTGTTCAGGGTATTATAATTTTCCAATATTTCTAATGGCGATGAAGCCGGCCGAAGAAGGCACCCATGGCGTGAGTAAGAAAGGGGAGGTAGGAGGCCCATTAAAAAAAAAAAAAAAAAAAAAAGGTTCGAATCCCCCCTCGGGTATATAAAGAAAAAAAAAAAAAAAAAAAAAAAAAAAAACGGGGTCATCAGTCCCTAAGCTTACAAACTACTTACGAACTAACTAAGACTAAGGACGGCACAAATATCCATGCCCGAGGGGGGATTCGAACCCCCGACCGTAGTGGCCGTGCAGACCGTGACTGGAGCGTCTCAGTCCCCTCGGCCACCGCGGCCGGCCGTATGTTGTCATTAGCGTAAGTTAGTTTAAGTTGTTTGTAAGTCTAGGGATCGATGACTGTAGCACTTTAGTCCCTTACGTTTGGAAACATTTGAACACTGGAGTAGACAATGGACTTTGATAGAGTATGAGTGTGTCGTGCACTTGATAAATGGAACATATAAGTTAAACTTACGATGAATAGGTTTCTGGAACAGGTATTCCTGGTTCAAACTACGTAACATTAGTTTCTAAGTGACTGCGTTTTACGTGTACAATTAAAAGTAATTATTTCAGCATGAAGCAACAGCTATAAATCAAACATAAACAGCTCCATAGAGTACAATGTACTTCACACAGAAGGATGAAATCTTACTAATGATAGTGCGATAATTTATTGAAAACAGTAATGCATCTTGCTTTTTGCTATTGATGACATAAGCAGTAAGAAAGTTGTGGGCCAATATTCTTTCCACAGGCGTGATACCTGACGGATTCATATCTGGAGGTAATGTGAAAGACGGTTTTTAGACCCAAACATTGTGCAGAGAGATTGTGTTGATTACAAGAAATTATACGAATGAATGTGCAGTGCTTCATCGCTGCCAGGTATCTAGACGATATCTTGGAACCTCCTAAGCAGGTGTTGTGAAGTGCTATGAGCACATGGTTACTATTTATGGACGATAATGTTCTACCCCATAGAGCGCAGATGCCTGATATGCATACTTGATGTAGCGACTTTGATCTTCCGATTTGAATCCCATAGAGCAGAGGCGGTTCGTCCTACGGTGCAACGGAGCAATGAACCCCCACAAAAATATTTGTCTCTGAGAGAACTTGAAATAATGATGTTTAAATAAACTACTCTCGCACCTTCTTGAAGGATAATTATTTAATAAAATATATGAACCTCACTACCGAAGTTGCATAAGTTCTGAGATTCAATGAAACCAGTAAAGTTGATCGTGGAGTAAGCCTACCGGGGAAACCACGTAAAAAGTCTCAAATGTGGCGTAGAAATGAGTGCAATTTTAAAACGTTTTTTTCTCAGAAAAGGTAAATATTATGGAAAAAAGAATCAGAATAGTTTTTGTAGAAAGCGCAGACAAAAATTGTAGATTCTGTTACTAAATTCAACATTAGCACTAACCGTTTCGTCGAAAAATGAAACGTTTTTGTGAATTTTGACCTTGTGTAAATGTCTTGCACACGAGGGATTGATGGAGGACTTTTCATAGTTTCGTTATAAACGGTATCGCAAACGCTTTTCCAAATTTTGAACTTGCTTGGGATTAATATAAGGTAAATGTTTATATAGTAAATGTAGTATGCAGCATTGGTCGTATTTCTATTGTTTTAGCTGATGGATTTCGATCATGTAATGATCATCTTCAATGCACCAGTCATCGTAATATCAACTAAGCATATCATATGCCATACTAGATGAATTTAACATAGATTTTTTTAACATTTCATGGTTAGACACTGTACTGAAAGGTTCAAAAATCTATGTTCAATTCATCTAATATTCCATATGATATGCTTAGTTGATATTACGATGACTGCTGCATTGAAGATGATCATTATATGGTCGAAATCGATCTGATAAAACAATAAAAATACGACCAATTCTGCATACTACATTTACTATATTCATTATTTTCTGGCCGTTGAGCACAGCGTTCCAAAAAATGGAATCAAACCTCAAGTAAATGTTTATTTTGACAGGGATATTATTTCTGTTTGGAATCTTTCTTTGACCCCCTACAGAAACTTAAACGAACCGTCACTGGCATAAAGCATAGCTAGACCGCACTGTGGAGACTAGTTGCATTACGTCATGATCTATCAGCCATTCTCGAAGAGCTTTGAGCAGGAACAATGGCGTTATTGCCTCAACATGGAAAGACGACACTATTTGCAGCATGAACTGTCGTTTTCAGGCTTGTATTGTTGCCAGGAGTGGTCACACCTCCTTACGAGCACAGTAATTACTTGTCAGAATGTGTGTACAAATCCTTTAAGTAGAAGAAAACGACGTTATGGGTTTTGCAGTTGCTTCCGTTCTGTATTCTTTACATCATTTCTACTTTACTACCACCCGTTTATACTCTTTTGTGGCAAAATAAACGCAACCTTGCAAAATTTTCGTTTATTGATTAGCTGGTGTGTGTAACAATTTGCTATATGTACAGTATATGAAATGAATGGCTGGTCAGCAGAACGGTATATCCGAAAGATATACTTATTTTTTCCCCACTTTAGGTTACGGTAATAGCACTAAAAGTGGGCTCTTGCGATCGTCTTTTGACAGCTCGAAATTGAAATGAAAATAACCGCTTAACCATTCATCTGACACGAAAATTGAATAACCGAATTTTTAGAGGAGAAAATTCTCTACAACTTTGCTCTATTATGTTTGTTTTCATATCTCGCATCGTTTCATAGATATTAGCAAAAATAACGGCCATTCTGGGATGTCTCTTTGTCTGTCTGTCTGTCCGCAACGTGTTCCCACTTTTTAAGATGAACGGTTCAACCAATCTGCACCAAATTTTACAGACATAACTGTAGGCCACCAGAGAGCAGAACCTCCCTTTCTTCAAATTTTTCGGACAAAAAAATACGGTAGTAATGGACCAGCAGCCAGACAGCAGCAGTCGGAGCACGCAGAAATTGCTCCCGCCCACCCACCCTTATTATAAGAATTTTGGGGGAAGATATTTTGTTACGTGTTTTGTGGACTTTTTTGTTGCAGAGGTTCCTCTTTCATATTGCATTTGTGTTTTGTTATAATTTACTTGTATGCGCGGCGCCTAATCGGTCAGCATGGCCACTACCCCGAACCCAAACTTAATGGAAATTATTCCGTTACAGACGGCTCAAATCACTCAACTACTGCAGGCCGTGTCGCAGTTGACGACACAGGCTGCTCACCAACAACAACAGCCGTCACATCAGCAGCCCACACCTGCCGCTGCTCCGCTTCCTACATTTCGCCAGTACAACGACCGTGAGGAAGAATGGAGCGACTACTTCGCACAGTTTCAAGAACTCGTCGCGGCTCATCAAATTACAGGTCAGAGAGTGAAGAACCTTTTCTTAGCGATTGTGGGCCCCCAGACCTTCGTATTATTGCAAAAACTTTTCCCTCACGCATCTCCTCGTGATGTAGACTTTGAACAAATTGTAGATGCACTGAATGCTCATTACGAGAGAAAAGTTCTCGGCGCTGCTGCGCGGTACCGATTTTTCAGACTGAAAAAATTACCGGAACAGTCACACCAAGAGTGGATTACGGAATTGAAGGGCTTAACCCGCAAATCTAAATTTACTTGCTCTTGTGGACTTTCGTATAGTGACGTGATGTTGAGGGATGCGATTACGCAGAATATTCAGGACCCCAGAATTAGAGCAGCAATTCTGAAACAGTCTGACCCCTCATTAGCCAGTGTACTGCAGCTTATAGAAGCGCATGATACTTTTGACTTAGCAGATGTAGAAATGCAAAGCCACAGTGTAAATTCAGTGCGCCGCAACGGACGCTTTCCTAGCCGTAGTTCTCAGTATAGCACTAGTGATTCTTATTTTTCTACCGGCCGTGCTGAAGAGACAGTGAACAGTAGCCAGAGTAAAAGTGCGACGCAAAGGTCGCCCCGTAGTGTTAGACACAGTAATTTGCATAACGGGCGCCAACGCTCATTTCAGAAAAATGTTCGTAAGTCTTGCCCCCAGTGTGTGTCTCGCCACAAGCGTGCTCATTGCCCTAGTCGCAACGCGACCTGTTATCAATGTGGCAAATCGGGACATGTGTAGTCTGTGTGTATGCAAATTAAAAACCCAAAGAACAGTAACGTTAGAAATAGTGCTTCGCAAAGTGCGAGAACGGTTCATTCTGTAAATGTTATACGGGCTGTGGAATTGAACAGTGCTTTCCTTGGATCTCATTTGCAAGAAAGTAGTTCTGCGTCCATGGCAAAACTATACAGTGCACCACGTAGCAAGCGCCGACGAGCGCGTAAAACAGTGCAACGGAAAAGGGTTCGGGACAAGCAAAATGACTATGAACAGTGCAAGCCTGTAGTGAAAATAGTGCCTTCTGCAACTGCTCCTTGTAATAGTGCCCAGTACTGTGTAGCTAGTGACAGTAGACTTGTTGTAGATACTGAAAGTAATTTTAGTGCAGTAGCCTCGCATTGCGCGGACGCCGATCCGGCGGTAGTGCCATCTAGTGACAGTGTTGTTAATACCCTGCGTGCCGAGTCTGAGCCGCTTCCTTCACTACGCGGCCCGCGCATACGCAGCACACAAACCGTAGCAGACGTTGCCCACATTCGCGCACCTGTCGTGCGCCAGAAGCAAAAAATTTTTGTAAATCTCTCCATAGAAAATAAGACTGTGCAATTTCAGCTTGATACTGGTTCCGCTGTTACATTAATTAATAAAGATACTTATGAACTTCTGGGTTCGCCAAAATTGTCGCCGTCACAACAAGTGTTAACAGCTTATACAGGTCAAAATATTCCCGTGCTAGGAACGTGTAGCCTGCCCGCCTCTTTTCAAGGTGTTACAAAGACAGTTGCTTTTGTAGTTCTTCAGGCCAAATCGACACAGAACATTTTTGGACTAGATGCTTTTGACTTGTTTGGTTTATCAATTCAAAGAGATGTGCTTCAAATTTCGTCAATAGTGCCTCAGGATAAAATCAATGCATTGTGTGACAAATATAGTGACCTGTTTTCGCCGGAACTAGGTTGTGCAAAAGACTTCGTGGCACATGTAACTTTAAAAGAATATGCAGTTCCAAAATTTCGTAAAGCTAGACCAGTGCCTATCGCATTGCGTGATTCAGTTGCCGAAGAACTTAAACGTTGGCAAGATAGTGGGGTGATTTCTCCTGTTTCTGCGAGTCAGTGGGCCTCGCCTGTAGTAATTATACCCAAGCCGTCAGGAAAACTTCGTCTCTGTGCGGACTTCAAATCAACAGTGAACAGTCAAACAATTGTAGACACTTATCCCCTGCCCAGACCAGAGGAACTGATGGACAAATTAGGACAGTCTCGTTTCTTTTCTAAGATTGATTTAGCAGAGGCATACTTACAGATTCCACTTGATGACGAGTCAAAAAAGTTTTTCGTCATTAATACTCACATGGGCCTTTTTCAATTTCAACGCCTACCCTTTGGCAGTTCTTCCGCCCCCGCTATTTTTCAGCGCTTTTTGGAACAGCTGACAGTTTCAGTACCGTGCTGTTCGAACTATTTAGATGATATTGTGGTATCCGGACGTACAGTTGAAGAACATTTAGCAAACCTGGAGTGCCTTTTCAAAGTGTTGACTGCAGCAGGTCTACGTTGCAATAAAGCAAAGTGTTCGTTTTTTCAAACTGAAATAGAGTACCTAGGCCATGTGATTAATGCCCAAGGAATTCATCCCTTACAGTCACATCTTCGAGCAATCAAAGACTTGCCTCTTCCTAAGAATGTGCATGAATTGCAAGCAGTAATGGGAAAGCTTAACTATTATTTCAGGTTTATTCCCAATGCCTCTCAGATTGCAGCTCCACTGCATCTCTTACGTAGGAAGAATGTTCCTTTTGTATGGTCCAAAGATTGCCAGGTTGCCTTTGACAACTTACAGTCTGCACTAATCAGAAATGGCATGTTGTCAGATAGACTCCAGAGATGCTTCCGCTGTCGCAGACTTTCCTTTAAACTCTCGTCGGGTTGCACAGGAAACAGCTGCGGATGCAGATTTAAGTGTGGTAGCACGTTTTGTTCGCTTTGGTTGGCCTGCCAGAGCCAAAGACATTGATCGGCCTCTGGTTCGACGTTATTTTGCACAACGTCATGCATTATTTTTAAGTCAGGGTGTACTGTTGTTGCATACCGACAACGACCAAGCAAGAGTGGTTGTTCCTCGTTCCCTGCAACGAGAAGTGTTACGCCTCCTGCATCAAGGACATTGGGGCATTGTTAGGACAAAGCAATTGGCCAGACGTCATTTTACCTGGGTTGGTATGGACGCTCAGATAGAGAGTATGACGTCACAGTGTTCAGTTTGTGCGGAGCATCAGGCGGCTCCTCCGCAACGTTTCTCAGACTGGCCACGCCCCAAGGGACCATGGCAACGTTTACATATTGACTTTGCCGGACCTTTCTGGAATACGCGCTGGTTAATTGTTGTAGACGCTTTCAGCAAGTTTCCTTTTGTGATTGCCATGAACTCAACGACAGCTTCTAGTACAATCAGTGCCTTAACATCAGTGTCTTGCATCGAAGGCTTGCCTGAAACTATCGTCAGTGACAATGGACCTCAGTTTGTCAGTGCGGAATTTCATCAGTTTTGTCGTGCGAATGGCATTCAGCATATCACCACCGCACCTTTTCACCCTCAGTCCAATGGTGAAGCGGAACGTTTCGTTCGAACATTCAAGTCTCACATGGAGAAGATGAAAGGTCAGCACTCCAGACAGCAAGCTCTTCAAATTTTCCTGTCTACGTATCGGTGCATGCCACGTGACGGCCCGTCTCCTGCCGAGCTGCTACACGGCCGCCGTCACCGCACTCTCCTTCACCTGCTGCAGCCTCCCACGCACCGAGTCGGTTCGTATGGCGCTACGCGTTTTCAGGTTTCTACGCCGGTGCTGTACAGGGTGTTTGCTGGCAACAAGAAGAAATTTTTGTGTCCCAACTTCGTCGCCGCTTTTGTGTCCCAGCCTCGTCGTAGGTGTCGGTGGCCGAGTGGAATAAGACCGACACAGGAACAAGGATAGCCCGCTGGTGCACGTACGGAGGGGAGCAGCCAGAAACTATAAACACTAGAGTAAATTAGAAAGAGATATATATTGCACAGAATGTAACAATACTTAACTTTTACATAGTACTGCAGAATGTTGATACATAGTTGTTAGAGGCCTGCCTAGTGCCTGTACGATAGCAAAGTCTTCACTGGTGCCTATCTGATTACGAAGGTCCCAACTGGTTGCTAACTCAGTCCGAAGTGGCAAGTCACGATGTCGTTCAGTGGTGGCCACAAGCGGAGTTGTCGCAGAAGGCGCTCGTGGCTGTCGTCGTGAGAACGCCGCGCCGTGCGTGCATGGCGGCGCGCGGCGAAAGTAGGTGGCGCGCACTTTGTACTTGTGCGACACCACAGAAATGGTTACCGGGCACCATTCAGCGCGTGCTCGGTCGCAATATGTATGTTGTACGTTCTTCCACAGGGTCGGAGCTGCGGCGCCACGCAAACCAATTGCGTCTGCATAGGCCGCGCGATCCTGTCTCCGGTTTCTTGATTCCAGACCCAGTTCACCGCAAGGGAGCACAACCACATCGTTCGTCAACGGGTCCAGCGTCCCCGGACTACGAGATCGTCCCGATGGAGATCGACGCGACGCCGCCGCTGTCGCCGCCGCAGATGACAGCGTCACCGAGAGGGACTCCGGGATCGTGCGTGCCGCCGCCTCCTGGGCCACGCACCTCAGAAGAAGATGACCTGCTCCCTCTGGGCGGGGGGGGGGGGGGAGGGGTGCGCCCTTCCCCAGGTTTCGGTGGGTTCCCTGGAGGATCGCAAGGCGGATGCCGGGGCGCGGACGGCGTCTCGATCCCAGCCTCAGCTACGACGCCCGTCCCACCAGTAACGCCCCCGCCCAGGCCCTCCTCCCAGTGCCGTCGCCGTGGCCCTCAGCCCTACGCCACGACGGCGCGGCGGTTTGGGGGGGAGGGGTGTGGTGTCGCACAAGTACAAAGTGCGCGCCACCTACTTTCGCCGCGCGCCGCCATGCACGCACGGCGCGGCATTCTCACGACGACAGCCACGAGCGCCCTCTGCTGCAACCCCGCTCGTGGCCACCACGAAAGACACCGGCCACTTCGGACTGAGATAGCAACCAGTTAGGACCTTCGTAATCAGATAGGCACGATTGAAGACTTTGCTATCGTACAGGCACTAGGCAGGCCTCTAACAACTATGTATCAACATTCTGCAGTACTATGTAAAAGTTATGTTTTGTCACATTCTGTGCAATATATATCTCTTTCTAATTTACTCTAGTGTTTATAGTTTCTGGCTGCTCCCCTCCGTACCTGCACCAGCGTGCTATTTTTGTTACTGTGTCGGTCGCGTTCCACTCGGCCACCGACACCTACGACGAGGCTGGGACACAAAAGCGGCGACGAAGTTGGGACACAAAAAGTAATACCACAAAAAGCCGTTTGTAATAGAATTGTAATTGCAAACGAACCGTTTATCTGGAATGAAAAATGAATAACCTAATTGGTAGAGGGGAAAATTCTCTACAACTTCGGTATCATATATTTTTTCATACCTTGCATCGTTGCAGAGATATTAGCAAAAATAATGGCGATTTGAAGATGTCTGACTGTCTGTAAGGTGTTCCCACTTTTTAGGTCGAACCGTTCAATCGATCGGCACCAAATTTTACAGACATTATTGTTGGCTACCAGAGCCCAGAACCTCGCTTTTTCAAATATTTCGGACAAAAAATACGTAAGTAATACCAAAAAGAGCCGTTTGTAATGTCATTTTAATTGCAAATAAACCGTTCAGTAACAGAATTTGTAGAGGAGAAAATTATCTACAACTTTGCTCCCTTATGTCTTTTTCATATCTCGTATCGTTTGAGAGATATTTGCAAAAATAACGGAGATTTGACACCCTACATCGAATTAACGAAACCAGGCCGTTCGGAGATGTCACGTAACATTCCTCGCCCAAGACTCTCTCTGGCATACGCCATCTTGCGTTGCATATTTTATGATTTTCTTATTGTAACTTACACGTTGTCATTTCAAAGCAATGGCGCACTGAAGAATTATTAAAAACATGTCGATCTTCGTACGATAAATTATAATCTAGTGTCTAAAATGGCATATTAGCATCAGAGCCGGCCGCGGTGGCCGAGGGGACTGAGGCGCTCCAGTCACGGTCTGCACGGCCACTACGGTCGGGGGTTCGAATCCCCCCTCGGGCATGGATATTTGTGCCGTCTTTAGGATAAGTTAGTTGATAAGTAGTTTGTAAGTTTAGGGACTGATGACCCCGTAGTTAAGTCGTTTACGCTTAACAAACATTTGAATTTTTGAACATCAGTTAACAACTGCCATCAATACCACGAGATTACAGAATGCAAGTTCTAAATGTTAGCCGTAGCGTGGTGGGCAATACGCTGGTCTGTGGTGCTGAAGAGCACATATTCTATTTCAAACCGTGATTACGTTTTCTTTTACAGCTGAAATCACAAACGGAATAAATGTGGTAATACTGAATTCCACATACCTCTAGTACACAATATATATACAAAGTTAGTAATATCACTACGTCATTTATAACCGTCATTGTAACAGTATCTCCCCAATTTATGTACATGTGTTAAAGAAGTCTATGTTTACAATTCGTTGCTATGTATTTCATGGCATGTTCTGGAAACGGAACAAATGAGATTTTCAGAGAAAGTGCTGTTACCTTTGAAGAACTCAGAATCTTACAGAATTCAATTTTCAGTTAACAAGAGGTGCGAAAATCTTTTAGGAAGCAAGAGAAAAAATAAAGTGGGACAAAAAAATTGACAGTGGTGTTTTTCTTTTCTTCAGTGAAATCGATGCTTTGCTGTCGTTTGTTCATATTTGTTCTGTGTTGTTCCTTGAGAATTTTACTGATGGCATTGAATCAACACCGTCTGAAGAGAAGGCCTGTGCACTGCCGTGCCACGCCACATCATACAGAGTAGGTCGCGTTAGCGTAGCTTACAGGCTGGCTGATGGGGCACAGCTTTGCTTCCACGCTTGGTATTGGCTGGAGCGCCGTGACGTCACGGCGAGGACGCTAGCGCAGCGCAGCCGTGTGTTTACACGGCAAATGCGCCGCACCACTCGCTCTGTGGCGTGTTATTCGTTCATTTTACTTTCGGTTACATTCGATACACATTTGTACAAGTCAACATAAGTGCCCTGACAGGTTTTGTACACACTAAGATTAAATAAATTATAATTAACATGAAAGATGAAGAAGCAACTGTTAATGCAGTCAATGTTTATTGCCGTTTACCAGACGACGATGCAATCCATAACTGCTTCCTCTTTGCGGCACATTTCTTCATTGTTTCTAATTTTGCTTCTTGATTGAGATGGCTAATCCTTATAAATGTTCTCGTTTTTACGTAAAGAGTAATAACTGCTTCATGAACCTCAGAAAACTTTTGTTTAAAGTAGAGCACGGACATTGATGACATTTTTTTGTTTACACACTCCATTTCCGTGAAAAGCAGCAAATTATTCTTCAAACTGCAACACTCTGCTTTCCCAAGCTGGCGACGGAGTGTAAAGACCAGCACGAGATATAATTGATATCCAGTCTGCATCATGATCGCCTTCACCTTTTTTTTCTGCCGGAAATCCTAGTGATCTATGAATGTTGTAGTACTTAAATGCAATACAGCCTGCAATGTATTTTACCGCATCTGGAAGAACATCTGAGATTACAGCGTCATCCCCCATTGTTACCACATATGTTAGTACATTTTCTTCCACATTCACAGTTTCTGGGATTTCTCGTAGTGGCGATTCGTCAAGAACATTTACACATAGTTCACTAGTGATGAAACTTAGGGACGCAGCATCCGGGTCGACGTCACACTGGGAAGACTCTGTATTTAATTCTTTAGTAACCGGCGTGTTCCCAGAGAAAGAAATATCACTTGCATTATCTGTCAGGATAATGAGGCGTATTCTGTTCCGTACTTCAAAAGGTTTACGGTTGTTATAAAATACACCTAATCCACGTGCCCTAGAAAAAAAAATTTCCACGCAATCTCGATTCAGTCTACAAGGTAATATGTAGCTGACTTTCATACTTTTCAGACTTTCGAAAAGAACAAAGAGAGATTTTAATGAAGTTATGAAACCTTTTTGGTAAGGCAACATTCTTTCTTTATCGCCAACGCGCACTGCTGAACAAATCTCTAAGAATCTCTTTAAAATATTTTCTTGCTTTGTGAGATTCATAAACAATGCTACTCCTCCTCCTCCTCCTCCTCCTCTATGGTTAACATGTCCTTGTATGTACCCTTGTCCGCTCAGTAAAAATAATTGCCCTCATAAAACGAAGATTTCATGACAAAACATTTAAGTAGTCGTGCGATTGGTCAATCCCAACGTCACGAGATTGCCGGCATTCAGCATTCGTTGCGAAGTCACCGGAATAAGACTTAAAATTTAACCGCCTATAGAATATAGCGCGCCTCGGTTGCACAGTGGTAGAGTGCCATACTACAAATCCAAAGGTCGCGGGCCTAGGATTTTTATCTGTCACTTTCCACTTCTTTCACCTCTGGCAGTATTGCTCACGTGAAAAATACCGAGTAGCGCCGTGGAACGGAACCCACGTTAAACTGTAGGTTTGAAGGTCGGAGGAAGGCAACGGCATACCACCTCCAAACAGGACCGTGCCTAGTAAAGCACTGTAGTGTTCAAACCAATCTTCGGATTGTTGACTGCTTTACTTTACAATATAGCGAGTCATTCATTGTCGTTAAGCAACACAGTAAAGCGTCAAAAGATGTTGCATTTGTGTGAATGCAAACTTTTTATCTTTTCGTTTGCATCCACACTTTCTACAATTTCTTCTCCGTGCCAGTTCGGAATGTTTATGGAGGGGATTGCTGTGGATAACAACTTCTTTCTTGAAGTTAGCCGTAGAAGCTCATTTCTCAGATCCCGTTCATAATCCTCAGACCGAAAATGAGCTGAACCCACAGTTGCAGTTTTCACATTCACTTTGTCCTTGCGTTTGCATCGGACAAGCCATTGGCGTTGCAGGTGCTCATCCTTGGAAAACACGTGATAAATAACGTTCGCCGTAGTTCGAGTAGTATTAGTGCATTGTGCCACGGCACAATTACAGTGACCCTTGCTCATGACTGCCTCGAAACAAATTAGTTTTCTTGGAAGTACACCGCGACTTCCGTATCCTTCTCAGTACACAATGCTGCAGCGTCCTCGCCGTGACGTCACTGCGCGCAAAGGAGTCTGGGAGTTTTCTGCTCGCCAGGCGCCGGAATAGCCTACCTGCTTTTTCTATATACCTTGGGGGCACAGCCCACCGCCTCACAGCGGCCAGCCAGTGAGCTACGCGATCGCGACCTACTCTGTGTGATGTGACGTGGCACGACAGTGCACTGGCCTTCTCTTCCGATGGTGTTAGTTGAACCGTCTTTCGTTTTCTCTCTTTTGATTGGTTCCTCGGTTTGAACGGGTATTTTGTGAACGTCCTATTTTGATCGTTTCAGATAACTTAGTTCTCTCGTTACAGAGAGCGACGATCTACCATGCCGGCAACCCTCTGACCGAGCGCGCTGAGCAACTGCGCCCTAGCAAGTTCCGAACCATCGTGTAACATTTTCGTACATCACAAACTAATTCCTCTCCTTTTACGTTATGGCGAACAGCTGAGAGAGTAATCCGTGAGTCTCGAACAATCGATGGCAGGTGTTAACTTACTAACCAACATTAGATTATAATTCATTGTCCTAAGAACGACGTGTTTTTGATAATTTTCAGTGCGTCATTGATTTGAAATGACAATAATAAGAACACCTTCAAGTAGAGAAAGCCATATGGCATACGCAAAAGAGATTTTGGGGCGAAGGATGTCACGTGACTGATTTACGAACCCCAAATGTACGCTGTGTTCCATCCAGGCTATAGTCACTCGTCCGAACGCCAAATGTACGCTACATTCTTTCCAGCCTGTAGTCATTCGTAACCAGTACAGGCAAAGAAAATAAACTTTGAACTACAGAGGCAAGACAGGTGATAATATTTTAACGGAAAAATATAATGAAAATGTGGGATAGATATTAAAATGATAGTTAAAAAAGGTAAAAGTTCCAAAAAGAGTATGTTTGTCAAAGCTAAACTCAAACATCATATAATTTTGGCTGTTTGTTAAAATTCGATCAGAAAGAATATTACCTGTTTGGTGCATAGATATTACCACAATTAGTAGAGTCGTAATCTTATCA
This sequence comes from Locusta migratoria, assembly GCA_026315105.1. Classification (NCBI taxonomy): domain Eukaryota; kingdom Metazoa; phylum Arthropoda; class Insecta; order Orthoptera; family Acrididae; genus Locusta; species Locusta migratoria. The sequence goes on from CM048745.1 coordinate 331,832,162, forward strand.
CCATAATGTTTTATTATTTAGATTATTTTTTTGGTCCAAAATGTTTGAAAAAACTTATAAAACTACAAATCTAAAGTGGGCCGTAAAACATGCCAGCGCGATTTTTTCTATTTATTTATTCCTGCAGTTTCTGTATGGAATTGTGCGGCAGAGTTCATTATTAACATACAAAAAGATGCTGCTTGATACAGCAGGGAAAGGCTGCGAGGAAAAGTAAATCACGATGGATGGATGCCGATCTTTCACCAAGAACTTCGACAAAGATCGTGAATAGACACCACAGATGGGCCATAACTGAAAGGTAGAAAGCAATTTCCAAACGATTAGTAGAAATCTAATTTTTTTTTAAGTTCGCAGGAAACACTACGTAATGATAAATGTTCAAATGTTTGTATAGCTTATGGGACTTAACTACGGGGTCATCAGTCCCTAAACTTACAAACTACTTATCAACTAACCAATTCTAAGGACGGCACAAATATCCATGCCCGAGGGTGGATTCGAACCCCCGACCGTAGTGGTCGTGCAGACCGTGACTGGAGCGCCTCAGTCCCCTCGGCCACCGCGGCCGGCTGTAATGATAAAAAAAAGCGAAGTTTCTTTGTTGTCGGACTTGTATTGTAGATATGCCGTATGATGGCCACCTGCACTTGTCATAAACAGGGCTCGGGATAGCTTCATGAAGGATGAATTAAGCACTACCGAATAATACGCCACCTGATCAATGGGGATTCCGGTGCCATCATACGTCATACTGCGCACTGTAATGGGGATGCAAATTGGAGTGAGGGTTTTGGGCTCTTTCGATGGGCCTTGGTATTGTTCACCGACGGAATTAAATCAGGATAGCCACGCATTTATCCGCTGCCTATAACGGAACGTTTGTTCTCCACAGCGTCAGTTCTTCGAACGGCACGTGTTCCACAACTTAGTGCGCTCCAGGCCAATGGCCAAACTTCTCTGCACATTTGATAGAAAAATTTATTTATGTAAATTTGTTTTTACTGACTCGTTAGTGTGTTTATTGATGTGAAATGAATTGAACAAAATAGAATAAAATAAGTTTCCTTATTTATATGTCTCTAGTCTTAAGAAAGGCCCCAAGAGACTCTGGCACTGTTACAGGCGTTTCTCTCCAAGTCCCGTCTCCATCGAGAGCATATGGGTGACAAAGATTCGTAACTAGTCGTGTCTGTTAAATGTCAATCGCAGATGAGACTTTTTCAAACGTACTACGGAGAACGTCTTTAGCAAAAACCTGCGGGGATGCAGCGCGTTTATAGAGGATTACAGCCACATTTCATAACTATGTCCCGGGAACGGATCTCAGTGACATTTTCGAAGTGAAACGGCAGTCCAACAAGGGGCCATCGAAGGAATGGCCTTTCAAAGAAATCACCTGGTTATCGTAAAATTTGAAGTATTTATCTTCATAGTAATTAGCTAAAGCCACATAACTCAATTCTTAAAAATTGTCGTGAAAATCGACTTCGAAATTTAAATACCTGTTAGGTACCATTTATTGTAAATGTCAGCGTAGCTTATTTTATAGTGTTATAGATTACGATCTTCGACCACAAATACTAACAGACCGGACAAACGCCGCGGTGGCCGAGGAGACTGAGGCGCTCCAGTCACGGTCTGCACGGCCACTACGGTCGGGGGTTCGAATCCCCCTCTCGGGCATGGATATTTGTGCCGTCCTAGTTCGTAAGTAGTTCATAAGTAGTTTGTAAGTTTAGGGACTGATGACCCCGTAGTTAAGTCCCATAGACTATACAAACATTTGAACATTTGAGACCGGACAAAGAGCAGAGCGGCTATACACATGGCGTGGTTCAAACCTGGGACCACGCGACTGCTGACAAACATTAGCCGGATATAATAAACAACTCCACAGTTTTCAAGAAATGCCTTTACTTTAAACTAATATTACCTTCAGTGAAATTTAATGTTACTTGCCTTCACAAAAAGCTCTGTATTATCCTAGGCAAAGCTGTACCACAGCTGTACACTAACTACCACGTGACTGTTGGCAAAGGATTGGTTTAGCTGCAGAGATGTTGGTGCCATTAAAACGATACCGGCATCTATAGTCGAAGATTGCGATCAAAATTGACAAAGGTTAGGTGTTAAGAATTTCACAGTGATCATTTTTCATTGTATTAGAATACTTCAACTATTTAAATATAAAATTCATCAAATATTTCGTAATTAACATACATCTAATCGTTAGTTTTTATGAAAAATGCACGTGTTTCTGTTTAATCTTAATTTTCTAATTTTTCTAAAAAGTTTTAATAGTACCAATTGAAAGAAATAAATTAAAAAATACAGCAAATTACATTTTTAGGCCAATACTGTAAAATTAGAAACCTTTTATTTAATTTGAAGCTATCATTATTAACAACCTTTTTAAAAATACCTATAGAAAATTATAAATACGTGCATTTTTTATTGAAAATGCGATTAATGTGTGTTAATTACCACGTATTCCATGATTTTATTTTTGTTTAAATGGAAGTATTCGACAACAACGAAAAGAAATCTTATTACGGGGAGATTCGAACCATCGAAGCTATGTTAACTTGACAGACAATCTGCAACGCTACCATATGAGCTATGCTGACAGTTAAAATAATTGGCACCCAACCGGGTATTGAAATTTGCTTGCAAATCTTGAAAGTACAATTTCTCAAGGATATTTAGAATTGCATCGAATGATTAGTATTTGAGGTCTGAACTTCACGTACCACAAATATAAAAAAATTCGGTACGCATGTGCTGTCCTAGTTAGATTTTAATATCTTTGAACTTGTCTTACAACGTGGGCTTTTTTAAAGTGTTCGTCCTACGTCTACATACAGGCTCCTCAGGCAGTTTGTAAGCCTAGGGACTAATGACCAGTGTAGTTAGGTCTCATAGATTTACAAACATTTGAGCATTTGTCATTTGTTCGCCTTCACGCTGATATGGCTGGGCGGATATGAATTAAATTTGGAACAGAGGTAGCTTATACCCTGAATTAACGCATGAACTATCTTTCGTAAGCCACCGTATGGTGCATGGCGGACGGTACCTTGCAGTGTGGTAACACGTTTGTTTCTCTTCACGCTGAAACGGATGGACGGATATAAATTAACTGTTGAATGAAGATAGCTTACACCCCGAATTAATACATGGGTTACTTTCGTAAGCTTCCATAGGTGTATGGCGGTGGATACATTACAACAAACATTCAAATTGTTTGATGGTCAGTATGAAAGTCAGCACATAAATGTGTTTCATAAAAGAGATTTTAATAATATGCAAGCCAGTGAATTTATCATGACACCGTTTGACCAGTCTCCATGTAACTTGGCGCATATGTGAATATTTTCATATTCAGGAAGGAGAGGCAGCAACGCGTCGGATACCAGCTAGTCTTTTTCAGTACTAGTGATATAGATTATGTAATACTGGCAATAACAACGTTGATATTGGCAGATGCAAAAGGTACTTTTGAATATGCAGAAATTAAGACTTAGTGTATTGTGAAAGGAGGAAGTTAGAAAAGCTGTACAAAGCGAGAGGAATGGCACTCAGAGAATATCTGGGAGGAGGGATGGATGTGACGTTGAAGCACGTTATGGGAAGAGAGAATGGCGTTTTTATTGCTTCATTAACTGTCGTTTGAAGCTAGCAGTGTTATTCGGTACTCTGATAAAGTGAGGGAGGTTGCTGCAGAGTCTGGTTCCTGCCACTGGACTTCGAGAAAGCGGCTGAGTGACGCGGAGGGACAGAAACAGTATTGCTCTAAAATGTTCAAACGTTTGTAAATCTATCGGACCAAACTGCGTGGTCATCAGTCCATAGTTTACAAACGACTTAAACTAAGGTAAACTAACCTAAGGACAAACACACACACCCATGCCTCATGGAGGATTCGAACCTTCGACGGCGAGCAACGGCGCGTTCAGCAGCGATGTGCCTTAGACCGCTCGGCTACTCCAGTGCGGTGGTATTGCTCTGATAGGAACGTGAAGTTCTGATATTGTTCAGACAGGAGTGTCAAGGTCGAGGAAAGACACGGGGGCCAGTGTACGTTGATTAGAGGGTAGCTGAAACTGTGTGAAATATGATCATAGTGTATGTTACAGATATATTTCGAACTCAGGCGCTCGGTTCCAGATGTCGTGGTCTTTTCCAAGAAGGACCTTGCAAGATAACCTCAATAACTGTAATCAATAACTGGGAGGAAAGGGATTCTTTATTTCTCTAAGGCATGAAGAGACTCTGAGGCCTTCTTACACACTGCAGCTCTGAGCTCATCCCAATTTAGTTTGTATTCTATTATCACTCCCAGACTTTTTTTCCGAGCGTGAAAAACCGATATTCGTACCATTTAATATTAATGACGGTAGAGATTCGCGATATTTCTGGCTAATGAGCCTAGAATGACCTGCAAGAATCGCTTGTGTTTTGATAGTGCGCGTTGGTTGGTATTGAAATTCTCCATTGATGTCTTCAGGTTTCTTGGTTTTGCACTTACGTGTAACTGGAGGTCATGGCATTCGTATGGTATTTACAAAAGGACAAAACAGATGACACGTCATTCACGTACAATGAAAAGACTGTTGTACCTTATACCGAGACTTGGGTTACGATTAACAGTACCTTTCTCCATTATGACTTTGTGGTTCCTGGCATGATGCACTGAAGACGTGATGTCAAGTACGAGCGAAACCAAAATTTAGGCTGCTAAGTTTAGCTAGTACTATATCGATTCCACCGGGCTCAGGGCTTTGCTAAAGTCTTATAAGCACATAATAGTTTTTTCTAACCATAACATTGTCCTACGATATCTGCGGAAAACTGATTGGTGTTCGTCAAGAAGGTTATTAATAGTGAAGTAGCTGGTTAGCTGGTTATGTACTATATATTCTAGAGCCTTGGGCAGTGCCGGAAGATTGCACGTAGGTCGGTAATCAGAGGGTGCTGTTGCAATGTTCTTTTTTAGCAATGGTTTAACTACTCCGCGTTTCCATGCCTCAGGAAAAACACTTATGGCTAAGGACATTGAATACATCCGTTATAACGGTTAGTGGTGGATCAATAATCAGTTTAATCATTTGGACTGTGATACCATCGTCCTCGGTAGATACTGACGTAATATCTCGTGAAGAATTTCTCCTTTACATGTAAGCGTAGGCTTCCGTAGGCCTTATCACTGTCAGAGTGTGAGATCGAAATTTTTAATATTTAAAATTGTCCGACATTTCGGCCACTGTTGCAAGTAGCCTTTCTCTATGTCTGACCGACTGGTATATGACAAACATATACTCACAGGAAGGCTACTTGCAACAGTGGTCGAAATGTCGGACAGTTATAAATGTTGGCAAAAAATGCGATCTCATACCCTGAATAGTTGTTGTTGTTGTTGTTGGTTGTTTTAAGGGGACTAAACAGCTAGGTTATCAGTCCCCTGTTCCTAGCTGAGAGTCAACTGTCAATAAAGATAAAACAATGCCCTGAAAATGACACCACACAAAAGGGCAGGTTAACAATAGACAAGCCACCGACAATACAAAACAAAGACACACAGAATGAGTAAAATAAAGTCACGAATAAAACTGGATAGCAGAGTACCTTGGCTGGCTGATCACAAAGAAAAAACAGGATGAGCCAGCCACACTGCACACACTAAAAACCCCTAAGGGCGCGAAAATATAAAAATCTGGGTTGGTGGTGGCCTAAGATATCAGGCCACAGCACCCACGGTTAGATAGAATCATAAAAACCGGCAGCGCGGATAAAACTTAAAACTGTGTTAGCCATAGAGGCGTCGTCACCTAAAACTAAGGGTAGTGCGTCTGGAAGATTAAAAGAGTGCCGCAGATTGGCTAAAATCGGACAGTCCATCAAAAGATGGGCCACTGTCATTACGACACCACATCGACACACGGGTGGGGACTCACGGCGAAGGAGATACCCGTGGGTCAACCACGTGTGCCCAATACGGAGGCGGCAGAGGACAACCGCCTCTCGGCGGATGTGCCGCAGTGAAGACTTCCACAGGGCTGTGGACGTCTTCACTGCCCGAAGCTTGTTTGGCACATTCGCCATAGCCCACTCGGCGCTCCAAGCCTCGCGCACCTTCCGGTGCAACACCGATTTTAGATCAGGCTCCATGACGCCAATATTTAGGGGTGGTTCCATAGTGGCCTGCTTGGCTAAGCGATCTACTTGTTCATTCCCTGGGATGCCGACGTGGCCCGGGGTCCACACAAAGACCACAGAACGGCCTGATTGGCCCAGGGAGTGAACAGTGTCCTGGATCGACCGCACTATTGGGTGCCGAGAGAAACACTGGTCGATCGCTTGTAAGCCACTCAGGGAGTCAGTACAGATGACGAATGACCCCCTGGGGCACGCTTTTAGGTGTTTCAGAGCCCTTAGAATGGCGACCAGTTCGGCAGAAAAAATGGAACTCTCACCTGGCAGAGAATGCTGTTACACATTGTGGTCATGAAGAAACGCATACCCAGCATGGCCATCTACTACAGAACCATCTGTGTAGACGGGTTTTGCGGCATGGAACGAGTCTAGGAGTTGCAGAATCTCGTGGCGGAGATGTCTAGTGGAGACCGAGTCCTTTGACGTACAGGACAGATCCAGACGGAGCTGCAAACGAGGAATGGACCAAGGAGGAGTGTGAGAGGAATAGTGGAAAGTGGTAGGAAGTGGGTGGGATGTGAGAGACGAAAGAAGGATACGAACACGGACCGAGATCGGGTATCCCGACCTTGGCCGACGTGGAGGGATAGGTAATGCAGCGTCTGGAAATAGTAGCCGGCGGTTCGGATGGAAGGACGAGGCCTGAACACGAGCAACATAAGACGTTAACAGGTGTTGCCTACGGAACCGCAGCGGGAGGACTCCAGCTTCGACAAGGAGGCTTGTCACAGGGCTTGTGCGAAAAGCCCCCGTCGCCAAACGGACACCACAGTGCAAAATTGGGTCCAACGCCTGCAGTGCTGATGGCGCAGCCGAGTCGTAGACTATGCAGCCATAGTCTAGACGCGACTGAATGAGGGCCTTGTAAAGTTGTAACAACGTTGGGCGTGAGGCTCCCCAAACCGTGTGGCTAAGACAGCGCAGGATGTTGAGGTGGCGCCAGCACTTTTAACTGGCGTAGGTGCGGCACCCAGGTTAGACGGTCATCAAACACCATTCCTAAGAATCTGTGTGTCTCTACGACTTGTAGCAGATCGCCAGCTAAGTAAAGTTCGGGTTCCGGGTGTACTGCCCGACGTCGACAGAAATGCATCACGCGGGTTTTGGATCCCGAAAATTGAAAACCGTGGGCAAACGCCCACGACTGTGCCTTCCGAATTGCGATCTGCAACCGCCGTTCAGCTACGCCGATGCTGGAGGAGCTGTAATACATGCAGAAGTCATCGGCATACAAGGAAGTAGAAACCGATGACCCCGCAGCCGCAGCAAGGCCGTTTATGGCGATTAAGAATAAAGGAACACTAAGAACGGAACCTTGTGGGACTCCGTTCTCTTGACAATGAGGTGAGCTGAAACAAGAACCAACACGAAAAGAACGCAACACCAGGAAGTTCTTGATGAATGTAGGAAGTGGACCCCGTAAGCCCCAATCGTACAGCGTAGACAGAATATGATAGCGCCACGTGGTGTCATATGCTTTCCGTAGGTCAAAGAAGACGGCAATCAGGTGTTCACGGCGAGAAAATGCTGTACGAATGGCCGACTCTAGTGACACGAGATTATCGATAGCGGAGCGGCCTTGACGGAACCCACCCTGTTGAGGCGCCAAGAGTCCTCGGTCCTCGAGGATCCACATGAGCCTCCGACTCACCAACCGTTCGAGAAGCTTGCATGGAACGTTGGTGAGGCTGATCGGGCGGTAACTATCAGCCACCTGCGGATCTGCCCCAGGCTTAACCACCGGAATGATAATGCTTTCCCGCCACGAGGACGGAAAAACACCCTCAATCCATACGCGATTAAACAGGGCGAGAAGTTGGCGTTTGGCATCCGCTGATAGGTGTCGGAGGAACTGGCTGTGAATGCGATCGGGTCCAGGGGAGGTATCCGGGCATGCAGCAAGGGCACTTTCCAACTCCCACTCAGTAAATGGGACGTTATATGGTTCACGACGTCGTGTTCGAAATGAAATTTGCTGGCTCTCTGCTCGCTCTTTAATGGCACGAAAATCTGCACTATAGGCAGCAGTCCCCGACGTACGTGCAAAATGATCTGCCAGGTGCTCAGCGACGGCGACAGGGTCAGTACACAGCATACCCTGGACTCTGAGGCTTGGAATTCCCGCCGGTGGGCGGTGCCCAAAGAGGCGTCGAACCTGCGACCACACCTTTGAAGGAGAAGCGTGGGAACCAATGGGGGCGACGTACTTCTCCCAGGAAGCCCTCTTACTGTCTTGTATCAGTCGCCGTGCCCGTGCCCGGAGACGCTTGAAGGCTACAAGATGTTCAACAGACGGGTGGCGTCGGTGGCGCTGTAGTGCTCGCCGACGTTCCCAGATGGCCTCAGCAATCTCCGGTGTCCACCAGGGCACCGATGGACGATGGAGCGAACCGGATGTGGTGGGAACAGAGTTTTCGGCTGCAGAAACGATGGCCTCTGTGACCTGCTGAACGGCGGCATCAACATCTGCTGGAAGCGGAGAGGAAATCACAGCAGCTGAAGAATAAGCTGGCCATTCAGCCCTACGGAGGGACCAGTGAGGCGGATGGTCGGCAGGCGAACACTGTGGGAGCGACAGGAAGACCGGAAAATGGTCGCTGCCACACAGATCGTCATGGACCCTCCAGGTGATATGTGGAAGGAGACTAGGGCTGCAGACGGACAGGTCTATGGCAGAATACGTGCCATGTGCTGTGCTAAAGTGGGTAGGAGCACCGGTGTTAAGAAGACAGAGATTCTGCTCTGACAGGAGAGACTCTACATCCCTACCCCGGGCCGAGGTCTGCATGCCACCCCACAGAGGGTGGTGGGCGTTGAAGTCCCCCAAAAGAAGAAAGGGTGGGGGAAGTTGGGCGACCAAGGCTGCGAGGTCTGTGGGAGAAATGGCCTCATCAGGTGGAAGGTAGACAGAGCAGATGGTAAAATCTTGCACTACCCGTAGTCTAACAGCGACTGCCTCTAGAGACGTTTGAACAGGCACAGCAGCACTGGGGACAGAGGCGTGGACATAAATACAGACGCCGCCAGAAACCCTGTCGTAGATGGTTCGGTTTTTAAAATAGCCCCGATAGCCTCGGAGGGCTGGGGTCCTGTCGACAGGGAACCATGTTTCCTGCATGGCTAGACAGATCGCAGGGAAGCGGCAGAGTAATTGCCGCAGTTCAGGCAGGTGGCGGAAAAAACCGCCGCAATTCCACTGCAAGATTTCTTTTGCTGTCTGCTGAATAGCCATAATGGAAGAGATGAAATGGTTATTCAGCAGGGGCACCTGCTGCCAGTTCCACAGAATTCTCAGGATCGAGAACCATGGGTTCTGGCGATCCTAGGAAGGCGAGATCCTCAGGGGACGCAAGGATCTCCACCTCGTCTTCAGTGGCCGAAGACGTGAGCGAGCGCTCCTTTCGAGCCACTGAAGGGTCCTTAGTCTTGTCTTTCTTCTTTTTTGTTTTCTTACTTCTCTCCCGCTGGCCCTTTGGTGGTAAGGGCTGGGAGGACTTCCCAGTAGCGACATCAGGAACAGTCGAAGAGTTGGAAGCCCTTTGGTCTTCGGTTGGTGGATCCTTCAGCCATTGGCTAGGATCCCCTGGCGCACTCTGAGAACCCTCGGAAGGGAGTGTCCCGAGGGACCCCTTCCGAGCAAGAGGGGCCGGGGAAGACTGTTTCTTCTCCGGCTGGGGAGTGGGGACAGATGTCCCCGATGGTGGGGGGGGGGAGTTGCTCCCACAGGTGTCAAGGGAGCGAGAGATGGAGACGGGCCCCCACCCGTCACGGAAGATTGACGGCCCTTAGGGCCCACAGGAGGAGACAACACCGGTGGGTTCACTGGTCTCAAGGAAGCTGCTGTAACTGTGGCAAAAGACGTTTCCATACGGACAGGGTGTAGTCGCTCGTATTTTTTACGTGCCTCATAGAAGGTCAGCCGGTCCAAGGTCTTGATTTCCATAATTTTCCGTTCCCGATGTAAAACTGAGCAGTTCGGCGAGCATGGTGGGTGATGTTGCCCACAGTTCACACATAGCGGAGGCGGGGTGCATGGGGCGTCCGGGTGAGGTAGCCGCCCACATTCCCTGCATGTTGGGCTGGAAGTACATCGGGACGACATGTGCCCGAACTTCCAGCACCGGAAACACCGCATAGGAGGGGGGACATAGGGCTTGACTTCACACCGGTAGACCATTACCTTAACCTTCTCAGGCAGTGTATCGCCTTCGAAGGCCAAGATAAAAGCACCGGTGGCAACCCTACTTTCTTTAGGACCCCCGTACACCCGCCGGACGAAGTGGACACCTCGTCGCTGCAGGTATGCTCGCAGCTCGTCATCGGTCTGAGACAAAAGATCGCGATGATAGATAAGACCTTGGACCATATTTAAGGACTTGTGGGGCGTGACACGCACCGGGATATCACCCAGCCTGTCACAGGAAAGTAGTGCCCGCGACTGGGCCGAGGACGCCGCCTGTAACAGAACGGCCCCACTCCTCATCTTCGAAAATGATGCCACTTCACCAAACTTGTCTTCGATTGTGTCGACAAAAACTGAGGCTTAGTAGAAGTGAAAGATTCGCCATCAGTACGCTCAGAGACCAGATATTGAGGTGAGTATGGCTCAGATCTATTAAGTGCCCTTCTTTCCTCCCATGGTGTGGCAAGGGAAGGAAACGTCTTTGGATCATAAGTAGAGGCGTTAAACTCTGTCTTCCCACGCTTAGAGACGCCGTTTTCGCGACCGGCCACGCTTTTACTTGCTCGTTTCATGTTCGTCCCACGAGCAGCTAGGGATCTAAAGGTCCACCCAGGCAGAGCCCCGCTTGCCTGGGTAAGCCTTGTACAACTGAGGTGCGGCAGGTTCCTCAGAGGTTGCTCGCTAGCGGCTGTTCAACCTCAACAGCCATGCATCTCCTTGGCACGTAGCACACCTTGAGATTGAGGTTTTTTTTATAGAGGTTTGTACCGTCCTCGCGACCCGGGCGATTAAGCCAAGATCCCCGGGCTCTGAAACGTACAACGTTCCACCGTCGCGCCGAACGATGGTCGTTGAAGCACGCACAGAGCTTACGGTGTAGCGGACTGTTGGCGCGACACAGCCCACAGCTCAGGACCCCGGGTTCGCCAAGCCCGTACTCAGCAAATTAATGCTGAGCCCCTGAGGGGCCTGAATAGTTTTATTCACAATTTTTCCTTTGTCAATTTACTACTCCTCGAATGAGAGAAACTTTCAAACATTTACAAACACAACTATATACGCGGGGCGTTTGAAAAGTCAGTACTAAAACAAAAACTACTAACGTGTTAGGGGAAAACTATTTCTATTTTTCGACATAGTCTCCTTACAGATTTATACATTTCGTCCAACGCTATTCTAATTTGTGCATCCCCTCCGAATAAATAGGAATTGTTCAAGCCTGCAAAATAGTTATTAGGTTCTGCAATCACCTCCTCGTTTGAATGAAATCTTCGTCCCGCCGGCCATTTCTTCAAATTTGAGAACAAGTAATAGTCAGAACGAGTCAAGTCTGCAGGAGGAGGGATGTGAAACGAGTTGGAATCCTATTTCCAATAATTTTGCGACCACAACTGCTGAGGTGTGTGCTGGTGCTTTGTCGTGATGGAAAATACTTTTTTTGTTGGCCAATCGCCTGCGTTCCCCCTTGCAACTCGGTTTTCAAACGGTCTAATAACTATGAATAAAATGCACCTGTAATGGTTTTACCCTGTTCCAGATAGACGATAAGGATTATCCCTTGAAAATCCCAAAAGACCGCCGCCATAATCTTTCCGGCCAAAGGAGCGGTCTTTGCCTTTTTTGGTGCAGATTTTCCCTTGATAACCCATAGTTTAGATTGTTCTTTGGTCTCAGGAGTATAGTAACGTATCCATGTTTCATCCACAGTGACGAAACGATGCTTAAAGTCCTGCGGGTTCTTCCTGAACAGCTGCAAACCTTCCTTGCAACACTTCACACGATTCTATTTTTGGTCAAGCGTGAGCAATCGCGGCACCCATCTTGCGGATAGCTTTCTCATGTACAGATGTTGATGCAAAATATTGAGATGCCCACAGCACTAGCAATCTCACGCACCTTAACTCTTCTGTCATCAATAACTAGACCATGGATTTTATCAATGATTTCTGGAGTTGTAACCTCCACAGGGCGTCCAGAACGTTCAGCGTCACTTGTGCTCATATGACCACTCCGAAAGTTTTAAAACCACTTATTAACCTAATTGAAGGTGCAGAGTCAACATAATGTTTATGAAGCTTCTCTTTAGTCTTCTTATGTGTTTGGCTTTTCATAAAGTAATGTTTAATCATTACACGAAATTCTTTACGTCCATTCTTTGACAATCATTCACATAAATGCCAAAGACAAAAAATAGATCAATATGGCTGAAACTTGGTGTAAGCTCTTTCCAAAGATGCTACTAACTAAACATGGCCTCGATAAGCGCCGTTGGTGCCATCTTTCGGACTTTGCACGTACTTTTCAAACACATAAGAAATATCAAAAGCAGTTGTCGAGTTGAGATGACATATAGTAGGTTCATAACGTAAATAAGAAGCCACAGAGGAAATTGTTTTCACGTAACATTAAACTCTATAAATCTGGGTTGTTTCACTCGAATTTTGAACTTCCGCTTATGTGGAGTAAATGGAAACTGCAGAGTAGTGCGTACTTTTCCTTTCAGTGTTTAATACAGTGTTTTCAAAATGCAAGCTTTGAAATTAAGTAATTTACATTAAGGATGACAAATGTATTTGGGGACAGCTAAACTTCGCTTGATAACTGTCATAGTCCATCGTCATTTTATCGTTTTGTAGTCCAATAACATTTTGTCACATATTAGAGACCCAAATTTTTTTCAGAATATCCATTCCAGCTATTAAAACTACTTAATATAAGCAACCAACAATCCTTATGAAACTTCTTTGGGGTTGCAGACTCCTACGAAATCTGAAAAAAACCTGGCCGGTAGCAGTGGCCGAGTGGTCTGCGGCGCGCCAGTCTGAACGGCCGCTACGGTCGGGGGTTCGAATCCCCCCTCTGGCATAAATATTTGTGCCGTGTTTAATATAAGGTAGTTCATAAGTAGTTTGTAAGTTTAGGGACTGATGACCTCACAGTTAATTCCTTTAAGCTTAACAATCATTTGAACATTAAAAAACCGTTAAGAATGTTTGTTAGTCAGTTAGGACGTCAAGCTCTTTACATATATTTTAAATTTGGTAAATAAGGTTTAATAGTTTTAAGTAGAGCTTGGAGCATAATTTGTAAAGACTGTGTGGAAAATCTTTTACATGAGTAAGGCCGGTATTGCAAGGTCATATTTCTTTGTCAAAAATTTACATCATATATTTACATAATAAAAATTTGATTGTGTAATAGGGAACTTTGACATATCTATGCTTTCGTCAAAAAATATGATCATATCTAGTGCCTCGCAGTAGATTTTACCATAAAAATCGTTTGTTTTCTGTTCACTGCAATGCGAAATGCAACCGCTTGGAGCGCTAGCATCGCTGTAGCTCTTGGACCGCGCTTATTTGAAAACAAGCCAACTTGTTTGAAAACGTGACGTCGACGTTTAGTTGCTGCGTGCCATCTATAACAAAATTAATCAAACTTTATGAAGCAGAAGAAGCATTGTATAATCCGAGGCACACTTAATATATGAGCAGATTAAGGAGACTCGAAAGTTACAAGAGAATGTCGCTTGTATTCAACAGAGAAATTCTCCCTGTGTGTGCAGCCGAGGATATTAAGAAGGATATTAAAGGAGCCATGCGAATACTTCGCGCCGTTAGTGGTATGACGAAAAGGTCGGGAGAAAATGGAAGTAAAGTTGAATGTTCACGATAGCTTTCTTCAGAATCAATAAATACAAGAGTTTAAAAGCTCAAATGAAAGAGCTTCATTCGCTGAGGTCAAAAAGAATTAGAACCCAAGATATCGTAAAAGAAACCGATTAAAATATTCAATGCAAGTACCGAAGGAAACCGCGTTTGAATGAAAATAAAGCATGGAGAGACTTGAGTTAATTCTGATACTTGATGACAAATCTGCGATGAATACCGTTCGTTTGACGCACAAATTAAGGAAATCGGTCGGATAGAACGGCCTGACGACAGACTTTAGATTACAGCAAGGTCATCCCTACAAGATATACACAGAAAGCAGTCGCGTTTCAGTATAGAAAAAAGGAAGGCGAGAGTTATGTAAATTCTGATACCTGATGACAAATCTGTGGATGAATACCTTTCGTTTAAAACAAAAATGAAGGAAATCGGTCGGGTAGGTTGACTGTTCCTGCTCTGTTGTTGACAAATTCTTGTATGCGCTCTTGTCCGGCCAGTAAGTTAATCCTACTCGTATAGAAAACATTTAGTTGGCAACATGAGCACGTCGACACGGCGTAAGTAAAATGTAACCCCAGTAGCAAGAAATTGCTGTGTCACTGTCGTCTGCCGGAGGTGCGTATACTGATTTTTAATGTGTGGAGGCACTTAAATCGGTAAATACCGACACGTTGTATCATCCATTCTCCAATAATTTACGTATGACCAGGCGTCCTCAACTTGCTGCTCCCGTAAAACGAAATGATTTCCACAGTTTCGCCCAAGTAAGCCCCTCTTTTGGCCCACTTTAGGTTACGGTAGTAGCACTAAAAGTGGGCCTTTGCGATCGTCTTTTGACAGCTCGAAATTTAAATGAAAATAACGGCTTAACTATTTACCTGACACGAAAATTGAATAACCGAATTTGTAGAGGAGAAAATTCTCTACAACTTTGCTCTCTTATGTTTTTCTCATATCTCGTAGCGTTTCAAAGATATTTGCAAAAATAACGACGATTTTGAGATGTATGTCTGACTGTCCGTCTGTCTGTCTGTCCGTCCGTAACGTGTTCCCTGTTTTCAAGCGATCAGCACCTAATTTACAGACATCATTGTAGGCCTCCAGAGACAAGAACCTCCTTTTTTCAAATTTTTCGGACAAAAAATACGGCAGTAATACCAAAAAATCCGTTTGTAATATAATTGTAACTGCAAACGAACCGTTCATCTCACACGAACATTGAATAACCTAATTGGTAGAGGAGAAAATTCTCTAAAACTTAGCTCCCTTATGTGTTTTTTTCATATCTCGTATCGTTTGAGACATATTTGCAAAAATAACTGAGATTTGACACCCTCCATTGAATTAACGAAAACCAGCTGTTCGGAGATGTCACGTGACATTCCTCGCCCAGAACTCTCTCTGGCATACGCCATCTTGCGTAGCGTATTTGATGATTTTCTTATTGTAACTTACACGTTGTCATTGCAAAGCAATGGCGCACTGAAGAATTAACAAAAACACATCGTTCTTCGTACGATAAATGATAATCTAGTGTCTACAAATGCCATATTAGCATCAGTTAACAATGGTCATCAATAGTATGAGATTAAAGGACTGGTCTTTCGATTGATAGCCGTAGCGTAGTGGGCAAGGCGTTGGACTATGATGCTAAAGATCTGTGGTTTGGAACTCGCCACCAAATTTTTTTCCTAAAAGTGTTTCAGACACTCTTATTAATTAATTTTTTATTATTTAGATTATTATTTTGGTCCAAAATGTTTGCGAAAACTTAAAAACTACAAATCTAAAGTGGGCCGTAAAAACACGTCAGTGCGATTTTTTCTTAAAAATGTTGTTTTCGTAGTAGCAATGACAGCGCATGATAATATGTGTTTACTGTCCTCCATTTTGAAATATGATAAAAAAATTGACGACAGTGTAATACCCCTTTCTAGCGTCACATCAAAGATTTACATAAAAAAATATTACGAACTTTGATGATACTTTTATGTAAAAAATTTGACCTTGTAATACCTTCCTAAGGCTGTTTAAACCACAACGTTCTCCTATTATAATATATGCAGCTTCTTGAGCGAACGATATGGTTTCTGCAGCAACTGTGTTGAAATGACGTCACCGGCTCAGTACTAACTGCGTAATCCTGTTGTGATGAGCCGAGGACACAGGAAATCCGTCCTGAGTTATCCTGGTGTCTGGTGGTACACACACTAGTCAGCGGTCGGATGGTGGAGAAGCTACTGTCGTCACACTGTTGTAGCCGTTACTCAGCGACTCTAAAAATTCGCGAGTGTGTAGTACAGTATGTTTACTTAGAGCGAGACGAACTGTTTCCGACCGCGCCTGTTCGTCGCAACTACATGCAGCTATTGTAAACGCATGAATATCTGAACAGTCCCCACGTGGTCTAAGGCTAATAGCGAATTACAATTTCGTCCGTAGGCAAACGTCCGCTAAATTACTGGTCCAGGCGCAAATCAGTTACATCCCAAATTATTTATAAGTGGCTTTAGTATGCTGAAAGTCACAACTGATAAAAATTCGATATGTAGCAGTCTTTCAGAAGGCTTCCACAAACCTTCGTTCAAATTAATTATATTACTTACATACCTTTGGCACTGAATTAAAGTAAGATGTTACATCCATTTGTTCATACAAAGACATTTTTCACTTTGCTTCAAGTTATAGCGAAATTGCCAGTTATTATTAAGCCGTACTTAGGAGATATTTGTTCCATTTTCTTCCTCCTTCTTCATGTATATACTTTAGCGAGAACATACGTTGTCATTTTGTTCAAAATGTTCAAATGTTTGTATAGTTTATGGGACTTAACTACGGGGTCATCAGTCGCTAAACTTACAAACTACTTATGAACTACTTACAAACTAGGACGGCACAAATATCCATGCCCGAGAGGGGATTCGAACCCCCGACCGTAGTGGCCGTGCAGACCGTGACTGGAGCGCCTCAGTCTCCTCGGCCACCGCGGCCGGCTGTCATTTTGTCTTAGCGTAAAGCTGTTAACCGGGCACCAAAAAGAAATCTTGTAGATATTACGTGGTGAACAAGTGTATTAGTGCTTTTTTATTTCGTGTGGCAAGTAATCTCAATTTTTCAATGGTTTTATGCGTAAAACCTGTAAAGGATGATCTACGCCTAGATTTAGAGTCCTTTATGATAGTTCAGCCTTTGTGTGTTTTATTTTGCGTTTAAAAGTCATTTAAAAGACTATGTGTTGTACTAATTAATGATTATTTACAGGATTTATGGCACTGAATTCTATTAAGTTCTTCAGAAGTCCCGATTAGGAATCATTAATAAATTTTCATATCCACGTTTATAATTTTTAGTTTTTTTTCACATCTTTCAAGTAGGATTTACTTCTAATTACACTGTAAATGATAATCGTCATTTACATTACTAAGAGAAGCTAGTATCTAGCCTCCAACTTTCATCATACTGTGGCTTTGATGCACTTAACGCTTTGATGCACTTAACATTTTCGTGGTGACCCCATAATGACGCCCTTCGTTGGATTGGGGTTTCAGTTTTGCCTCATACGATGTGGCCCATGTCTCATACAGTGTTACGATAACGCATAAGAAAGACTCTCCTTCGCGCTCATAGCATTCCAAGTGTATCTGAGCAGCGACGTAACGCATCCATTTTTGCATTTCCGTCAATTAATGCGGAACCCATCGTGATGCAATTTTTCGCATAACCATTCCTTCAGGATGCGAGGCACAGTCAGTCGTATGCGCTAAACAGGTTTCGAGGGCGAGCTCACGAATCGTCTGGCGTCGATCAATGTCCACTAACGCGGAAAAAGTATGCACTTCTTCACTGACGCTAGGAGGAGCTGCCCGATGTATGTCTGCCATAGTTTGCCGATTTTCGTTGAAGGCTTTTACCCAACGTGCCACTGTTCTGTACGGCAATGCCGATTCCCCGCACGCCTCTTGAAGACCTCGATGACATTGTCGTCTTGTACGACATCTGATACATTGAATCTTGATCCAACTCCGTTGTTCCTGTTTCGAAGATATAGTGACACCGTTACGTTAGACCGCTCTCTCACAAGTGACTGTGTTTCCCTCGAATGTGCGCACGCCGGTGATGTGTGACGGGCGAGTCCATTTGCTCGGGGGTAAAGCAGGTATGACACCGTGTGCTATCAGCGGAAATTGTAGATTCCCCAACAGGGTTGCCAATATTTAAGTTCCAACCCTCGTATATTTTTCGTTTAATTATGGTAGATTTGGGAAATCCGATATTCAGTCTTGCTACGACAACTCCGTGTTCACTAATGTTTACTAACTCCGGATTATTTGTTGCGAAGAGGTCAAGTATGTTTCCACAACCATTTACTACTCTAGTGGGTTCATAAACTAATGCCGGCCGCGGTGGCCGAGGAGACTGAGGCGCTCCAGTCACGGTCTGTACGGCCACTACGGTCGGGGGTTCGAATCCCCCCTCTGGCATGGATATTTGTGCCGTCCTAGTTCGTAAGTAGTTCATAAATAGTTAAGTCCCATAGACTATACAAACATTTGAACATTTGAACATAAACTAATTGTTCGGGGTCATTTTCAGAGAATGAGTTTAGTGGAATTTCGGACTACGTTTTATTCTTGAACATGTAATTTTGCCAAAATATCTTGGGTAAGTTAAAGTAGTCACCAATTAGAATTGTATGCTTTTCGTACGTTTTTAAAATTTTATCCAAGCTTTCTTTGAACATTTCTGCAATCGAATCTTCTATGTCAGTGTGTCCGTAATAAGAACCAATTATTAATTTATTCCCGTTGTCAGGTACCCACCCCAACTCAAAGGAACTATGTAATTCAAATGCGCTACAAGATAAATTGCATGTGATAGTAATAAATACGCCATACCTGTTTCATTCAATCTATACTTTCTGAACACCATTTTTCACTTTGTAAAAATTTCAGCTGAAGTTATCTCCTGCTTTAGCCAACTTTCGCACCTTATGACGATTTGAGCTTCATTGCTATTGGCGATTGGAGCTCTAGTACTTTCCCCTCACAGCTACGACAATTAACAACTTGTGCTTATTCTGAGAACAAGTGACAGTTCTTTCAGAGGACCACCGTTTTATACATTGCATATAGGACACTAACGGCATCTTTACCTGTGGATATGACTGTCCCGTAACGTTTGTCAAGTCACTGTAGTCCTGGGTGCTGTCATTTAGTATCTTGTAGTTTAATGGATCACGCTACCAAATTTTCTAGATGACGCGCGTGTTTGCGAAATATTAGAACTTCTACTTTGTTTGTACAGTGATGTAGACGGGTTCAGTGAATATCCGCAATAAATTTACTACGGAAAAGTTGGTTACAATTTTGTAAGCCTTTTTACATGTTTAGATTAAAGCGCACTGCCCATTAAGAGCTTGTAGGATACTGTTTGAAGCTAAGCTTTAGGAAAGCAGTGCTCCATCCTTGCTCTAGAATAACCTCTGACGGAAGATCCCGTTCCAGAGAGGCACCCAACAGCAAACAAACTCTCTGCCATTCCCACACACCGACGTCCGCTCTCCTCCTACACTCAAACACAAATAACAACGTATCTACAAAGTACATTCTAAACAGTGGCGTACTAAGACTGTCGGAGGCCCGGGGAGGTGGCAAAACAAAATGAGGTCCACCATCCACTTGGAAATACACGTATTCAAATGTTTGTAGAGCTTATGCGACTTAACTACGGGGTCATCAGCCCCTAAACTTACAAAGTAATTATGAACTAGCTAATACTAAGGACGGCACAAACATCGATGCCAGAGGGGGGAGGGGGATTCGAACCCCCTACCGTAGTGGCCGTGCAGACCGTGACTGACGCGCCGCAGTCCCCTCGGCTACCGCGGCCGGCAAATACATGTATTACTATATATAAAAATAAAGAATAAGGAAAAGTAACTTTTGAGATTTGGAGGCCCCGCAGGACAAGAGGCAGGGAGCAGTCTAAAAAATAATAAAACATAGTTTTCGAGGTATTTGTAGCCCCCTCCCCCCCCAAGACGAGAGGCCCGTGGCGGTCCGCCCCCCCCCCCCTCCCCCGCTTACTCCCGACCCCTCCGCCACCCCCTAGTCCACCATTGATTCTAAGGGCCGCGAAATTCTTCAAAGTATTTACCTATTAGTGTACGGGGAAACAATTAATTTTACATATATTATAATTTCTATACTACACAGATCTGTATATACTTACAGTCACTCTACTTGCTGTCACAAGAAAGCGTACACTTCCACACAATCTTCATTGCTTTATGTGTAAGGAGCACCACACTTTATCAAACGGCTGCAACTTAACGGCAGCATTCAAATGGAAATGTATTAACAAAATCTTTCGGGCCAGTAAATATACCAACTTAGCATTGTTAATAATAGATATAAAAATAAAGAATAAGGAAAAGTAACTTTTGAGATTTGGAGGCCCCGCAGGACAAGAGGCAGGGAGCAGTCTAAAAAATAATAAAACATAGTTTTCGAGGTATTTGTAGCCCCCTCCCCCCCCCCCCAATGTAGATTTAGAGGCTAGAAATATACTGATATAGCTCCGTACTTAGCTATAATTTACAACCGATCACTCAGCGAAAGATCCGTACCCAAAGACTGGAAAGTTGCCCAAGTTACTCCAATATTCAAGAAAGGCAATAGGAGTGATCCCCAAAATCACAGGCCTATCTCATTGACGTCGATTTGCAGTAGGATTTGGGAACATATACTTTGTTGGAATATTATGAACTACCTCGAAGAGAACGACCCATTAACCAGTAGTAGACACGGATTCAGAAAGTATCACTCTTGCGAAACACAGCTTGCCCTTTATTCACATGAAGTGTTTAGTGCCACCGACAAGGGATCTCAAATCGATTCCATATTTCTGGATTACAGGAAGGCTTTTGACACTGTACCCCACAAGCGGCTTCTTATGAAATTGCGTGCATATGGAATATCTCCCCAATTGTGAGATTGGATTCACAATTTCCTATCAGAAAGAACACTGTTCGTTGTAATTGACGGTAAGCCATCGAGTAAAACAGAAGTGATATATGGCGTTCCGCAGGGAAGCGTTATAGGTCCCCTACTCTTCCTCGTGTTTATAAACGATTTAGGAGACAATCTGAATAGCTCCTTTAGACTGTACACGGATGATGCTGTCGTTTATCGGTTAGTGAAGTCAACAGAGGATCAAAAGCAACTGCAAAGCGATTTAGATAAAATATCTGGTGCGAAAATTGGCAATTGACACTAAATAAAGAAAAGTGTGAAGTAATACACATGACCACTAAAAGAAATCCGCTGAACTTTAATTACGCGATAAATCAGTCAAACCTTAAGGTCGTAGATTCTACCAAATACCTAGGAGTTAATATTACGAACAACTTTGACTGGAGAGAACACACAGAAAATATTGTGGGGAAGGCCAACCAAAGGTTACGTTTAATCGGCAGAACGCTTCGAAGCTGCACCAGCTCCACCAAAGAGACTGCCTACATCACACTTGTGCGTCCTCTCCTGGAGTACTGTTGCCCCTTGTGGCACCCTCACCAGGTGGGACTGACGGAAGACATTGAGAAAGTTCAGAGAAGGGCAGCTCGTTTTGTTTTATCACGTTACGGGGAGAAAAGCGTCACGGAAATGTTGCACGAATTGGGGTGGAAATCATTGAAAGAAAGACGTTATTCGTTGTGGCGTGATCTGTTAGCGAAGTTTCAATCACCGACTTTTTGCTAGCACCCACCTACTTAGGGAGACATGAGCATCCCAATAAAATAAGGGAAATCAGATTGAAAACGGAACGATTTAGGTGTTCTTTCTTCCCGCGCGCTATTAGAGAATGTTACAATAGAGAAAAGTTATGAAAGTGGTTAATGAACCCTCTGCCATGCACTTGAATGTGATTTGCAGAGTATCAATGTAGATGTAGATGATGGAAATAAATTTTTAAAATAGATTATTGACAGAAAAATCACATATTTTAGCTTTGTTCCCAATGTTTGGAAGGCAATTAGAAAAACCCAAATTCGTCAATTACGACCAGTATCGGTAATTTATGATTTAATTTTTATGGTTATAGCGCTCCTTGTATCTATCTATCTGGTGGACAGAAAATGTTGAGGGTTTTGCAGGTGGCACAATTACTCTGGAGTTAGGAAAGGAGTAAATAGCAGACGGAGTAAGGGAGATTATCCTTTTGTTTCTGAAATACGGATGTAATTGTCAGAAGCTGAACAAAATGTGAGGTAAAAGTCTGTCGAGAAGCTTTGTGCTTCGTTTGGTCAAAGCGGCAAAAGGAAAAGTCGTTCCTCACGACGAAGAGAAGAGGTATCCCAGAAAGTATTCGTTTATGGTCTCCGTTTATTACAGGTATTTTTGTGGTTTCGAAGTTTCTAAGAGTATTGCCACCTCTCAAAATATTCGAAAAAAGTTTTAAACAACCTGTATTTTACTGAACAAAGCTCTTCTAGTATATAAATATTTTTTGTTATGAGAGGTAAAAACATATATGCATTTTTAAAACGCACATGAACATTATTAAAATTACTCAAGTTCGGTGGATGTTGCACAGAAATTTACTGTTACACACCGTCGCAGATGATGGCTACAACGGCTGTATTTTGATATTAATGTAATTGACGTCTGTAATGAATTAGCGTTCACTGCTTTCGTACATAACCTGAAATGCTTACCAAACATTTCGCAGTTCGAATTAGTTCGGAGAAACTGTCGTCAACACCCATTGTGAACATGACTGCCTTTGGTCAACTTCAATTATGTAAACAACGCATGAGCCGGTACGTTGACACTGTTTAGTTACCTCGTATGTCGGAGTCGACCAATGTGATGATAAATGAAGCTAATGTAGTCCTATCATTATTGGCAACGTAATTAAATTTACAGTAGGAGAGCAGCAGAGTATCAAAAGTAACAACGTTACTACCACGAGCGCCAGAGCTTACGAACACAATAGTACATCTACTTTTCCACAAAATTCATGATAGTCACAGACGCAGATGGCGGTAGTCTCGCTTTCCTTGTCAAAGATGTCATGTAAAAAAGTTTCCGTAGCAAATATGGCCATAAGACAGGAATTCATTCACTCTGCTCACAGAATGATAGTTTGAGCTAATGACATTCGTTTCGTAAATCATTAGGCGATAAATAATATATGACAAAGTTCAGCCCAACCAGTTACAAAATTTGATAAAATACCTTGATCTAGATTTCGGCACCATCTAAGGGTGCCTTCATCAGAAGAATAAAAATTAAAACATAAGACGTGCAATTACGAGCAGTGTGCTCAAGTCTAAACTTATAAAATTATGCAACATGCTAGCAAAAGGCTAGCAAGTCAAAAATAAAATAAAGGCAGCTCGCCTGTGTTAGGCTTACAGTGCTGCTTAACAGTCAACCGAGAGCTATAATTTTAAAAGTTTGGACTTGAGCACACTGCTCGTAATTACACGTCTTGTGCCGAAATCTAGATTAGGGTATTTTATCAAATTTTGCTACTAGTTGGGCTGAACTTTGTCAATTATTTGTAAATATACAGTTGCTGCAGTCGACAAGCTATGTTTAAAATAATTAGCCTATTCTATATTCTGGAACTGACCGCATAGTTTAAGGCGCTATGCAATGTATTGTACCAGGTGGCGCAGGACGCCGTTCTTTTTATGTTTCCCGCATACGTTAGTGCAAGACGTGTTGCCTTGTCCAAAGGGGAAGCGCACTTACGAGCGATCCTCCACTGAGCTGTGACGCCATCTGCGTACGCTTTCCTCCTGTCTTCGCAATGACGAAGTCGCGTGCCCGTCCGGTAGTGGTCGCATTAGGTCTTACAGTCAAACAGGTAACTACTGCAATGTATTCCAGCGAAGAATACTCACATATGATACTGATATATGCGGAGATGCACTGCAATGCCTCCGCGGCCCGAAGGCTGTATTCACAACGTTTTCCAACGCGACGTCTACCATCTGCGCACATTTTCAGATGTAAAGATATGAGTTTAAGAACCTAGGGTGCTTTTCAAGAAAACGCGTCGTGGGAAAACCAATACGCGACGCATCTGACGTTTTCCAGAACGTTATTGATTATTTTGGAGCACATCCCACGCGAGATAAGCATTCCTTAAATGAAAATAATACGTAATAACTACGTAGTATAAACAAATATGTTACTGTGCTACTAAATTCAGGTTACAGTATTATTTGTATTCATAATAATAATATGATTATTGTTATTAATATTACGAAAGTCATTAGTTATCAGCCACTAATACATATTTCCAATTGTAATTAAGACAAAGAAGAGCTGCAACAGAGCTGGGAGTTTCATGGTCTTCGGTGGTCATGGTGGTTTCATTCAATGATCAGCGAGATCGCCTGATATGACGCCCTTGGATTTATGGGCATACATCAAATCCAAGATTTACGACACGGAAGCGGAAAATCCAGATGTGTCGAAAGAACAAATACGCCATGCTTGCGCTTCAGTAACAGGAGAAATGTTAAGAGCTGTCCATGCTAATACCTAGAGGTGCTTACATCAATGTATCGAACAAGGTGGATATGCATTTGAACATTTGTATTATGACTAATGTAATAATGAAAATATGCCAGTCTATAACATGGGTTTATCACAACACACATTATATTCATTACTATTTATTGAAATTAAAGATAGAATACCATTTATGTCATACTGACCATTGTTAATCTCGTATTGTTGCATCATATGTTGGTAAGATGTGGTAAGATGTCTGCCTACCAAGCATGGATGTCCGGGTTCGATTCCCGGCCGCATCACAAATTTTAATTCATTGCTTGACTTTTATCTTTAATGTCTTTGACATGTTCAAGACGAAAAAAAGTCTCAGGGTTTACCAATTTCTATTTACTTTCTCAATTATGGGTAGCTACACAGGCAGGGTGACTCAATATTCAACGAGTCGTTGAGTCCATACCGAGTTTAGTTGCTTTATTTCACCAAGATAAATGTGGTACGACACAATGTTAGGACGTATCCAGTGACTTTTGTCACTTCAGTGTAAGTCATTACACGTAACAGCACACCTAAGCTGGGGTCATGTAGAAGCTTCATGCACACAACTTCGGAAAGTGAAACAGAACGTGTATGGAGCTATGCCAAAAATTTACTAAGTTCCAGAGAGAACGTCATAAAGGAACCTGCAGCAGGAATTTATCACCTGTATGTGACATGAAAGACACTAAATCGATTGAATAAAGGAATGTCCCACTCAAGTCGAATCGTGAAATGTTCCGGAGCTTAGGATCCATTTTATGAAAAATAATGTCTCTCCCGCCATTTAGGTATTACTATTTTTATTACTCAACAGCAGTACTTACTGTAAGTGATTTTCATTATTTTATTAAGAGCGGGACATGTAAAACGAAATAAATAAATACTATATACCATCTACAACAAGTAGTTGAAACTTCTGATTATGTCAATGTTGTTGTGGTGGTCTTCAGGGTGGAGACAGGTTTGATGCAGCTCTCTACCATACTCTATACCGATCAATCCTCTTCATCTCCTCATAAGAACGGCAACCTACATCCATTTGAATTTCCTTTCTATATTCATCTCTTCGTCTGCCTTTGCGATTTTTACCCCACACACTTCTTTCCAATGTTAAATGCACGATTACTTGATGTCTAAGAATGTGTCCTATCAATAGATCCCTTCTTTTGGTCAAAGTATGCCAGGAATTCCTTTTCTTCCCAATTCTGATCAGTATCTCCTCATTAGCTACGCGGTCCACACACCTAATCTTCAGCATTCTTCTGCAGCACCACTTTACAAAAGCCTCTCTCCTCCTCCTGTCCGCAGTGTTTATCGTCCATTTTTCACTCCAATATAAGACCACACTCCACACAAATGCCTTCAGAAAGGACTTCCTTATGCTTAAATTAATATTCGCTGATAACAAATTTCTCTTATTCAAAAACGCTCTTCTTCCCATTGCCATTCTGCATTTTATATCGTATGTATTGCGACCATCATATGTTATTTTACTACTTAAATAACAAAACTCATCTACCTCCTTTATTGATTCGTTAGCTAATCTAATTCCTTCAGCATCGCCTGATTTTCTAAGACTATATTCGATTACCCTTGTTCTGTTCTTGTTAATGATTCATCTTGAAAGCTCCTTCCAAATCACTGTCCATTGGGTTCCATTGCTCCTCCAGGTCCTTTGCTGTCATCAGCAAAAGCAATGTTTTTATTTCTTCACCCTGAACTTTAATTCCTTCGCCAAATTTATCAATGCTCTCCTTTATAGCTCGCTCAATGTTTACACTGAACAACATTGGAGAAAGGCTACAACCCTGTCTTACACCCTTCCCAACCTTTGCATCCCTTTCATGCCCTTAAACTTTGATAAGTGCTGTCTGGTTTTTGTAAATAACCTACTGTTCCCTATATTTTACTCCTGCTGATTTCAGAATTTGAAAGAGCGTAATCCAACATTGTCAAATGCTTTATCCGTACCTGCAAAAGCTAGAAATGTAGATTTACCTAAATCTATCTTCTAAGATAAGCCATAAGGTGAGTATTGCCTCCCGTGTTCCTACATTTCTCCTGAATCCAAACTGGTCTTCCCCAATGTCGGCTTCTACCAGCTTTTCCATCCTTTTGTAAATAATTCGTGTTAAAATTTGCAACCATGACTTATCAAACTGACGGTTTTGTAATTTTCACACCTGTCTGCGCCTGATGGTATCCATTATTTTTCTACTGTTTTATTTCCTCCCGTTTCTGTCAGTTGTTGCCTAAAACTCCATCTGTAATGGTAACAGAAAACTAATCGTTCCACGTAGAAGGTACGGTGACATTTGCATAATCGACGTCTTTGGAAAAATATTCTTTCTATTGTTTCAAACACGCAGATACATTTTCCGTGTATGCATTAGTCATAATTGACTGAGATACGCATGCGACTTGTGTCTGAATACTTCTGTCCATCTCAGTATGGTATCGCGTGGGGACCCATAATACTAAATTTCAAGGATTACGACTCTCCATGGTCTGCACTCAAAGACCGAGCGCAGAAGCGTAGTTGTAAAAGGTAACGTGAAATTACGGCAGAGAGCAAAGCAGGACGTACGACGAACGTATCCAGACAGTGTAGTATAAATAGCTTTAATGGACCATGACTGCAGCGTGGCGAATATTCTGCCTTTCCTGACAGCGCGACACAGCCTGCAGAGGCTCCGCAGAGCTCGTGACTATACCGGTAAGACCACAGTCTAATATATCCAGTCGCGACACTCACTGCTGTGAAAGCTGTTACTGCCTGACATTTGGAGCGACGCTAGCACTCCTACCGGTCGTAAAGTAGGCTGTCTCTTACAGCGGTATACGACACATTAATAATTCCCGCTTCTAATTACTTTTATGTGTGGTTTTCTAAATATTGTATATGTTCTTGCATTCCAAGCTTTATTTAAGTATCTTGACACATGACTGAGTCTAAAAGAAACGTAAACCGAGCAAAAACTCGTTGTGATCTGACACAAACTGCAATATATTACAAAGTAATTCTATAGAAATTGCATAGGTCGTACCACCCGCTCCTTCCGTCTCCATGATTTCTACCTCACCCTCCACAACCGCCCTATCCGCCACACCCCCACCCTGAAGTACCTTGGCCTAACCCTCGACCGTAACCTCTCCTGGACCCCCCACCTCCGACAGAAAGCCCTCTCCCGCCTTAACCTCCTCAAACTCCTCACCGGCCGGACGTGGGGTCTCAGCCCCTCCACCATCCTCTACAGTTACCGCTCCCTCATGCGTCCTGTCCTTTGCAGCTTCCATCCCGCCTGGATCTCCGCTCCCACATCCTACTATAAAACCCTCCAAGTCCTCGAGCGCCACGCCCTCCGCCTCGCCTACCGCATCCGGCTCCCATCCCCCACGCGGATCGTGTATGACCTGATCCCGTTTCCCCACCTCCTTGAATATCTCCAGCATATCCGTATCCTCTACACCACCCGTAAAATAAACTCCGCAACCCCCTGGTCCACCCCATCCTTATCGACCCTGGGCCTCTGCCAAGCCTCTACCGCGTTCTACCCCCTTCCCTTCATCTCCACACCCTCCACATCCTCTCCCAGGGTACTTTCCGCCGCCTCCCCCTCCCTGATGACGTCCTCAGTTCCGACATATACCCGTCCTACCAGCTCTGATCCCCCACCCATAGATAAAGTGTCCCCTCTCCCCCCCTCCCCTTCCGCTCCCCCGCTTGGCTACCCCCTCCCTGCCCTGGAGTCCCTACGGCTCCTCCTTGCCGCCCCCTCCGTTCCCCGCCTTTTTTCCCCTCTCCCCCACGCTTTGCTCCCCCCCTTTCTCGGGGTCCTGGGCCGACAGTTTCAAAAGTGCTACGTCAAGTGTTGTGTGCTGTGCTCCAGTGAAGTGTGTGTTTTTAACTGCATCCACCGCAACCAGACAAGTGTCGCACCGTGTATTTTAATTAGTGTCTCCGTGTACTCGCCGTCCTGTGTTCTTGTCGTCCAACATGTGCTTTTTAGGTCACTGTGGCTCATCATTTTAACTAACTATATGTGGTTTTAATTATCTGTCTATTGTCATGTACTCCAAACTGTCGCCTTGTGTATGTCACTTTATCTCTGTTGTTTTATCTCCTGTTATGTATTTTAATTCTCCACTCATATATGTATTTTTACTCTCGGCTGAAGAGCAGCCCATAGTGCTGCTGCCAGCCTACCAGTGTACTGCTGGTATAAAATTCAATAAAGAAAAAAAAAAAAAAAAAAAATAGAAAATGCTTGCAGCTCACCGTGCTGGTAGTGATAAGTAAACGTTGTATTTTGCGCAGACAAGCATACAATTGAACTTCCAAGGGGCAGTTAAATATCAATAAATGTAAATTTAGAAAAAACACGTAAATAAACTGACGCTAACAGCAACATATTTATGACGAAATTCTTCGACATTGCACCTTACTTTGCTGGAAAACACAGTATATCGCACATGAAAAGCATGTAATTAGCCTTCCCGGTGTTAAAAAGTGCGAAAAAAGGTTTTTCCTCTGCTTTTTAGTTATGAGAAAATCCACTGGCAATGAAACTTTCGTCTAACATAAATTTGCTGCGAGGCTATTTCAATTATATGTTATTTTAAGATAATAATACGTCGTTTACATGACAGTTTAAATGCATATTATATGGATGATCCTCAGTAATTATCACAGTCTGTCATTGTATGATTAACAGAAGAGGGAGGAGGGGGCGGGGCGACAACCGTCTCTAAAATAAGACGGCTCTGTGGTTTCAGGTAAATAGGTTCATATGTTAGACTGTGGTTTCCATTAGATAAAACAGAAAACATTAATAACGGCCACACTGAACACTTCTTTTCCATACATTTACCTCAGTAGTGAATTATTTTCGAATGCCCACACAGAAATGCTCAGCAGTAACTGAACAAGAATAGTTTATCTCCCAAAACGCGGCATCTTTATCCAAAAGATCTTGTCGTCTGCTATTTATAAGCCATTTCTTGATCCTAAAAAGAAATAATCTTCAATAAGAGTATGTTGCTTACAAGATAATCGTAAATAAGCATTACCTCTCAGGCTCTGTAGGAAACCTAAAGAATAATAAATGTGGCGTCTTCTTCTTCTTCTTGTTGCTGCAATTTATTGCACTACACACGCTTCCCTTCGTAAAAACCACTTCGTACACCAAAACACACAACAACCAATACATGTCTCGTATACGATATAGAACAACGTGGCTTTACGTCCGCAAGGAGCGCTGCAGTCGCCTAGTGTAACAAAAATCAGCGGTAGTGTCGCGACTGTATATATTAGACTGTTGTAAGACCTTGGACAACCCCTCCTACCAAATCTGATCCCTTCCCCGTAGCACCAGCGCCCCTCCCCTCTCTCCCGTCCTTTTCCTTCCCACCCGCTTGGCTACCCCTCAACTGTTCAACTGTTTGTTAAGCTTATGGGACTTAACTACGGGGTCATCAGTCCCTAAACTTACAAACTACTTATGAACTACTTACGAACTAGGACGGCACAAATATCCATGCCCGAGGGGGGATTCGAACCCCCGACCGTAGTGGCCGTGCTGACCGTGACTGGAGCGCCTCAGTCACCTCGGCCACCGCGGCCGGCTTGGCTACCCCTCTCCCGTGCCCAGAGTCTCGTCAATCCTTCTTTCCCCTCCTTTCTCCCTCTCCCCTCCCCCTCGCTTCCCCCATCCCTGTCCCCCCTCCCCTCCCCCTCCATCCCCTCCACCCCCCGCGGGGGCGTCTCAACTTTTTAAACGTGTACCGTGTCATGTGTGGTTTTTAATCAGTGCCTCCGCGATCGACGTCAACAAGTTTTATCATGTGCACCGTCAACTGTCTTCTTGTTTGTCTCCTCGGCCACCGCGGCCGGCGTTTCGGCATTAAACCATTATCAAGTGATGAAACTCTTCAGACAGGTTTCTTTCTAAGTCCTGTCTGAAGAGTTTCACCATTTGATAATGGCCTAAGGCCGAAACCTGGTTGTGGAAATAAACAATATTTGAGTCAAATGGCGATGAATTCCTTTACAAAACTGAGTGCAGATCGTGGTTTATTTTTTTAGAACAATGCCTTCATTTCGGTGACGTTAATATCGGTCGGCGTACGCGCAACGCAATGATGATTAATAAAGCGCTATGCCAATCGTAGGAAGTTTGTGGAATAAATCTTAAATATCCTTGTTTTTCCCATGGGAAGTTGTACGCGGCGTGTTCGAGACTTGGTAAACCATCTGAACTGATCATTTTCTCTCCGGACGGAAAGTAAAAAAAAATATCGTTCTTCAACAAGCGTCACAATGAACGCAACACTAAGACTTCCGACTCCTGGTATTTCCATTCCACTTACTGTATTTCAATTAATTGTTTTGTTCCATACAGAATAATTTCTATCATTAAAGTGTGATCATGCTACAATTATTTTGTTTTCAATTAAAATACTCTCATTCAGCTCACTGCGAGAAAAAAATGCTAAGTTGTGTTATAAAATATGCGGTTTTGTTTTCCTTGTTCCAATCATTTTAACATAAAATAGGAAAGTTGTATTTCGGAATGAAATTGATTTGAAAAGTGGGGATGATATAGATGCAGAGAGGAGGGGATAGAAGGAAGGAAGGAAGCTTAGGGTTTAATGTCCCGTAGTTTCGTCATTAGAGACGGAGCTTACGCTCCGGAGTGTTTGAGTAAGGATGGGGTAGAAAATCGGCCGTGTCCTTTGAAACGAGCCATCCCGGTATTTGCCTGGAGTGATTTAGGGAAATCACGGAAAACCTTTATCTGGATAGCCGGAGGTGGATTTGAACCACCATCCTCCGGAATACGAGTGCAGTGCGTTACCACTACGCCACCTCGCTCGGTAAAAATGTTCAAATGTTTGTGTAGTTTATGAGACTTAACTACGGGGTCATCAGTCCCAAAACTTATAAACTAATTATGAACTAGCTAACACTAAGGACGGCACAAATATACATGCCCGAGGAGGGATTCGAACCCCCGACCGTAGTGGCTGTGCAGACCGTGACTGGAGCGCCTCAGTCCCCTCGACCACCACGGCCGGCCCTCGCTCGGTAGGACGAGGGGATAGGAGGGAGTGGTGTGAAGGTGATGAAAAAAGGTAGGTGGAGGAGGCGACGGACAAGGGAAGGGGGGAAATAAACGAGGGAGAAAGGGATAGATATAGAGCGGAGAAGCGAAGAGATTAGGGTATGCATCCCATACACATTAGCTACTGCGAAGTGTTGCCTACATGATAACGAAAACTAACGTACAGATGAAATACTTTTCACCTCTGCTTACGCGTGCTTTTCTCTTATATTTGTGCCGCGGTGGAGTGGCCTAGAGCTCTATAGCGCCCCGCTGCGGAGTGCGCGGATGCTCGTCGTCGGAGATTAAGAGTCCTCCCTCTGGCGTGTATATGTGTGTGTGTGTGTGTGTGTGGGTGTGTGTGTGTATGGGCTTCAACAATTTTCCTGTCCCACGTTTCAGGAATTTCTGCAGTTGTTGTCTACCATTTCTTATGGCCTACCAATGATAAGTCTTGATCATTAGGTAAATATATCTTCTCACTGGAAACTGTGATGCTTTTGTAGACCTTCAAGATGTACACTAGACCGTACTAAAACTAAACCTGATTTTTTTTTCTGGCCAGGACACCCATCACTAAGCTGAACAAGCTCCTCTCGTCGCATGTCTGTAGTTCCTGGACCTTTCCGGTTTTTGTTGGAATAACAATGGACTGGTCTACCTTTTGTAGAACAGCTAGATTTTAAAATGGATATATCTTTCAATCTGTATGGCTTTTGCTGAAAGAAATTTCACCAGATTATAGATGTCGTGACAGCGAAAATCCAGGCAGTGTTAGCTCAAAATGTCCGTTTTTGCACTTGTTCGCTTTTTTGTCGTAAACCCTTTAATACATTGTCAAAAAAAAAAAAAAAAAAAAAAAAAATACAAATGAACGTTAACATATACAGAATACGGAACATATTGCAATAAAATATGGTATTTGCATAGAGTACATACACGTAGGCGAGATACATGACCTAAGAAATTAAATTTTGTAAAGCAATACAAACGCTACACGTCTTCTTTCTTCTTTCATTGATCAGGCCTCGTGGACCGCTGCTACAAGTTTCCGTCTCCAATGCTTCCTGTCCATTGCGGTTATCCGCCACCTGTCCATATCTATTGCTGCTTGTTTCGGGTCTTCATGGAGGCCATCCTTCCAACGTTTCCTTGGTCTTCCTCGGGGTCTCCTTCCTGCAGGACTTCTGAGGCCACCTGCCATCTTCCATCCGGGCCACATGATCGGCCCACTGCATACGCTCGGCTTTTATGGTTTCTGCTGTGCTGGGCTGTTGGTATAATTGCTGAAGCTCCATTCTCCTGTGTCTGGATTTAAAACCGGATCTTAGATCTTCCGAAAAACGTTTCTCTCCAAAACAAGGAGCTTGCGGAAGTCCTGTTTTCGAATACCCCATGCTTCACAGCCATACAGCACAACAGGCTGGATCAGGGTTTTGTATAGTCGGATTTTGAACTGTTTGGATAGAGATTTGGAGCGAAACAGTTGCACTCGGGTGTGGTAGGATCGCTTTCCAGTTTGAGTTCTGGCGTTGATCTCCGCTTCACAAGATGAGTTGTCTGTGAAAAGTGCCCCCAGGTATTTAAATTCAGACACTCTCTTGCAGGGCATGTCTCCCACCTGCAGTGACTGTAGATGTCCAGCTACACATACATTTCATATGATTAGATGTAAATCAGGTGCAGACAGGTGTGAAAATTACAGAGCCATCAGTTTGATAAGTCATTGTTGCAAAATTTTAACACGAATTAACTACAGGAGAATGGAAAAGCTGGTAGAAGCTGACCTCGGGGAAGATCAGTTTGGGTTCAGGAGGAACGTAGGAACCCGGGAAGCAATACTCACTTTACGTCTTATCTTAGAAGATAGATTAAGGAAAGGTAAACCTACATTTTTAGCTTTTGTAGATTTGGAGAAAGCTTTTGACAAGGTTGACTGGAATACACTCTTTCAAATTCTGAAGTCAGCAGGGCTAAAATACAGGGAAAGGAGAGTTATTTACAACTTGTACAAAAGCCAGACCGCAGTTATTAGACTCGAAGGGCATGAAAGGGAAGCATCAGTTGGGAAGGGAGTAAGACATGGTTGTAGCCGTTCTCCGTTGTTATTCAATTTGTACATCGAGTAGGCGGTGAAGGAAAGCAAGGTAAAATTCGGGATAGGGAGTAAAGTTCAGGGGGAAGAAATAAAAACTTTGCGTTTTGCTGATGACATTGTAATATGTCAGAGACAGCAAAGGACCTGGAAGAGCAGTTGAATGGAATGGACAGTATGCTGAAGAGAGCGTATAAAATGAATATTAACAAGAGCAAAACAAAAATAATGGAATGCGGTCTTAGAAAATCAGGTGATGCTGAAGGAATTAGATTAGGTAACGAAACAATGAAGGTGGTAGATGAGTTTTGTTACTTGGGTAATAAAATAACATGCAATGGTCGCAGTACAGAGGATATAAAATGCAGAATGGCAATGGGAAGAAAAGCATTTTTGAAAAAGAGAAATTTGCTAACATCGAATATTAATTGAAGTGTAAGGAAGTCTTTTCTGAAGGCATTTGTGTGGAGTGTTGCCTTGTATGGGAGTGAAACATGGACGATAAGCAGCGCGGACAGGAAGAGAATAGAGGTCTTTGAAATGTGGTGCTACAGAGGAATGCTGAAGATTAGGTGGGTACATCGCATAACTAATGGAGGTACTGAACAGAATTGGTGAGAAAAGGAATTTTTGGCATACCCTGACCAAAAGAAGGGATCGCTTGGTAGGACACGTTCTTAACATCGAGGAATCGTAAATTTAGCTTTGGAGGGAGATAAAATGGCAGAGGAAGACCGAGAGAGGCGTATAGTAAGCAGATTCAAGTGGATGTGGGTTGCCGTTCTTATGAGGAGATGAAAAGGCTTGCTCAGGATAGAGTAGTGTGGAGAGCTGCATCAAACCAGTCTCCGGACTGAATACCATAACAACAACAACAACAGATGTAAATAAATTATTCTAGCATATTCATTTTATAGGCGTTCTGTGTTACACCTTACAACTTTGAAAATAATTTATTGAAGTTTTTATTTGTTTATTTATTTATTTTTAATTTCAAAAAAATATATATTTATGTTGTCATCACCCTAATTACAAAATAATCTATATTTCTATTGGGTTGTTGAGTTCAGTGTATTTCGCAAGGGCTTTGTAGACGGGCTACTTGTTCTCGATGTGGAGTACTTGCACACGAGCATGAACCTCAGCAGACGCCCCTGCCGGCGACCGCCCGCGGCTGCTGGTAGCGGCAGAAGCCGAGCATCGCCTCGCCTGGCCTCGCCTCTGGCCTGTTTACAGGCAGCCGGCCTTGTTTACAGGAGCGCCGAGGGGAAGTAATGTATCTGCGGCGGGACGGCCACCACAAATATTACCCCGGGGCCAGGCCAGGCCGGCTCATTAGAAGCCAGGTCTGGCGTGGCCAGGCAGAGGCCAGAGGCCCCACACCCGACGTCCGACGTCGGCCGGCCAAATATTTGGGGCCGCTGCTGCTCGACGCCCGCCCACGCAGGCCTGCGGGCCGAGGTCGCGGACGCAGCGGCGTGCGTCACGGACAGGCCTGTGAGGGGCCAGGGGGGAGGGGGGAAGGGACTTTCTCCTGCTCCTACTCTAGTCGCCGTAGAGGCGACCAAGACCACCACACATCTTATAATCTTTTCAACGCACATAAAACACACGGCAAAGGAATATTCTGCATAAATAATAGCGTTGAAGTATATAAAACTCTTCTGGGTTTTGGACCGCATCGTCAAAATATCAAACACTTCACCGACGTTTCGGCCACTATTGCAAGTGGCCATCTTCTGGGTGTTACATTTGTTACATCAGTAAATGTAACACCCAGAAGATGGCCACTTGCAATAGTGGCCGAAACGTCGGTGAAGTGTTTGATATTTTGACGATGCGGTCCAAAACCCAGAAGAGTTTTATATACAATGACAACGGCCGCGGAAGCCTTCGTTTACAATAGCGTTGAAGTTATTGAACTCGCTGAAGAGCAAAAGAATCTGGCACGCTGTGGGTATTCAATGCTGCTGCACGCGCGGCTGCTCGGCAATTGTCGCTGTCTTTACCGCTTGTACTGCTGATACTTATGCTTATGTTGTTTAACAGCAACCGCAACCGCAGCGATTGTGCAACGGGAAGTAGAATTTTAGAGGTATGGACGTGTTCTGTTACTTGGGCAGTAAAATAACAAATTATGGTCGCAGTTCATAGGATATAAAATGCAGAATGGCAATGGGTAGAAAAGCGTTCTTGAAAAAGAGAAATTCGTTAACATCGAATATTGATTTAAGCCTAAGGAAGTCCTTTCTGAAGGCATTTGTGTGTATTACGGGTCGTATCCGACCTGACTGTACCACTAATGTAACTTAGTTCACTATGTATCTTTTTCGCAGTTTTCATACGAAAATAGCTTGGAAACAACTGAAACTCGCAGTTATAGTTGTGTTAAGTTCCCAGGAAGATCCTTCAGACCAAGGGAACGATGACGCTGACTTGGTAGGGTCTGTCTCAGAACCTCACGATGTAAGTCTTATAAACAGTGCAATAGGAGAAGATTATATGGGTGAAAGGTGTAGGAGTGAAGGACAAAGAAAAGACGATAGAAATATTGAGTTAAGTAGGGATGAGCAAACAATGTGAACCAACAAGCCTATACGTTCTTTAAAAGTGATCACTCACCTACCTTGACCTAAAGAGAAACCGCGAGGGATTACAAGTGCAAAAATATTATTTTCATTTTTTATTACCATGAAATGACAGGGGACATTGTTCGTCATACTAATAACGAAATAGAACATACACAGCTCAACTACAGTGACTCATGGAATTCATTTTTATATCCGACAGACGTAATTAGCCCCTTGTTTATGAGCGGTGTCTTCAAAGATTCTGATTTATGCCATGATGATATATTCTTCGAGATGTATGGACCATCGATCTTTCGTTATGCTAGCGCAGAAACGATTTACATTCCTTATAAGAAATCTGACATTGGACTAGGGAGTCGAGAAAGACTAAATATACCGGGTGATCAAAAGTCAGTATAAATTTGAAAACTTAATAAATCACGGAATAACTTAGATAGAGAGGTAGAAATTGACACGCATGCTTCGAATGACATGGAGTTCTATTGGAACAAAAAAAAAAGTCCAAAGAAAGATCTCTTGCGCTTGTCGTTTGCTAATGATCGTGTGAAAATCAAATGTTTGTAAATCTATCGGACCAAACTACCTGATCATCAGTCCGTAACTTTCAAACTACTTAACCTAAGGTAAACTAACCTAAGGACAACACACACACCCATGCCCCAGGGAGGACTCGAACCTCGGACGGCGAGCAGCCGCGCGGTCCGCAGCGAGGCGACTTAGGATGATCGTGTGATCAGCCGCCACTTTCGTTATGCTTGGCTTCTCAGGTCCCCAGATCTCAGTCCGTGCGATTATTGGCTTTGGGGTTACCTGAAGTCGGAAACGTATCGTGATCGACCATCTCTAAGGATGCTGAAAGACAACATCCGACGCCAATGCCTCACCATAACTCCGGACATACTTTACAGTGCTGTTCACAACATTATTCCTGGACTACAGCTATTGTTGAAGAATTATGGTGAACATATTGAGCATTCTCGGTAAGGAACATCGTCTTTGCTTTGTCTTAATTTGTTATGCTAATTATTGCTTTTCTGATCAGATGAAGCGCCATCTGTCGGACTTTATTGAACGATTTCTTTCTTTTTTGTTCTACTTTTTTGGTTCTAATAATAGACCCATGTCATTGCAAGCATGTGCGTCAATTTTTACGTCTCTACCTAGATTATTCCGTGATTATTATACTGACTTTTTTATCACCCGGTACATTAGATGAATTTTGGGAAATATGGTATACTTTCGGAAGTCGTTGTTTGCAGTCAGAGTATTTGACGGTAGATGAAACATTATCGAGTTTCCGTGGTCGGTGCCCCTCAGAATTCATATACCATCTAAGAGTACACTGATAAGTGTGCTCTAAAAATAGTTTCATTATGTGACGCCAGAACGTTCTTTTTCACTTCATGCATTCCGTATCTTCGAAAAGAGCTAAAAATGAAAAAGGATGACTTATCCATACCAACTCAGTATGTTCTCAGTTTTACGTTCTCAGTGACAGGAAGAAATCACATTGTGACAACTGACAACTAGATCATTTCGTGTGAGCGAAAACTTTCGTTAGTATACTACGTAAACATAAGCTGAGATACCAGTATTCAATCTGTCACCGGCCCCAGCTAGACTGTGAAGTTCCTCTATCAAGACAACAAAAATATTGGTTTCTTTCACTCTTGCAAAGAATAAAAACATTATCCTAATGTCAACAATGTACAACAGTGGAACAATAAGTGATGAGTCAACAAGCCGGACATATTTGAATTCTACAACTTAACAAAGGTGGAGGGGACATGTTGGACAAAATTTGCAACGACTTGGCTATGAAGCGGAAAACACGAAGGTGGCCATTGAAATTCTTTTGTATGTTATCAATGACTAATCTGCGTTGCATATAAATGAAGGAAGGAACTTCTTTTTACTATACCTGGCACAGTTCAGTGTTAGAAAGTATTCCTCAAGACTGTGTCTCTATACGTCATTTTTGCATGTTTATATTCCCAAAAGCCAAAGAACGAAAATATCCACAAGACCGTCGAGTCCCCAAATTGGTCATACTATTTTCTGTGTTCATGTGTGTATTTTCAACTGTACGTTGCAGAATAACAAGGTGTTTCATAAATTATGCAAGATCTTCGTTACACTGATTTGTCTTATTTAGGTAATCATATTTTTAACGGTCGCTTTCACGAATGCACAGTACACGTACACTATCCACTTGCAGTTTTTACGTAACCTCGTTTCCACTCGCGCATTAATTTACGTAGCGCGTTCTTGTTTCGAGTGCTACCGTTTCATTTTTCTCGTTTGGTGAGTTCATTGTTTTCCATTGTTTTACTATACCCACGCTGTTATGAACGCAAACAAGGCTTAAACGTGACGAGAATGATTAAAACTTCTGTGTGTGCAATTAAACAGCATTTGTGACTGTGCTTGTAAAGTTTAGAAGCTTGCGACAATGAAACTCTGCCATCGCAGTCGCCAGTGAACCAGCAGGGATATGAGGTGTGCCATGCGGCACCCGCACAGACCTAAGGAAGAAGGAAACGAAGAAAAATAAAACCGTACGTGTGACTTACGTACGCAGGACACATGAGGAACTATTTGATGATAAGAAGAGCTTCCAAGGAGCGAAATGTGTCAGCGGATGGGAGAGCAGGGTATTGTCCGTCGTTATGGAATTCAAAAGTTGCCACTTGTCAAACTGATTGTAGTTGGCGTACGTCTTCAAGTATTCAGGTCCTTATTTAGAAATTTCTTCAACGCTCTATAAGTAAGTTGAAGAAGGACGTGAAGATCGCACGGCAAAGCACTGCCACTGAGTAATCATGCGAAGGCAGGTGCGACGATTACAGAACCACCAGTTTAACAAGTCATGCTTGCAAAATCCTAAAATTATTATTTACAGAGGAATGAAAGTACTGATAAAAGCGGACCTAGGGGAAGTTCAATTTGGATTTGGGAGTAATGTAGGAACTCGTGAGGCAATACCACTGAGCTGAAACATAATCTGAAGTCAGTACTGTGTATTACGAAATCGTGATGCTAGGCGCCATATTGATGAACGTATATCTGACTTTATCCAGTCGTTAGTAGTATTTACTTGCACCGAATTTAACATTCTGACATTTGTAATCGTTTGTTCTAGTTGGTATAGAAAGAAAGTAAATTCAAAGGCAGATACTTATGAAAATTTTAATATTTTTCACAACAAAGTTGAGACATGAAACGGAACACAGAAAACCGGAAAGTGATGTATAAAACGTATATGTGAATTATATTTTTATTCAGAACTAGTGATTCTACCGCATTGCATTTAACGAATCAATTGTTTTACTATAGAAAGATAAATAAAGGTGTATAATCGACCAATTCGATGTTTCTGATATAAGCATTATTTTCCATTAAAAAAGGTAAAGCAGTCAACATAGCAGTAATTTCCACTCAGCGTGCTCAAACAGAAATCATTATAAACAAAAGTAAAATTTAGAACGAGACAAGAGAAGTAGCGTCGAGAACAGTGTAATTTATTCATTCAATTAATTGCGATAGACATACTACTTCTGAATAAAAATACAGTTTATCTATGGATCTGAACTCTACTTAGGTTGCATTGAGTTCTCTGCAACCATAAACGACTCAGATTTCATCATAATGTATTTATTCAAGTAATTATTCGTCCATAACTGATTTATAAAGGACACAAAGCACAAAGGAACAACACTAGCTTTACGCATGGGGTTGCCAACCTTACACAAATAGAGTGTCTCATTTTCATAGATTAAAAGCACTACAGTTGTGTATCCATTAATGGCCAATACTCATATTACGATTTATCTTAGGACATAGATTAAGAAAAGGCAAACCTAAATTTCCTTCTGGAGAGAAGAAGATATAGGGAACGGAAGGTTATTTACAGCATGCAGAAACCAGACTGCAGTTGTCAGGGTCAAAGGGCATGAAAGGGAAGCATTGGTTGGGGAGGGAGTAAGACTGGGTTGTAGCCTTTCCCCTATGTTATAGATTCATCAAGCTGTGAGAGAAAACAAGGGGAATTTTGGGAAGCAACAGGATCGAACTACAGTGGTGACCAGTTCCTAGACTTACTTATTCTAAGGACAACACATACAACCATGCCTGGGGGAGGATTCGAACCTCCGACGGGGAGCAGCCGCGCACTCCGCAGCAAGGCGCCTTAGAGCGCCCGACCATTCCCGCGCTGCTTAAAGTTCTGAGTTAAGGAAATAAAATATTTGCGGATGATAATGTAATTCTGTCAGAGATAGCAAAGGGCCTAGAAAAGCAATTGAATGGAATGGACAGTGCCTTGAAAGGAGCGTATAAGATTAACATTAACAAAAACAAACCAAGTGTAAGGAAATGTAGTCTAAGAAAATCAGGCAATGTTGAAGGATTTAGAGATTATGTAACGAGACAATGAAAGTAGTAGATGACTTTTGTTATTTGGGGAGTAATATAACGTACGATGGTTGCAGTACAGTTACATTTCGAACTTTTCTGGAAAATAATTTTTTTAACATCTAATACGAATGTGTTATGAAGTCATTACTGAAGGTATTTGGGTGGGCTGTTGCCTTTTACGGAAATGAAATATGGGCGGAAAATATAAGACAAGAAGAGGATAGAAGCTTTTGAAATGTGGTGCTGCAGGCGAATGCAGAAAATTAGGTGGGAAGGTCTTGTAACTAACGAGGAGGTACTGAGCAGAATTGGGGAGGAAAGTAATTTCTGGCATACCTTGACTAAGAGAATGGATCGATTGGTAGTACATGTTCTTAGATATATATGCAATTTACTAATTTTTGATACTACTGACCTATATTTAGATCTTAGGTTATAATGCAGGTTACTGATAAAAAAAACCGTTTTCTTAATGGCATCCTTCCTGTACCGCAATTTTGTCTGAAATGTCACATTTTAATTCTTTTTCTCAACCCATATGTGTATACATTAGGTCTGTTTATTGATGTGTAATTCTAAATTTAGACTTCCGGCTGCAAAGCAGTAGCCTTTATGTCTGTTAAAAGTTTGTAGCGATTTTATTATACCTTCCCCTACTTTCTTATTATTTTAATAATTAAGCTACGTACTAAGAAATATTATGGTGTTTACTATAATATTAATAAATGTCTTGAATATCCGTCTGAGGATCGTTTTTATTTTCTACAACATGACCGGTTTCAAAAAAATGTTCAAATGTTTGTTAAGCTTAAGGGACTTAACTAGGGGGTCATCAGTCCCTAAACTTACAAACTACTTATGAACTACCTACAATTAAGGACGGCCGAGGGGGGATTCGAACCCCCGACCGTAGTGGCCGTGCAGACCGTGACTGAAGCGCCTCAGTCCCCTCGGCCACCGCGGCCGGCATGACCGGTTTCGGGACAGCTTCCCATTCAGATTTTATTACTGAGCGAAGTGTTCGTGCTGATGTACTCTGTTAATTGTTTATGCACTTTATTAATTAGAACACACTAATGAAATACGTTCTCCACGCTGAAGATGGGCACCTGTCCCGAACCGATTGTGTTATAGAAAATAAAAGCGATCTGTTGACGGATATTCAAGAATTTTATTCATATGACTATCGCAGAAACTCCCTCTAGATTCTTAAGCCTAGTCTTGATAAAATTATTTTAATATTGTTACCTATAATTCTATAAGTTAATTGCGTACTTTGGATAGTAATTATCAAACCTAAACGTTGGGCATAACCTGTATTGTGAAACTTAGTTTACTGTTTTAATTTTTATCGTTAAATTGGCAAAACGTTGAGATACAAGTTAATTGTCAATTTCGATACTGTAAATGTTAATGTCGCTGCATGTATACAATATCGTTGTTCTTGATATCAGGAAAGTGTGATACTCAGATACCATGTCTATAGCGCCATCTGGTACCATATTGTGCGTTGGACAGCTGATTTAATTAGTTTTGTTTTAACTTAGTGATCACATAACAAGCATGACCATTTGAATTTTTTTGTATGATGACAAACCAAGAAGTTAAGTTTTTATTTGTAATGTGAAGAATGAAATGAAAGGGGTTGGGAAAGTGGATTTTTTAAAGATATGTTTTTCTCTGACTTGTGTTAGTATAAAATTTTGAGTACGATTTTACATGTGTACTTACAGATCTGAAGATGACAGTTGAAGTGCCGAAACCGATAATCTCAATAAAAGTTAAAAGCGATCTTGGCTCTTGTCCTTAATAAACTATTTGGAAATCAAGCAGACTGGGATGTTGCCTCAACTCGAAGAAGCAGCTCGTCATATTCCACCAGAATGGGCACCACACCACTGACATTTATTTTCTCGTGCCTGCTTGGACGAAATACTCAAAGACAGTAGGCAGCACTTCATTGGTCTCCAAGAATCCCTGCCCACACACCCTATGATATTTTTTTCCTGTTGGGGTACGTGGAAAATCAGCTGTTTCGATCCACAGCTGAAGAAATAACCATCGTCGTAATCTGATGATCTGCTTTGCGGAAGGTTTTGATTGCATAGACCTCCGTGCTTCTCGGGCTTCTGCTTTCCTCTTCATTCTTGCGGCCCGGTGACGTCATACAGCATCTGGTATCTTCTTTTGCCCTTCCCTCTCCTCCCTGGAACGAAACGTTCAATTGCCTCCACTATGAGGCAATCTGTTCTTAGAATAAGAATTTATCTTTCTATTCTTCACAGTCGATAACATCCTCCGTTCTTCGGCAACTCTTGACAGTACATCGTGATTCCTGACCATCAGTCCAGCTGATCTTTTCCATTCGACGCCATATCCACATTTCACATGCTCAATTTTCTACTCATCCTTCTTTCTCAAAGTCCACGTTTCTGTTCCGTATAAGAGCAAGCTCCATATTAGGCATTTCACCAGTCGCTTTCTTAATTCTTTGTGTAAGCCACTAGTTAGGAGTCTTTTCTTGTTCTGAAACGCCTCTTTCGCCAGTGCTATTCTAACTCTGATGTCCTGTTGACTGTACATGTCTTCCTAACTCCAACTTCCCAAATACTTGGAAGTTCTCTCCTGTCCTACGGCTTCTGACCTCAATTTAAAATTCACACTTCTTTTTTTAAACCTTTAACCATGATTTTCATTAATTTTCACACCATATGATCTACAAGCATCATTCAGGTCATTTCGATTTTGTTTAGTGTCTCTTGATTTTCTGCAAGAATCACCATATGCATTCAATTTTCCGCCCACCTGTCGCGATACCTCTTTTCCCATCCAAACTCCAAATAAATATTAAGTAGGATCGGCGAGAGAAAACAGCGCTGTCTGACACCTCTTTCAATCTTTCTGTCTTCGGAGGTGTCGTTACCTATTCGTACCCTCGCCTTCTCATTCAAGTATAAATTTGCAGTCGGTCTTCTACCTTTCTCTTCAATATGTCCATAAGGATAGGCGTAGCCAGGATGTGATTTCGGGAGGGGTTTTTAATTAATAGGGCATTGTAATAACATGTATTCTTAATAGAACTGAAAACGGCACTAAAATAGTATATATTATATTTCATTTCAAAGGACTATATATAGAAACAAAATCAGTAAAAATCTTAAGTATTTACATTTTCTCCAAAACAGGAACAATGCAAATCATATCTTGCAGATAGACAAATGCGGATCGAAATAAGGATACCAATTAGAGAGGTAGTGAGTGGAGCTTTCAGTAAGTTCTGAGACATTATCAGATAAGCACTCCCTACTTCAAAGTTTGCGGCTTTTCAAACCTGTGAATGGTAAAAAAAAAAAATAAGTGACAGGTACTTTTTGACTGGACACTAATCTTCTTTACATACAAACATCAAGAAATATTGCTGAGTGACATTATAACATACGACTGGCACTGTAATTACTAATAGTGATGGTGAAAAAGAATAATTTTTGTTTCTACCATAATACCTGATCGGTTTGGCACGCCAAGAATTGGTGGCACCTCAGTTTTCAATTGTTCCTAGTGACTGGAAAACGGACACATGAAAGAAAACTAAGTAAACTGCTCATTACTTCGGTTATAACCACCATCTCTGTTAATACATTTATCCCACTGCGAGACAAAACGATCAGTTCCTCCATGCATAAATGATTGCAGTTATCTACAGGCCCATGATTTTCACCTAGGTGTCGACCA
Organism: Locusta migratoria; assembly: GCA_026315105.1. Taxonomy (NCBI): domain Eukaryota; kingdom Metazoa; phylum Arthropoda; class Insecta; order Orthoptera; family Acrididae; genus Locusta; species Locusta migratoria. Next base: position 331,876,740 of record CM048745.1, read on the forward strand.
ATTCATCCGAAACATACCGACGGCCATGAATGTTTTTCTTCGGGTTTCAAAAAATAAGGGAATCCCATGGAGAGAAAGCGGGATTGTATGGAGCATATGTAACGACTTCCCAGCCTTGGAAAAAAGGTAGGCGGGCTTTATTCTTTTTTGTTACATTTGTCAACATTTCGGATGGGGTTTGAACCCTAGAACCCCCCCCCCCCCCGTCCCCTCCTCTGGCTATGCCCATGTCCATCAGTTTTTCCCATTGAACTCTATCAAAGGCCTTTCCTAGGTCTATGAAAACAGCAAGTACTTCTTTTCCGTTTTATATATCTCTATCACCGATGATCCTTAATAATCCGATGGCATCTCGTGTTTCCTTTCCCCCTTTAAAACATATTGTTGTTCTCCAAGAGCTTCTTCCAGTGTTATGTATATCCTCCTATTTAGTACTCGATGAAATACTTTTGCTATAAGCAATATCAGACATCGTCCGGCGTTTTTCACACTTTTTGGTATTATTAGTCTTTGGCATGATGACTATTATGTTTACAAGAAAGTCCTGTACGTGATTCCCGTTTGTCATAGAGGAAATAAGATGGGATACTTGCACCTATGCAAACTCTTATGTCTCTTATATCTTATGTCTCTTATGTCTTATGTTTTGCAGTAGGTCAAACGAGTTCAGGTATCGCGTTGGTCATTCGTGTGTCTGTAGTTGATTATATGTAACATCTACATGCTATATATACCTTCCCAGTTGAAATATTAAATGCTTTGAATAACCGGACATCACCAGTTGGAATTTTTTGTGATCTCTCAAAGGCTTTTGATTGTGTAAATCATGGGATTCTTCTAGATAAGCTTAAGTATTGTGGTATGAGTGGGACAGTGCACAAATGGTTTAAATCATACTGAACTGGAAGAGTGCAGAAAGTTGAAATAAGCAATTCACATGATATAGATGAAACAATTAATTCCTCTAACTGGTGAGTTACCAAAAATGGGGTTCCACGAGGTTCGGTCTTGGGTCCTTTGCTGTTCGTAATATATATTAATGACTTACTATTCTACATTCACGAAGATGCTTAGCTAGTACTTTTTTGCTGATGATACAAGTATATCTATCACACCTGACAACGAGGCATTATCTGATGAAATTGTAAATGATATCTTTTAGAAAGTTATTAAGTGGTTCTTTAAACATGGACCCGCAATAAACTTTGATAAAACCCAGTATATACAGTTTCCTACAGTAAATGGCATAACACCGTTAATAACTTTAGACTATGAACATAAATCTGTAGCTAAGGTAGAATATTCAAAATTTTTAGGTGTTTGAATTGATGACGGACTGAATTGGAAGAAACATATTGAAGATCTGAAACGTTTGAGTTCAGCTACTTATGCTATCAGAGTCATTGCAAAATTTGGTGATATACATCTCAGTAAATTAGCTTACTACGCCTATTTTCATACACTGCTTTCATATGGTATCATATTCTGGGGCAATTGAACACTGAGTAAAAGAGTATTCATTGCACAAAAGCGTGTAGTCAGAATAATTGCTGGACTCCACCCAAGAGCATTCTGCAAACATTTATTTTGGGATCTAGGTATCTTCACTGTGCTTCACAATACATATATATTCACTCATGAAATTTGTTATTAACAATCCAACCCAATTCAAAAGTAAGAGCAGTGTGCATAGCTACTACACTAGGAAAAAGGATGATATTCACTATTCAAGGTTAAATCTAACTTTGGTTCAGAAAGTGGTGAATTGTGCTGGCACAAAAGTCTCCAATTTTATTTAACATTTATCTGGAAGAAGTACTGGACAGCTGTTTGGATGCGACAAGAGGAGTAAGGATAGGTGGGAGGAAAATTGATTGTATAAGATTTTCTGACGACATGGTCATCCTTGCAGAAAATAAAGATACACTGACTCAAATGCTAAAGGATCTGAGGGAAGCCTGTATAGCATATGGCATGAAAATTAATAAAAAGAAAACGAAAAACATGGTCAAAGGTTTAAAGAAAAGAAAAGTGAATATCAAGTTGGAGTCAGAGGTCATAGAACAGGTGACAACATTCAAGTATTTGGGAAGTTCGATTAAGGAAGATATGAATTGCCAACAAGACATCAAAATGAGAATGGCTCTGGCGAAAGAAGCGTTCCAGAAGCAAAGAAAAGTCCTAACCAGTGGTTTAAACAAAGAATTAAGGAAGAGACTGGTTAAGTGTCTAATATGGAGTGTGGCCTTATATGGAGCAGAAACGTGGACATTGAGAAAGCAAGATGAGAAGAAAATTGAAGCTTTCGAAATGTGGTTATGGCATATGATGGAGAAGGTCAGCTGGATCGATAAAGTCAGAAATGAAGAAGTATTGAACAGAGTTGGGCCGGCCGCAGTGGCCGAGGGGACTGAGGCGCTCCAGTCACGGTCTGCACGGCCACTACGGTCAGGGGTTCGAATCCTCCCTCAGGCATGGATATTTGTGCTGTCCTTAGTATTAGTTAGTTCATAAGTAGTTTGTAAATTTAGGGACTGATGACCCTGTAGTTAAGTCCCATAAACTATACAAACAAACAACAAACAGAGTTGGAGAGGAACGGAGGATTTTGCTGACGATAAAGAACAGAAAAGTGAACTGGCTAGGCCACAGTTTAAGACGAGATTGCCTTCTAGTTGAGGCAATTGAGGGTTGCGTTCCGGGAAAGAGAGGAAGGGGCAGAAGAAGGTACCAGATGGTGGATGACGTCAGCAAAGCACTAGGAGGGTACCAAAGGACGAAGATGATCGCAAAAGACAGAGAAGCATGGAGGTCTACGCAGTCTAAACCTGCCGTACGGCAGACAAGCAAATGATTGATGATGAAAAGTCTTTGGTCACTTACCAAGTAGCATCAAAAGTCTGAGAGATAGCCAACTAGTATTTAAAAAGAAATTAAAGGAATTTCTGAATGGCTACTAATTCTACAATGTAGATGAATTTTTAGTTAAAACTTAAAAAATAAATAATAATAATAATAATAATAATAATAATAATAATAATAAAAGCCCTTAGTGTAGACAAAATTTACTAAACTGACACGTTCCACATCATTACGAAATGTCGTATATATGATCTATGGGACAAGTATTATTCTAATCTACGAACTTACTGTCTACTTGCTGGAAAGCATCAGCGAATATTCTGTCTCTTCTTTGAGTGTCATTCTCCGCGATGTGATCGATCACTGCAAGGCGTTTGAAGCAAAGTCTATGAATCACCCCGTAATATTGCACGTCGGCGATAATGAGCGTTAGTCGTTAGCGAGATAGTTGCCCGCCCCTGACGTAAGTGGAGGAATTTGAATTCAGGCGGAGTCTGGGGAAGAAACACGCCGTAACTTGCGGAGCAGGTGGGCGGGACGGCGGAAGGAACGCGACGCACGCTCGAGCGACAGCGGGGATTCTGCGCCTCCATTCATAAGCGCGACACGTACCGCCGCCTGACGCCAACAGCCACGGCAGGCGCCGTGCCACTGGGAGCACAGCAGGGCAGCGCATCGCCATGCTTCACGAAGTCCACACGGCGGCGAGTCAAAAGTCCGCCGCGGACATTCGTTATGGGCTATACAAGGGGAGGAGCCAGTCACAAAACCCGATACGATCAGAGTTGCCATCTAGCAAGTTGTGGAACAGTACATTAATATAGGAGTACACTGGTTTTTTCCAAAGCAACACATGCCATTTCCACATCTTATGTTGAATTCACAATATCACTTTATTTGTCGTATTGCAACAACAGCAGTATTGAGCATTACATATGAGATACATCCGAAAGAACAGACGTCACTTCTGATCCTGCAGTTGTTATTATTTAATATTCATAGAATATATGACATCAACTGCGACTGGGCAAAGCTGAAAATGTGTACCCAGCCGGGATTCGAACCCGGGTCTCCTGCTTTCTAGGCAGTTGCGCTGACCCCTACACCACTGGGGACACAGTGGTCACCGCACCTGCAAGGACTACCTAAGCACGCCTCCAGTCAGATACAGGGCGAAGCTGGGAATTTGTATCTGACGGGAGGCGTGCTTAGGTAGTCCTTGCAGGTGCGGTGATCACTGTGTCCCCAGTGGTGTAGGGATCAGCGCAACTGTCTAGAAAGCAGGAGACCCGAGTTGGAATCCCGGCTGGGTACACATTTTCAGCTTTGCCCAATCGTAGTTGATGTCATATATTCTATGAATATTACATATGAGATAGTTATTTAGTTTTACATTAGATACAACCTTAATACATATATATTCAAATACTAAAATTTACTAATGTGATAAATATCGGATGCTATAATGTTAACTGCCTTGTGGGTTGAGGTTGTAGAGGCAAGTTTAACTTTTAGTACTTAATCAAATTCGTAAATATTTTGCAAGATATCAATGGGATTAAATTAGCCAAAAAATTACGTAAGTTCTGACTGCAGAGATGATGATTCATAAATAAACAGCGGAATTAATGTTCTTTTTAAATATCTTTGAATATTAAAGAGTAGATGTTGGCGGCAGTTACATTATAAAAAGAGACCTTCTGGAACATTTGGCATGCTTTGCTGCAATATAACAATTCATATTTATAGAGGTATGAGACCGTCGTCATGTTGGGTTGGACTTGTTACGTAATTTGTTAGTGCAACGGACCGTGCGTTAATTTTTATTTCAGTATCCAAACGGAGTTACGGGAAAAAATATTACGCGGGAAAAAAAAAGAATTTAAGGTTTTTAAAAAAGCCGTTTAATTATTTTGGGGACTGATAGGGATTGAAAAATGGTAATACTTATAACAATCACTGCACGATATCTTGTCTGCCGTAATGGGGTCAAACCCACCATACAACTTCAAGGGGAACAATTATTTAGGCCAGATTCATTATCGGAATGATAAATAAAAACCCGTCATATTAAATTTTTAAATATTTCACAAACTCACAAAAGCACTTTACTTGCACGCTGGATAAATGTAACAATAGGAGCTGCTATAGATAAGTCTGTACTAATCAGAGGCCGAACATAGGCAGATGAAGAGGAACGTTGTTCTTTCTCTCGTGAGACAGAAACAAGGTAAGGTAGTTTAAGGCTCAGAGAGAGAAAAACGCTCCTCGATTAAAATATATCTTAGGTCGTTAACTTTTTGTTGTATCGTTTCAGTGCTCAAAAAGTCAGTATAAATTTGAAAACTTAATAAATCACGAAATAAAGTAGATAGAGAGGTAAAAAGTGACACACTTGCTTGAAATGACTTGGGGTTTTATTAGAACAAAAAAAAAATCCAAAAAATGTCCAACAGATGGTGCTTCATCTGAACAGAAAAGCAATAATTAGCATAACAAATTAAGACAAAGCAAAGATGATGTTCTTTACAGAAAATGCACAATATGTTGACCACCATTCTTCAACAATAGCTGTAGTCGAGGAATAATATTGTGAACAGCACTGCAAAGCATGTCCGGAGTTACGGTGAGGCATTTGCGTCGGATGTTGTCTTTCAGCATCCCTAGAGATGTCGGTCGATCACGATACACTTGCGACTTCAGGTAACCCAAAAGCCAGTAATAGCACGAACTGAGGTCTGGGGACCTGGGAGGCCAAGCATGACGAAAGTGGCGGCTGAGCACACGATCATCACCGAACGACGCGCGCAAGAGATCTTTCACGGGCCTAGCAATATGGGGTGGAGCGCCATCTTGCATAAAAATCGTACGTTCCAGCAGGTGTTTATCAGCCAGGCTGGGGAGGATGCGATTCTGTAACATATCAGCGTACCTCTCACCCGTGACGATAGCAGTTACAAAACCAGAATCACGCAGTTTCTCGAAGAAAAAAGGGCCCGATAACGGTAGCTCTTTGGTTCTAATAAAACCCCATGTCATTCCAAGAATGTGTGTCATTTTTTACCTCTCTATTACCTCTTATTACGTGATTTATTAAGTTTTCAAATTTATACTGACATTTTGATTACCCGGTACACTACTTGAATACATGTGGGAATTATGGGTCTTACAAATTTAACACAGTGGCAAGTTTGAGAGATACGATGACAACTTAAGTAAATACATATATACAGATGATTATAAATCAGTATCAATTGACGGACTGATAAGGCAGTACGGCAAAAAGTCTACACACACGGCAGCCATACTGGATCAAAGGTCTCTCATAGCTATCCAAGACAGCAGCACAAGAAAATAATATCACGGCCGGAAAAGAAATTAGTACAACTGGAAAGACGAGGTCGAGTTTGATCTGATGAGGGAACAAGCCACCTGTAGGATCGTAGTTGCACTGATAACTATTTCAACGTTACCCACCAACAGGGATATAATCCATACATCTTATAAAATACTATGTATGTATGTGTGTGTGTGTGGGGGGGGGGGGGGGGGGAGCTATGTATGTATGTTCCACATCTCCTCCTAAACTACTGGATCGATTTCAACAAATTTGGTACAAATATTCTTTAAGGTTAAGAATCATTTGCTATGGTTGCAAAAACCACCTATGGCACATAGTTCATATGACATCACATCATAAACAGTGCAAACAGTCCCATCTAGCTGCGCGTGATAACATGATTTTGTTTGTTAAGCTTAAAGGACTTAACTGCGGGGTCATCAGTCCCTAAGCTTACAAACTACTTATGAACTACCTTATACTAAGGACAGCACAAACATCCATGTCCGAGGGGGGGGGGGATTCGAACCCCTGACGGGGATCGCGTCGCGCGTCATAGCATAGCGCCTCAATGCGCTCGACCGCTCCGCCCCGGCATGATTTTATTCGTCAACCACTTGACAATGAGAGAACTTAGCGACTTGCAATAAACTTTGAAAATAATTTCAAATCTTTACGGAAATTTTTCTCGCTAACAATTTCAATAAAATTATGTAAGGAAAACAGTTTAACGCTTTCTACTGTTGCGATGTTCAAGGTGTAAATCTACGGCTTTTGCATGACGTTAAAGTTATTACTTCTACGTTGTAAATTGTATTCGCGAGACAATGCACAGCCAGTACACATACATACCACTCAATGTTTTCGATACTATATCACAGTTCGACATAAAGTCATAAACCATTTGGTTCATGAAAAATCGCATCATCATGAATGAGGTTTCCATATATTACGTCTTTACTGCTAACACCATTCATGACATATTTTGTAGACATTATGCACTTATACCACCGAATATACCTTCGAATTTACATCATACTATGGCACATATTTCAGAACATATGACGTCATAATGAATGACATTTCCGAATAACTGCTACAACATGTGCTATTTTTTCACATCTCCTACTAAAATATTGAACCGATTTCAACTAAACTTGGTACACATATTGCTTACTATCAGACAACAATCGCTGTGGGATTAAAAACTACCTATGACGTCGTGAACAATGAGTCAGGAAAATCTTCTCACGATACCCCTTATTCCGACAAATCTACCCTTCAACATCAAAAGACAACAGTTTCCAGTGAGACTTGCATTGTCTATTACAATTAACAAAATCACAGAGACAATATGTTATATACCGAGCAGTTAATTTTGTAATTTTTATTTTTCTACTGTTACTAGGAAATCTCCGTGAATCATGTTGCAAATAAATAAATAAAAAAGTAAATAAATAAAAAGCCGGCCGCGGTGGCCGAGGGGACTGAGGCACTTCAGTCACGGTCTTCACGACCACTACGGTCGGGGGTTCGAATCCCCCTCGGGCATGGATATTTGTGTCGTCCTTAGGATAAGGTAGTTGATAAGTAGTTTGTAAGTTTAGGGACTGATGACCCAGTTGTTAAGTCCCATAAGCTATACAAACATTTGAAACATCTGAAATAAATAAAAAAATGGTTCGATTATGGCTTGAGGTGATAAATAGTGCTGTATCTCTGAAATCACCAAAACGAATACTTTTGCGTAACATTGGTGTCGTGATCGACATATTTTATCAGGCAGAAATTAAAGCGAGGAAATCAAATAGTTAAATCTAATGTAGTTCTCCCACATCCGAACCAGGGCACATGCTAAAGGACGTATACCAATGTTCCATACGTTGAGCGGCTCATTGTAGGTACTGTTTCTGACGGTTGAAAGTTTTTGGTTTCCATGGAAATCTAGCTTGAAATTTATCCGATCGAGGTAACGCCCGATACGTATACAACACACCTAACTACAGTGAAAGCAATCATAATGGAGAAACTACAGTAATCGAAGTTTACTTAAGAAAATCTACTGTAGCCTATTGTAGCCTTACAATTCTAGTTATGAATAGTGTACAGACTGTGCCGATCGCACAAACAGCCGTGGATATTAACGAAACTGCTCAGACTTAGTAGACGGAGGTTGAATTAAATTTAACGAGCACTTTGGAGTCTCACTGCCCGTGCTCTTGGCTTTTCGCTAATGGTTGCTTTAATCGCCTCGGCCACCCGACACGTTTTCCTCCCGACCCAAGCTACCAACTTAACATGCACACTGATATTGCGGTGTGGCCTGCCCCCAACTGCTCCCGACTCTAACAACCAGGATGTCGACGGGTTGTTAAACCCTAATCTTCCTTTGTTTCTAATTGCTCGCAGCCCGTATGGGTTGCAACAAGGTCGGAATTTGTACAGAAATTGTTTACAACATCTAATAATATGCAATAGATGAATGTGTGTTTTCTTTTCGGGTTCGATTTCGGATTTAATTAAACGCCTTGTAACAGACGGAAGTCTGAAAAGTTTTATTTCAAGAAAACTGTTTAGTTACTAAAGTTCATGGTATCAACTGGACACATAGTTAAGTGTGATTGTTAAGTTACAAGGAACTTTGTTTAATAATAACAAGAAAACAGTCTAAAGCGCACCATTCAAATTCATTGCCAGCCAATTTCGTTCCTAGTGTGGGAATCTTCGGATCTACTGCTGTGTTGACATGTGGAAAGGAGCAGACTCTGTATAAGCCTGCACGTGCCGTTGCTGAACTGAAGACGATCGACATTAGAATACTTCTGGAAATAATCCACACTATGATCGAAACTGGTTGTTTAAGAATTTTATTAGTGGGCTCTGGTATGTTTTCCTGTTAGTATTAGGATACAGAGCGCTGTTAAACGCAAAATGTTAGCTAAAGTACGTCATAATTTTGTTTTTAATTTAGGATACTCCAGCTACAAATTCATAAATTAAAGCAGAACTTTTCTATTTTAACTTAATGCCTGTTCCATAATTAAGTTTCGACTTTTTAAGCAGTTATTCATGAATTTGAAATTTGTTTTAAAATACTAGCTTATTAACATTATGTTCTTCCTTTATGCTTACAAATTTAACTATACTTGATGGCTTGACACACCGCTGATGTTCGTGACAAACGTGAATGTTCAAAGTGTTCAAATGATTGTAAAGCTTATGGGACTTACCGGCGGGGTTATAATTTCCTAAACTTACCAACTACTTATGAAGTAGCTTATACTAAAGACGGCACAAACGTCCATGCCCGAAGGGGGATTGGAATCCCCGACGGGAAACGGCCTCGTGCTTCGTAGCATAGCGCCTCAATGCGCTCGGTATCTCCGCCGCGGCAAACGTGAATGACACGCTACCATTCAATTCTACGGATAAAATCTGCATTCTGCCAAATAATACACAGTGAAAGTACACAATTCAGTAATAAAAAGGGGCTGCTAAATCGAGACAGATGAGGGAAAACATTACAATGGCATGTTTTACGGACCATTTTAGATTTTCCTAGTTATTTTATGATTTCTTTTACAAAAAGTTCGGACTGAAGTAATAATAATTCTCGACTCGTTGTTATTTTGCAAATCTCTCAAACGAAGCGAGATATGCAAAAAACAAGAAAGAAAATTTGTAGAGATTTTCCTCCACCACAGATTCGTTTATTCAATTTTCGTCCTAGGTGAACGGCTAAGCCGTCATTTTCATTAAATTTCGCGCTGTCAAAAATCGGTCGTAAAGGGCCACTTTCAGTGTTACTACCGCAACCTGAAGTCAGCAAAGAAGCCTGAGGAAAACTCGGCGTTGAGGATTCTGTACAAATTTTATTATTTGTACTAATAGCTTAATTCATCTACAGGTTTTGACAATTAATTTGGAAAATAACCAGCATCCGAGACAAACTGTCGTTTCCTTCGAATTAACGTAGGAAATTGAACCTTGTACACTGCCAAGAAACCGTTAACATTATTTGGTATATATTTAAAATACATGCTTCTACCCGTTGCAGAGAAAAAAAGACCCACTTTTAGTGTTACTACCATAACCTAAAGTGGGCCAAAAGGGATGTGACTTAACTAACACACTGGCAGACAGACGGCCAAAGAAGTAATCTTACAAACAGTATTTTCGATTGATGTACCGAACCCTAAAAGGTAAACTACTTATTATTTAAAAAGTATTCGCCATAAATGAAAGGTTTGGAGGAAAACTCTTCGGATGCCTACGGAACTGCAAGCGCGCATCCCTTCGTCCAACGCGTACCGATGTCTTCTCTCAGGGTTGTAGAAAAGTGGCATGGTAACAGGTCGGGGCTGCATGTAGCATTTGTAAGGGCTTCAAAGAGAAACTTCTGAAACGTAGTCGAAGCAACACCGTCATCATGCGGGATAAGTCAGCGATGCCCAGGCCATAAATTTTGGACGCTCTTCGTGACTTTGCTGGTGCATTGTATTGTCTTCATCCTGTTGACTCTGTAGCAGCAACTTTCCAAATGGCTTTACGTCCACCAGTGGACAAGACTGACTTATATGAAATGTGTTGTTTTCTTACATGCTTTAAACATTCCTGCAATTACATTGTGTCAAAACGCACTCTTAACACCCGTAAAAAGAGCACCGGAAAGTGGCAAGTGCAGAAGTGGCTGAAACAAGGAATTTAAGGAAAGGTTCGAAAATATTTGATTACATGGAACAAAGAACCATTTTGACACCTGTAGACGGAATCAGAGATGCCAAACCGAAGAAATTATATGTTAGGAGAAAGAGTAGCCTAAAACGCACTTCAACTCTTCAGATGTTCTTCAAAAAAGTTTTTTGCTATCAGGTAAACGACGATAAAGCTTTAAGAAACTGCCAGGTTTCTTAAAGTGTCATCAGTGAAGAAAATGAAACAAGAAAAGGAAAAAGATTTCGAAGAAAGAATGCAGAGAAAATGAAGTTCTTCAGTTTTTCACCTAGACAGTCTTCCATATAATGAACATACTGCCCGAGGTACTATGTTTAGAACAGGAGCCTGTTCTTGAAAAACATATTGTGAATACTGTTATTGTAAGTGAAGCACATTTTCATTTCTGGTGTTAAAATATTTTAATGACATATAGAAGTGTACTTTGAAACAATAACAAGAATATTTACCAGTTTTACGTCGATGAAAACTAATCAATGTGCATTATATCCGAATAGATTACATCAAGAGCTAAAAAACTCAAGAAACCGCATTTTGTCCATGACTAAAATGCCCATATTTAGAAAGAAAGAAAAGCAATTTCCTTGTATTTAACACATTTTGATGGACACCCCTACCTGAGTATGTGGCGGAAATTTCGAAAAAATTAATCAAATACTTTTTGCGGTATTCGGTTTTCGCTATTTTTTACCCAGCAAAATGATGCAACTGTAATTTGTTGCGAAACAGGTCATGCAGTTCTCCAAAACAACGGAGGTTAATGACCTTTCTCTCACCTATTATAATTTTAGAATTCCAGATATTTTAACATCATTAATCGTAACGGTTTGAAAGTTCGTTTAATCACATACAGACTCCAAGAAATATCGTGTTGTTGTTATGGTCTTCAGTCCGGAGACTGGTTTGATGCAGCTCTCCACCCTACTCTATCCTGAGCAAGCCTTTTCAACTCCTCATAAGAACGACAACCCACATCCACTAGAATCTGCTTACTATACGCGTCTCATGGTCTCCCTCTGCGATTTTTACCCCACACACTTCCCTCCAATGCTAAATTTACGATTCCTCGATGTCTAAGAATGTGTCCTACCAAGCGATCCCTTCGTTTAGTCAGGGTGTGCCAAAAATTCCTTTTCTCACCAATTCTGTTAAGTACCTCTTCATTAGTTATGTGATCTACCCACCTAATCTTCAGCATTCTTCTGTAGCACCACATTTCAAAAGCCTCTATCCTCTTCCTGTGCGCACTGCTTATCGTCCATGTTTTACTCCCGTACAAGGCAACACTCCACACAAATGCCTTCAGAAAAGACTTCCTTACACTTCAATTAATATTCGATGTTAGCAAATTTCTCTTTTTCAAAAATGCTTTTCTTCCCATTGCCATTCTGCATTTTGTATCCTCTGTACTGCGGCCATCGAATGTTATTTTACTACCTAAGTAACAAAACTCATCTACCACCTTCATCGTTTCGTTACCTAATCTAATTCCTTCAGCATCACCTGATTTTCTAAGACCGCTTTCCATTATTTTTATTTTGCTCTTGTTAATGTTCATTTTATACGCTCTCTTCAACACACTGTCCATTCCATTCAACTGCTCTTCCAGGTCCTTTGCTGTCTCTGACAGAATTACAATGTCATCAGCAAAACGCAATGTTTTTATTTCTTCCCCCTGAACTTTAATCCCTATCCCGAATTTTTCCTTGCTTTCCTTCACCGCCTGCTCGATGTACAAATTGAATAGCATCGGAGAAAGGCTACAACCCTGTCTTATTCCCTTCCCAACTGATGCTTCCCTTTCATGCCCTTCGAGTCTAATAACTGCGGTCTGGCTTTTGTAGAAGTTGTAAATAACTCTCCTTTCCCTGTATTTTATCCCTGCTGACTTCAGAATTTGAAAGAGTGTATTCCAGTCAACCTTGTCAAAAGCTTTCTCTAAATCTACAAAAGCTAAAAATGTAGGTTTGCCTTTCCTTAATCTGTCTTCTAAGATAAGACTGTGAGATTACCGCCAAATAGAAATACTGGTAATTAATAGCATTTGATAATTAAACAGTATGAAGTTCACTGCAAACATTGACCATGCCAATGCACTAAATGTTACACAATTTTAATCTTATTAATTATGGTAGCAATGTATGTACGCAGTTGGGTGACAACATTTATAGTTAGGCCAAAGGTAGAAATTCTCCACGTTGAGATTTGCTGTGTGCTTGAAGCTGACGGGAGGCCAGCGAGCAGGCCGACGTTGGTGGCTTGTTCCAATTTAGGATATTCCAGTACGTTTCCGGTGAGGGGAGAGAGGGACAATGGCGAGTGCCAGGCACAGTGCAATGCACAAATATTGTAATACTACTGGCATTTGAAGTAATACGATGCAGTTAGGAACCTTTAAGGCCCTCATTACAAAATAGCCTGTTGACAAATAAATATACATTAGCTGATATAGTCACATCTGACGTAATATATTTAATTGACAATGAAAAGTAATAAATTACCAATAAATACAAGACAGTTACACAACTAGCATGGCAATGTTTGTTTATAAAAATAATATATTAACTACTTCTCATTTTATTTTCAATTAATCTTGTGTATTTTATCTTAAAGTATTCAGTTAAATCACTTATCTGTGGTATAAGAAATTGCACGATTATGATAAACAGTACAAAGGATGTTTATACTAATATAAAAACACAAGAAAATATTTGTTTAATGTGTAGTGTAATTATTTTGATTTTAAGTAAAGTTTTAGAAATGTATTGGCAGAGCGCTGTACGTTGGCAAATCGGTTAGAACAGTTCACATGGGGAAGTTGATGACGTAGGGGAAAAACCCCGGCAGTTGAGCTTTTGGCGCGCACGTGCGCGAGGGCAGGAAGTGACGAGGTCGGGAGCACGTGGAGAACTGGCCGGGCGGCGTCGCTCTGCATCAGTCGGCATGTGGATCTCGAGGTGGTGACTTTAGATTTGTGTCTGGCAATCGCCACGTGTGGTTGCTCGTCGTAGACTGCACCAAGTTGAATCGATTGCTACTGTGTGTTGGTGAATATTTAGAGGGTGAACAAGGTGTGCATCGCATTGAATTAAAGTGACTGTGATTTGTTAATGTAACACGTGTCGTCGCATAGGCATGAACATAAACGGTGTTTGAGACAGCCACGTGGTGTAAAAACAATTCGCGACAAATATTCATTTTGTCTGAGGGCTCACGAGCTACAACTTTATTTGGTAAATGTGTCGACGTATCAGCCACAAGGTTCAAATATTGTGAAATAAACAACATAAAGTGAACTTTCACGTGTTTTCAAAAATAGTAGTTAGTACACCCTTTTCTCTCATGAACTTGATTTTATTATGAATTTGTTTTGTTAATCATATGCAGGAAAGGAAAGCTGCGAACGTGTGATATCATCCCCTAGAAAACGAGTCAAACAGTCGCAATCACAGTTCCCGTGTTTGTGCATGTTTAGGAATTTGGTTCGCAGCTGGTGGTTGTGAGTTTTAAAAATTAAACTTTCCACATTTTAAACTCTCACCCCGACCTTAACGCTCGCAAGACGTAAAGTGAGTATTGCCTCCCGGGTTCCTACGTTCCTCCTGAATCCAAACTGATCTTCCCCGAGGTCAGCTTCTACCAGCTTTTCCATTTTCCTGTAGATAATTCGTGTTAAAATTTTGCAACCATGACTTATCAAACTGATGGTTCTGTAATTTTCACACCTGTCTGCGCCTGATTTCTTTGGAATGGGGATTATAACATTTTTCTTAAAGTCTGAGGGTATTTCGCCTGTCTCATACATCCTACACACCAGTTCAAATAGTTTTGTCATGGCTGGCTCTCCCAGAGACTTTAGTAGCTCTGAGGGTATGTCATCTACTCCTGGGGCCTTGTTCCGATCTAGGTCTTTCAGGGCTCTGTCAAATTCATCTCTCAGTATAGTATCTCCTATTTCATCTTGATCTACTTCTTCTTCCCTTCCTACAACATCGTCTCTAAGTTCATTTCCTTTGTAGAGCTGTTCTATTTAATCTTTCCACCTCTCAGCTTTCCCTTCTTTGCTGAAAACTGGTTTTCCATCAATGTCCTTGATATTCATAGAGCTGTTTTTCTTATTTCCAAATGTTTCTTTTATTTTCCTGTAGGCTGTATCTATTTTCCCCTATTTATACATTCTTCTACAGATTTGCATTTGGCTTCCTGCCACTCCTGCTTAGCCATTTTGCACTTCCTGTCAATATCATTTCCCTGTTTCATTTACTGCATTTTTATATTTTCTCCTTTCATCAATTAAATTTAGTATTTCCTGTGATATCCAAGGATTTTTTGTAGGTCTTGCCTTTCTACCTATTTTGTCCTCTGCTGTCTTCACTATTTCATCTCTCAATGCTACCCATTCCTCTTCTACTGTTTTATTTCCCCCTGGTTCTGTCAATTGATGCCTAAATCTCCCTCTGAAATTCTCCAGAACTTCACTTTCCTTCAATTTATCTAAGTCCCATTTCCTTACTTTCCTACCTTTCTGCAGTTTTTTCAGTTTCAGCCTACAGTTCATAACTAACAAGTTATGGTCAGAGTCTATATCTGCCCCTGGGTATGTTTTACAGTTTATCACCTGGTTCCGGAATCTATGTTTTACCATTATAAAATCTATCCGATACCTTCCGGTGTCTCCTGGTCTCTTCCACGTATACAACCTTCGTTTATGATTCTTAAACCACGTGTTTGTTACGATTGAATCATGTTCCGTGCAAAATTCTACCAGGCGACTGCCTCTTTCATTCCTTCTGCCCAGTCCATATTCACCTACTATTTTTCCTTCTCTTCCTTTGCCTACTACCGAATTCCAGTCTCCCATCACAATTAAGTTTTCCTCTCCCTTGTCTGAATAATTTCCTTTAGCTCCTCATATATTTCTTCGATCTCCTCATCATCGGCAGAGCTAGATGGCATATAAATCTGTACTACTGTTGTCGGTGTTGGCTTCGTATCTATCTTGACAATGATAATGCGAACACTGTGCTGGTCATAGTAGTTTACCGCATTCCTATTTTCTTATGCATTATCAGTCCTACTCCTGTGATACCCCCAACTGATTTTGTATTTATTATCCTGTACTCACCTGACCAGAAATCCTGTTCATCCTGCCACCGAACTTCGCTAATCCCCACTAACTTCAACCTATACATTTCCCTTTTTAAATTTTCTATTTTTCCTACCCGATTAAGGAATCTGACATTCCACGCTCTGATCCGTAGAATGCCAGTATTGTCTTTCCTGATGACAACATCCTCCTGAGTAGTCCCCGCCCGGAGATCCGAATGGGGGACTATTTTGCCTCCGGAATATCATCATCATCCAATCGGCGATCGAGGACCATGTAGAATATGCGCCGACCTCACATACTCCACCATAGACGGCGATCTTGTGCACTTTGGATCCAGTTGTCACCGACTCCTACCTCACAAAGGTCTTTCAACTCAACGCTTTCTGGGTCTTTCGATTCGACGGGTACCATCAGGTCTTCCTGTATGTTTTCTCCTCGTCGGCCTATCTTCCGGGAAAGGATCTGCACAGGACGCGTGGTATACGTGGACAGCTAAAACAGCTATACAGATTAGCAATACAAGTTTTATTTGCCAAGGAATACAAAATACTCAACTTTGATTTATAGAGATGTCTGTTCTCGCGGCGGCGTCTTCTTGCACGATACTAGCTGCGCTGAATCACGGTAACTGCCTTGTTCGGAGTCGCGTTCGGAGTGCCCTTCCAGACGCATGTCGGCCTAGGCAAAGCCGCTTCTAGAGGGCGCACCTCTCGCTTGCTCCCTCCAGGAGGCGCGGTTCCGGCGTGTGATTGGCTGCCGGTATCCCACTGCCATCTTCACGATCGTTTTCTTTCGTCTGGCGTGTGGCGCTGACTTTCTTCATCCTTCTATGTTGTGCTTAGGGTTTCTGCCCCATACAACAATACTGGCACTATCACGGCATTATATGCTTTAAGTTTGGTCTTAATTGACAGATAAATATAGTCAACTATTTTTCAAACTCTATTAACCACTTGTGAGGATGTGGTTTCATTTGAAGCCACTCATGATATTTTGATTTTGTGGCAAGATCACAGTTGCTACACTCGTAACCACGCCTCTTTACATAGATGGTGCTGCCATTTCGCAAGGAAAATATCAACTACGTCAATATTTTTTAAGTTATTGCAGTTGGCAATTCAAGTATAAGTGCCATTATTGTATGTGGTGTGCTGGTTCTCTTTTTCTCGATTTGTGATTGAATTTCTCTTTGAAATGTAAGTTTCACGCATGGAACAAATTTATAATACTTTATTGTATAAGTACATGCTATATGTATAGCAATAATAATTAAAATTATGTACTTTTTCCGTAATTACTGAGTTGGTTTCGTTTGAAACCACTGTGACTGAGGGGTACCATTAAAAGCTTGTCATATTTTTTTTATTTCAGTTTCACGAAAAGTTTTCTCGCAGATTAAAGGATGAGGAAGTTCTGGCGTGTCTTTTAGAAGAAATTACTTGTGATGTGTGAAGGCTTGTAAGGTAGAGGGTATCACATATATTTTGATAATTTTTTACTAGGGTTCCAATTTTGCAGAAACTGAAACTGGACGGAATCCTAGCCTTTGGTAAGGACTTCTTGCTCTGAAAGCAGAGTTGCGAAGAGGAGAGAGTGATAAGTCAGTTCGTTCTAATGGGATTGCACGTATAAAATAGTATAAAATAGTATCACATTAGTATCAACAATTTACTGTACGTCTAACTTGTGTTTATAAGCACAAAGGAACTGTTTCGTACAGTATCCAAGAAATTAATGAAGTTTAATGGTGGTGATTAGGTAGTACTGCTGTGAAGCTGGTTAGGTCGCAAATTCTTTATTATAGGTCACACTTCATGTATTGCGTGCCCTCAAAATTGACGCGTTTCGGCTTTACCATCATCAGATTAGCATCTCTTCCGTGCCATGTGCACACGTGAACAGATGTAACTAGTTGTTTGATACACATATAAAAGTAGACTGTTTTTGAATGTGTATCAAACAACTTGTTACATCTCTTCACGTGTGCACATGGCACGGAAGAGATGCTAATCTTATGATGGTAAAGCCGAAACGCGTCATTTTCGAGGGCACGCTATACATGAAGTGTGACGTATAATAAAGAATTTGCGACCTAACCAGCTTCACAGCAGTACTACCTAATCATTTCATCATGGTCGCCTGCCTCCTCAACGACTTTATGTCGCATTTACAATATTTAATGGTGGTGGTTTCATTTAAAACCACCGCGTTTAATGTGCAGTGATTTCATTTGAAACCACCCTGTACCTGCCTAAATATTGCATAAAAGACGTTTTTATCAGTTTCAATTATACTGTGTGATTTATATCCAAACAGAACAAGCAAGAAGTTTAAAAATGGATTTTATTTATTTTGCGTCTGAAAGGGTTAAAATGGTGTGACCAGACTAAAATTTAATCCAAGCCTTTTCATGTGTGTATTAGAAATAAAGCATATATTTCAAAGCAATAACAGTAGGAAAAGAAAATCTCCGCCTTTGAGAAGCTGACGCTTTCACGGCTTGGAACTTAAATGTCGGCGTGTGCTGTTGCTACTGCAGAAGCTGATGCTCGTGGCCGTCTACATACAGGCACCCTGGGGAGAGGTCGTAAGTCACGTCGGTCAGTAGCCGCTTGTGGCGACCCCGGCGCGCCACGCGCCACGCTGCAGCAGATAAGCGAAGCGCGGGATTAGCCGCTATCGGCCGTCGCGCAGTGCTGAAATACCGGCCACGCACGTTACTCCGTGGGCGGCCACAGCTCCCGGCTGTCCGCAGCCAGGCTGCTGCACTCGCCAACCGAGCTGTCTGTGTGCACTGACCTTCTGGTAGTCACCAGAGACAGAGAGCAGTAGTGCAGTACCCCGAGTCTGTCTTGGTCTCTCACATACAGGCGCTACCAACAATATTCTCACGAGTCACTTCGGCTGTTATAGGGGAGTTGGAAAGTAATTTCTCCGTAGACTGTGGGCAGAATGTGTATGAAAGGAAAAAAAGTAGACTGAGACATTAAAGGTGGGACATGTCTTTCTTTTTCTACACAGTTTCCAAGCACAACTCCCCCTTGTTTTAATAGAATGGAAAACATTCAACTTTTACGTCTCACAAACGTTTTTTCGCTATAGCTTTCCAGACATGACTTTACCACCTTCAAACGCTGTGTGAAAGAATAAAAGTGTCAAAATTACTAAAAATTTCCGGTTTTGAAGAAGAAATGTAACAGTCTTCCACCATGGGACGACATTAACGGACGGAGGCAACCGGCAACGACGAATTGCGTCCGCATGTCAAAAACATCTAACGTCACACCACTGCGCGCGAGCCCTTGCAAACGGAATTTGGCTTCAGTCAGTAGCGAGCCTGGGTGTGAATCGAACATCCCAAAGTGCCACGATCCCCCTTGAGAATGTCCTCGGCAGTCGGGGACGAAACGTTGGGTTTTAATTATAAATCCACTAGACCACGGTATAACAGCCCGGAAATTTTTAGTAATTTTGACCATTCCGTGAAAGTTTACATTTTACAATTTAGAATAAAAGTGTGTTACATTGCTTTGCCTAGTAAGAATGGGGAGCGGGGCTAATTTACTGAGATCCACGGATTTCGGCTAAAATAAAATCTGAAAAAAAATCCGCAAAATAGAATTTAGCGGAAATCTATGGATAGCAGTAGTTGGCCGCGCGTGCTGGAGCGCCGAGTTGCAGTGCGCGCGGCAGGCCGCCGCCGGGGTTCGAATCCCCTTCTCGGGCATGGATGTTTGCGTCGACTTTAGTATAAGGTAGTTCATAGGTAGTTTTTAAGTTTAGGGATTGATGACCCCGCAGTTAAGTCCCTTAAGCCTTACAAACATTTGAACATTTGAGCAGTAGTTAAATATTGAATCTCATTTTTACTGCGCAACATACAACATTCTTATGCTGGTCAAATACTCTGAAAATCACACTGAAGTGCATGGCACATGGTTGACCGAATTGCTCTCATAATATTTCTCTAAAGTTCTATTCTCCAATAGCTCGCGCGAAAAAGAAACTCCTATACCTTTCTGTTTTCGATCTGACTTCTCTTATTTTATTATGGTGTTCACGTCTCCCTATTACGTGGGTGCCAACAAAATATGTTCGCATTCGGAAGAGAAAGTTGATGAAAGAAATTTCGAAAATAGATCTTGCAATGAATAACGCCTTTATTTTAATTCTAAATGTTCTATTTTTTGTAAAGCTTTTGGGACTTAACTGCGGGGTCATCAGTCCCTAAACTTACAAACTACTTATGAACTACTTTATACTGAAAACAACGCAAGCATCCATGCCCAAGGGGGGATTCGAACCCCCGGCGGGGAACAGTCTCTCGCATCGGAACATAGCTCATGAATGCGCTAGGCGGCTTATTTTATTTCCACCGGAACTCGTGTATCATTTCCGTGATATTCCCTATAGCGTGAGAATACAAAACGTGCTATCTTTTGTGTCCCAGCCTCGTCGTCGCTTTTGTGTCTCGGTTCCGTCGTAGGTGTCGGTGGCCGAGTAGAAAGACCGACGCAGGAATAAAGGTTGCACGCTTGTGCACGTAGGAGGTGAGCAGCCAGTGGGACAGCGGAAACTAGAAACACTAGAGTAAATTAGAACGAGATCTATATTGCACAGAATTTATACAATACTTAACTTTTACATAGCTCAGTACTGCAGAAGGCTGATACATAGTTGAGCTAGAGGCCTGCCTAATGCCTGTCCGATAGCCAAGTCTTCACTGGTGCCTATCTGATTCCGAAGTGTTAACTGGTTCCTATCTCAATTCCAAGTGAACGATGTCGTTCAGTGGTGGCCACGAGCGGAGTTGTAGCAGAGGGCGCTCGTGGCTGACGTCGTAAGAACGCCGCGCCGTGCGTGCATGGCGGCGCGCGGCGAAAGTAGGTGGCGCGCACTTTAGACTTGTGCGACACCACACTACTCGTCTCTGAACTTTCTCAAAATCTTCCTTCAGTCCCACCTGGTGTATATCCCATAATGAGCAACAATACTCCGAAATAGGACACACCAGTGTAAGCAGTTTCTTTAGCAGAACTTTTGCATCGTCTAAGTGTTCCATCGATGAAACGTAGCCTTTGGTTCGCCTTCCCTAATTTCTACGTGTTCTTTCCAATTTAAGTTGTTCATAATTGTTATTCCTATGTATTTAGTTGACTTTAAACCGCGTATATTTGATTTATCGTGTAAGTGAAGATTAAGGGATTTCTTAGTGGTCATATTGATGGCTTCACACTCCTCGTTATTAAGGGTCAATAGCCAGTTTTTCCACTTTGCAGATATGTAAATCATTTCGCACTTTGTTTTGATCTTCTAGTGACTTTACTAATCCATAAATGACAGCATCATACACGAACAGTCTAAGTTTCCCAGATCGTTTATAAAAATAAGGAAGAGTAGAGGCCCTATAGCCAACGGTGGTGCCGCAATGGATACACCGGATCCCGTCAGATCACAGAAGTTGAGCACTTTCGTGCTTGCCTAGCACTTGGCTGCTGGCTGCCCGCCTAGCCACACCTCGGTGCGGCGGTCGGGCTGTTTACGTCGAGTGTTTGCTTAGGCTGGCGTCCGCCTGCTTCCTCGCCTTCGTTGCTGTTTGCAGTTGTATTGTAAGTACAGTCTTCAAATGTTCAAATGTTTGTAAATCTATCGGACCAAACTACGTGGTCATCAGTTCGTAGCTTACAAACTACTTAAAGTAACCTAAGGACAACACACACACACACACACACACACACACACACACACACACAGTGTGCTGTTACCAGGGAATGAGTGTTGGGGTATCAGAACAGTAAGAAGCGAATTTCTATTTTAATTTCATTTTTTATTATTAAAAAAAGAAGAAAAAAATTAATAATATCAATTATCAGCACAGGATAGAGTGGCTGCATTTGATAACAATTCGAATTTACACGGAGTATGCGATGGAACGTACCCCCTTTCTGGCAGCGGTGTACCGAAGGTTTTTAGAGGAGCGAAGCGTTACCAAGGACTGGAAGAGAGCGCAGGTCATTCCTGTTAACAACAAGGGTCGCCGATCAGATGCGCAAAACTGTAGGCCTACATCCCTGCAATCGGTCAGTTGCAGAATTTTGAAACACATTTTATGATCTATTTTTTGTAAAATGGCATGGTGACCACAGCTGTTTATTAACTCAAAGCTACCGTATCAATAAAATTCTTCTGGGTATGAAACCGCGTCGTCATATTATAAATTCCACCGACGTTTCGGCCACTGTTGCAGGCGGCCTTCTTCAGGGTCTGTGTCTGACACAAACCCTGATGAAGGCCGCCTGCAACAGTGGCCGAAACGTCGGTACAGTTTATAAAATAACGACGCGGTGTGATACCCTGAAGAATTTTATTGATAGTGACAACTGCCGCGGAAGCCTACGTTTGCAATCAAAGCTACCGGTTTCGGTTAATATATCATTCTCATGCGCCAGCAGAGTTTAGTCAGTTGCTTAACGTGACATGTTACAACTAGCTAAGTTTTGCTGGCGCTTGAGAATGGTACATTAACCGAAACCGGTAGCTTTGAGTTAATAAAGTAAACAGGTGTGATCAACATGTATTTTTACAAACATTTTAAAAGTTGTACTGTTTGAGGCTTTCCCAACGTATTGATTCCTCCCATGGTTGGCGGGCGTCGCGTCGGATCGTATTATCCGATCCGAAATGCTCCATAACCTCCTCCAGAAGGAACAAGAGGAATCGGAATCCTTCAAGATTGGCAGGTTGTTCAAGAAATATAACATCAAATGCGTCTTCCGTCCTCCAGCACGACTACAAACGATGCTGCGTCCAGTCAAAGACAATTTAGGTCTGAGGAGACGAGGCAAATATAAAATCCCATGCCAGCGCGGAAAATCATACATTCGACAGAAGTGTCGCACTGTCAAAGATAGATGCGATGAACACAAGCGACACACGAGACTGGGTCAGCCAGGAATGTCTGTTGTCGCTGAGCACTGTTTGGACACGGGGCATAGCATGCACTATCAAGAGACAGAGATCCTCTCGTCTGCATCTACGTACTGGGACTGCATCTTCAAAGAAGCAGTCTAAGTACGTATTTCGAACGACCTGATTAATAGAGACACGGGCTTTCAGCTCAGCAAGGCACGGGAACCAGCACTGGCGGTGCTAAGTCATCGTCGGCCGCATTCAGACGTATCCAGCGACTTGCGGCCGCGCTTTCCCACGTCGTGTACGCGGAGACCACCAGAGGGCTCTACATGTTTTCATCTATGACTCGCCTACAATGATGTCATTGTTCCCCACCACCGTATTCACGCCCGCGCTTTTCTAGCCAGCAACAGTATATAGGCGAGACGACAGCAGTCAGCAGTTTAGGTAGCACCTGAAGATGGCGAGCAGCTGCCTCGTGGAAATATTGTGCAGTTTCGGCAATACGATCCTACGCGACGCCCGTCAACCATGGCAGGAATTTTAAAAGTTGTTGGACTCCAGCTTTTTATTTCCTTGTGTTCTATTATTATGTCATTTCTGGAGACCGATAATCGTCTTTGTAGGATTAAACAGGGTTCCCCAAAGTAACGATCATATGAAACGCAACTCGAGTTTTTCATCCACTATATCCAGGGGGCAGTGGATACAGGATATCAGCCAGGTAGATGCCCTCTTTCTTGACTCCCTCAAGGCGTTCGATACCGTTCTGCACCGTCACTTGATGAACAAAGTGCGAGCATATGGAGTATCAAACCAACTGTGTGACTGGACTGAGGCGTTACTAACTATATACAGATTGCCTCCCTCAAAGGAAAGGTCTTCAGATGTTACAGTGATCACAGGCTTGTTGCAGGGCAGTGATATTGGTCTTTGCTTCTCGCAGTATATATATAAATGACCCGTAGATAACATATGAGGTTCAATGAGGATTTTCCCTGAAAATGCTGTAGTTTATCGAGAAAACTGAAAAAGTGTAGGGAAATGTAGAACGATATGCAGCGTTCTGACGCCTGGTTTGGCTTCAAAATAAAAAAGTGTTAACTGCTGCGTTTAAATAGAAACAAAGATCATTTATTATATAACTATGCAATAGGACGCAGCCTGGAAGCATTATTTAGTCGTGGGTAAGGCAGATGCCAGACTGACATTCTTCAGAAAGTATAATCCGTCAGAAAAAAAGCGGGTTACAAAACTGTCGTTTGGCCGTCGCTTGAGTATTGCTCGTCAGCGTGGAATCCGTAAGAGATAGGGCCAATAGAAGACATACAGAAGATCCAACGGAGGGCAGCAAGCTTCGTCTAGGGCTCATTTTGTAGACGTGGAAGCGCACAGAGATGGATGAGAAACTCCAGTGTCAGACGCTGGAACAGAGAGGCGTTCTGTATCGCGGTACGCGCTTTTTCAAAGTCAAGAGTCAACCAATATATTGCTTCCTCCTACGTTTCAGTCCTCCCTCGTGAGTTTGTATGTGTGTGTGTGTGTGTGTGTGTGTGTGGTTCCTTTTGTCCTTTTGGAATAAATTTACAAACATTTGAATTACGCAATTGGAAACGAGACACGACAGACCGGACAACGTCTTCCCATTCGTCACAGTCCAATGTCGTGTTTGCGGGCCGAGGCGAGGAGTAAAACTTCGTGTTGTGCTGTCAGCATGGGTACACGAGTGGGCCTTCGAAACCCGATGTCGATGATGCTTTTCTGTAAGCAGGGAGATGTTTAAAATTCCACCACATGACGCAAGGGCTTTTAATTTATTATGCGTTTACTGCTATATTTACGACACATTTCTCAGGCGATTACTTAATACTGCAATGTGAGTTCCTCAAAAATTATATTAATGAGGGACACATTGTTCAGGAGGTAAAAAGGAATGAAGGAAGATGAGGATTTAACGCCCCGTCCACATAATGGTCAATAGAAGCGGAGCTCACCTTCGGACTGTTTGGGCAACGATGACGCAAGATATCGACCGTGCCAGTTGAATGGAGCCATTCCGACATTTGCATGCAGTAATTTAGGAAAGCAGGCAAAAGGGAGTACAGACGCCTGAAATATGACGTTGACAGGAAGTGGAGACTTGCTAAGCAGGAGTGGCTTGAGGAGAAATGCAAGACCGTAGAATGAATAACTAGGGAAAGATAGGTACCACCTATAGGAAAATAAAAGAGACATTTGGAGAAAAGAAAAGTAGCGGTGTGAATATCAAGGACTCACATGGAAGACCAGTATCAAGCAATGAAGGAAAATCTGAAAGGTGGAAGGAATATATATGAGGCCTATACAAAGGAAATACACTTGAATTCAGTATTCTAGAAATGGAAGCCGAAGTACAGGAATATGAGATAGGAGATACTATACTGCGAGAAGAATTTGACAGAAAACCAAAAGATTTGAGTAAAAACAAGGCCCCTGCAGTAGATGATGTTCCTTCTGAATTGCTATCATCGTTAGGAAGCCAGTCATGAAGAACTTGTCATGAAAGATGTATGAGACAGGGAAAATACCCTTATATTTTAAGAAGAATATAGTGATTCCACTTCCTAAGAAAGCAAGTGCAGACAAATGTGAAAATTATAGAACTATATGTTTAATAAGTCATGGTTGCAAAATACTAAGACGAATTGTTTACAGACAAATGATAAAACTGGTCGAATCCGACCTTGGGGAAAATCAGTTACCATTTAGGTGAAATGTAGAAACACGCGAGGCAATGCTCACATTACGAATTATCTTAGAAGATAGGTTAAGGAGTGGGGAACCTACGTTTTTAGCATTTGTGGATCGGGAGAAATCTTTTCAAAATATTGACTGGTATACACTGAAGGTAGCAGGGGTAAAATATATGGAGCGAAGAGTTATATTCAAATTGTACAAAAACCAGACAGCAATTATTTGGAAGGGCATGAAAGGATCGCAGTGGTTTGGAAAGGAGTGAAACAGGGATGTAACCTTTGCCAAATGTTGTAAAATATGTTCATTCAAAAAGGAATGCAAAGAGTAATTTGGAGAGGGAATTAAAGTCCAGGGAGAGGGAATAACAACCTTGCGGTTTGCTGATGACGCAGTAATTCTGTCAAAGACAGCAAAGCACCTGAAAGAGCAATTAAATAAAATCGAGAGTGTCTTGAAAGGAAGGGATAAGATGAACTTTAGCAAGAGTGAAACGAGGGTAATGGAATGTAGTGTCAGAAAATCAGACGATGCTGAAGGAATTAGATTAGGTAATAGACAATAAAAGTAGTAGATGAATTTTGTTATTGGGTAGCACGATAACTGATGATGGCCGAAGTAAAGGAGATATAAAATGCAGAATGGCCATGGGAAGAAAAGCGTTTCTGTAGAAGCGAAATTTGTTGACATCAAATATTAAATATTAGAATGTGCTTTGTGAAAGCATTTGTCTGGAGTGTAGGATTCTATGGAAGTGATACGTGGATGATAAGGAGTTCAGATATAAAAAAGAAGCTTTCGAAATGTGGTGCTTCAGTCGAATGATGAAGATGAGATGGGTAGATCACGTACGTAATGAGGAAGTGCTTAACAGAATTGGGGAGAGAAGGCCTTTCTGGCATATCATGACTAAGAGAAGGGATAGGTTGGTGGCACACATTCTGAGACATCAAGGAATCGTCAACTTAGCATTAGAAGGAAGTGTGTGGGGTACAAATCGTAGAGGAACGAATACAGTAAGCAGATTCAAAAGGATATAGGTTGCTGTACGTATTCTCAGACGAAGAGGCTTGCACAGGACAGGGTAGCGTCAAACCAGTCTGCAGACTGAAGACCACAACAACAACATTGAAACCTAAAACTGGGTGGCCAGAGGTGCGAGACCAGTGTGTTACCACTACGCCATCTCACTCGGTGGCGTCGTGAGCACTGAGCTCTTTGCCGACGAGTCTTTTCCATTGGCCACTGACTGAGCTGCATGAGAAATGAACTATCGACCGAAATTCGGTACAGATGCAACTGAAATGTTCAGAGGGTGACAGAAGGTGATGAGCAGAGAGTAGGAAAATCACGAACTAAACAGAAAATTGGAATGAATACGTACTCGCACAACGCCGGGTACTAAAGCTACTCACATGAAATACACCTAATACTGGTCTCAGCTTTAAGTGAAGATGGCGTTCTTTCATTGTAGTGGTCTACTTAAAATTCACGTTCAGAATATGTCACGTACTAAATATTGCTTTGTACCACACATAGACTACCCATACCTCTTTCCTCGACCACCCTCGACACCCCCACGTTTCGTCTCCGCCCTAAGACTCCTATAAACCCGAGCTGAACTGTCCGCCATTTTTTCCCGAAGCTGTAGGAGTTGGCACGTTTCGGACGAAGTTCACGCGTTATCTCGCGTTTCATCCAACTTGCTCATACTCGCAAACTACCCGTTGTGTCAACCTGTAATTTTCATGAATGTGTTCGTGAAGGACTACTCTACATTTTCAATTTAGTTTCATTTGCGGTAATAGTTTATTAAGAGGATATACTGACCGTTTTCGAACATGCACTTTATGACGACGTTACGAAATATTCGACATGCGAGGAACTTTTTTCTGCTGAAGTTAAGTGAATAGATTAAGCGAATGAAATGTTCAAAATACATCAAATTTTAATCCTCTCCGAACATGAACTATGTGAGAAATGAATAATTTGAGATAATATCAGTTAAACATGCAGCATTGGAATCCGCTCTCCCGTCTAGTAATACCTCGCCTTCAAGTATTAGAGCTCCCAAGAATGAGGCACAGCTTGTTACTGCATAACATTCATACTGGAAGATACTGGCACTGACTGACTTTTTAAGCTATTAAATTTAATAGTTACAAACTACAAAAGTGCTGTGTGTCTCGGTAATATTGAATTTCAATTTTTCAGTTATATGAAAAGGACATTGTAAATACCTCAATACAGAATGCTTTATTATGTGAGGAAACGAGAACAAGTCAGTTCATTAGGCAGTGAAGAGTTTCTTAATATCTGTCATTTCCTAGTATTCTGGCATAAAATGCACATTAGATTTAGTAACTTTCGTTCTATTACTGCTAGGAAATTTAACTCCTATTACTTTTTGCAAACTGAGTAGTAGGTCTGAAACACATTGGACAACAAGCAAAGAAATAAACGTTTGTGAATGATGGACTACCTGTACACTGATTACGAAATCAATAACTTTACTCTCTTCCGTTAAAAAATTACATTTCCTTGATAACAAGACAGTTAATGAAGTTTTGCGTAGTAACCATATGGCAAAATACGCCCCTCTTTGCATGTTATCATTTGCCAAAATATCATTTTGATACCTCTAACGGTGTACGAGGCATACTAAATTTCATGCTGGCCTTATCACCATGGGAAATGAGTTCGTTACATAAAATAAATTTTAGCAATTCGAGTGAAAGGTAAAGATCTCCTGCTAAGTTTAAAATAAATTTCAATACGCCAGGAAAATTTCACCCACAGCAACATATGGTGTAACATGCACCAAAAGGAATATCATAGCGGCCCTTATTTTTTACTGCAGACTTTTCCCAACCTAACGCTGTGTCTTATTTCAAAGCCAATATATACTAGCTACGGCTATTCACGAAATTATGCCGATTTCTTTACAATGCTGACATATAAAGATTTAAGTAGCGAAATAATTAAATTTTTCTACCAATTATTTTTCGCGAAATCGTTTGTGAAAGATGGCAGGACTTGCGCCTCTGTGCTGTTGGTGCAGCGCAATTCCAACCCTGTTGGGGAAAACATGGCGGACGATTCAGCCTGGGTATTTAGGAGCTGTACTCGGCGCTATGACGTCAGAAACAGTGCTGGATCTTGTGGTGAGAATGCGCGGCCCCTGTGTATTGGGCGTTAATGGAGGAGGCGTCGATCACCAGGCACAGTGCTGACGCTCGCCAGAACTCGGCCTTTCTGCCGTGCAGCGCGGGCCTTCTGTTCAGATGTTCGCCAGCTCTGCAGGCCTGCCGACTCAACGGCGCGCTGTTTTTAAACACACTGCCAGCCTATCAGCGCCACTCGTAAACTCGAAAGCAAAGAGCGAGCACGACACTGGAGGAAATCCGGCAGCCGTGTTAGTGCTATAATGGGCAGCGTTGTGACCTCCCGGCTCCACAGTCAATTTGGATATGTGGCAAGTTCAGTAAAAAGAAACGCGTTGGACTATTCGTATTGCTTCACGACATTCTTTTTAATACTTTCAACACACCGCCATATTTCTCGATTTCTCCAAATTTCATTGCACTGCACTGCAGACAAAAAAGGAAAGAAAATCAGATCTGGAAAGACATCGTTGATATTGTTCCGATGACGGCAGATGCCACCTGGTGGATAGTGGATATACGATAGCGAAGTGACATAGCTGTCAGAACACCATCTTTGTGTACCCTTCAGTCAGAAATATTCACAGCCATAAGGTTCAGTGTGATATCAAGAAGAAAATACGTACAATGCCACGGAGAGACCTCACACTTCCTACAGCTAACCGATTTTGAAAGCAGTCAAGTTGTGGCCTTCCGAGTAGTGGGTCGGTCCTTTCGGAGTGACACACAAGTTGGACGGGCTGCGTGAGTTGTGCCACGGCGTTCGTTACAATAATCACATTGTCCCGCACCTAGACAAGGTTCTGCACCTGCACGGAGCAGAGGCGTCTGCCAAGATCGTCTTATTGTAAGGCCAGGAGTCTACATCTACGTGGGATACTCTGCAAATAACATTTAAGTGCCTGGCAGAGGGTTCATGAAACCACCGTTATACTATTTGTCTCCAATTCCATTCTCGAATAGCGCGCGGGAAGAAAGAACATATGAATCCCTCCGTTCGAATTATGATTTCTCGTATTTTATTCTGATGGTCTTTTCTACTTATGTAAGAGGGAGTCAACACTATATTTTCGCATTCGGAGGAGAATGTTGGCGATTAGAGTTTTAGTAAATAGCCCACAACGCAGCGATAAGCGTCGTTGTTGTAGTGATTCCCATCCCAGATCCTGTATCATTTCCGTGACGCTGTCTTCCATGTATCGTGAGAGTATAAAACCAGGTGACCTTGTTTGAACTCTTTCGATGTCTTCCGTCAAACCCACCTGATAAGGATCCCACACTGAGCAGCAATACTCCAAAAAAGGTCGGACAAGCGTAGTGTTATGCAGTTTCTTTAGTAGTTCTGTTGCATCTTTTAAGGATTTTGCCAATAAAACCCAGTCTCTGGTTCGCCTTTCCCACGACATTATCTACGTGTTCTTTCCAGTTTAAAGCTGAAGTAATAGTAATTCCTAGGTATTTTGTACAGTTTACGGCCTTCACTCTTTATTGATTTATCTTGTAAACAAAGTTTAACGGATTTCTTTTCGTACTCATGTGCACGACTTCACACTTCTCATTATTAAGACTCAATTGCCAATTTTTACACCATAGTGATATTTTATTCAGATCTTTCTGCAGTTGGTTTTGATCTTCAGATGATTTTACTAGTCATGACGGAGTCATTTGCAAACAACCTAAGAGAGCTACTTAGATTTCCCCCTAAATCGTTTATGTTAATAAGGTACAGCAGAGGACCAACAACACTCCCCTGTGGAACGCCCGATATTACCTCTGTTTTAGTCGTTGCCTTACCATCGATTACAACGAATTGTGTCCTCTCTGACAGGAAATCCCCTTTCCAGTTGCAAATTTGGGGCGATATATCATAACTATGCAGTTCGTACAGGTTCCACATCACAGGTAAATGGTTTTTATTTCATATCACATGTATTAATCAAGCCACCGTCACTAGTAATGGAAATTTTTGTCTTACATTTTTATCTTACATTACTGCACCAATCTCAAATGTAAAGTCACAAATTCAAATATGATAATAAATACTGACCAAATTGTCCTTTACATAATTTCAAATTTTTAACTTTATCTATATATCTGAAGAACAATGTTATTCAGTACTTATTATCATATTTTAATTAGTGACTTTATCTGTACATTTTAGAATGGTGCCGTAGTGGACTAAAAGTAGTCATGTAGTCAATTATTAGTCACTGTGACTAGACGTGGTATGAAATAAAAAGATTTTTCAGTAACATTTCCGCAATTATATACAATGAAAAAACAGGTAAATAATTTTGTGAGCTCAGAAGTGTCAAAATGAACTGCAGTCAACCGGTTACTAGCAGTGGAACTATAGGCATTCACACTTATAGCCCGTCTTTCACTAACGCACACCATCGACCTGCATGGATCGACTGGTGCCGTCAAAGGAGTACTTGGAATGGCAGGCCGTAGTCTTTAGCGATGGCAGCAGATTCTGCCGGTACCCACGTGATGGTGATTTGCGCGTACGTCGCACACCTGCAGAGCGCCGTTTACTGCACCTTTGCTGTTTGTGGAGGGTCCGCTGACCGGCGCTCGGTACGTACCAACTGTTTTGCCATTCTTGCAAGAGGAAGGTGACCTGCTGTTCCAGCACGATAATGCTCGCACACACATTGCGCGTCGTATTCAACGTGCTGTGCAGGATGTGCACCATCTTCCTCAGTCAGCACGAACTTGTCTGCAATCGAGCAGTTGTGGAATACGATGGAACGACAGCTGACACGCGAGTCTTGTCAACCCACTACTCTTACATAACTATGTGAACAGATCCATCAGGCGGGGGCCGCGGAGGAGTGGCCGAGCGCATTGAGGCGCTATGCTGCGATGCGCGAGGCCGCTCCCCGTCGGGGGTTCGAATCCCCCCTCGGGCATGGATGTTTGTGTCGTCTTTAGTATAAGGTAATTCACAAGTAGTGTGTAAGTTTAGGGACTGATGACCCCGCAGTTAACTCCCATAAGCTTCACAAACATTTGAACATTTAATCAGGCGGGGAATAATGTATCCCAATACAGCCATTTATTTGACCGACAGGGTATCCGAACCACTGCCTCCGTACCCACATGTGGAGATTACATTACGTATACATACGGGTGTTTCAGCATGGATCGGCACCTGGTACCGCAGTACCGCTTGAGCTTTCGATCTGTAAATGCAGTTATTTCATGTAGTCATGTATTCCATAAAACGGGGCTCAATAGCAAAATGTCTAAGTGGGTGTACTGATTTTTATTTCCGTCATTGCGTTTCTCTAGATCATGCAGTTTTTTCTTCCTTTATAGTTCAAACACAGGTAATTACACTTTCCAGCGTTCATTTTATGTTACAGGAACAAAAAAACGCAACTGGAACTTCAAACTGCTGATATGAAAACATAGGAGGGGTGTTCAAAAGATAAGGTACGAAACGTCTTAACAACCAAACCAGTTGAAATATGAATATGCCGCTTTGAGAGTATGTAGTTCGACATATAGGGACACAAAAGAAGCATTGTCACCCCCCTCCACCCCCTAAAAATTTCAAAGCTGAGCCCTCAGTAGGCATATTGATGCTCAACGTCTTATTTCGACGTCCGAGATCCGATACTCATCGAATTTCTCGAGCACGAATAAACCCTTAACAGTGACGTGTACTGTGACACACTCTGTAGTCTACGCAAGTCTATCAAGAGCAAAACGCCTGGGCTGCTCAAGGAGGGAGCGATTCTGCTCCATGATAACACGAAGTGTGCTGGCCACAATAAAAAAAAAAAAAAAAAAAAAAAAAAAAAAAAAAAAAATCAAAGGGAAGCGCTTCAACTGTGACGACGAACTGAAGGACATAGTAGAAGACTGGATCTTGTTACAGCCACAGGAATTCTAATAAGAGGGAATCCTTCGGCATGGCCGGCCGCGGTGGCCGAGCGGTCTGCGGCGCGCCAGTCTGCACGGCCACTACGGTCGGGGGTTCGAATCCCCCCTCGTGCATGTATGTTTGTGGTGTCTTTAGTATAAGTTAGTTTATAAGTAGTTTGCAAGTTTAGGGACTGATGACCCCGTAGTTAAGTCCCATAAGCTCTACAAACATTTGAACATTTTGAACCTTCGGCATGTTAAGCAGTTGGATATCTGTGCCCAGGCCTCTGGTGATTACCTTTCAATAAATACTTCAGACGGTGTTGTTTCGTACGTTTACATTTGAACACCCGTCATATGTTAAGTATGTTCAAATGTCTGTTAAGCTTATGGGGCAAAACTGCGGGGTCATCAGTCCCTAAACTTGCAAACTACTTATTAACTAACATACTAAAGACAGCAAAACATCCATGCCGAACGGAGGATTCGAACCCCCGACGGGGAACGATCTCACACATCGCAGCATAGGCTATTGGCGCTAGGCCACTCCGCCGCGGCCATTACTTATGAACAGCCTATTGTAATTGTCTCGCCATATTCACGAAATATATGGAATCATATT
The DNA here is from genome assembly GCA_026315105.1 of Locusta migratoria. Classification (NCBI taxonomy): domain Eukaryota; kingdom Metazoa; phylum Arthropoda; class Insecta; order Orthoptera; family Acrididae; genus Locusta; species Locusta migratoria. The sequence continues at coordinate 331,910,093 of CM048745.1, forward strand.
CGTACCCGGTTTTCAAAAGTTATCTATTAAGGTGTTTGTTCTTTTGTAATGTAACAATGGCGATGGCAGACTATTGGGTCTCCTCAGTGCAGAAATTCACGTTGTAATTCACGGGAGTCATCGAAATGCTGCGAGTAGTGAAAGTAATGGGCACGAGCACAAACTAGTATGACAATAAATTGAGAAATCAGGCGGGAGGCGCCTTAGGGCACTTCGTACACTTACGGTGTCCGTTGTATCAGGATGACATGGCGGTCACTGCACGTGCCTAGTGATCAGGAGACCAACATTCGAATTCCGGCCCTATACATATTTTCAACTTGCCCCGTTGATGTACTCAAGTTCCCACTAGAAGCTTTTGTAAAACTTCAAAATTCTAAATCAAGGACATCAGTAAAGCTTAGAGTACCTTCTGTTGTATAGAAACTATGAAATGTTATAGTGTGCTGATCATAATATGATGTTATAATAAAATATACTAAATCATGGACATGAGGCCGCGCAGGAATGGCCGTGTGCTCTAAAGCGCTATTCTGCGGAAATTGCCGGTGCTCCTCGGTGGAGGTTCGAGACGCCCTCGGGCATGGGTACATCTGTTGTTTTTAGAATAAGTAGTTTGTAAGTCCAGTGACATTACCACTGCTGAATGGTCCCGTAGCTTTACAAATATTTGAGTTTGTTGGACATGAGTAAAACATGAAAATGGTGTATATTAGATTAACAAAAAATTGTTTATGCTCATGTATTATAATGAAACACTGTAAAGAAAACCCTTCTAAAATGTTCAAATGTTAGTAATTCTATGGGACCAAACTACGTTGGTCATCAGTTCCTACACTTAAACTAAGGTAAACTAGCTTCAGGACAACACACATATTCATGCTCGAGGGAGGATTCGAACCTTCAACGCGGGAGGCCGCGCGATTCGTAACATGGCGCTGCAGACCGCTCGGATACTCCCGCGCGGCGAAAACCCTACAAATCCGACGTCGTTGTTACATGAATGTGAAGGATATAGTTATTAAGTTTACACCTAAACAAGAAGTTTTAAAATTAATTTAATTCATTTGCAAGTGCAGTACATTTCGGCGTTTTGGGAAGTTAAGAATGCCTCAGTTCCTTAGTATACTTTTAGAGAAATCGCGCAGCAAGTGGGTAACGGTGCAGTAATTAAGGTACACCTAGATTTAAAATTGTACCATGACTCCATTAATCTCATGCGAAGGAATAAAATATCCCTTTACAACACATAAGTACAGGGACAGTACAGGTACAATACAGGTATAGTGTGTATGTTCAAAAAATGTTCAAATATTTGTATAGCTTATGGGACTTAACTACGGGGTCATCAGTCCCTAAACTTATAATCTACTTATGAACTAGCTAACACTAAGGACGGCACAAACATCCATGCCCGAGGGGGGATTCGAACCCCCGACCGTAGTGGCCCTGCAGTCCGTGACCGACGCGCCTCAGTCCTCTCGGCCACCGCGGCCGGCTAGTGTGTATGATTGAGATCTTTGTCTGAAGCGAAATAACTGACCGTCAGGCTAAACCGTTATTATGTTGAATCATAGGGCAACATGTGACTGAAGTTACCTTTAATAACGTTTTATAATATACATGAGGTACAGAAATAATTTTATGACCCCATGTGGATTTTAGTACAGTGAGTGTAAAGTTATGAATGTGACCCTGATCGATTCCTCCAACGTTAAGATTGAAAACGCAAGCCAGGAGGCGTCCAAATGCACTGTTGAACTTGACGTGCATTCTATCGGCAAGGCCTCAATCTGCAAAACCATTTGGTTAGCTTCTCGAGACATCGCTGCATTAGGATTCTGTGGAGCGTATCTCTCCATCACTATCGACCGTTCCTTCTGTGTTGTCAGGTGCTGTGTGTAAGTCTGATTAGTTTCAACAAGTTTCCTCTCGCCTACCAACTCTCCACTACTACTACTATCACAATAGTTGAACTTTCACTGTCCCCCTAACCCCACCTTCCTCCCTCCAACCCCCCCTCTCACTCTCTCTCTCTCTCTCTCTCTCTCTCTCTTTCCCAAAACGGCTCTGTTTCATTTAAAGGAAAAGATGCATGATCAATGAAACAATACGATTAAGAAAGATTGTAAAAGATTTTCCACCTTACATGAATATTCATATCAGTTGTGAAGACGCGTTTATTGAGGCTGGTATCGCATATTTAAGTATAGTTATGCATTTTATAAGATGATTCTCAGTGGCATCATTAAACATATCCGTAGTGCATGATTTGGATATAATTTCTCGCACTGAATACGTCTAGGGGCGTACAGGTACGCCGCGGCAGTGAAAGTATATGGCGGAGGATCGAGGAGTGCCAGGAGCATCCAGAGAAATGGTTTTTGTAGGCGAGAGTTGAAGCTCAAAAGCGCTTGCGCTAAACCAAAAATAACAGGGGATACCAGCCCACCGCAGTATTTTTTTAAATGTAATTAGGATAGGAATATGGGGACGGTCGGTGTAGGCGACCGTGAGTAACGAAGCCATCGGTTGCGGTAGCGAGCCGCTGCATCGTACAGAAAGCTTGGTGTTTAAAACTGAATGTCTGAGACAGTGTCCGTTATTATTAACTTCTAGAAGGTTGTATTCTGAAGTGACAAAGAAACTGGTATACCTGCCTGATAGCGTGTGGGACCCCTTACAGAACGCAGAAGTGCCGCATCTCGACGTGGCAGGGACTCTACTGATGTCTGAGGTAGTTCTCGAGGGAACTAACACCGTGCTCCCTGCAAGGCACTGCCTAACTCAGCTAGAGATCCCTTTTGAACGGCACCTTGCAAGGCATCCCAGGTATGCTCCATAAAGTTCATATCAGGGGAGTTTGGGAGGGGGGAGGGGGGAGTCGGAGTAAATCAACTAAGAAATACGGCATGCAACCCCTAGAAAACCGCAGTATTTCATAAGCAAGCTAATAAAGGGGGTAGTACAAGGCTAGAAGAGAATTTACTGATGGAGTCTGAATGCAAAGTACAAGTTGGAAACGAAACAGCAATTTAAAATAGACGGATAGGAGATCGAGACATAATAAAGGAAATCAGAAGGATACATGCATAATTTCTTGCCTGAAGAGCAGAGAAACAAACACAGGGGTAGCTGAAGGCTTTGTTCTAAGAACACACCACGTGGAGTACATATCAATCACGGAAGAAAAAATGGAAAGGAATATTTCACCTGCACTATACAGAATAAAAATATTCCCACATATTAGTCGCATCCCACAAAGCTAGAAGAAATTAAACCGAGTTCATACACCGCCAGCTAGTATTACAAAGGTTACCGATTCCCAGCCATTATCAAACCGAATTAGTTACATATTCACTGCGTTTACCTATGCAAAATCACCGATATGAAACTGAGTACACTTCCTTACATGATCGGAGAAACTTATTCTGAAAAATGGATCTAAGTTCTGAGGTCTAACTTGAACAACCCAGACAACGAATCGCTACCATTTCAAAGGAGGAAAGAAAATCAGAACGTCTTACCAGGTCGAAGCGCAGCCACAGAGTGAAGAATCAGCCCACGAGACCCCCGCCACCCACCGGAAATCCGTAAAAACCCAAGAAAAATGAGGTGGTGGGGAGAGCTTAGACTCCCACATCTTACTGAGGCTCGCTACCAGGCATTGCCAACCCAACTTGGAACCAAAGGGTAGAGGAATCTCTTTGGTAGCATCAAAAGCAGAGGTTGGTAACGACTATCGACACGAAGCCAGAGAAACACTAGTAGCGAGCAGCCATCAGCCGACGACGAAAATTCTCATACATACGCTCAGACTCCCATGCCAGAAGAGTTCTAAGGCGCTATACTGCAAAGCGCGCGGTTGCTCCCCTTCGGAGACCCGAGTCCTCCCTCGGGCATGGGAGTATGGGTGTGTGTTTGTGTTGTCCTTAGGTAAGTTTAAGTAGTTTGTAAGCCTAAGAGACTTATATCTACAGTAGTTAAGTCCCATAGTTTTACAAACATATGAACATGAATGTCATCAGTTTGAAGAGATCATTTGAGTGAGAGGTTATGTTACAGTTATCTGAACAGTGAGGGCAATGAACACCTAACCCCACTCACAAAATTTATTTTTAGTATGGAGGTGACCCAGCATTGCCTTTGAGAACGGCTGGAATTCTTTGGGTAACATATTAGTAACCTGTCTGTAGTTAACAATAGAATGTGGTCCATTCTTGTACGAAGACATCCCCCAATTACTTCCAGAATACTGGAGCTGTAATTCTGCTCCTCACTCTCTGCTCGGAAGCTCCACATAACGGTTCAATGCTATTACTGTTCAGGGGAGATTTTGGTAATTTTCTGATGCTGTACCAAGCACGCCTCGACATTTGTGTGTGTGTGAGGGGGGGGGGGGCGAGCATTATAACTTTAGATTATGGCAGTGTTGTTTTCGCAGTATGTTATAGTTAGAAGTTTGTTGTCGGGGATATATACATTTCCAGATATCCGTCCAGTGAGGCTAGTGGTAGTTTAGTACCGCGGTATAGGTACCTTGTCCATGCTTGACTTTAGGAACTAGTCATGCCGTATCGTAAGCTTATTTTCGGGTTTAAACCCGGTTATTTGTGCAAAACAATGTAAACGATTATTTATCGGACTATACCACATACTTGCAGTCATCAAGTGTCCAGTTTTAGATCATAGCATAGTTTCTTCTCAGCTTTGTGTTGGCTTCCTCCCGGATGCGCGGCGCCTGCTTGGGATTGGCTTTCGGTCGATCGCTGCCTTCTCCACGATCGTTCTCTTACGTCTCCGCGTGTGTCGCTGACTGTACGCCACAACACTATGCATCCAAATTGCGTGAAAATGTGAGCACATGTCAGTTCTAGTAATATTTGTCCAATGAATACCCGTTTATCACCTGCATTTCTTCTTGGTGTAGCAATTTTAATGGCCAGTAGTGTATTAGCTAGACGGTGAGGTTCCTTTTGTTTTGAAGGTTAAGGGCGCTAAATTTCACCTAGATCGGAATGAAACGGTATATGTTGTTCAAGTTCGAAAGTAAAATAAAGTAGCATACAAAATTTTACGTACACGGTAACTGTCCGCTCGTTTTGAAGATGAAGCCTACTAAGTTTCATCACAATCGATTGAACGGTACGACAGCGCATAAAATATGAACAAACATGAGTCAATTTCCCACGCATCCAGTGTTTACGATGTGATGCGGCTCCGTAGCACAGTGGTAGAGTGCCAGACTAAAAATCCAAAGGTCGCGAGTTCGATCCCAGCCAGGTCCTAGGATTTTTATCTGTCACTTTCCACTTCTTTCACCTCTGGCAGTGTTGCTGATGTGAAAAATGCGGAGTAGCATCGTGGTTCGGAACCCACGTTAAACTGTAGGTCCCCCTATAACTGGCTGGATAAGTCAGTTCGAAGGTCGTAGGAAGGCAACAGCATACCACCTCCAAACAGGACCATGCCTAGTAAAGCACTGTGGTGTTCAAACCAATCTTCGGATTGTTGACTGCTTTACCTATCTCTTAACACTGTTTGAAAAATTTTGAAAATAAATTGAATAGAAAAGGAACAATAAATTCATAATCGCGACAATTTTTCACGCATCTCTGTTTCATGTCATGACATCTTCTGAAGATTGTATTCACAAATGATATAATTATGCCTGTAACCGTCGCGAAAGTGCAAGAAATATATTGATAGTTTCATTTCAAATGGACGAACGTTACGGCAGCGTATAAAATACTGTTGAACTGGAAAAAAGGAAAAAGAAAAAAGAGGTTGTCGAGAGTCTCAGAGGGAGATTTAGGCAACGGCGTTTTTTGGTATGGATGTACTTCATTATGACTTTCGCATATGAACTTAAAAGTATACTATGGCGTTAGAAATGACGCGAAACAACACCCAAGTTTATTATTATTGCCAGTAGGGGCTAAAATAGCACTGAAGTCATTCTAAGTAATGGTCCCAGATCCTTTTTATCGTTATACTGATAGCAGAGTTTACGACTGATTACCGTATTATCGTTTCAAACCACGTGAGGTGCATAATCTAGTTTTATATACCTTCTGAACTTAGTCTACGAGTTGGAGTTTATTGATTCTGTTATGGCGATAGATTATATGCCGAGAGGCGTTGGCAGTGCAAATATTCGGAATGAATTGTTGCACGAGGTTTCAATCCGAAACGATTTAGTGGTCCTAGGGGATTGTGTACAGATAGTAATGGAAACGTAGATGCACGTTTCCGACAATTACGTTAATTTTGTCATTCAGTATTGAGTTTCAAGAGAATTTTTTACTTGCAACTTGACTCTGTTAATACGTAACTACGTAGAAAGATCTATGATACACTTTTTTCGCAACAGCACTCATCTTGTAGATTTACTATTCCTTGTACTGAGATGGCATTTCGACAAACTGATTTTAAAAACAATTAAAAATAGTCGATTTACAATTTAATTTAGTAAACTGGAATGTTTGTTGGCAGTGGTAAATCAACTGGTTTCTACTTTTCTAGCTATTACAAACGAAGTAGTCCTATTTCGATTTATTCGGTTCATGATAGCAATATTTCCGTCTCATATGTGTTATTTCTACAGTTGTTAAAATTTTGCTGCTATCGATTAAGGAAGTGTAACATTCCAAATTCAGGCTCCGATAAAGGACCCTTTTAGTAGCTGAAATTTCTCTTTCATATTTCTTCAAAGAATTGAAAAAATAGTATCGATATATACTAAGTACATGCTAGAATTAGCATGAAGTGAACGTACGATATGTATTTGCACTTGCTGATATGAATCAGCACCAGCTGTGCAATTAAATGTCGTCTTATGAAAATTTTGCGGGGTCTGTACTGGGACCCTGAATTCCAGCTTTTCGCGAGCGGTCGCGTTAACCAGTGCGCTATCCGAGCACGCCTATCGGATCTACCCAAACTTCCCCATGCGACACACTGGCTATTATACCAAATGTTTATTAAGCTTAAGGGACTTAACGGCGGGGTCATCAGTCCCCAAACTTACAAACAACGTATGAACAACCTTACACTAAACATCCATGCCTGAAGGAGTATTCGAACCTCCGACCGTAGCGGCCGTGCAAACTGTGACTGGCGCGCCGCAGACCGCTCGGCGACTGCGGCCAGCGGCAATTACCCCACGAGTACTTATACATTCCTCTACGTAAATTCCACACAGGGAGAGCGGTTTACTACATTTGTCGCACATACTTACTGTGACTCATTTAAATACATGTGCACATCTTATCGGAATTTGCTTGCTTCTTTAGATAAACATGAACACCGCACATAGTATTTACATGAGCCACAGAAATGCTTGTGGCAGACCTGGAGCCTGACAAAAAGAGAACACTATTTACAAGTTTTCAGAATAAAATTTACAGGAATATATTGGTTACATATAATGATAATGAATCACAAATATGGAAGAGAAAACACAACACAGAAATCCATATGTTAGCACAACAAGCAAAAATTGTCTACATTATAAATGTTACAAGGTTTCAGTGGGTTCACCATATAATGAGAATGAAGGAGAACCAAATTGTGTCAACAATATTGTCACATGGTAAAAGACCTACGGGAAGAGGAGAAGCACTTGGCGTAATGGATGCAAAAGAATGGCAAAAAGTAATTGGCACGACGCAACACAATACAGAAGCAGATGGAGGAATCGTATGAGATTTGGAGTGCCTTACAACAACTACTACTACTGCCATTAAATTGTACTGATTCATATTCACACTCGTAATTCGTATTTACATTTACTTAATATTAAAAATATGGCGTTATGGCCCTGAATTCTGGTTATGATTTTCGAAACGCGCAAATAAACGTACAGCCGCATTACCACCTGTGGCTTTTGTGTGATACAGTACGATATTATCTACAGCTACATGGGATTCCCTAGAAATTACATTTAAGTGTATAGCAGAGGGTTCATGGGACGACCTTTATACTATTTAGCTCCCATTCCATTCTCTAATAGCTCCCGGAAAGAAAAAACACCTGAATCCCTCCGTTCGAGCTCTGCTTTCTCGTATTTTATTCTGTAAGTGGGAGTCAACAATATACTTTCGCATTCGGAAGGCAATCAGATTTTCGTAAGTAACCCACGCCGCAACGATTAGTGCCGTTCCTATCCCAGATCCTGTATCATTTCCGTAACGCTGTCTCCCCTGTATCGTGTCAATACGAAACGAGCTGCTCTTCTTTGATGTCCTCCGTCAAACCCATCTGATAAGGATCCCACACTGGGCATCAATACTCCAAAAAAAGGACGGACAATCGTAGCTTATGCAGCCTCTTTAGTAGTTCTGTTGCATCTTATTAGGGTTCTGTCAATAAAACGCAGTCTTTGGTTCTTCTTTCCCACGATATTACCTACGTGTTCTTTCCAGTCTAAGTCTGAAGTAATAGTAATTCCTAGATTTTTTTGGAGTTTACGGCCTTCACTTTTGATTGATTTATCTTGTAAACAAATTTTAACGGATTTTTGTCGTACTCATGTGGAAGACTTCACAATCATTATTTACAGTCAATATCCATTTTTACACCATAGTGATATCTCATTTAGATTGTTCTGCAGTTGGTTTTGATCTTCAGATGATTTTACTAGACGGCGTCATCTACAAACAAGCTGAGAGAGCTGCTTAGATTTTCTCCCAAATCGTTTATGTAAATAAGAAACAGCACACGACCAGTAACACTACCCTGGGGAACACCAGATATCAACTCTATTTTAGTCGATGTCTTACCATGGATTACTATTAAACTGTGTCCTCTTTCACAGTAAATCCCCTATACAATCGCAAATTTAGGATGATATAAAATAACCATGCAAATTTGATTAAATTTTAATGTCTCAACTTATTACTTGAGGTTTACATGGCGTTTACTTACAGCGAGGCACGAAGAAGCTACCTCAATAGTAAAAGTCTCGTTGCCCTCTAATATGGTGTGTGATCACCTCCGTGGCAGTGGCACGATGAGGTTATCAGTCAGCTCTTGAGGGCTATTTGACCTTATTCCATGAGTGCAATATCCAGCTATGCAACCGTTGTGGGTGGTGCTGGTCTGGCTGCAAAGCGTCTGCCAAGAGCATCCCAGACATGTTCAGTCAGGTTTAAGTCCGGTGAACAGGCTGGCCACTACATTCGTCCATTTACTTCAGCAAGCATGCTGCACACCAGTGCAGGTCAATGAGGACGAGCGCTATCGTCCACTGGATGGAACCCATCTCCTATGCCATCAGCGTAGAGCACAACAAAATGCCGAAAGAAATTCGTCTCTATACCTGTAAACAGTCAAAGGGCCATTCTGAACGACATAGAGATCCGTACAACCGTGAATGCTAACTCATGTCCACAGTATTCGTTCACCATAATAATGTGGTGATGTTTCCTGCATATAATCAGGACTGTTCCGAGTTGAACGTTGTTTCAGATGAGGGAACAACGATTGTCTGCCTGTAAACGTAATATTGATTCATCTGTTGAACAGAACACGGCGCCATTCGTTACGACTAAAAATCCTGAGGTTCCTCCGACCAGTTTCTGAGGGCTAAACGATGTCGTGTTTCAATGGGAAACATACCAAAGGCCTCTGTACCATTTCGGACTGTTTGTGTTGATACTTCGCGCCCTGTTGCTACCTGGAGGGTGCGTTGCAGCTGAGTTGCATTCAGCCTCCTTTCTTAAAGACGCCGTTAACCGGACATAAAGGTCATCTCTGGTTAGTGTTACTGGTGGACGACCCTTACCTTGCCTTCTTCTAAAGGATCCTACTGTCTGATCTCGGAAATCACACTCTAGGACACTCGAATATCTGCAGCCACCCAACCACTTCCCGGTCTGTGTCTACTCGGTTTCCACCATCCCTATGGTGCCTTGGCTAAGTCACATTGTTGTTGCATTGCACTAACTGCTCACTACACTATCGGAAACCAGCTACTTATGTAGTTAGTATGGTAGAGTAAACACAACACCAATCCCCCCCCCCCCCCCTTGCAGCAACTTTCTGTTATCACCTCTGTTGTGGCGTAAAGTCAGCGCTACAACCAGACGCAGAAGAACGATCGTCTAGAAGGCAACGATCGACCGAAAGCCAATCGCAAGCAGGCGCCGCGCATCCTGGAGGGAGTAACGGAAGATCCGCGCCCTCTACAAGCGGCTGTATCTAGGCCGACATACGGCTGGACAGTCCGTCAGTTACTAGGCAGAACACAGGCAGTTACTAGGCCAGAACTCGGCTACGAACCAAGCAGTAACTAAGTATCAGCGCAGCTAGAATCATACGCAGCGAAAAGCAAGAAGAGAGAAGAAACAGACATATGTTCTAAAGTTGAGTATTATAATTTTCAGTCAATAAAACTTGGACTATTAATCTGAATAGTTGTTACAGTTTACATCGATTTCTGCTCCAGTACCTTTCCTGACAACTAAACCGAGACGAGGAAAAAACAGAAGGCGACGAGGTAACACCCACTATCTTAGTTGCCATAATGTAGTTGTCTCCACTCGGTGGAACCGACAGAAAGCCGTCGAACTGTTTTAAATCATTCTGCCGATAGCAACAGAACCTTCACATCTCAACTGATTCCCTTATTGTTTCGACCAGGGTGTTTTTTATATATTACTTACAGCAGTGGCTGCCACATATCCCTTTCTTCAAACATGCAAGCATGTCTTGTGGGCATTTGCGTTGGTAACTACCGATTTACACGTACACCTGACATGGTATTTACACCCACGTGTTATCTCATGAGCGCTGTTAGTACCGGCACGTGTTGTCGCCTAGTGACGTGCTGGTCGCATTGCATGCACATTCACCGCGTGGCGCAACGTGTCCGTGATGCGCCACATGACGCTTCTCCCGCCAACGCAGCGGCTGCAGCACACCAGGGTAGTCGCGGTTGCTGCAGTTTCCCAGGCAACGCACCCACTGCTCTAGTTATAGTACGCGTTAGGTAAGTGCGTGAGGACTAAAATAATGAGACTTGGAGAGATCCACTGTGGTTGAACAACCGAGTTAGAAAACTGTTACAAAAGCAAACAGAACTTCACTGCAAATATATGTATTGATAAGTACACTACTGGCCATTAAAATTGACACAACAAGAAAGAATGCAGGAAAAGGGGTATTCACTGCACAAATATGTTATACTACAACTGACATGTGATTACATTTTCACGTAATTTGGGTGCATAGATCCTAAGAAATCATTACCCAGAACAACCGCCTCTAGCCATAATAACGGCCTTGATACGCCTGGTCATTGAGTCAAACAGAGCTTGGATGGCGTGTACAGGTACAGATGCCCATGCAGCTTCAACACGATACCACAGTTCATCAACAGTAGTGTGTTGTGACGAGCAAGTTCCTGGGCCACCATTGACCAGACGTTTGCAATTGGTGAAAGATCTGTAGAATGTGTTGGCCAGGGCAGCAGTCGAACTTTTCCGCATCCAGAAAGGCCCGTACAGGACCTGCGACATGCGGTCGTGCATTATCCTGCTGAAATGTAGGGTTTCGCAGGGATCGAATGAAGGGTACAGCCCCGGGTCGTAACACATCTGTAATGTAACGGCCACTGTTCAAAGTTCCGTCGATGCGAACAAGAGGTGACCGAGACGTGTAACCAACGGCACCCCATACCATCACGCCGGGTGATACGCCAGTATGGCGATGACGAATACACGCTTCCAATGTGCGTTCACCGCGATGTCGCCAAACACGAATGCGACCATCATGATGCTGTAAACAGAACCTGGATTCATCCGAAAAAAATGACATTTTGCCATTCGTGAACCCAGGTTCGTCGTTGCGTACACCATCGCAGGCGCTTCTGTCTGTGATGCCGCGTTAAAGGTAACAACAGCCATGGTCTCCGAGCTGATAGTCCATGCTGCTGCAAACGTCGTCGAACTCTTCGTGCAAATGGATATTGTCTTGCAAACGTTCCCATCAGTTGACGCAGGGATCGAGACGTGGCTGCACGATCCCTTGCAGCCATGCGGATAAGATGCCTGTCATCTCGACTGCTAGTGATACGTGGCCGTTGGGATCCGTATTGCCGTCCTTAACCCACCGATTCCATATTCTGCTTACAGTCATTGGATCGCGACCAACGCGAGCAACAATGTCGCAATACGATAAACCGCAATCGCGATAGACTACAATCCGACCTTTATCAAAGTCGGAAAGGTGATGGTACGCATATCTCCTCCTTACACGAGGAAACACAACAACGTTTCATCAGGCAACGTCGGTCAACTGCTGTTTGTGTATGAGATATCGGTTGGGAACTTTCCTCATGTCAGCACGTTGTAGGTGTCGCCACCGGCGCCAACCTTGTGTGGATGCTCTGAAAAGCTAATCATTTGCATATGACAGCATCTTCTTCCTGTCGGTTAAATTTGGCGTCTGTAGCAGGTCATATTCGTGATGTAGCAATTTTAATGGCCAGAAATGTGTAAATGATTTAACTCCATATTCTTGATTTTTCAGGAGACGAAAATTAAAGTTCCGAAAGTTCAATACAATTTTAACCAGGATATTATCATAATATACAATTTTTGAATCAACTACGTGCGTTTGATTTTAAAGTTCATTCCGTTTTAACTAATTATATCGTTTAAAAAATGCCTGCAGGTTTTATTGCCTTTGTATCTCTGAACCTAAGACTTCCTTTCACCACTTGTACATTCATTTAACGTAAATATCAAATAAACAATTTTCAGAGACGTATTTTGTTGTATGCAGGTGATTTCGGCTTCGAATCCCGCCCGCGACATAAATTTTATATCAATGCCTCTACTTCAGTTTAATATATTTAACAGATACAGAGACAAAATATCTCTGTGGACATTATTTATTTTATATTTACATTTCACTTGTGACTGAGGTATAAGGCAGCATTTCCCACAAACGTTCTTTGCTGTGGTGCTATTCCGCTGTTGGAGGGCCTTGGCAATTTGACACGTATTTACAAGGGAACATGGGGCAGAGTTAAAGATGTGCAGTGGGTGCGGACGTGCTTTAAGACCGCCCGTGCTGTCACTGTGTTCATTAAGTCTCTGCGCCCTAGTGTTGATGACGCCTACGTAGTAAGCAGGAAGCCCCAAGTTCGAATCCCGTCCGCGACATAGATATTAATTCAGTGCCTCTGTTTCACTTAAATGTATTAATTTAACAATTTGATTATGCTGACAGTCCTAATACTTGGCAGCAGCATTAAGAAATACTGCATTTATTACCTCAGTGAATGTTCAAATGATTCTGAACCTAATAAAAACGACGTCTTACCAATTCTAGCTTCCTCACCATATTGATGCATGACATTAACAAAGTGCTGTAGGATTTCCAACTGCTATCCTCTTAAGAATCCAAGGTTAATGGTAGGTTATCAGGTAAATCTATGTTGGTGAAACATGAACGGTCAATATTATTCAAAGAATTTATTACCGCAAACAAGCAATTGAGTAGTCTATTATAGACTATCACACTAAAGACACGAATTATTGCACAATTATTGAAAATTAATGCTCAAAATCCCCCAATGAAGTAATCGAATATTGACGATCATAAAATTATAGTCAGTTTTCCTTCTACTCAATTAGATGTCATTAATGGTTATTTTCATCAGTATGTTCAAATGTTTGTACATGTAATGCCGCACAAGTATGAAGTGTGAGCCGCCATGCACGCACGGCGCGGCGTTCTTACGACGTCAGCCACGAGCACCCTCTGCTGCATCTCCGCTCGTGGCCACGACTGCTGCATCGTTCACTTGGGACTGAGAAATGGACCAGTTAACACTTGGGAATCAGATAGGAACCAGTAAAAACTTGGCTATCGGATAGGCATTAGGAATTATCAGTAGGCAGGGCTCTATATAAAATATGTATCAGCATTCTGCAGTCAAGAACTATGTAAAAGTTAAGTATTACTAAGTCTCTATGAAATATATATCTCGTTCTAATTTACTCTAGTGTCTCTGTTGTCCCACTGGCTGGTCACCTACGTACCTGCACACGCGTGTATCCTTTATTCCTGTGTCGGTCGCTTTCTACTCGACCAGCTTATGGAACTTAACTACGGGGTCATCAGTCCCTAAGCTTACAAACTACTTACAAACTAACTTACGCTAAGGACGGCACAAATATCCATGCCCGAGGTGGGATTCGAACCCCCGACTTTAATGGCCGTGCAGACCGTGACTGGAGCGCTGCAGTACCCTCGGTTTCATCAGTATCCTAATGTTCAAATGTTTGTAACCTATTGGACCAAACTAGTATGGTCATCAACCCCTAGAATTACAAACTACTTAAACTAACTGAAACTAACCTAACGACAACACACATATTTGCTCCAGGGAGGACTCGAACCTCCGACGGGGAGCAACCGCGCATTCCACAGCAAAGCACCTTAGACCGCTCGGTCACTCCACTCCGGTCACTAAATCCTTAGCTAGAGTCAGATGATGTTCATAAAGTTTTGTGGAAATTATGTAATACTGGAGGTACAATAGTAAGGAGAGGAAATAGATCTCTCGTGTTCTCCATTGAAATTGGACCAGATTCGTTCTACCGTTTTTTAATCTGGGTAATTCGGAGATTTGTTTTCCCTCATTGAAGAAAACTGATTTGTTTGAAAGTACCTCAAGTACACTGGCGCTATAAAATTCCTGACCTACTTCCCGGCAATACGTCAGCCGTTGCATCAGTTGGCACCTGAACGAGCCTCCATAAACGTTTTCTTTCTGACAACGAGACAACTTTTTTAACAGTAATGCGAAATCCTTGGTTGTGTGGTAGTGCTGAAGCTTACTTGTTCGTTATGTATTATCGTCACTATTTTCATTGGAAATCGATGTTGCCTAGAAAATTCGATTCAATCACTTGTACATTTTTCGTATGGAGAAAGTTATTATCGTCTACTTGGAGGCCATTTGCACCAGTCACGGCCTTTATGTTCCCAAACACCAGAGGATCTGTAATGCATTCCGATGCATCGCTGTCACCGGGCCGTAATTATTCGAAATTACTTTGAAGAACGTTCTGGAGAAGTCCATCGATTTGGTAAATGAGATGAGCTGCTGATTTCATTTCTGCTTCTGTCGCAGCGCTGGAAGGCCAGAAAATTCTTCATGGGGGAAAAACAGATGAACGTCCGACGTTGACAAGTCAGGAATGAATTGTGGGTGCTTTAGCACATCCTGCCAAATTTTGTGATTGTCTCACGAACGTAGTAGAAATGTGAGGGCGAGCATTGTGGTAAAAACGTTTGATACCGTAAGCAGTAATATTGCGGCTTTTGTTGCGAAGGGCACGGTGCAACTCAATGTAAGCTTCTACACTTTACATTCCACAAATAAAACATCATTCATATACCAAAATACTGTCACTAGTACTATCTGTGGTGTCGCACAAGTCTGAAGTGCGCGCCACCTACTTCCGCCGCGCGCCGCCATGCACGCACGGCGCGGCGTTCTTAAGACGTCAGCCACGAGCGCTCTCTGCTGCAACTCCGCTCGTGGCCACCACTGAACTGTATCGTTCACTTGGGAATCAGATAGGCTCCAGTTAAGACTTGGGTTTAAGACAGGCACTAGGTCTCATCAGTAGGCAGGCCTCTATCTAAACTATGTATCAACATTTTACTAGTCTGATGCTCTCCAAGTTACGTATTGTATTATTTCTACGAAATATACATCTTATTGTAATCTAGCTTAGTGTTTCTAGTTTCTGCTGTCCCACTGGCTGGTCATATCAGACTCTGTACCCGCACACGCGTGCATCCTATTTTCCTGTGTCGGTCTCTCTCTACTCGGCCACCGACACCCAGGACAACCGGCGGAAAACGAGACACAAAACTATCCTATCTCACTGAGTGTCTAAATGTTTTAGTACTGACACAAGCGTGCTCCATAGATGCCTCCTTGGTTCGCGGTGGAGTGGCCGAGCACTCTAAGGCGTCTTGCTGCGGAGCACCAGGTTTCTTGCCGTCAAAGGTTCACATTAACCCAGGCCTCTGCACACTTATACATTTTATAATATAGCTGTCTTTAACCCAGCACACTATCTCTTCGGCCGCGGCGGAATAGCCGTGCGCACTAAGGCGCAGCGCTGAGGTGCGCACGGTCGTTCGCCGTCGGAGGGTCGATTCCCCCCTCGGGCATGGCTGTATGTTTTGTCCTAAGTTTAAGCAGTATTTAAGCTAGGGACTAACAACAAAGCAGTTAAGTCCCATAGATTTACAAACATTTGAACATTTTCGAACTCTCTCTTCGAATTATTAGCGTTCCCGACAATTATATTATATTATTATACTAATTATTACCGATAAAACGAAGTGATGAACGTTATTGACAACTGATCTCAAATCGAAATCGATTCCATATTTCCAGATTTCCAGAAAGGTCTTGACACTGTGCCTCAGAAACGGCTTATAATCAAATAGGTCATCTGTCAGTTATCTATTGTGATTCGTCATTTACTGTCAGAGAGAGCATACGTCGAAGAATTTTTTGAAAAGGCAACGACTGAAAGGTGAAATCTGGCGTTATCCATGGGTGTTATAGGTCCACGGCTGTTTCTTTGCTACTTGAACTGCTGCTGCTGCTGTCATATATCGTCGAATAAAGTTCATAGAAGATCTAAATCGATTTTCATAAGATACCCTTTTCGTGCAAAAATTCGCAACTGAACCTACATAATTTAAAGGGGAAGGAGGTACACGTAAGAACTTCTGGATATTTGTTAAACATCGTTTAATCGAAAGGCCGTGCATACCTAGGAATTAAAATCACGACCGACTTATGTTAGGAACAACCGTAGAAGTAGTTTTCGGGAATGTGAAGGAATAACTAAATCTTAGAAGCCCTAACGGAACTGCAGAAGAGACTGCCTACAGAATGTTTGTCCGTCGTTTTTTGGAGTTTTACTGCGCAGTGCGAGATACTTATCAGGTGAGGCAGACCACAAATAACCGATTCGGGCATCTCGTTTGTTATTATCGCGATATAAGTGAGAGAATGTTACGGAAATGATAATCCAGTTGTGAGTGAAATGATTAAAACAATACTTTCGTTGTGGTCCGATATAGATCCAAAATTCGGTCACAAACTCTCTCCTCCGAATGCGATATTACATTATTGACTCCCACGCATACAGGGACAACAGATCATCACAATAAAACTGAGAAATCAGAGCGCAAACGAAGGTATTTAGGTGTTTCTTCCTCCCGAATGATATTAGATAATAGAACGGTAGATAAATAGTCTATTCCAGTCCTGTCACAGGCTTATCCTACCCTATCAGAGGCCGGGCCACCTGTGAAAGCAGCCACGTAATTTACCAACTGTGCTGCAAACACTGTACAGCTTTCTATATTGGCATGACCACCAACCAGCTATCCATTAGGCTGAATGGCCACCGCCAAACTTTGGCCAAAAACAAGGTGGACCACCCTGTGGCACACCATGCAGCGGAGCACACGCTTGACTTCAATGGCTGTTTCACAATCCGGGCCATCTAGATTCTCCCATCCTCCACCAGCTTTTCTGAACTACACAGATGGGAGTTATCCCTACAATACATTCTCCGATCCCGAAATCTACCAGGCCCCAACCTACGATAACATCCATTTTTTTCTCCATACCTTACAGTTCCAACCTCTCTATCCCAAGCCTCACCTATTTTGAGTAGTGCGTGAATGTGCGATCACGTGTGTATGTGTGTGTGTTTGTGTGTGTGTGTGTGTGTGTGTGTGTGTGCGGTGTTGTGTACTTGCAGTGTGCACGCATTTTGTATGTTTATTTTATTTTGTTTATTATTTTATTTTATTTTTCTCCCCTCACCACTCCATTCCTAAGCTGTATCTCGTTATTCCCATCTAACCCATCCCCCACCATCGTGACGTAACCTTCCTATCCCCTCTCCCCTCCCCTCCCGTCCCCGATTCGCCGCAGAGCGTGATTAGAAGTGCGGCAGCCGGAGGTGATGGTTGTATGAGTGTGTTGTGTGCCTGTGTGATTGCGTGAGTGTTCTATTTTCTGAAGAAGGCCATGGCAGATAGCTTTAAAGTTTTATGTGTGTGTCTTTTGTATGTGCCTGTCGCAGCTCGTCGCCACGTCTTTGCAGTGAGTTGTAAACTGTCCTTACTATATTATTCCAACCTGGACTTTCCATTAAAAAAAGTTTGATAAACCCTCTGTCAGGCAATTAAATGTGAATTACGGAGTTGAAATGTTGAAATGTTTGTAAATCTATCGGACCAAACTACGTGGTCATCAGTCCGTAGCTTACAAACTACTTAGACGTAGGTAAACTAACCTAAGGACAACACACACACCCATGCCCCAGGGAGGACTCGAACCTCCACGGCGAGCAACCGCGCGCTCCGCAGCGAGACGCTTTAGACCACTCCGCTACTCCACCGCGGCGAATTACGGAGTATCGTTGTAGATGAACATGTAGCTGTAAATGAATAGAGGTTTCGATTTAGTCGTCCAGTTGAAAAGATTTGTAAAGCTATGTAACCAATTTTCAATGGTCATCGGTTCACAGACTTCAAACTACTTACACTAAGGCATTTTAGAGCGTTCGTCCACTCCCGCGCGGCTACTCCAGTTCGCTTACTGGGTGGGGTTTTACTGTGTATGTCTTTTGTGATAGTGCCAATAAGGAAAAATGTTGGCGTGCAACGATTTCCTTTGTTCCTATCTTCCGCATAGCGTTAAGTGTGAAAAGTGCACGCTTCGGAATCGGTGAATGCAGCAAAATATTCATCTGGTGTCACCCCAGACGACGACGCCGCAGCTGCTCCCGTTTGCTGGCAGTCCGCACCTCTCCGCCGCTTGGAGTGTTGCCTAACCATCTGGCGCCGCGCTACGTGCATTTGTGAAGCTGAGGTTCGCCACGCGAGACCGTGAGCGCGGAACTGTGGCTTATATTGGCTTCACGGCTGTCGACAGCCGGCGCGCAAAGTTTACGTGACTTATGGAAACACACCGCGCTCGTAAACTGCCTCTACAGAAACACTGAAGCAGTTCTCTCTCGTTTCCTTGGCTCCCGGCGTGACTCATTACCCGGCAGTTACCAGAAACAGATTTCGCACTCACCTAGCGGTTGGAATTACTGAAACTCAGTGTAATTCGTGCGAGGCGAAATGTGGAGAACGGCAAAGATTCTGTAATTGACATTACAGCTATTGAATCAACTCGCACCAGAAATGAGGCTTGGCTCCACCGCAGCTTGTAGCGTCAGCAACTCTACCGAACTCCGCAGACGTTGTTTATATGTCCATTGCTGTTCGTACAAATCCAGAGGGTTATTACACAGCTTTTACCTCGGTTCCACCCTGCCACTAACAGGAAATCATTACA
Source organism: Locusta migratoria (assembly GCA_026315105.1). Lineage (NCBI taxonomy): Eukaryota > Metazoa > Arthropoda > Insecta > Orthoptera > Acrididae > Locusta > Locusta migratoria. The sequence continues at coordinate 331,929,507 of CM048745.1, forward strand.
CTTGTACACTGTCTGCGTACAGTGTATATAGTGGAGTAAACTTTGCACTTAAATTGAGCCACGGCGGAGCGGCCGAGCGCATTGAGGCGCTATGCTACGATGCGCGACACCGTTCCCCGTCGGGGGTTAGAATCCTCCCTCGGGCATAGAAGTTTGCGTCTTTAGTATAAGCTAGTTCATAAATAGTTTGTAAGTTTAGGGACAGATGACCCCGAAGGTAAGTCCCATAAGCTTAACAACCATTTGACCATTTTTTACTCATTTCTTTCAAAACCACTGGACCGATTTCAACCAAATTTGATACACATATTACTTATCGTAAGGTACCAATCCTGTGATGGTAAGAACCATATACGATACATGATTCAGGAGATGTAAGGTCATCAAGAACAGCATTTGCATGAAACTTCCACTTAATGTGGCGAGACTTTATGAATACAATATATGCGAGTGAGTACTTAGCGACTTGCAACAAACTTTAAACATCATTTCTACCCTTTATTATACTTTTTCTCGCTGACAACCATAGCAAAATGTTACTACTTTTCCGCTGTTCACGGAGTAAAACTACGGTATTCGGCATCACGTTGAAATTTATAATTTCTACACTACAAATTGTAGCCGCAGACAATTTTACAGACAGTATACACATATACAGTCGAATGTACCTTCAGTATTGTATCAAAGTACGACATGTAGTTCATGAGATATGAGTACATAAACAGTAATGTTCATGGAAAGCACCTATCACGCATCAGATTTGAATCTATTACTTCTTTACTTTCAACTGTATTCACGTCAGATTTTACTGACGTACAGCACTTATACAAGTGAATATATACTTGTAAAATTACACAGTTGTACAACATATAATTCAATAAATATGGGATAATATATCCAAGAAATCCTTATTCCTTATACATTCACCTACAAAAATAATATGTTTACGGAAAAGAGGATGTACAGAGAGAGAAACAAATAAATACCCAGGCAACGCCGGGTTTTCAGGTAGTATCTCTATAAGAACAAAACTATAAAATGATTTAAAAAATATATCTGTGTGGTGTGAAAAGTCTCATGTCCTCCGAATGAATACTAAGCAAATACCGGTAAATTTCATCCTGACTAACACAAATTTATTTGCTGGCGATTGAACTAAAAATTTGGCAATTACAATTACGAACTACAGGGTGTCTCATGAAAGACGCCTGCCAGGCGTCCGCGGATCGCGCGGTACGGCTCCCGGCCGCCGCCACTGCATCTGCCGACCACGGCAGCGCCCGATTCTCGGACTCTATTGTGCCGCGGGCGCATATACTGTGTTAAAGTCCAAAAAACATTGCCATCTGAGCAACCTACGCTTACCTTTATTTACAGTAAATGTTCAAAATGATGTCCCTCTATGTAAAGAGCGGCCTGACATCTCTTGAAAACATTTGCGAACACTCGACGAATTTCGGCTGCCGAAATCTGGGAAATGACTAGTCGAATCTTTTTTCACGAAACAATAAATTTTGACAGGTATGTGAACATTCTCCTGCATCCATTTTTTCAAGAATTTTCACCCAAAGAAAAGCTGTACGGTTATTTAATGCAGGACAATGCAAGACCACACATTGCCAATGCTTGCTGGTAGCAGTACGAAGTGTTTTTGATGATGAGATAGTTTACTGGCCTCCAGCCGAAATTCATCGAGTGTTCACAAATGTGTTCAAGAGATGTCAGGCTGCTCTTACCATAGAGGGACATCATTTTGAACATCTAATGTAAACAAAGGTAAGCTTACGTTACTCAGATGGCAATGTTTTTTAGACTTTGTGTACGTGCCTGTGGCACAATAGAGTCTGAGAATCGGGCGCTGCCGTGGCCGGCGAATGCGGTAGCTGTGGCGTGGCTATTCCGTGCGTTATCGTGCCTTGGCGCCTCGTTCTTCTATTGTCTTTTCATCTCAGTATCATAGCTTCTTATGCGAAGAGTTTTCACTGCGCCTACTTTCGATACTCGAAAGTTTGCGCTTCTGCCACGTGTGGCGCTGTTATACTCTCCATTTTTATATCGTTGGTATCTTTTCCGGGTAGGCAAGGCATCGCCAGGGAGTGGCAGTTTGGTTAGCGGCAGTTGAATTTGAATTGGCTTGCCGTAGGTTTGGCAAAACTAGACCTGTCGCTTCATTATGTGTTCCTCGCGACGCGTCCGGATATCAATGGCATGTCATCACGGGAAGAGTGCAGTAGGGCTGTTACTGCAGAAGATAGAGTTATGTGCCAGGGCGGGAACGGTTACGCCGGACTTTCAGTACGTTAAGTTTGTTTTTCGTACCGTTGGTTGGTCTATCCGTCGGTCCTTGTGTGGAACGACACTGAGATGGCTCGAAAATCGACGTAATTGGGTGACATGAGTTGCTTAACTGTTTGTGACCGTTACTGCCAGCACTATGTGGTTTATTCGGTGAGGTGGTTACTGTTCGACTACCGAGTGCCTCCTCGAGACAGCAAGTTGTGCTTTAGTGTGTCTTCCCTTGGAGGTGTTCATTTGCTTGTATCCTCCCTTGTCCCGCTGTTATTCACCGTAAGGCAGTGGTTTGAATGTGTTCTATTATATACTCGCGTTGCTATTTAGCGCGTAGGAGGAATTTCGCAATTTTTGCGAGTTTTTAATGCTACTCAGTACTAAACTGTAATTTTCTTTGCCTTGCACCTTTAGGTGTCGTGTTGTTATTCAGCATGAGGGAGTAATGGGAACGTTGCAAATTTTTGTGGATCTAAAGATTGTCCAGTTTTAAAGGTCTCAATGTGAGCATAATTAAAGGAGGCCGGGATACCACCCATCAGATTTGACCCATGACGTCATCAACATAGCGGCAATGACGTACATACTCGTAGCCAATGTGGCGATCTAAACACCGAAAAAACGCACATATAAACAAACACGAAAATACCGACAAAAAGGACAAAAAATGTTATCGGACACTTCACATGACCTATATCACACCTCAAATGAAACCCAGGATACCGAAAAACCGACAAAACGACGAAAAACTGACAAAACTGCTATCAGACAGTACAACACTACATTTCTGTGTTCTGGCCACGGAAATGGCGAGTTTTCAGAAACTTTTATAAAAATTATAATTGTAAATTGTATAAATAGAAACTGTGACAGCAAGTGGCAATGTGCTACAAAACGCACATCACGAGGACAACATAAAAATATTTGACCACTGAAGATGCTTTAAAATGTGTAACGCATCTGATCTCAAATGGACTAATTTCCAGTTGCAGAAAACGGTCACTTATCCTATACAAACTGTATAACTGCAATTACGGAGAAGGAGGCCAAAGACACGAACATTTCTTAAAGCTTTAGTTGTGGTTTAAAAAGAAGTGTGACATCAGTTCTCCTTCAATCTTCCGCTGTCAAGTACACTTTCGCTTCATTTGTAAATCCATACATTCCGCACGGTACCTTTCTCAGGAATGAAACCCTCTTAAAGATGTTGAATGAAAACTACGCAAAATACCTCTCCTTACTGATTTGTTTTCCGGCAAATGTGTTAGTTTCATAATGTGTTTCTCTTTAGTATGAATTCTCGTCACTATGCATATAAAATACTGATATTTCTACGCTTGCTATTATTCCTCTATTTCTTATTTACACTTATTCTGTTACCTTTTGATAAGTATGCATGTTAAAACGTTGCGTCCTAGAAATACCATTCACAGTAGACGTACAAATTATTAGGCATTAAAATTATATAAATCTCAATAGCCGATGTCATCCAAATATATCGATATTTTCTAGCTACACTCATTTCTGCAACATTACCCCACAACTGTGCATCTCATTAACATTACTACCAATAATAACTGTACCAACACCTTTTTACAAACAGCTGCTGCCAACGGAAGTCGACGCTGCATTTACTCAACAACTTAAATCTATCAAATATAATTTGAAACTTTCTTTGCCTGGAAATGTCTGTAATCCAAATCTTGGAAATGTAATTGAAATACTGTATTATGGGTGAAGGTTGACGAACGAGGTTTTTAGAGGATTCTTTCGGTAAAAGAAACATGGAAGTATTTTTACACTCCTTTCGTTGCAGAAAGATTGATCCCACGGTTCATTATATAATTCTGTATAATGCAGGAAGTGTTTAAGAGGAAATGTGTAACGAGTTCTAGGTTGTGGGCCAGAGGCGGCAGACCTAGGTAGGATTAACACAGTTAAATATACCTTCGCCGGTCACTGCACCCATAAATTATGGCGCGAGATGTAGTGTTGATGTAAACACAGGCTTAAATCACGGCACTAGTGTAGGTCTCCCACTACTGAAGAGCGGCTCGAGTGTGTCAGTGTAACAACGCTACGGTAAATCGTTGTGGCGTTCTGACACACGATATAAATCCAACTGCGTAGACAATATTTCCATTTGACATTATTAAAGATCCCTCCACTATTGTAATCCCAAGCAACAGTAAGAAACATCATTTACTATGCTACTCGTGCCAAAACATGTGCCAACTTCCGGGAGGTCGAAATAAAGGCAACCCAGTTATATGAGCGTGCCCTAATTTCTCTTCGGTCTCTAACTTGAAAGCAGTATTCTAGAAATGCAGGACGAAGTGGAGGAAGAGGAGATAGCAGATATGATACTGCGAGTAGAATTTGACAGAGCGCTGAAGGACTTGAGTCGAAATAAGGCCCCTGGAGTAGATGATATCCCGTCTGAACTGCTGACGTCGTTAGGAGAGCTAGTCATGAAAAAATTGTATCGCCTGGTATGCAAGATATATGAGACAGGTGAAGTACCCTCCGACTTCAAGAAGAATATTGTAATTCCAATTCCAAAGAAAGCAAGTGCAGACAAATATGAAAATTACAGAACTATCAGTATAATAAGTCATGTTTGCAAAGATCAGTTTGGATTTAGGAGAAATGTAGGAACACGGGAGGCAATACTCACATTACGACCTCTCTTAGAAGATAGGCTAAGGAAAGGGAAACCTACGTTTTTAACGTTTGTCGATTTGGAGAAAGCTTTTGACATTGTCGACTGGAATACACGCTTCCAAATTCTGAAGGTATCAGGGGTAAAAAAAAAAGGAGCGAAGAGTTATATACAACCTATACAAAAACCAGACAGCGGTTATTAGATTCGAAGGGCAAAAAAGCGCGCAGAGGTTGGGAAGGGAGTAAGACAGGGTTGTAGCCTTTCCCCCAATGTTGTTCAATCTGTACATTGAGCAGGCAATGAAGGAATGGGAGGAGAAATTTGGAGAGGGCATTAAAGTGTAGGGAGAAGAAATAAAAACATTACGGTTTGCAGATGACATAGTAATTGTCAGAGACCACTAAAGATCTGGAAGAGCAGTTTAATGGGATGGTCAGTGTCTTGAAAGGAAGATATAACATGAACATTAACAAGAGTAAAACGAAGGTAATGGAATGTAATGTCAGATAATCAGGCGATGCTGAAGGAATTAGATTAGGTAATGGGACAATAAAAGTAGTAGATGACATTTGTTATTTGGGTAGCAAGATAACTTCTGATGGCCTAAGTAAAGAAGAAATAAAATGCAGAATGGCTTTGGGAAGAAAAGCGTTTCTAAAGAAGCGAAACTTGTTAACATCCAATATTAATTTAAATGTTAGGAAGTCCTTTCTGAAAACATTTGTCTGAAGTGTAGCATTGTATGGCAGTGAAACGTGGACGATTAAGAGTTCTGATAAAAAAATGATAGAAGCTTTTGAAATGTGGTGCTACAGACGAATGATGAAAATTAGATGGATAGATCATGTAACTAACGAGGAGGTGATCAACCGAATCGGGGAGAAAAGGCATTTCTGGCATAACCTGTTTAAGAGATGGGACAGATTGGTTGGACACATTCTGAGACATCAAGGAATTGTCAACTTAGCGTTAGAAGGAAGCGTGTGGAGTAAAAATCGTAGAGGGAGACGACGGACGAATATATTAAGCAGATTCAAAAGGATGTAGGTTGCCGAACGTATTCTCAGATGAAGAGACTTGCACAGGACAGGGTAGCGTGGAGAGCTGCATCAAACCAGTCTGCGGACTGAAGACCACAACAACTCTCTCTGCCCTCATCAGGGCTGTTTGTCCTGAACAGACGTCGTCATGTAGCGCCTACTCTTCTGATGGTTGTTCATAGAAGAAATAAATGAGTTTGTAGAATTAATTATCCACCTGACTTCCGCTTTCCAATTAACAGGGGCTTACGCGCTGCTGTAACCATTGGCAGCATCGGACCTCCTTTCTTGTAGTAAGGGCTTGTCATTTAATAAGTGAATACAGATGGTAGCAACAGCGGAAGGTTACAGACCAGAAGTCTGATAGTTCAATTATATACATTCTGCAAGTATCACACATAATTACGGGGTAGTCTGTCACATCAAACAAAACAGTTACTAATTCTTGCTGTACGACAAGACGAAACAGAAGACATCCAAAAGATCTAAAATTTAAAATATTCGACTAGCCTTTGAGGGGGACGTTGATGAAATTTCCAAAAAATGTAAATTTCCTATTTATATTTTATTTATTAGTACAACTCATGGACAATGAGTTTCCAAAGTTTCAAAATTGAAATCACATCCAAAGTGCCTGAAAATTAATTAAAAGTGTGTCACGGCCTCCGTGCCACGCCCACATTTTGAAGCAGCACTACAATACCAGCTCAGTGAACGACGATTGTGTGTATTAATTTCAACCGAACGTGTGCGGGATACATCTAGAAGGCCGTGAAATATCGTCTTTTTATAGATCATCTTTGACTGTGTTCCGTATCTTACAAACAATAACAAACAAGCCGCCTCGTTTATGAGGAAGCAATTCTTTTTTGACTTGTGATACTGACGGAGATTTATAAATGTGTTCGATTCTTTCTTCATTCAGTTATGCCACGATCACAAAGAGTGTATAAAAACTGGATAAACGTTGGAACAAGTTAGTGAATAGAAGACGTGAGAAACAATGACAAACCAGTAATGAGGCTACGTCCGAAGTAAGAACATCTGCTGAAAATGTGAACTCGTCTCCTAGCAGCTCCAAGAGAACAATTAGTGAAGTGGATGGTGCATACTACAGTGATGAATCTCAGTTTTTGGCCGATCCTGCACTTCTCAAGAAGTGTGTTCATGGCAAAATCCAGAATCGAAATGAGTCTCTAAATTCACTCACAAGGAAACGATGCCCTAAAACCACATTTGCATCTGCTACAGTTGTCAGAACTGCAACTTATGATGCAGTTCTTGTAATTAATTATTTGAACGTCGGGAGGATGAAGGTAATAGAAAGAATGGGCTTCAATATAGCAAATTTTACTCAAGACATCCTGAGAAAAATAGATTCACATCGCGTCTCTGCAGCTGGATAGTCAGTTGAAAACCTGCTAAAGGAAAGAAGACACATATGAAACCAGAAGAGAAGCCTTGAAGGGAAAGACGATCCAAAGCACAAATGTGTTTTTTCCTGAAGAATTGACACAAGGAAAAAAGTTAGGTTGAACTTTAAATTGCGTTTGCTGAAAAGTTTTTTTTTTTTTAAAGTTTATATTCTATGAGTGCTAGAATTATGAAATTTTGTACACATATTTCTGTAAAACTAATAAACGTGGTCTTAAGAGCAAATTTTGAATTCTGATAGCAAGCTGAGATATGGGGCAAAGTACTAGGAATTTTGCATGAATTTAAATTTTTTCTTGTGGAATTATAATAAAATAAATTATGAAAATTCTCTTATTTGACCTATTCCAAAAACATAATGCGAGAAACTTACAAAGTATAAATAGATGAAACGAATGAATTTTCGCAGAAATCTCTTGAGTACTTTCTGAGAAAAAGGAACATACATTAATTTTTGAAAATGAAACTTTAAATTTTATTTTAAAACAAGTTAAATATATATAATCATAGGAGTTCATATGTAAACGTGTTTTTTTTTTTTTTTTCATGTAAAGCGTGGTACAAAATTTCATTGCCATATCTCCAAAACTGTGTATTTGGCGAATTTTTGAAATAATTTGTGTTTTTCATCAACGTCCCCCCTTAAAGTGCTTTTTAAATGTTTCCTGAAAATATCCATTAGTCTAATGAGTACAATACCCCCTGCCCAAAACACAGATGACAGAAACAATAAAGCGAGACCATTTTTAGTGTTCATCGCGCCTATCGCCCAATATGCATACCGTTGCATTTTGGTAAACTCACGACCGAATGTGATTATTTTACCTTAATCGCGAAACCTGCTCGGCGGTACTGTGAAGTCCATGTCGGTCAAAGCGAATAATAAAATCGAACAGTGCGGCTACTTCTAGACACGACCTCGAACCTGTTCTATGTAATGGAAGCTACAGAGAGGCCACGTCGCTAGCGCCAGTTCTGTTAACTCGAGTATCGCACCGTTGATTTTTCCGCCGGAAAAACTAGTGACTTGTTACCAAGCTGACCCAGATTTAGTTCCGGTCCGAAAGGTCCGGTTTCACGGCTCCTACGGATGGCGGCTGCCGTAGCGGCAATTCTGCAAGCAGGGTGGGAACAGAAGCGTCCTTCCGCCAAAGATACGTTCAAATGTTCAAATATTTGTAAAGTCTATGGGACTTAACTACGGAGTCATCAGTCCCTAAACTTACAAACTACTTATGAACTACTTACGAACTAGGACGGCACAAATATCCATGCCCGAGGGGGGATTCGAACCCCCGACCGTAGTGGCCGTGCAGACCGTGACTGAAGCGCCTCAGTCCCCTCGGCCACCGCGGCCGGCATGCCAGCAGACTGTGACACTATATCGCCGGGGAAAATTTAATTGGGGATTAATTTTACCAACTTTCTGAATATTAATCGGACCGAACACTGTAAAACGGCAAATTAATTGTCAAGTTACTTTCCATGGTTTGCGCTCCACGACTTTGATTTGTTTCCGATAAAATTCTTTATTGGCATATCATGATTTCGGCCAGTAACTGGCTATTATCAATGCATGTGTTTAACTGTAGATGTTATTAATATGGAAAAACTTACACCACGCCAAGTATGACAACTGAGCATCATTGCCGCTTCAAAACTACATAAACGGCAAAGATGTCCAGTTGTCATACTTGGCGTGGTGTGAGTTTTTCCATATTAATAACATCTACAGTTAAACACATGCATTGATAATAGCCAGTTACTGGCCGAAACCATGATTTGCCAATAAAGACTTTTAAAAAAGATCGACTGATAGCTGAAAATTCTCAGAGTATTGGAAACTGTCATTTTTCATATGATTTGAATCCGTCTTCAGAAAAGTAAGAAGTACTTCATTTATACCCACCCTCTTTGTCATAAAGGCTAGCAATGTGGTTCATGACACCTGGTCTGAGAAAAGTCATAGCTCTACAGCCATCTACCAGATCCTCACTTTTCTTTTTCCAATACGCTGTGGTGACAAACGTCATTGGATACCGATATGAGCAGATGCAGTTGGAGGTACGGTAATATCACGTGCACAGGCTATGAGAGGACGGGCGGTACATTGGTAGAGCTATTCTTATCCCATAATTTATGTGAAAAGGTTTACGAGGTATTTGTGATTGCACGACGGGGAGTTGATTATTAACGTGGAATAACTGTTGAAACTGGACGCTTGGGCAATTAATTTCACAAATCGTTTGGGAAATTCACTATTTTGAGATTTCCATTATCACGAGTGTGTGGAGAGTATACAATTTCAGGCATCGTCTCTCACCTCGGAAAACGGAGTGACCGACGGGGCCTGTTCTTGAGCACATACCGTGGTATGGTTACAACGGGTCCCAAATTCAGTTAATGAAACATGGTGGCTTCGAGTACGGTGCAGGCATCACGAGTACAAACCCACAAGTTTTCAGCAAGACACTTTGCAAGCTGGCGGTGACAAAATATACTTGTCGCCTGTTTTTACATGAAATGGAGTAGGTCCTCTGCTCCAAATGAACCTAACGTTAACTTAAAATTGTTATGTTCCGCTAGTTGGAGACCATTTAGAGCAATTCCGGAACTTCGTGTTGCCAAACGACGATGAAATACTTATATGGTGATGCGCCGTGTCAAGGACTACGATTGCTCGAGATTGATTTGAAGAACTTTGCAGTTGCAATGAATTATTTAGTTAGATTATTCAAAAGACCTAATTGAGATGTATTACGTTTCAGAAATTACTGCATGCAGTCGTCTTTTTTTTCTTTTCAACGAAGATTTTTTGAACCATGACCGGTTTCAAGCTGCCTAGCAGCTCATCATCAGACGGTATATATACATTTAGTGCAAATTACATTTGTATCTGTGGCAGGGCAGAAAACGGTAAAAAGTAAACACTAATTGTGGTATGTTACACTGATTAATTACAATATAAGTCCGTCTTCAAGTTGTTACTTACAGTTAGGAGTTTATGTCCATGTGTGTTCCGCTTTTGGATAGCATTTCGTACATATCACAACACTACCCATCCATCAGCACACCACAGCAACTCTCACGACTTTCAAGTAGTAAAATTATATAACACTGCACACACACATTACCACAGTACAGTCAATACCATGTCTTTAAAGTTGTAAACAAACCAAAATGTTTATACCACAGGCTAAAAGATATCATGTGTAACCAAAGATTGACCAAAGCTTATCTTATTATAGGATATAAATATAATGCCAATTTAGATTAAATAAGCACAAAAGTTGTATTAGAAAGTTATGTATAAAATATGATTTCAGAGTGATATTTACGTTAATAATAGGAGTATTGATTTTATGATTACTTTAACATCTGTTTACATGCGTCATATGTGTTGTTTGACGTGGCATATAAGACAATTGAATTTTGTATGTTATTCGTTGATTCCAAAATTATAAAAATAATTTTGGACTTTGCTAGGGAGTAGTGTAGGCGGTGGTGAAAGGGGTAGGGTAGAGTGGGGTGGAAGAGGACGAAAGAGAGAGTGTAAGTGGAAGGAGAAATATTTTCTTTGTGTGTGGAGGGGGAACTATTTGTGAGTAATTGTATCATTCTTCAATTTTATACAGTCTTCAAAATTCTGGAAGAATGAGGTGTTTGCTAATTCTGTCCATTTAGAATTGTGTGTGGCGATTTATGTTTATGGATGAAAATCTCTAATTGTTCAAGGAGGTCCATTTTTAGTCCATTGTCTACAGAGTGTAGTATATGGATGTTGGTATTTATGCCTGTAATGGAATAATGCCCGTAATGGAAATAATTGAGATGTATGTTGCAAAGTGTCAGTCTTTCGGGGGCAAACTATTTTGGCCCACTTTAGATTACAGAGGTGGTAAACTAAAAGTGAGTCTTTGCGATCGCTTTCTGACAGCCTGAAATTTAAAAGAATATAACGACTTAACCGTTCATCCCAGACTAAAATTGCATAAACGACTTTGTTCTCCTTTATGTTCCTTTTCGTATCTTGTAGTACTCACAATGAATTTGTAGACGTTTGCCATTTTGACATTACTTCATAGTATGTTCATTACCTCGAGTACATACATCTTTGACTGCAAATAAACAATCCCTGAGACGGATATTCGTCTCGAATATTTCAAAGACATTAATGATAAATCTGAAGCATCACAAATTTTTACTCAGTGCTTCAGATTTATCATTAATGTCTTTGACATTCGAGACGAAAATCCGTCTCTGGGATTGTTTATGTGTACTAAATTGATATTTATATCACCTTAACTGTTTATGTGTACTAAATTGATATATCACCTTAACTGTTCCAGTATGTCCATTGCCAAGGTGCTATTCCGCTGCACGGAGAGCCTTAGCAGTAGTGGCAATTATCTTTGGAACACGGAACCTGAATTAAAGTTTGTGACGTGGAGAGAAATCCTACTTAGACTATTCCGAGGAGCTTTACTCGGATTCTCGGCCGCATCACAAATTTTAAATTAATGCTTCAAATTTATCATCTTTGACTGCATTAGCGATCACGCCCACAGCGTATTTGTAAACTTGGCAATAAAAATTATTTTCAATTCTGTTTCGCTACATCACGAGACGTCTATAGATTCCAGAAACTCCACTGTTACACGTAGCGGTACTTAACGCTCGGTGCCCATAAGTGTGGTATTTGCTGCATACTCTGGTGAGCGGGAGTGTCTTCCGTCATCCTCCCGACATCAGCCCGGTCGCAGCACGCGATCACGCACCAAGGGAAGACATTGTTACAGCCAACGGTCAACAACCAAAACTGCAACACCACCGTACCGTGAGTCCAAAAGAAATCATTTTTTTCACTTATTATTGCGTGGTCTTGCCTAACGTTTGATATAGGGATTGGCCTGCGGTGTACAAAGTGTCATTTGTGGGATCGGAGAAATGAGGAGTTTTGTCTCAGTATAAAGGTATAGGGTAGAGCAGTGGCTCTCAAAGTGAGGGTCGCCAGTAGACCACGGCGTGTCTTCAGGTGGGTCGCCGGATGACATTTAAAACATCGAAGTGAAATACACTACCGATCATTAAAATTGCTACACCAAGAAGAAATGCAGATGATAAACGTGTGTTCATTGGACAAATATATTAGAACTGGCATTTGATTACATTATAACGCAATTTGGGTGCATAGATCCTGAGAAATCAGTACCCAGTAATAACGGCCTTGATACACGTGGGCAATGAATCAGAGCTTGGATGGCGTGTACAGGTACAAATGCCCATGCAGCTACAAAACGATACCACAGTTCATCAAGAGTAGTGACTGACGTATTGTGACGAGCCAGTTGCTCAGCCACCATTGACCAGACGTTTTCAATTGGTGAGAGATCTGGAGAATGTGCTGGCCAGAGCAGCAGTCGAACATTTTCCGTATACAGAAAGGCCTGTACAGGACCTGCAATATGCAGTCGTGCATTATCCTGTTGAAATGTAGGGTTTCGCAGGCTTGCATGAAGGGGTAGAGGCACGGGTCGTAACACATCTGAAATGTAACAGCCACTGTTCAAAGAGCCGTCGATGCGAACAAGAGGTGAACGAGAAGTGTAGCCACAGGCACCCCATACCATCACCTCGGGTGATACGCCAGTATGACGATGACGAATACACGCTTCCAATGTGCGTTCAGCGCGATGTTGCCAAACACTGATGCGACCATCATGATGCTGTAAATAGAAACTGGATTCATCCGAAAAAATGACGTTTTGCCATTCGTGCACCCAGGTTCGTCGTTGCGTACACCATCACAAGCGCTCCTATCTGTGTTGCAACGTCAAGGGTAACCGCAGACATGGTCTCCGAGCTGATAGTCCATACTGCTACAAACGTCGTCGAACTGTTCGTGCAGATGGTTCTTGTCTTGTAAACGTCCCCATCTGTTGACTCAGGGATCGAGACGTGGCTGCACGATCCGTTACAACCATGCGGATAAGATGCCTGTCATCTCGACTGCTAGTGATACGAGGTCATTGGGATCCAGCAATGCATTCCGTATTGCCCTCCTGAACTCACCGATTCCATATTCTGCTGAGAGTCATTGGATCGCGACCAACGCGAGCAGCAATGTCGCCATACGATAAACCGTAATCGCGATAGGCTACAGTCCGAGCTTTATCAAAGGCGGAAACTTGATGGTATGCATTTCTCCTCCTTACGCGAGGCATCACAACAACTTTTCACCAGACAACGCCGGTCAACTGCTGTTTGTGTATGAGAAATTGGTTGGAAAGTTTCCTCATGTCAGTTCGTTGTAGGTGTCGCCACCGGCACCAACCTTGTGTGAATGCTCTGAAAAGCTAATCATTTGCATATCACAGCATATTCTTCCTGACGATTAAATTTTGCGCCTTTAGCACTTCATCTTCGTGGCGTAGCAGTTTTAATGGCCAGTAGTGTATGTTATCAACTGAAATAGTGCATTTCGCTAAATTTTCATTACATTGCTTTTTACTCAATAAGGAAACGTAACGGTTAAGATTTGTCCCTTATTTAATTGAATTGATAGTGGTTACAGATTAATGTTTGTGATATTAAGGTCCTTTCGAATTCATACTTTCACTTTAGGCCCACTAAAAATTGTTTACACAACAGTATTACTTGATCAGTATTCTAAGAGCTACTTTCCAAGAATTAGTGATTGTTATGAATAAGAGATTCGTTTGTAGAGGACAAACTTAAGATTTTCAACATCGAAGGAAGATACTTTGATGGAAGATTCATGTGACTCTTTTCTGGAAACTTTCTTTAAAGGCTAAAATGTTATCCCATTTTGGTCTACGTTTAAGGGAGAGTGTCGAGTACTTACAACTACTGCTCTGAACTAATTAATATGATTTGCAACTACTTACTTACGCGAGAGTGCACTAGACTTTATTTTTTACTAGCTGGAATCCCGTCGTTGTCCGGATATTTATTCATTTATTCAAGCTTCGAGTTAGTACGTATTATATACCTTCTATATCTGTCCATCCTCTTTTACCGTAAACATGTTATTGTTATAACAGAAATATAAGGAATGGGCATGTCTTTGATATATTATCACATAGTTATTGAATTATATTTTGTACAGTTGTATAATTTTGCAGGAATATATTCACTTGCATAAGTGCTGTCGGTCTGTAAAATCTGTTGCGAGGACAGATCATAGTAAAGCAGTAATAGATTGAAACGTGCTGCGTGGTGGGGCGGTTTTCCATGAACGTTACTCTTTACGTCCTCATATCTCATGTACTACTTGTCGTACTGTGATACAATTTCGAAAGTACATTGAGCTGTATATGTGCATACTGTCTGTAAAATTCACTGCGGGTACAATATGTAGTGTAGAAATTATAAATTGCAACGTTATACCGCATGCCGTAGTTTTACCCCGTGTACAGCGGAAAAGAAGTGAGAAATTATTTTCCTTCATAATTTTGCTATGGTTGTCAGCAAGAAAGTGATTAATAAACGCTTGAAATGATGTTTAAAGTTTGTTTCAAGTCGCTAAGTACTCACGTCCTAACGTACTGTATTTATAAAGTCTCGCCGCATCATGTGGTAGTTTCTTGCCGTTCCTATTGTTTATGACGTTATATCTCCTAAACTATGTGTCATTTGTCTTTCTTACCATTGCAGGAATCGGTAATTCACGGTAAGGAATATGTATATAAAATTTTATTTAAATTGGTCCAGTGGTTTAGGAGGAAATGTGCAACATTTTCACGTGATGCAGCAGTTTTTCGCGCCTTTCATTGTTTATGACGTCATATCTCGTGAACTGTGCGTTGTAAGTGATTGTTTCACTTACGGCGACCATCGTCATGGCTGGAACCTTACGTGTGCAAAATTTCGTAATGATTGGAACAGAACTGTAGATTTGCATGCAATACGCACACGCACAAACACACACACACACACAGCAAACACACGGACACCCTGTTTTATTCATAAAGATTTTTTCAAATAAAGAATCAGATGATTTGCAGCTGAAACCAAAAAGCTTCGATCCATATATAAATATAAACAATACTTCAACTCTTACTGAGTTCACCATTTCTAGAAAATAAATTTCTAGTTGGACAAACTGTAGTTTCACTTTATTAATAATATACACTTCGCTACACATAAAATGTTACTCAGCAAAGAAGTCACCATCCTCATCTTTCATATGAATTTTATCTTTTAATTGCTGTATATTATCTGTATTGGCTGTACTGGATGGCGAATCTTTCTATAGGAAAATTGGTGTCTCATTACGAAGAAGTATGGAAAACACTGGGGCAGAGCATCATATGATACACGTTACCTGCAAGAGCAGTAATTTAATTGTAAACAGTACACCGTGCATTAGCGACTTGCACTATTTCTGTACGTTATGGGTATGCAGCACATGATTGAACACGGCTTCGCTGGGCAAGAACCAAGCGTTAACG
Organism: Locusta migratoria; assembly: GCA_026315105.1. Lineage (NCBI taxonomy): Eukaryota > Metazoa > Arthropoda > Insecta > Orthoptera > Acrididae > Locusta > Locusta migratoria. The sequence goes on from CM048745.1 coordinate 331,945,409, forward strand.
ATTAGCAAGTCAAAGAGCATTCAAATCGTGATATGACTGGAGGAAGTGTTTGATTCGCATTTTGTTATGTTGAACAAGTAAATTGTACCAAAACTGTTGAAACACGGTTGATTGAACCCTCTGACGGGGCATGTAAAGTTCTTGTTGGACGAGAGTATTGTACATAAGTTAGAAAACTATAAATTGTCTTACCAGATAGAATCGTTGAAAGTTGTGCAGCAGGCGCAGCGGTTTACAAGTGAGTTTCAAACAGTGATAACTGTACCCTCCTCCATCGTAGGCCCCCCTCCAGGTAACATTATAATACCCATTCCTGGCGAAACAATGCAGAACGTTACAGTCTTCGTACAATATGTTCCCACAGCCGGTTTAAGTAATTGGTCGGACGAAACAACGTTGCAAATGGCCGTTTAACGTCTAAACATGCTTAACGTATCAAGAGACGTCAGCCACGGCAGTGTACCGTGAGCACAACAGTGCTAGATTTTATAGCGAAAAATTGAATACATTTGAGCAGAAAGCCGGTGAAGCTGAATTGTGCTGAATTAGGATAATAAAGACAAAGATGTACTAGTTGACACAGGACCTGGTAGGCCAACACATCATACTCAAAGAAGAAAAAGAATAGCACTCTGGACGTTTTTGTGCGCGGGATCCCTGTGGAATTTTCGAATCTACATCTACATAAATAGTCCTCGAATTCCATCTAAGTGCATGGCCGAGGGTCCGTTTGGAGGATTCAAGTGATTTGGCACCTGCACTACACTAACTGCAATTATCTATATCTATAAATGTGAATGTATGTTCGGTGTTCGTTTATCACGTCTGAACCACAAGACATACAGAGCTAAAAATTTGTACAGTTACTTATGTCTACCCGGGGAAGGCTTTAGGCACGATTTTATGGCGATCGGATAGCTATTTATCTATATCTATAAATGTGAATGTTTGTTCGGTGTACGCTTCTCACGTCCGAACGACAAGACGTATAGACTTAAATATTTGTACAGTTACTAATTTATACCTTAGGGAGGTTTTAGGCACGGTTTTATAGCGATGTGATAGATATTTAGTAATTTGAAAAATATAACGCAAAATGCGGAACAATAATTACTCTTTGAAAATTATATTCACTCTTTGAAAATGGTTTTAGTGATTGCATTGTTGCTTGAGGGTTGATAATGATAAAAGGGTGGAGTATATTGGGATGGAAAGTTATCAGTGTATATAAAATTCTACGTGTATGTGTTAATATTTCGCTCTGCAGCGAAAGCTATATAAAGCAAACGAATGGTCTGTCTGTACTTGTTGTCCGAAGTCTCCCGTTGTACACCATAGAACTTCCATGCCGATAGCTATAAGGTGGTGGAAGTTATGGTGGTTGAAAGTCGTCAAATTTCAAAAAAATTCGGACTGAAGGCCAGCGATGACGTTTGCGACTCTATAGCAAGCAGGTTACACACAGCGTAACCTGATTCCACAGACCATATCTTCGGTCTATGCGTGCTACAATGTATTCAGCTCTTTCTCTGTAAGGATAAGCATACGAATAAGGAAATATAGGAATAAATAAATAAAGCAGTAAAAAAGAAATTTCTTTTGATACATCTCTTTAAAAAATCGAATGGCGTTTCGGGCATTACATCAAGTGATCGATCTGTGATATTATTACAATCATTGTAGTTGAATTTTCTGATTGGATTCTTCGAAACGAATGCATTTTTACTTATTATTTCTTATATATTCTCTGATAAATGTAACATGTTTTTAGAAAAAGGAGATCGACAGAGAGAGAGAGAGTGGATAGGAAAAGTACTAACTCAAGGCTCGAATAAATAAATAAATACCCGGGCAACGCCGGGTTTTCAGCTAGTTATTATTATTTGTTAATCTAAGTAATGCCAAAATGCTGCCTTACTTTATAGATGTTAAAAACTGTTTATTAATTTTACACTGACGCCACTTCGGACATTTGCTTGTCGATGATGATGATAAACACGTAACCACAGTTCCCAGCCGAGAATCCATCACAGGCCCCCGTTGTATATATGTATTATGATATCGTTTATAATGTCAAGCCTGTTATTAGCTAGGTTCTTCTGAAGTAGTTCCATTGATTGTGGGTACTTCTGTAGCGTGCGACTTATAGGAATTTATGGGTGAACCCAACGCATGCTCGGACAGACTAGTGGTTAAGGCGACCACTAGCCAAAGACTGCGACATCGAGTCAATGTCCGCCACAAATTTTCCCTTTTCGCCATGGGATTATTTAAGTGTCATAGTGTAAAGTCATCCTTTATTTCTTCTTCATTCTCCTTTCTCTCATTAAATTGATATAAGGAATGCGCAGAATACATGCGAGCATTAAGAACAGTAGCCGAGAGAGGCACGGCAAATAATATGGCAGTATGGGGCATATTAAGTAGGAAAGGAAGAATTAATTTCGCACATCTTAATTTGTGCCAATCTGTAACAATTAAAGACCAGAAAGTTTTCATGAATGAACAAAACAATCACGTAAATTATGAACTTTTACAAATTTATGGATAAAAAAATTAAAAATCTAGAGTTTTGGCACAAAAAAGCAGTTCATTATTATTTTCAGAAAAGCATCATGTCTTTAAATGTATGTAATTGCTGCTCTTATCTCATCCCTTTTTCAAGCCACTAGCAGAAACAAAACAGCACATAATTTGAGCGATATGTATCAGTGAAAAGCATGAATCATATTATGTTCTCTTATTCCCTGCTGTTTATTGCTTATTTCGATCGATGTATCGGATTTCGCTCGAGTTTTACGGTGTGGAACACGTGTGCTGTAAATCGTAGTCCTTACAAATTTACGACGTTCATAGATGGGTCTGCTTAAAGACGCCACGATCGTTCGGTTCATAAACTCCTGATCCCTTAGCTCGTATACGAACACAAAACATTATCCACAGTTTGATCCTCTATCTGCATGCATGACGTCAGCACCATAAATTTCATTTAATCTTACCCGATTTCCATGCTTGTAAACCTCAGACGCATTTATTGCAAACTTATTGTGACATATCCTTCTACATTGACTTACATCCTCCGTAAAACACTGTACGAGGTACACTGCCGGAAACAGTTCTGATTTTGGCAGATGCTATCTGGGGGATAGTAGGATTCAACTTCGTCCGCCAAAAGCGTAAGTCATAGCTACCAGAGTGCGATCAATTTATACCCTGTAATGGGGGATTTTCCAGGCATAACGTAAATTGAAACACGACTACCGGTATTTCTAGATTACCCCCTTTAGTCGTCGCATTTTGTCATCTGTACGGTCTTTTTCTATTTTAAAGTTATTTACACTTTCTTCTACAATGTAACAATGTCATGTACACTTCCCACTGTATTTCGCGTGTAGTTGCAAAGAAAAGACATATCGCTCTTAAAGTGAAATAGAGAAGAACCTACAGGCGGCTCGACGGGGGGACTAGAAAGGTTAAAACATGTGTACCAAGTGTACGATACATGACCCATCGAGACGCCAAGGGGTTAAGACCACTTCAAAAATATCTGAGTTAAGTGGAGAAAGATATATTTGACGCACATAAAACTTTTGTAGTGAATGGGTATATGTGGGAATTGAACAGATGCTGATATCTCGTGGCGAAAGTTTAGGTGCCGAGCGGTCTGGAGCGCCACGTTGCGGATCGCGCTGCCTCCTGCGTCGGAGGTTCGAATCATCCATCGGGCATGGCTGTATGTGTTGTCCTAAGGTTTCTTTAACTTAGTTTAAATAGTTTGTAAGCTAGGGACTAATAGCCCATCAGTTAAGTCCCATAGATTTAAAAACGTTTGAACATTCTTTTGAATGTTGGAGTATTGAAGAAAACAAATGATATCGTTGGAAGTCAACCGGGATAGATAAAGCACATGCCAACCGAAAATTTATAGTAGTTGATATGCAGGATTTCTCCTGAATTCGAAGAGTTGTGTTAATGGTACCAAGAATACAAAAAATTACATGGTCTAGACTAGAAAACAAAGATCCTTTTTCTTTACTTTTTAAAGGCACTTTCAGCCCCCCTTTGTTTTTTCGCAAAAAAAAAAAAAAAAAAAAAAAAAAAAAAAAAAAAAAAAAAAAAAAAAAAAAAATTGGAAAGAAGCCTTAAACCTGAGAAAATATTGGACACACAGCTACAATTATTTCCATAGGTAGAACGAAGGAGCATATCAAATCCTATCAAATTAGAAAACTCTAATGACCTTCATAAACTTCTGGATTGCATCACCTTCACTCGCCAAAAATTCTACTAAGCGCTAAAACATACTGCATAGCACAAAGACAACATTTTGTCTTTTTTTAAGTATTTAATCACATCCATTACTGTGATAACACTTTTCTGTTCTTGTATTACTATTGTAGTAAAATTATAAGAATTATCCTAAAATGTATTAATTCAACAAATTCTCTTAGACGCGAATGGAGGTAAGTGACGCATCTTAGCAGAAATATATTGATATATATTTGGTCGAAGAACGTTACAATACACTGTCATCATACAAATATCAATTTTTAGTATGAAACCTTCTAAACATCTAAACTTCGGTCTCTCATCTGCCTTTATACGTAGAAAGATTTTGTAGATCATTATTTAACGTTCTTCGTCTCTGATTACCTCGTTCTCGACAGGACAAGTTGAGTTTACAGAAGAATGGGGGAAGAAACTCGGCCAAGCATTTTCCAAACTGACTGTCCGCCGTTTGCCTCAGTTAGTTGTAAGAGTTCAGGTAAGAGCTGTCTACCCTCATGAAGATTTAAAAAGTCTGCCTTGCGAATACTATTACAGAGTCATTGTACAAGCTCAAAATGATCAATTGTTTGTTAAGCTTAAGGGAATTAACTGCGGGGTTATCAGTCCCTAAACTTACAAAGTACATATGAACTACCTTCTACTAAAGACGACACATACATCCATGCCCGAGTAGGGATTCGAACCCAGGACGGGGAACGGCCTCGTGCATATTAGCAAAGCGTCTCAATGCGCTCGGCCGCTCCGCCGCGGTTGAACCAGCTCAATCGATTCATAGATAGAAAGCTGCAGCAGTAGAAGTACTTGATGAAGTGTGATTGCGTCACTCATCTGTAAGACAACATAGCATTAATAGAAAACCTGGGATGTAATTACGGTGAGATGAAGAGTACGTACTAATGGCAGTGCTGACGTAATTACCACGCGGCAAAATCAGACCTGCCCGAGACTATATTCGTAATATAAAGCGGAGCATTGAGAAACATGGACGATCAAAAGAGATTTAATTAAGCGACCGTAAGTGAGAGTCTCGCTTCTACGGCTTAATTGGTTATTAGCATTGCAAGGAGTTCCAAATGTGATACTGCGCTGCCTGCACCTTTAAATATTATTTAAATAACGATATCAAAGGACTGGAATTAGACGTGACTGCTCCATTGCAAGGGATTCATATTTAAGGATCATTAATCAACGCGTGCCATGTTTGTTCCGCAGTCGACATTCAAGACAAACGCTCAGTGCATCGACTGAAGGTGTCCGGGCAACGTGACACGTAAGAATAACTCCATTTGCCGTGGTGACGGCGTTCTCTCGTCCAAGCTATGCCACCGAATTTGCGACTTCCTGTCAGAAAGGTCACAGTTGGTATAACCGGACGGAAATCTTCAACTTTAACACTAGTGATACCCAGAGTTCTTTAACAGAGTGACATAGGCCCTCTGCTGCATTTAATCTGTTGTTGTTGTGGTCTTCAGTCCGGAGACTGGTTTGATGCAGCTCTCCACAATACCCTATCCTGAGCAAGCCTCTTCATCTCCACATAAGAACGGCAACCTACATCTGTCTGAATCTGCTTACTGTATCCATCTCTTGGTCTTCCTCTGCGGTTTTTACCCCACACACTTCCCTCCAACGCTAAATTCACAACTCCTTGATGTCTAAGAATGTGCCCTACCAATCTATCCCTATTTTAATCAAGGTATGCCAGAAATTTCTTTTCTCCCCAATTCTCTTCAGTACCTCCTCATTAGCTACGCGACCCACCCACCTAATCTTCAGCATTCTTCTGTAGCACCACATTTCAAAAGCCTCAATCCTCTTCCTGTCCGCACTGTTTATCGTCCATGTCTCACTCCCATACAAGGCAACACTCCATACAAATGCCTTCAGAAAGGGCTTCCTTAGACTTAAATCAATATTCGATGTTAACATATTTCTCTTTTCCAAGAACGCTTTTCTACCCATTGCCATTTTGCATTTTATATCCTCTGTACTGCGACCATCATTTGTTATTTTACTACCCAAGTAACAAAACTCATCTACCTCCTTTATTGCTTCTTTATCCAATCTAATCCCTTCTGCATCACCTGATTTTCTTACACTGCACTCCATTACCCTAGTTTTGCTCTTGTTAATGTTCATCTTATATTCACCGACCAGCAAACTGTCCATTCCGTTCAATTGCTCTGCCAGGTCCTTTGCTGTATTTGACAGAATTACTAAGTCGTCGGCAAAACGCAATGTTTTTAATTCTTCTCCCTGAACTTCAATTCCTTCACCAAATTTCTCCTTGCTTTCCTTTATACCTTCGCTCAGTGTACAAATTGAATAACATTGGAGAAAGGCTACAGCCCTGTCTTACTCCTTTCCAACCACTGCATCCCTTTCATGCCCTTCAACTCTGACAACCGCTGTCTGGTTTTTGTACAAGTTGTAAATAACCTTACGCTCCCTATATTTTACGCCTGCTTGCTTCAGAACTTGAAAGAGTTTATTCCAATCAACATTGTCAAAAGCCTTCTCCAAATCTACAAAAGCTAGAAATGTTGGTTTGCCTTTTCTTAATCTATCTTCTAGGATAAGCCGTAACGTGAGTATTGCCTCTCGTGTTCCTACATTTCTCCTGAACCCAAACTGATCTTCCCCGAGGTCGGCTTCTACCACCTTTTCCATCCTTCTGTATATAATTCGTGTTAATATTTTGCAACCATGACTTATTAAACTGATGGTTCTGTAGTTTTCACACCTGACTGCACCTGCTTTCTTTGGAATGGGGATTATAACATTTTTTCTTAAATTCTGAGGGTACTTCATCTGTTTCAAACATCTTACACACCAGGTGAAACAATTTTGTCATGGCTGGTTCTCCCAGAGACTTCAGTAGCTCTGAGGGAATATCATGTTCTCCAGGGGCCTTGTTTCGACTTATGTCTTTCAGTGCTCCTTATAAAATTGTAAGTGGGAATGTATGTTCCACATCTCCTCGTAAACTACTGGGCCGATTTCAACCAAACTTGGTACACATGTTCCTCCCTATCAATCAACAATCAATGCCGGGGTTAGTACCACGGACGATACAAACTTAAGGAGAAATGACGTCATAAACAATGACAGTCGTGAAAAACGGCCGCATCATGCGATAATATTCATCTGCTCCTAAACTAATGGACAGATTTCAACCAGATTTGGTACAAAAATTCCTCAAGGTCAGGAAACATTTACTATGGTGGCAATAACCACTTACGAGACATAGTTCATACGACATCTTGTCATAAACAGTCAAAACTGCCCCATCTTGCGGCGCGTAATAGCATGATTTTATTCGTGAACTATCTGAGAATGAGAGCACTTAGCAACTTGCAGTAAACTTAAAAAACGATTTCAAATCTTTTCGAATCTTTTCCTCACTGACAACCACAACAAAATGATAAAAAGAAATAAGTTTATCGCTTACTACTTTTCCGATGTTCATGATGTATATCTACGGCATTTGGCGTGACGTCACAAGTTATTACTTCTACACTTTAAATTGTATTCGCGAAGCATTTCACAAACAGTACACATACATACCACCGAATGTACCTTCGATATTACATCACAGTTCGACATATAGTTCATGAGATATGAAGTCATAAACAATTTGGTTGATGAAAAGCCGCATGATCACACATGAGGTTTCGATTTATTACGTCTTTACTGCTAACACCATTCAGGACGTAATTTGCAGACACATATACCACTGGATATACCATCAAAATTTACATCATAGTACGACACATATTTCAGGAGATATGACGGCATAAACAACGAAATTTCCGAATAACTGCTACATCATGAACTATTTTTCCGCATCTCCTTCTAAAATAATGGATCGATTTCATCTAAACTTGGCACAATATTGCTTACCATCAGACAATAATCGTTGTGGGGTTAAAAACTACCTACGACACATGTTGAAGAGATATGACGTGGTAAATGACTCACAAAAACTTTCCCATCACGAAACGCTTGATTTACAAGAATTCATTCATCCACTATTTATTCATCGCAGACCGTTTCCTGATATTACTGTCTACAAATCTGGAAAATCATATTATTGTAGGACACATTATCAAGGGTATATGATGTAAGTATAGAACTGCTTATTTCTTTGTTTTACTGTTTCATAATTTCTAAGCTGATTTCATGAATACATGAAGATGAAATTCGTTTCCGAATTTTTATTTTCAAAATGTTGAAATGTTTATTAAGCTTATGGAACTTAACTGCGAGTTCATCAGTCCCTAAACTTACAGACTACTTATGAACTACCTTATACTACTACTACTACTACTACTACTACTATCTTAACACTGCTTGACTTTAGTAAGGATTTTGATACGGTTGACTTTGATATACCACAAATTAAAATGAAACAGCTGAATTTCTGAAACAGTGGAATACAATGTTTCGATACCTACCTCTAAAACAGAAGTCAACAAGTCATTTGTGTAGCAATGAAAGACAGTCGTGCTTGTAACTTTTTATTGATTATTAACGCGTTTCACCCTTGTGGGCATCCTCAGAAATTCTTAAAATAACACATCGGATGAGTAGCACTAAAACCAATTGCTAGCCACACTCTGGCAGCGTCAAATCATTAAAACGGATTTGGTTGACAAAACCCATCAGAATCCTAAAACAGAACAGCAGCGGCGGCCACGATTATACAAAGATAGGAGCACATTCACACTCCTTGTCAACATGCAGCAACATGACTCAGCAGCAAGCCGGCCTGACGGCAATGTTGACGTAGTAATCTAAACATCGGCATCTTGACCAGGAGTGTGAATGTACAATCGTGGCCACCGCTGCTGTTCTGTTTTAGGATGCTGACGGGTTTTCTCAGCCATATCCGTTTTAATGGTTTGATCTTGCCAGATTCTGGCTAGCAATTAGTTTTAGTGCTACTCATCCGCTGTCTCTTTTTAAGAATTTCTGAGGATGTCCCACAAGGGTGAAACGCGTTAATAATAAATAAAAAAAGTTCCAACCACGACTGTCTTTCATTGCTAACAATTTTATTGGTTGCTGTACCAGCCGGGCCATAATGGAGTGGAGAGTATTTTATGAAGTCATTTGTGGGTCGGAGAAGTCATAATGGAAAAATGTGTGCTCTGGAGTTCCCCAAGGCTCCGTCCTTGGTCCATTACCCTTTTCACTGTATATCAATGACATTTCTTCAGCGATTCACGCCTGCAAGTACTATCTATATGCCGACGACATCCAACTGTACATAAGAACATCGATGATGCAGTAGGTGGGAAGAATGCAGATCTTTGCTCTGTTTCACGATGGGCACAAACCCTAGGTCTTAAACCCCAATAAATTCCAGGTCATCCTCATATCTCATCCAAACTTAATTAGGCGGTATTTATGTAAAATAGTCCCTGGAATACACCTTAATGGTACCCAATTACCATATCAAAAAACAGTGAAAGACCTTGGGATAATCTTGCATGAACACCGAAACTCGGAAGAACAAATAGCTGTAGCTTGCAGGAAATCACAATCATCCCTATATTAAATCCAAAAATTTAGAAAAATACTTCCAACCCTAGTTAAACAAAAATTTAGTTCAAATACTCGTCTCGCCAAATCTTTACTACTGTGATGTAGTTCAACACGGCACAAATAGTGAAAATTCGAGACGCTCGAGCTAGTGATGAATGTTTGCGTTAGGTACATATGCAGCATGCTCTTGTACGATCATATCAGTCCCTCATATACCCAGCTAGGTTGGATGCGCCCACATAAGTGGCGCGATTTTCAAACGCTGTGCTTACTTCATCGCTTTCTCTGTCACCAGTGCCTCCGATTGTTATCTTCATACATTAAACAGCTATCATCATTCTGCAAACTCAATACCATATCGGATACATCTGTCATCTTGGCTGAACCTTCACACAACACTTAATCTTTCTCCGTGTCGGTCTCCATCTCAGCCATACGACTATGGAACACACAGCCATGTGATCTACGTCTTACACTAAACCACTCGACATCCAAGAGGAAAGTCAAAATTTACATATTAACGTCGGCATAGCCTCCATTGTTTCTCCCTTCTCTATTCCTTCTCTACTCACCATCATAGTTTTGAATATTATCATTCTATTTCTCTTCCTATAACCAGGCGGTTATATATATCTCATCACATTCTATCGTCTTATATCTCTGCTTGATGTGAATAACTCACAATCTGTAAGAACATAACGAGGCAATTCCTAAATGGTAATGGAGCTGATCTTCACAATATGAAACGTGCTTACTGTCCTTTGAAAAGTTAAGTTGTTGTTATTATAATTTTAGGTTCTTATAAATTATCTAAGTATTATTGGTACAATCATATTCTAGTAATAGTCTTTACTTTTTTTACTTTAATGCTTGTTCTATACATTGTCTGTCTGTAATGAACTAAACAAAGTGTTCACCTTGAGTATGCCTAGTTAAGTGTAAGAGAGGGCCTGAAGTCCCCAATCTTGCCAGGTAAAATAAACGCTTACATAAATAAATAAAGACAACACAAAAATCCATGCCCGAGGGAGGGGGGGGGGGAGTTGAGGAGTCGAATCCCCGACGGGGAACTGCCTCGCGCATCGGAGCATAGTGCCTCAATCCGCTCGGCCACTCCACTGCGGTATTATTTATTTTCTTATATCATATTTTTATTTGCTAATGTAAGACAGGAAAAATGCACATATACCCGGGAAAAAACCGGGTTTATCAACTAGTCATTACATAAAGAAGCGAACACGATAATTTAAATACCGATTTTTAATAGTAATCACACAACGAGGCCAATGAGTTGTATAATTTGATAAAAACTAACGTGTGTACCAAGCCGTTAAGAGTGGTCGGAGAGCTTGATGTTTTCATATCTGAATAGCGTGTGTCAGTCGACGATAGGCCGCGAAATGTACAGATCTAGGACTACGGCCATCTAGCGGTAGAATGGGTGGAGCCACGAGGTCAACCCTGTTCTCAGCAGGGGAATCAAAATTTCGCGGTAACGGAATAACGTTATTTCTTGCCGTTATTATTTTTCGTATTATCTGAAAGAGTAACTTTGAGGTCATCCGCTGCAGCTACCACAGAATTAGAGTTGATAATTTCTTAATTACTTCATTTTGAATACCTACGATTTTCTGCTTATTATAATGAAACTATATTTGTATTAGGCTGTGCCTAGTAGGACAACGCTTGGAGGTCTTGGAGGACGCAGCTTATGGAATACCGTCACAGTTGTACGATTGGATTCGTGATTTCCTATCAGACAGGACACAGTACGTTGTAATTGACGGAAAGTCATCGAGTAGAACTGAAGTCACACCTGGCGTTCCCCAGGGAAGTGTTATAGGACGCCTACTGTTCTTTATTTTTATAAACGATGTAAGAGACAGTTTAAAGTAGCTCTCTTAGGTTGTTCGCGGCTAGTAAAGTCAACTACAGGCCGTACATTCAACTAAATACCTAGGAGTAACAATTACAAACAACTTAAATTGGAAAGAACACATCGAAAATATAGTAGGGAAAGCGAACCAAAGACTACGTTTCGTTGGCAGAACACTTAGAAGATGCAACAGTTCTACCAAAAAAACTGCCTACACTACACTTATGCGTCCTATTTTGGAGTATTGCTGCACATTGTGGGATCCCCACCAAGTGGGACTGACAGACGATTTAGGGAAAGTTCAGAAAAGGGGCAGATCGTTTTGTCCTATTACCACATAGAGGATAGAATGTCACAGAAATGATGCACGAGTTGGGGTGGAAATCATTAAAAGAAAGGCGTTATTTGTTGCGACAAGATCTATTTCCGTAATTTATTTCACCAACTGTCGAATGCGAACATATTTTATTAGCACCCACCTACAAAGGAAGACATGATCATGAAAATATAATAAGAGAAATCAGATCGAAAACAGAAAGATTTAGGTGTTCCTTTTTCGGGTGAACTATTAGAGAATGGAACTGTAGAGAAACATCATAAAAGCGGTTCGTTGAACCCTCTGCCATGCACTTCAATGCGGCTTGCAGAATATTTTTGTAGATGTAGATTTAGAGCTGATCACACACGATTCTTGCGCAGAGGTTGAAATATGAATGTGGATATTTGTAATGACAATGGAACTGTTTTGTTGAACGGTATATTCAAATGCTCAGTGAAGGTTACTTTGAAAAGACAACTGATCGACCGTCGATAACACGCAATACTAGTCTATATAAAGACCCCAGAAATATATTTTGGGCAGCCCTCTAAAGTCGTTAGTAGATGACGCTGTCATTTATCGTTATGGTAATTGCAAAATAATCCGGGCAATGTTATCTGTATCAATGGCGATTGAACGTAAGTAAGGAAATGTAAGAGATAATCGAAATGAGTCATACAACAAATTTCGTTGTAGATGGGACTCAATAGATCAAGTTTTACACAAGAACACTTGTCCGGAAATGCCATCCAACGAATTTACTTATCTCTAATACTGTGAAACAAATCTCTTCTACTGCAATCTCTTCGATTTCCATGTTTTGTAGGAGCTACTATGGCCTAAACCAGCCACAAAATAGCAAGTAAATGTGTACTCTAAAACGCGTACGTTATGAGCTATGAACACTTTAACGATAGACCAGAGGTGTTCCACTGTGTGGAAGATGAGGAACTGCTCATAGAAGGAATTGATCATTGTTCATTAAAAAGTTTTTAAAAAATGTTTTACATTCCAATCAAACTGAGTTTTCGATACCTTCACGATTCCTTGATACATTTATATCCTCCTTCGTACGAAGACAAGAAGAACAAAACTGTTAAGGAAGTAGAAACATCTTTGAAAGGCATGTCCCTCTCTTGTCTAGAAATAAACCTAGTATTAAATTTAGAAACTGTGTCAGTGTTTAGGCAGGACGCGAAAATGCCTGGACTTCATTCATCCGGTATTTGACAAGAGTAAGCCACCTCCAACAACGTTTACACTTAATTTCAAAAGTTTTATATATTTTTCTCGCTGGCTAATTGTATTCGTAATCTGTTGGAAGAATAAATAAATAAGATCACTGCACACCATGTTTTTGTGGCGCTGGCACAGCAAGCGTAATAGATATTTTGGTAAAAAAAAAAAAAAAAAAAAAAAAAAAACACTTGGTTGCACAAAAGCGATGTTCCATTTATTTATACACTAGCTTAAACCCGCGGCTCCGCTCGCGTGTTGGTTGATTATGATAGATAAGCTATCTTTCAGTAGTGTGCTATGAGAAGGATGAAATGAAGTACAATATTTTCTTTAGAAACAAACATTTTTAATTAACATTCAAATAAAAAAATAAAATTATTTAATGTGCGTAATGATTTACAATCAATAATTCATACATGATTCCTTGTGTTGCAATATCTCAACAGTTATGGTGAGAGTAATGTCCAAATTCATTTTAATTTCATTTTAGGGCACTCTGGTAAACTACGTTATTTGTAGTATTATACTTGATGCAATGCGCGAAACGTCAAATCGATATTTTTAAAGAGATGTATTAAAAGAAATTTCTTTTTTACTGTTTTATTTATTTATTCTTATATTTCCTTATTCGTATGCTTATCCTTACAGAGAAGGAGCTGAAGACATTGTAGCACGCATAGGCCAAAGATATGGTCTGTGGCATCACGTTTCGCTGTATGTAACCTCCTTTCTATAGAGTCGCAAACGTCATCGCTGGCTTTCAGTCCGAATTTTTTAAAATAATTTGACTACTTTCAACCACCATATCTTCCACCACATTATAGCTGTCGGCATGGAACTGCCATGGTGTACAACGGGAGACTTCGGAGAACAATTACACACAGACCATTTGTTTGCGTTCTGTAGTTTTCGCTGCAGAGCGAAATATTAACACACACACAGACACGTAGAATTTTATATACACCGATAACTTTCCATTCCAATATACTCCACCTTTTCATCATTATCAGCTCTCAAGCAACAATGCAATCAATAAAACAATTTTCAAAGAGTAAATATAATTTTCAAAGAGTAATTATTGTTCCGCATTTCGCGTTATATTCTTCAAATTACGAAATATCTATCAGATCGCTATAAAACCGTGCCTAAAACCTTCCTCAGGTATAAATTAGTAACTGTACAAACATTTAAGTTTCTGCGTCTTGTCGTTCGGACGTGATAAGCGTACACCGAACAGACATTCAAATTAATATATATATATATATATAGATAAATAGCTATCCGATCGGCATAAAACCGTGCCTAAAGCCTTCCCCGGGTAGACATTAGTAACGGTACAAATTTTTAGCTTTGTATGTCTTGTGGTTCAGACGTGATAAACGCACACCGAACAGACATTCACATTTATAGATACAGATGACGCGTTTCGCCTCTTCTGTGTCCCATTAAAACCACGACTGCGTTAAGCCCGCAGAAACTGTGCGGAAGCATATCAGGATTGGCGTCGGGTTCTGTTCACAGATGAGTCGAAAATTTGTTTTGTACAAAATTGTCAGCAGTGAGTCCTATAATATTTTGCTTATTCAGATCAAGAATTCGATCACTGTGAGTTCATAATCAATGCTGGAAACAATCAAAACATGTAAACCTTTTCGATCTCCATGTTGGAGGTTACGTTCATGAGTATATACACACACATGGTGTATTTTAAAGGAATGTAGAAAATGAGAGGGAGAGTGGGTCATAACAAGTATATTTCACGTAGCAAACCATGCCATCAGCCGTAGCGTACGGCGCCGTGCGCCGCCAAGAGGGTAGGCACACCACATGCCATCCGAGTCGTCACGGTAGTGGATTTGAGGCGCAACATATTCATTTGCAGCATGAGGGTAAATGAAAGGTCGAGTTGAAGTGTTGTAAACTTTATTCGACAACAGTTACAAAAAGAGCTTCACTGAACGCCGTGCAATGACGCTGCAGTGTTGTCGCAATCTTTCAAACACTCCTGGCAAAGTGGATATTACATCGGACTCTGCCATAATTCGCACTATCAGCTCTTCATCAGCCTCAGTAGTCCACTCAATTGGTGTTCAAAAGAGCCTATATCGTAACAAAATTTCGAAAGTTTTTTCTCAACGGTTCTGTATGTTTTTGGGGGCGCTGAATTCGAATTTCAAGTTTGCTGCCTCGCAGGAGATCGGCTTCACAACGAAAAACTCAAAAAACCTCAAAATTTCCCCACTTTTTTGGTTTCTTGTTTATATCTTGAAAACTATGCGTTTCTCGGAGATGTTCATTCTGAGCAAAATTAAAGTAGACAACATTTCCTACAAAATGCACTACTCATGTTTGATTTTCTGACGAGCAGTATAGGCGCTAGAACTCAATGAAAAATAGCAAATTTTTGGCCCTTCTGCGAAAACGCCAAAAACGCACAATTGTACGCCCAACAACTCGAGAAATATACATATTATCAACAAAATTCCTACACCAGGTGAAAGTACTTTAAATTTCCTTCTCGGTACGTCTGTAATATTCCATTTTCTTGTAATGGGGGAAAGCACCAAAAAGAAAATTACGAGCAAAGCTTTCTGTGCCCTATAGTGTAACGCCTCCTCCCACCTGCCTATCGACGTGTTGCACTGAAAAGTGATGTTTTGAATGGATTAAAGAGAAAGATTGTTTGAAAAAAAACATTATCAAATTATATTTAGATCACATTAGATACATGCCAATGAACAGAATGCTGAAGTTACATAGTAACATGAAGTACATGTATCATGAAATGAGTTAATGATGAGTTCAGGATTGGGTCATCTCTTTCCTATAGGTTTCCGATCTGGGCTACAGTGGGTGCTGCGTAGACAAGAGCTTTCAGGTGGCCCCAGATGAAGCAATCAATGGGCTGCAAGTCGGGGGATAGTGCAGGCCATGCCACCGGCCCCCTATCCAGTTATGACCGAAGGCTTCACACTGCATCTGACAAGTGTGCAGATGCACCATCGTGTTGGTACCACATTCGCTGTCGCAGATCTCTGAAACATGTTCCAATAATTCTGGCACAGTTTTTCGCGAAAGGTGGTACATGTTTACATTCAGTTGCCAGGGAAACATGTATGAGGCGACCAAATAACTAATAAGCAAGCCCAAATGTTGATATCAAAGTGATCTTGGTGACCACGAACAAAGTTGGATTTAATATTTTGTAATATTCTGTTGGAATTATAATTTTGTGAATAGATTCCTGTAAGTGATGCGGCTGGCTCGCTGGGTATCGCAGTGTAACGGTGGTAATGGGCAGTCGTGTCTTGTTGAAATGTAGCGGGCGGAGTAGGAGGTGTGGGCAGAGGATGTCTGTTAGCTCGACTGCTGAATAGGATGAAGATGTTCAGACTAAGAATGTATAAGTTTTTGTAATGATGTTGCTTTTTAATTTTCAATATAAGTGTGATAATGAAATTTCTCTTCCATTATTTTGTAGTGTGTAGAAACTTCCATTTTTCCTCCAATAAGTTTTACGACCAGTTAATTGATGTGAGTTGTTTTGAAGTAAAAGTGTTAATCTCAAACGTACTTGCACGTGGTGGCTCTGTGAATGTATGTTTTAACAGATAACTTTCACTAAAAAATATTTAGGGTCCAGGTTAGGATTATTGAAAACTATGCTGCGAATATGATAATGATGAGGCAGTTACAATGAGTGAAATATCAAAGGCAGAGTGATTATCTGCGGGTTAATTCAAATTTTCTGTGCTTGTATTTACTGTGAGTAGAGAATTTCAAGAGATCATTTTTTGATAAAGTAATTAGGTGATTAACAACGCTCGATAATGAAGTGTTTGGCTGTGATGAGCCAACCACAGTACGTTTCAACTGTTACGAAAATTCAATTTACTTCTCAGTAAAGGTATTGGCATCTTTAAAGTGTCACGAGGATTCACTTCATTTCACAGAAAAATATATATGTGCAGTCTCAGTTGCTTTTCTGAAACGAGAGCTTAAATTCACCATACCTCAATAGTTGAGGATTTTCATTTTTGATACTGATTTCGAGAATTTACAACACAGCATTAAAGTGATGCATTGCAAGAAATTAAGGATCAGTTAGAGCTTATTTTCATAGCAATGCACGACTAAGTTATCCGTTGAGCGGGCCTAACGTTAAAAACGAAAAAAATATTTATTCACATAATTTACTCTCAGGGCTTAGTTTTTGATCCACTGAGTGGAACAAAGAATTTGATGTGCTTTTCTTATGTGTGGAAAATCTGAATTTTACGTAACCTATCGTTTGTTATCAACAGAAATGACTGCTAGTCAGACAAACAATGTCACACATACACTCACACCGTCAGATAGCAAATCCCAGCTCCATCTCCACGACCAATCCAAAAAATAAATTACATTTAATAGATATAAAACAGATAACTTTCAAGACGGCGTGAAGATGGCGTACGGAGTTTCCCTTGCCCACATGTGTTGATAGTAGCTGTTGAACAATCCCTCTCATGTAAAGGATGCTTCATACGGAAAACGTACAGTACGGGAATACCAATTAAATGACACACTTTTGCAAAAATGATTGGCAGATTTCAGTTCGACGTGGAAATCGTCTGGCTTAAGGATTTGATGCTTCTGACGGCTGTAGGAGTGCAAATCATCTTCATGCCACAGACGCCAAATTATGAAATGTCTTACTCCCATTTCTCATGCAATACACCGCGACCTTGTCGAGGGTGTGCTTTCCAGCAGTGCTAACGCTTCCTCTTCAAACCCTCGCCTCTACGGTCGGGGGTTCGAATCCCCCCTCGGGCATGGATATTTGTGCCGTCCTTAGTATAAGGTAGTTGATGAGTAGTTTGTAAGCTTAGGGACTGATGACCCCGTAGTTAAGTCCCATAAGTTCTACAAACATTTGAACATTTTGAACAAACCCTGGTGCACACACGGTACATCGAAGACCGCGTCCTTAAGTCCTTAGCAGCATTAACACAAAATGAATACATTGTGTTTCGATGGAGGCCTTGAAGTCACGTGTATCATCCCGAGAACGCGTCCTTCGAAAACTTAGCTTAAGTGAACCTGTCTCTATTATGGACCGGTGGATGGCAATAAATAGGCGTGGATCTGACACTCGACGATTCGGAAACCGCTGAGCGTACAAACGTTGAGCAGCGTGAGACTTTCCGCCCGCCACCCCCTAACCAAAGTGCAAGGTTACCATTATCGTCCAAGAATAGCGCTCTATTTCCTGTCCGCTCCACACAGTAACAAACACAAAGTGTCTCCTCGTTCGATGAAAAACTGACGCAGGGTGAACCAGACTCTGCAATATGCACAGGCGCTGCCTTCTATGCAAAACCTATGAGACACGCGTGTTCACCTGTTTGCAGAAACGCGTTCACGCCCCAGTAAATGCCGGAAAACCGTGGTGTTGTCCCGCTTGGAATATGTTCAACTATGTCGAGTCAGGGTTTCAAATAAAGGTCATAAACTTTCAACCCGACGTCTGTTTACCTTGGTATCACAAATGCGTTGAAAACGCAGCCCTTCAGTACCGCTACCGTGTCGCCTCGTATGGCATGCTGTGTGCCTACCCTCCCGGCGGCGAACGACGCTATACAACGACGCCTAGCGCCGTACTCTAATGGTTGCGGACATGGGATGGCATACGAAATATGCTTGTTATGACCCACTCTGCCAGCCCTCTTACTTCCTACTTCATTTCAGATACACCCTGTATATACTATGGTAGTCCCGCCTGTGGCAAACTGAGCTGCTCACTGTGGTACGGAATGGCGGCAGTACGCGCTTCTGCCTCAGACAGCAATGTCGTACACTCTCTTCACTTGACCTCCTTGTACCTACCAGATCCAACACCAGTAGAACTCAAACGCCTGAGTGTGTGGAACCCGCTTGCATTCATGGATATGTAGTTTGCATAACATTAACGTGCGGACGCAAGTACACAGCAAAGAAAGATGATGTGGTAGCAAATCTGAAGGAAGGAGACACTATAATACGATATAACGTTCTGTAGACAGTGTAGTCATCAGAGACAGCTCAGAACCTGGTGTCTTAACATCGTATTAAATCGTATACCGGGTGCATCTACAGTTCGTGTTAGCCTAATAGACGAGTGCCTAAGAGGATGAGCAAAATATGAAGTCGAAGAAGAGTGCGGTGTCAACATTATGCAGTGAAATGGAACGATGCTATAACACTCCTCTAGTAAACGTCTTAAATTACGTTAATGTCTGAAATTATTTATATGTCTGTCCTGTGGCTATCGTTCTTATTATGCGAAACTACCTCTAAACTACATCTAAAATTTTACCGGACAGCAATACGTTACGGCTTATGTACTTGCAGACGTCCAGTTTCATAAACTTTACAATTTTTTGGCAATATCATAATAAAATGTATGCCGGGTGAACATTTGTCAGTCTATATGAAAACCTTTTCGTCTGCTATATGTGAAATTTAGGTAGGCCATCTTCGTCATTTTTATAGTATTCTCATAAGCAATTTGTTACATACAGTTGATAACACGTAGGTTTGCTTTTTAATTGGATAACAACTGCAGCTATGCTGAAGCTGTGTTATTCTTAAATGCGTTGAGATGAAAAGAAGAAAGAAAAACCAAATTTTCTTTTAAATTTATATTTATTTTATTACTGACCACATTTCCTATTACATTACTGACAACATTTGCCATGATATTACTGAGAACATTTGCTATGACATTGCTGACAACATTTGCTATGGCCATGTTTTGCACAGTGAGTGTCTGGCAGCCCACAGCAGCGCCGCCCCCGCGACTGCGGCCGTCGTGGCGTCATCCGGCAGGGCGCGCCTCAGCAGGGCTGCCGCTCCCGGGATGTGAAGCGGAGACCGCCAAGTCTGAGGCGTCGTCAGCGGCGGCGGCGGCGGTCCTCCTGTCCCGTGGTATGACGGACCGCAGCCTGTGGCGGCGTCGTGGGGCGACGTCTGCCAGAGCTGAGCAGGAGGGTCCGCGGCACGGGCCGGCGCAGCAGACTGCGCGGCTGACAAGTGCCGCCGCCTCGGGAATCCCCCCTCCCCTCCCCTCCGCCTGCCGGCAGAGCGCAGCCCCGCCTCCCACTGTGGCGCCGCCAGACGGCTCCTCTCCTCTTCCCTCCTGCCAGGCCCGCCTCTCCCCGACCGCAGCGCGCGACCAGAGGTGGCGGCGGCTGGACGCACTACAGCCGGGCACCGTAGCGGAGGCGCCCTCACCGCCGCCTCACTGCACTGCTCGCCGCCGCCGGCACTGGCGCTGCAGTCGCCTCGTGTGGTGACGCCAGGCGGAACGCCGGCGCGTCGGCCGCGGCCGCCCCTCCCCTCCCCTCCAGTCGCTGCTGGCAGTGGGGGAGGCCGGCAGGCGCAACACCCCTGTGACGTCACGGCAGACGCCCTGCACGGCCAAGGCGACTGGGCGCGGCGGCTGGATCCTTGTCTGAAGGTCAAACTATTCGACGTGACACCACGCTGTGGGGCTGGTTGTCTGGTGACTGAAGATCACCGTGGCTACCCACTGAAACTGTGGGCCCACGCACACCCCGCCACTCACCGACTGGTGAGAGCAGGGTGTGGTCGCCAGGCAACGCGGTACTCCTAACTTTATAGACTTCTGACAATGCCGGATGCGGTTACCGCGGAAATGTCTCTTCAAGTTAACATTCAGCCCATTGATTCCAACAATTTCAAGCACTAATTTTGCTTTTGCATAATTATCCTCGATCGACAGAGCGAGAAAACATAAGCCTCAACCTCCATCCTCATGAATCGAAGGCTAAGAAATAAAATTTTTCTGACCTGTTGCATAAAGCCATCTAACAGTTACACACTCATCGCCATTCAGTTCGAATTTCACGTGTAATGACGCTTCCTGAGAGAGAAATTATCATCTATACAAATAAACACGCATTGCTTAAACGCAGTAAGAGTTACAGCAGAGCCATAGATAAAAGCGCTTAGTTTAGCAAAATGTACTTTTTTCGGAAGATATGACATTCTCTTCGTGATAACATGCTTGATTCATTCAGAGACCAGCGAACGGTAGTTAGTGCAGAGACCAAGGTAAAATTTTACTTCGATGCCCACGAGGTTCTGGCTGTTATGTTGGCAACACACATCACTGACTGTTACGCATTATCGTATAAACAGATTTTACAAGGGTAACGTAATGCATTATACTTTATTCAGATGGAGAGCATGATTTTCATAATTTCAAGTTTTCTGGGCTTTTTGTTGTGTATTGCGAAGAAGGTGTCCTTTGCTAGCTCTATCCTGGTTTTAGGACGACAAAAATTTCAAAATATGCACTACGTTGCTTGTTTATAATGTCTGCCAGTAAAAATAAAGTCCCTCTTCAGTAAAATTTCTAGCTTTCATTTACGTAAAATAATGCTCATAAAATCTTATGTTTAAGGTTATAATAACAATCTAACAGTTGATCTGATTCCACTATCGAATTCGACACAATGTGGTGATTCGATTTTAATCTTCTTACTGCACAAAGATAATGAAATTTAACTTTGTTATGTAAATTAATATCTTGAACTAATGATTCAAATTCTAAATCGGTAAATATTCTGTCACTTACAGGGTACACTGTAATAACGATAAATTTACTGTAAGCACTGTTTTTATGAATGAACTGGTATCCAAACTTAGGTCCCGTCAAGGAATTTTACACTCGCGGACTTACCTGAATAGCAAGTTTGTCAATTCTAGACCACAGTAAATATTTCCTTTTGGAGATATTACTTTTATGACCCTTCTTTAATAAATCTTTAAACTTTTAAACAGGTAAGTACTTTAGATTACTGAAACCCTCTGCACTTTTATCACAATTGAAATTTATTGAATTCGTGAATGTTAAAGACAAATTACAGATACTATTTTTTCAAAGAGCACAAGGTAATTCTCAACTACTTGAAGTAAAACGGCGTAACTTTCGCAAATATTCTTCAGTTATATTTACAGTGAAGATTTCGTGCGGCATTTCTGGCCGTTAGACCCGAGGTGGGATCGTGTTCAGCCTGCCTGGTGACAGTCTTCAGGTGACGCTACAAAGGCGGACTATATTTTTACTAATTACAGACAGTCACAAGAATCATGATCTCTACAGAACTGCTACGGTACACGGAATACTTTAACACTGCTTGACAATGATCATGGAGGTTCCATTACACGAAAAACCTTGTTTTGAAAACCATTCTGATAAAAAAAATCACAGTACAGCATTTAAAATTAATACATCGGTTTAAACAAATGAATTTTGTATTATTATTTCACTAAATTTTTTATAGTGCTGACGGATCGTTGTACCTGTCATGCGTGATGCAAATATGTTACAAAGACAATCAATATCTGAATGTGGTGGGGCTTAGTAAAGAAAATCCTAGTTTACCAAGTTCATGACTCGAAACGTTTCTGCAGATAGAATGTGGCACATAGGTCATAACGGAAGACACTTCAGGGATGCAAAAGCTACACCGAAAGTACTCCAGTCAGTGCTGTTAATGTTGTCGTCTTCGGTTAGAAAACCAGTTTGCTGCAGCTCTCCGCGCTGCTCTGTTTCATTTTTGAGCCTTTTCTTCTCTGAATGACAACTGCACTCTATATCCACATTCAGCTGCTCACTATACTCGTCCCCCGGTCATTTTCTGCGATTCGTGCCACCAACTCCTCCCTCTAACACCAAATTTAATGTTTTTAATGTCTCAGGAATGAGCCGGTTCAATCTAGCCCTTCTTTTAATCACAAATTATGATCAGTATCTTCTCATTAGTTACATAATCTACCCATAAAATCATCAGTATTCTTTTCCAGCACATCATAATTTTTAAAAGCTTCAATCCTCTTCTTGTCTGAAATGATTATAGTCCATGTTCCATACCCTCAAGGCTACATTGCAGACAAATGTTCGCAGAAAGGACTTGCTAACAAATTAATACTCAATATCAATAAATTTATCTTCTTCAGTATTGCTTTTTGTTTCATTGTATTTCTCCATTTTATATCATATATTTTACTGTCCAAATGTGCAAGACCTTCTGCCAAAACGTATCACTAATAATTGTTTTGAAGCGATCTATGTAGAATAGGAAACATAGTGAATCGACACCTCACGCTGGCGGAATGTAAGGACTATACAAATAACAAAACTGTCCTATTGCTTTTATTGTCTCGTTTCATTGTCCAATTCCCTCATTATTGCCTGATTTAATATGTCTAGACCCCTATCAGCCGTTTTATTTTACTGTTGATGTTCATCTCATATACTTCGTTTACTTTCTTTTCCAGGTCCTCAGTATACCCTTCAAAATCATCCTCAAGACGCTAAATTTTTATGTCTTCACCCTCAACTTTAATTCGCTCTTTCGAATTTCTCCTAGCTTTCCTTCATAGCTTGCTGAATGAACATGTTGAACAGCTTTGGTGCAAGATTACAACCGCGACTTACTTCCTTCGACTGTCAGAATATTCTTGTAGTTTGTGAAGAATTTCAAGAACATCAAATGTTTGTAGAACTTATGGGACTTAACTACGGGGTCATCAGTTCCTATGTGAAGAATTTGCATATAACTTTCAGTCCCTACAGTTTACCCTTTCTACCTTCAAAATTTTAAGGTGTGTCTTCCAATCTACGTTTGCAAAAGCTCTGTTTAATTCTACAACAGATATAAACAATTAAACGTAAGTTTAGCATTTCATTAACTGTCTACGTTTCTCCAAAATCAAAATACACCCACTCCATTGTCAGCTTCTTCTAGTTGCTAAATTCACCTGTAAATTTATGGTATTTTGCAATGATGACATATTCCTCTTGAAGCTTGAGGGTAAATCACCTGTCTCACACAAGGGGTATTTGAATGAAAAGCTATGAAACGTTTTAACATCCAAAGCGGCTGAAATCTGAATATGTCGCTTTGGGAGAACGAAGTGCGACGTATAGGGACGCGAAGCATGCGTCGTCACCTCTCCCTAAAAATCCAAGGTCGGCCCTCAGCAGGCAAGGTGACGCTCACCGTCTTTTTCGACGTCCGAGGTCCGATACTCATCCAACTCCTCGAACACGGAAAACCATTGACTGTGATGTGTACCATGAGACACTCTTTAGTCTAGCAAGTCCAACAATAGAAAACAGCCTAGACTGCTCACGGAGAGAGTGATTCTGCTCCATGATACCGCGCGTTCACACATCTCCAGGTCCATTAAGTGTCCTGGCCAAGTTCAAGTGGCAGCAGCCTGAGCATACGCTCATCAGCCCGGACATGTCGCCCTGTGGCTTCAGCCCGTTTCTTCAGCTAAAAAAAACATTCCGAAGGGAAGCGCTTCAACTCGGCCGACGAACTAAAGGACACAACAGAGGTCTGGCTGCTGTCACAGACACAGGAATTCTGGGAAGAGGGAATCCTTCGACTCGTTAAAGAGTGGGATAGTTGTGCTTAGGCCTCTGGTGATTGTTTGAATAAAGTATTCAGTTATACCCTCAGTGTCGTTTCGCACTTTTTCATTTGTACACCCCTCGTATATCTTTCCCAACAGACGGAATAGGTTTCTATGGCTGGCTCAGCTAAAGGCTTCAGTACCTTTGAGGTTACGTCGTCAACTCCAGTGACTCTGCTCCACCGTCCTGTCGAATCCTTCTAGCAGTGTCGTGTTTCCCCTTCCCCTTTCTGCAA
This sequence comes from Locusta migratoria, assembly GCA_026315105.1. Taxonomy (NCBI): domain Eukaryota; kingdom Metazoa; phylum Arthropoda; class Insecta; order Orthoptera; family Acrididae; genus Locusta; species Locusta migratoria. The sequence goes on from CM048745.1 coordinate 331,970,394, forward strand.
TCCAGCCGTCCATTTCTATTTTACAGTTCCTCTATATATGCCTTCTTCCTTTGGTTTCCCCTTGTTAGCTTAGTACTGGTTATCTATCTCGTTATTATAGGTACAAAATGTTCAGTTGGGTAACGTCAGATTCTTCTTGATGATATTGCAAGGTGTTACTGCAATGCAACAGGAACATTAGCATGCAAGGAAATAGTAAGAAAATGCATGAAGACACTGTATATATTGCTCGTTGGCAATCATAGGAAATAAACGCAACGTAGAGAAGTAAACCTGTATGACTTGTGCCCAGTCTCGCTTCATTAGACATGTCTTCACTGGATCTTCTGTTCCTTAGCCTTGCTTACACAGCCATTCCAGGAGCAACTGCAGTCCGGCCGCGATGGCCGAGGGGACTGCGGCGCGTCAGACACGGTCTGCACGGCCACTACGGTCGGGGGTTCGAATCCCCCCTCGGGCATGGATATTTGTGTCGTCTTTAGTATAAGGTAGTTCATAAGTAGTTCGTAAGTTGAGGGACTGATGACCCCGTAGTTAAGTTAACAAATATTTGAACATTTTTGAGAAACTGCGGCTTAACGTGGAGCTGCTACTCCGTCTACAATGAACACCACTGCTACTGCTGGCGCTACAAGTCAGCGATATTACAAACACCACGGCTCAGTTCAAAGACATAGTAGCAAAGACATTAATCCCTTCACTCGAATAACATAAAATAAATACATTGGACTTCAAAAAAATGTTCAAATGTTTGTAGACTCTATGGGACTCAACTACGGGGTCATCAGTCCCTAAACTTACAAACTACTTATGAACTAGCTAATCCTAAGGACGGGACAAATATCCATGCCCGAGGGGGGATTCGAACCCCCGACCGTTGTGGCCGTTCAGACCGTGACTGGAGCGCCTTAGTCCCCTCGGCCACCGCGGCCGGCTCACTGAATTTCGAAACAGGCCTTATGGTCACATGTGCCAATACGAGCATGTGCCAGTGTAAAGCTCAAGTGAACCTTTCTCTCTTAGGGACCTGCGCATGGCAGTAAACATGCGTGGATCTGGCACTCGAACATTCGGAACCCGCTGAACGTACAAACCTTTAGCAGCGGGAGCATTTGCATCCGCCGCCCCCTAAGCACAGTTTACGTCTGCCCTTTCCGTCCAAGAATAGCGCTCCATTTCCTCTCCTCTTCACACAGTAACAAACACAAGAATGTCGCCGTTTGATGATGAACTGACGCAGTTCGAACCAGACTCTGTAGTGTGCACAGGTGCTGCCATCTAGGCAAAACCTATCAAACAGACATGTGAACGGCCAAAGGCAACGCGTTCGCGTCCCCGTGTATGGAGACAAACTGTAGTCCTGTCCCGCCTGGATTATCTGCATCTACGTCGATTACGCTACGGAAGATGCTAAAATAATAATAATAATAAGAAGAAGAAAGGAGCACTACGTTTACCCCTTCACTGCGTTGCTTTGCAGATGTGCAAAGCGTGTAGTGGGACAAGATAGTCGTACTACATTTTCCTATGTCAGCCCTGTTTTGAAGTTGCAAAAAAAAAAAAAAAAAAAAAAAAAAAACGAAACTTTTTATTTAAAAGTATACATATTTGATGATCATGTAAATATTGTTATTTTATAATATGATTCTCAAAATGTTTTATTTTCTGTATGTCACATGTACGGTCGAGGCGCCGCAATCAACAAGGGCAGCGTCATCGCCGCCGCAGCCAATCTTGAAGTATGTGACCGCTAGCAAAATGTAACCGACGGCTACAGGGCTACAAATGCAGCTACGCCTTTTTTATTGCCGCGCGTCAATCGTTTAAAGAAGAAAAGAAAAAACATTAAATTTTTATTTTTTGTTGTTTGAGATTCAGTCCACGCTGGTCGTACAGGTTTAGGTCTCTTGCTAAACTGATTTTCTATTATTATGAAGAACAATAAATATTTGTTAATTTTGAAAAGCATCTTGCATTTATGAAAAGTTATTTATAATCAAGAATATATTATAGCAAGAGTAATTTGATTTGTGTGAAGAACTCTACTTATTTCAGAAAACAATTCAAATTCTGATTGAAATTATTACTGACTAGCTTCGAATGTGATATTCTATTGGCATCGAGTGTGAATATGGAAAAACAGTGTTTAGCAGGCGGCGGAATATTAATTTTTTCAGTACAAGTTAGCGACAGCAAACGGTAGTGCCTGTGTTTGACTTTGATAAATTTTAATAACGGCCAGAGACTAGTTTCCTTGCCTCGCTCGTACAAGAACCTTATTTATTCTTTGTGAATTATTTAAATGAGTTAATCCTATATTTTCTGATTTATATTGTGGTGCGATTTTTACCCCACAAACTTCCCTCCAATGCTAAATTTACGATTCCTCGATGTCTAAGTATGTGTCCTACCAAGCGATCCCTTCTTTTAGTCAAGGTATGCCAAAAATTCCTTTTTTCACCAATTCTGTTCAGTACCTCTTCATTAGTTACGCGATCCACCCACCTAATCTTCAGCATTCTTCTGTAGCACCACATTCCAAAAGCCTCTATTCTCTGTCTGTCCGCACTGTTTATCGTCCATGTTTCACTCCCGTACAAGGCAACACTCCACACAAATGTCTTCAGAAAAGACTTCCTTAGGCTTAAATTAATATTTGGTGTTAGCAAATTTCTCTTTTTCAAAAATGCTTTTCTTCCCATAGCCATTCTGCATTTTATATCGCCTGTACTGCGTCCATCATATGTTATTTTACTAACCAAGTAACAAAACTCATCTACCCTCTTCATTGTTTCGTTAGCTAATGTGATTCCTTCAGCAACGCCTGATTTTCTAAGATTGCATCCCATTATCTTTGTTTTGCTCTTGTTAATGTTCATTTTATACGCTCTCTTCAACACACTGTCCATTCCATTCAACTGCCCTGCCAGGTCCTTAGCTGTCTCTGACAGAAGTACAATGTCATCAGCAAAACGCAATGTTTTTATTTCTTCACGCTGAACTTTAGTCCCTATTCCAAATTTTTCCTTGCTTTCCTTCACCGGTTGCTCGATGTACAAATTGAATAACATCGGAGAAAGTCTACAACCTTGTCTTACTCCCTCCCCAACTAATGCTTCCCTTTCATGCCCTTCGAGTCTAATAACTGCGGTCTGGTTTTTGTACAAGTTGTAAATAACTCTCCTTTCCCTGTATTTTACCCCTGATGACTTCAGAATTTGAAAGAGTGTATTTCAGTGAACATTGTCAAAAGCTTTCTCCAAATCTACGAAAGCTATAAATGTACGTTTGCACTATCGAATTTATTTGTAGGCAGTTATAGATGGAAAGTTTTCATTCTAGGTTATTACTGTATATTTGTGATAGTAGCTTTTAAAAATTTTTTTCGGGCGTAATTAAAATTACTGAACGTCTTGTGTACAACCATTAGAATTATTTTGTTTCTCTTTATGCTGTTAGTGTTTATTTAAATGCTGTTTTGGCTTGCATAGATACGAATACAGGAAGGACTTTGTTCTTCAAATACCTAATATTAATTCGTGACAAGCAACCCCAATCTCTGTGGCAACCATCCAAGTCCCGAGGATTGTAGTCACAAACATATATAATAGAAAAAGTAATGCTGATATTATCGCAATAATTACTAAGCCATAAAAACGTGTTAAATTGTAGATTATAATAGTACGAATATTTATCTTAATGAAAGCGTAAAAAATTGAAAGTAAACTTTGAGACTACCATATCCGGCGTCCCATAGCCGACATGTTTAGTGACCGGGTGAAAGGAAGTTCGCAAGTAATGCGTAAAATTGGCAACATTGCCGGAAATAATAAATGTTAAAATAACCGACGGGGTATTTCCTTTTTTTTCGTAACACAGACATGTTTCCAGGTGTATAGAGTGACGCATAGCATGGTTGTCTACAACTTCTTCGGTAGGGTTGGCTGAAACGTACTGTATATTCGTGCCCCTTTGAGTTCTGTTTAAAAGTTCGCCGCTTTACTCCGAGAAATTTCTTCCGTAGTTGCAGGCGAAACGTTAGGGGAAAGTTCTACATATCGACCACGGGCTTTCAACCCGGAAGTTTGAAGAGCCCTTAACGTTTTATAATCATTATGACGTAATAGAGAGTGGGCGTGGACGTTTGTAATTCCTATGAAACGTGTCGAAATGGGCTGACTTGCCGGCTCCTGACTACATTCACCTCTCGAATTGAACCAACTTTCTTCATTGGCTCCATCCGACAGAAAACACGTCTTTCACGTAAGAGTTTTGATCGGATTGTGTACGGAGACTTCCGTCTGCATATTATAGTTTGCTAAGAACCTACTGCATAAAACCGATGATTTTAGATCAGCACAAAAACGAACTTGAATCAATTTATCTCTATAAATGTGAATGTCTGTTCGGTGTACGTTTATCACGTCTGAACCACAAGACAGAAAGAGCTAAAAATTTGTACAGTTACTAATGTCTACCCGGGGAAGGCTTTAGCCACGGTTTTATGGCAATCGGATAGCTATTTAGCTATACATATTAATGTGAATGTCTGTTCGGTGTACGCATATCACGTCCGAACGACAAGACGCAAAGACTTAAATATTTGTACAGTTAGTAATTTATACCTGAGGAAGGTTTTAAAGCGATCTGATAAATATTAATAATTTGAAGAATATAACGCGAAATTCGGAACAATAATTACACTTTGAAAATTATACTTACTCTTTGAAAATGCTTTTATTGGTTGCATTGTTGCTTGAGGGTTGATAATAATAAAAGGGTGGAGTATATTGGGATGAAAAGTTATTGGTGTATATAAAATTCTACGTGTGTATGTGTTAATATTTCGCTCTGAGCGAAAACTACAAAACGCAAACGAATAGTCTTTGTGTAACTGTTGTCCGAAGTCTCCCGTTGAACACCATAGCAGTTCCATACCGATAGCTACAAGGGGGTGGAAGATATGGTGGGAAAACCGTCAAATTATTAAAAAAAAATTCGAACTGAAGGCCAGCGATGACGTTTGCGACTCTATAGCAAGGAGGTTACATACAGCGAAACGTGAAAACCGTCAAATTATTAAAAAAAAATTCGAACTGAAGGCCAGCGATGACGTTTGCGACTCTATAGCAAGGAGGTTACATACAGCGAAACGTGATGCCACAGATCATATCTTTGGTCTATGCGTGCTAGTGTCTTCAGCTCTTTCTCAGTAAGGATAAGCATACGAATAAGGAAATATAAGAATAAATAAATAAAGCAGTAAAACAAGAAATTTCTTTTAATACATCTCTTTAAAAAATCGATTTGACGTTTCACGCATTATCTATCACAATCAACCAAGACGCGAGCGGAGCCGCGGGTTTAAGCTAGTCTGTACATATAAATCTTTTTACTTTAATCGTTAATCGATTTTATAGTGACTTGAACGATGATGGCTCAGTAGCAAAACTTCGCGAATCAAACTAAGTTCAGTTGAAGCTCTCGGTACAGGACAAATGAAAGATTTTTCTGTAGCCGAAATAGAAAAAGAAGATTTAATTGATATAGCTGAATTTTAAAGGGGTAGCTACAAAATATTTTCAGCTGGAGCTCTTCGAAATGTAGTAATATTAAAGATGATAAAATTTGAATGGGATTGTCAGTCATTTTTGCGATCCTTAAAGCTAGATCAAGCAAATTTTCAGTCGTGAAAGTAGTGAATTCATCTCCCATGAGAATGATTAGTTATGAAACGACAAAGGTGAATAGAATTTCAGTCATCGGTAAACGTAAATATATTTAGATATTAAATTGTATTCGACATAGTAACAAAATTGAAAAACACAATACTTGTTAGAACACAGAAAAAAATTTACAGCTGTTGGCTAATAGTAAGATAATAAATTGTTTGAAATATTTAAGCTCTAGCACAATGGTTTGAGTGAAGATATCTGAAATCTCTTCTATAGCCTTGAGCAAAAATTACAATACGCTTCTAATAAAAAGAGAAATTAAATGTTTCTAAATCTAAGTGACCAAATAAATTGGTCATCAGTCCTAGGCTTACAAAGTACTTAAACTAAATTAAAGTAACTTTTGCTAAGAACAACAAAAACACCCATGCCGAATGGAGGAATCGGACCTCCGACAGCCAACAACCGTGCGCTTCGCAGCAAGTAGCCTTAGTACCCTCGAGCACTCCAGCGCGGCACTTCGTAATACACTCCACGTAAATTAGTAGCAGTTGGTGAACGATGTAGTCCCTCAAAGGCATAGTGCGTCTCAAAAGTCTATCACTCTTGCGAAATACTTATTGTTGTTTTAACTCATGAAACTGTTCCAAAAAAACTTCGACCAATGTTTTGTGAATGAACGTCAACGGTTACTTCTTCATTGAGTGTCATACAAAATAGCGCTTTGTGTCTTGTGTCCTTTCACTACCCCATGATTATCTATAGAAATACATTGCAGAAAACGTGTTGGAGAATGACGAAATGCTGGGCCAATAAATAAAATGTAAAGTATGTGAAGGAAACATCTTGGTATATTTGTGAACTGTGAATAAGCATCGAACTCGAACGGAGAGATTCAAGTGTTCTTTCTTCCAGCGTGCTGTTCGAGAATGGTATGGGAGATAAATAGTATAAAGATGGTTCGATGAACCCTCTGCCAGGCACTTAAATGTGATTTGCAGAGTAGCCCATGTAGATGCAGCTTCAGATTTAAGCTGTTCTCCTACGGCTTTCCTCCACTGTTGTGGCGTAACGTCAGCGCCACACGCCAGACGCACGAGAACGATCGTGAAGAAGGAAGAGGATGACCGGCAGCCAATCACACGCCGGCGCCGCGTCTCCTCTGTGTGTGTGTGTGTGTGTGTGTGTGTGTGTGTGTGTGTGTGTGTGTGTGTGTGGGGTGGGGGGGGGGGAGGGAGCAACGAAGAAGCGCGCCCTCTACAAGCAGCTGTATCTATGACAATTTGCGTGTGAATGACATTTTTGTAAAATTTAAACTAGACACTGGTGGATCAGTAACATTGCTCAATCGCAAAAGTTAGGATCGCCGCGCCTTTCTCGCGCTAAAACAAGGTTAACATCGTACAATGGAAACGAAATTCCTGTACTAGGGCAGTGTTCCCTACCTTCCCTACCTGTAGAATAGCGTTCGCAAATGCGCACAATGACATTTCAAGTGCTTCATTCTTATGAAGGAGAGAATATTTTAGGTCTAGATTCTTTTGATCTTTTTTGTATTACTGTGCAAGACAATGTTTTAGTTGTGAACACTTATTATGCTAAAGACAGTGAAGACATGTTGCTGAAAGACTTTCCAGATATTTTTTCTGCAGGACTAGGAAAAGTTAAGAATTTTGTTGTGCACATTACTCTAAAGGAAAATGCCACAACAAAATTTTGCAAATCTCGTGATGTATCACTCGCTTTATGCGACAAAGTAGCACAAGAACTTAGCACATTGCAAGAAAATAATGCAATTGAACCAATACAAGCTAGCCAGTGGGCGAGTCCGCTTGTTATTTTGCCGAAGCCGTCAGGTTGCGTCCACATTTGTGTCGATTTCCAGGCGACAGTAAATCCACAAACAGTTGTAGACAGTTATCCTTTGCCGAGACCAGAAGATTTAATGGACAGATTAGGATCAGGATAATATTTCTCATCTACATCTACATAGATACTCTGCAAATCACATTTAAGTGCCTGGCAGAAGGTTCATTAACCACTTTCATAACTTTTCTCTACCGTTCCATTCTCTAATAGCGCGCGTGAAAAAAGAACAACTAAATCGTTCCGTTTTCGATCTGATTTCTCTTATTTTATTGGGATGGTCATTTCTCCCTAAGTAGCTGGGTGCTAGCAAAATATTTTCACATTCAGAAGTGAAAGTCAGTGATTGAAACTTCGCAAACAGATCACGCCGCAATGAATAACGTCTTTTTTCTAATGATTTCCACCCCAATTCGTGCAACATTTCCATGACGCTCCCCCCCCTCCCACCGTAACGTGATAAAACAAAACGAGCTGCCCTCTTCTGAACCTTCTCAATGTCTTCCGTCAGTCCCACCTGGTGAGGGTCCCACACTGGGCAACAGTACTCCAGGACAGGACGCACAAGTGTAATGTAGGCAGTCTCTGTGGTGGAGCTGGTGCATCTTCGAAGCGTTCTGCCAATGAAACATAACCTTTGGTTCGCCTTCCCCACAATATTTTCTGTGTGTTCTCTCCAGTCTAAGTTGTTCGTAATTGTAACTCCTAGGTATTTGGTAGAATTTACGACCTTAAGGTTTTACTGATTTATCGCGTAATTGAAGTTCAGCGGATTTCTTTTATTGGCCATGTGTATTACTTCACACTTTTCTTTATTTAGTGTCAATGGCCAATTTTCGCATCATGCAGAAATTTTGTCTAAATCGCTTTGCAGTTGCTTTTGATCCTCTGTTGACTTCACTAACTGATAAACAATAGCATCATACGCGAACAGTCTAAGGGAGCTATTCAGATTGTTTCCTAATTCGTTTATAAACACAACGAAGAGTAGGGGACCAATAACGCTTACCTGTGGAATTCCACGTATCACTTCTGTTTTACTCGATGACTTACCGCCAATTACAACAAACTTTGTCCTTTCTGATAAGAAATCGTGAATCCAATCGCAAAATTGCATGCAATTTCATTAGAAGTCGCTTGTGGGGTACAGTGTCAAAAGCCATCCGGAAATCCAGAAATATGGAATCAATTTGAGATCCCTTGTCGATGGCACTTAACACTTCATGTGAATAAAGGGCAAGCTGTGTTTCGCAAGAGCGATACTTTCTGAATCCGTGTTGACTATTGGTTAATAGGTCGTTCACTTCGAGGTAGTTCATAATATTCGAACAAAGTATATGTTCCAAAACCCTACTGCAAATCGACGTCAACGATATTGGCCTGTAATTTTGGGAATCACTCCAATTGCCTTTCTTGAATATTGGAGTAACTTGGGCAACTTTACAGTCTTTGGGTACGGATCTTTCGCTGAGTGATCGGTTGTAAATTATAGCTAAGTACGGAGCTATTGCATCAGCATTCTCTGAGAGGTATCTAGTTGGTATACAATCTGGCCCGGAATTTTTGTTTTTGTTTTGTTTTGGTGACTTTAAGTTGTTTTACTACTCCAGGAACACCTACCAAACTTCGCATGCTGGCAGCTGTTCTTGGATTGAATAGTCGAGAGTTCACTTTGTCTTCTTTGGTGAACGAATTTCGGAAAGCTGTGTTTAGTAATTCTGCCTTAGCAGTACTGTCGTCGGTAGTATAACCATTGCTATCGCGTAGTGAAGGTATTGTTTGTGTTTTCACATATGACCAGAATTTCTTTGGATTTTCTGCAAGATTATGAGACAGGATTTCGTTGTGGTAACTACTTTAGGCTTCTCGCATTGAAGTCCGCGTTAGGTTGCGAGTTTCAGTAAAAGATCACCAGTCTTGTGGATTCTGTGACTTTTTAAATTTTGCATGCGTTTTTCTTTGTTTCTGCGACAGTGATCTGACCTGTTTTGTCTACCACGGGGGGGGGGGGGGGGGGTCCACCCCCTCTTTTATTAATTTATTTGGTATAAATCTCTCGATTGCTACTGATATTATGTCTTTGAAAGTAAGCCACAATGACACACACTCGCATTTTTAGTTTTGAAAGACTGGAGACTATCACTCAGGAAAGCGTGAAGCGAATTTTTATCTGCTTTATTGAATAATTTTTCGTTTATTTTTGGTGCATTTGGGAATTTTAACATTCAGTCTCGCTACTACAACTCGATGTTCGCTAATCTCAAAAATAGATTTGCGCAATGCCTACCTTCAGCTGCCACTCGACGAAGAAGCACAGAAAATTTCTGTTGTTAATACTCATCTGGGCTTGTTTAAATATTTGCTTCTACCGTTTGGCAGAGCATCCGCACCAGGCCGGGGAGGACAAAATAAGCACAAAAAGAACTTGAATATTAAATAGATTATCAAATAACAATTTTCTTGCATTCAAGCATTCATACATGAAAATTCAAAATTTCAGTAAAGAAGATAGATGATTCTTAGAAGACGTAAAATTTTGACAACAGTCGCCAATATAACATTTAAAAATCATACCAATATGTTACCAACGGCACTTTCCAAACAGAAGCACTCCAACTATATTTTATTTTAAAACTTAATCTGGGCTAAATCAGCCGTAATCGCTGATGAAATGTAAATAATAGAGATAGAGACTGTTTTGTACATGAAAGCGTTTACTTCCATGTTTAGTGTGTGTGCCTGTGTCAGTGTGTGTGTGTGTGTGTGTGTGTGTGTGTGTGTGTGTGTATGTGGGAGAGAGAGAGAGTGAGAGAGACTAATTGAAAGAGGATTAAGCGTGACAAGAAATCTAGATACTGTTATTTTAAATTAAATTAAATTTACTGTGAAAATGGAAACAAGCGACGATCAGCACATGTTAAAGAAGCCATCTCTAACTGTCACGTTTTTTAGTATTGTGGACTCCCTGCGACCGAAGGCAGCCAACAGAATTTTCCTGGAATGAAATTACATGCATTTTGTTTGTCGACATGAAGATCGGTGAGGAATGCGAATGTAAATTGTATAGAAATACAAAAATGTCACCCTGAGGTAACAGCCATTTCGCTAAGAGGACATTTTTTTTCTCCCACATGACATTTTCGACGTACTTTGACATTATGTTCAAATGTGAGTAATGAATACTGCGACTGAGTCTCCATTAATTACAAGTATTTAACAAGATAATTATTTACATACGTTATTTAATGCAATAGATTGGTCACTGCAACCAGGTCGTTATCAGATTGACCAGAAAGACATCTTAATACAAAATAAGGAAATTTTTTATCTTATTCACAGAATATGACATCAACTGCTGAAAATGTGTACCCAACCGGGATTCGAACCCGGGTCTCCCACTTTCTAGGCAGTTGCGCTGACCACTACACCACTGGGAACACAGTGATCACCGCACCTACAAGTACTACCCAAGCACGCCTCCCGACATACACAAATTCCCAGCTTTACCCTGCCCATGGTACTCAAACTCGTAGTTTCAGAAACTAATTCTTTTACTACTAAGGTATCGCCTTCCTTTTAGGTATTTTGAGCCCTTAATAATGTATGTAAAAGAATTAACCTGTTAAATACTTGTAATTAATGTAACCTCAATCGCAGTAATTGATCTGCTAGGTATTCATTACTCACATTAGAAAATAATGTGATAGAAAATCGAAACATTTAATGTGGGAGAAAAAAAATGCTTATAGTGACTGCGGTGTAGCCTCATGGTGACTGACTTTTTAAATTTAATCGTTTTTTTTATGTTCGATACTGACAATAGGAACCCGGGAGGCATTACTCACTTTACGTCTTATCTTAGAAGATAGATTAAGAAAAGGCAAACCTACATTTTTAGCTTTTGTAGATTTGGAGAAAGCGTTTGACAATGTTGACTGGAATACACTATTTCAAATTCTGAAGTCAGCAGGGGTAAAATACAGGGAAAGGAGAGTTATTTACAAATTTTTTGTAGCCTTTCTCCGATGTTATTCAATTTGTACATCGAGCAGGCGGTGAAGGAAAGCAAGGAAAAATTTGGAATAGGGATTAAAGTTCAGGGGGAAGAAATAAAAACATTGCGTTTTGCTGATGACATTGTAATTCTGTCAGAGACAGCAAAGGACCTGGAAGAGCAGTTGAATGGAATGGACAGTGTGTTGAAGGGAGCGTATAAAATGAACATTAACAAGAGCAAAACAAAAATAATGGAATCCGGTCTTAGAAAATCAGACGATGCTGAAGGAATTAGATTAGGTAACGAAACAATAAAGGTGGTAGATGAGTTTTGTTACTTGGGTAGTAAAATAACATGCGATGGTCGCAGTACAGAGGATATAAAATGCAGAATGGCAATGGGAAGAAAAGCATTTTTGAAAAAGAGAAATTTGCTAACATCGAGTATTAATTTAAGGGTAAGGAAGTCTTTTCTGAAGTCATTTGTGTGGAGTGTTGCCTTGTATGGGAGTGAAACATGGACGATAAGCAATGCGGACAGGAAAAGAATAGAGGCTTTTGAAATGTGGTGCTACAGAAGAATGCTGAAGATTAGGTAGGTAGATCGCATAACTAATGAAGAGGTACTGAACAGAATTGGCGAGAAAAGGAATTTTTAGCATACCCTGACTAAAAGAAGGGATCGCTTGGTAGGACACATTCTTAGATGGGGGAGTCGTAAATTTAGCTTTGGAGGGAAGTGTGTGGGGTAAAAATCGCAGAGGGAGGCCAAGAGACGCGCATAGTAAGCAGATTCAAGTGGATGTGGGTTGCCGTTCTTATGAGGAGATGAAAAGGCTTGCTCAGGATAGAATAGGGTGGAGAGCTGCATCAAACCAGTCTCCGGACTGAAGACCATAACAACATAACAACTGACAATAACAATTTGAACAGATGACATACTGATTCGATGCTGCGTCTGTCATCCCCTCACGTTGATGCAACGTACAAGACCTATTCGAGTTTCCTGGAAGACCTTGGAACAAGGTGCTACTCCCTACTGCGCGAGTCTTTGGCTGTCCTTCCGAGAACTCGTGAGTGGCACTGGCAGCTTGACCGATTGGATCTGTGCGGGAGGCGGGAGAGTGCGAAATGTTGGATACGAGAATACACAGAGGGAATATGGCGGGTATAGACTAACAGGTTCTACTAAGGTATCGTCTAGTGCTACAGCTTTACTGGAAAACTTTGCTCACCACTGCCCTTCATTTTTCGAAATCTACACAATAAAGACGTTGACAGAGATTAAACCGAAGCAAAAGTTGGTGATAATATTATCTGTCGAGCTTGCACTTGAACTAAGATAGCTCGTTTTGTATTCATCTGGGCCCGCTGCGTCATATATAACGACACTATAAGAAACTTAGCTGTATCAAAGACAATGTTATATAAATAAATTATGTATTAATTACGACAGGCTTGTTTCAGCACAATTGCCATCTTCAGGTTTCTGTGAAGATACTACAGATAATATACGAATAATATTGCAACTTTGAACGTGATAATACAGGCTAATAAAATAGGTACAATAAGTTTACGTACATAATCTTTACTCCCTCTTAACGTCGTTGTCTTATTTGCTGTCATGATGATTTGACTGTTTTATTGCTGTTAATGGTGAACACATTTAGTATCGTTCTTATATATCGGTCAAATCCCGAATTTAATTTTTTTTCTTTTCTTTTAATTTTCGTGTTTTAACAGCTCAGTCAGCGATGTTACATGGTTACAGCTATATTGACAGCTCAGGTACATCGCTGAGCTGTCAAAATAATTAGTAATCAATAAAAAAATTATTGTTTCTGCAGGCTTTCTCAATCGCTAAAGGCAAATGATTCGATGATTAGTTTCAAAATGAAATAAGCGTATTTTTTTTTCTTTTTTCTTTCCGTACCCATATCTGAGCTGGTACTTGGTACTCGTCGACGTTTGGGTACATCGTAAATACACTGCTGACCATTAAAATTGTTACACCAAGAAGAAATGCAGATGATAAACAGGTATTCATTCGATAAATATATTATACTAGAATTGACATATGATTAAATTTTCACCTAATTTGGGTGCATAGATCCTGAGAAATCAGTACCTCTGGCAGTAATAACGCCTTGATACGCCTGGGCATTGAGTCAGAGCTTGGATGGCGTGTACAGGTACAGATGCCCATACAGCTTCAACACGATATCACAGTTCATCAAGAGTAGTGACTGGCGTATTGTGGCGAGCCAGTTCTTCGGCCACCATTGACCAGAAGATTTCAACTGGTGAGAGATCTGCGGAATGTGCTGGCCAGGGCAGGGACCTGCAACATGCGGTCGTGCATTATCCTGCTGCAATGTAGGGTTTCGCAGGGATCGAATGAAGGGTAGAGCCTTCGAGTCGTAACACATCTGAAATGTAACGGCCACTGTTCAAAGTGCCGTCGATGCGAACAAGAGGTGACCGAGACGTGTAACCAATGGCACCCCATACCATCACGCCTGGTAATACGCCAGTATGGCGATGACGAATACACGCTTCGATGTGCTTTCACCACGATGTCGCCAAACACGGATTCGACCATCAGGATACTGTAAAAAGAACCTGAATTCATCCGAAAAATTACGTTTTACCATTCGTGCACCCAGGTTCGTCGTTGCGTACACCATCGCAGCTGCTCCTGTCTATGTTGCAGCGTCAAGGGTAACCACAGCCATGGTCTCCGAGCTAATAGTCCATCCTGCTGCAAACGTCGTCGAACTGTTCGTGCAGACGGTTGTTGTCTTGCAAACGTCCTCATCTTTTCAGGGATCGAGACGTGGCTGCACGATCAGTTACAACCATGCGGATAAGATGCCTGTCATCTCGACTGCTATTGATACGAGTCCGTTGGGATCCAGCACGGCGTTCCGTTATTACCCTTCTGAAGACAACCGATTCCATATTCTGCTAGTAGCTAATAGGCGAGCAGCAGCGCCGCGAGACGATAAACCGCAATCTTGATAGGCTACAATCCGACCTTTATCAAAGTCAGAAACGTTATGGTACACATTTCTCGTTCCTTAAACGAGGCATCACAACAACGTTTTGCCAGGCAACGCCGGTCAACTGCGTTGGAATCGATTGGAAACTTTCCTCATGTCAGCACGTTGTAGGTGTCGCTACCAGTGCCAACCTTGCGTGAATGCTGTGAATAGCTAATCATTCGCCTATCACAGCATCTTCTTCTTGTCGGTTAAATTTCACGTCTGTAGCACGTCATCTTAGTGGTGTAGCAATTTTAAAAGTTTTTTTTATTATTTCTGTGGTAACCACCAGCCTCTATATCATTATCATCATCATCATTTAAGACTTATTATTCCTTTCGCGTTCATTCTGAGGCATAGTGCGTAATATAAAATTTCTCTATTGACCACTATTCAGTGTTAACATTGATGCCTCGTCTACTGTCAAGCCCGCTGCCTCAAAATCATTCCCCGTCGGTGGTTCCAGTCCTCCCTCTGGTTCAAAAATAGTTCAAAAGGTATCAAATCTGTGGGACTTTACTGCAAACTAGTCTTACAAACTAGTTAAACTAACCTAAGGACAACACACATACACATGCTCTGGGAGGACTCGAACCCCCCACAGCGAAAAGCCGCGCGCACGGCTTTTCCGCCGCGGCCCTCCCTCTGGCATTGGTGTAGAAACGTATATGTTTAAAAAAATTAAATAATGATTATGATTAAAACTACGTTCGGAGACTATCGAGTCTGTGCATGTAAATGTGTTGCGGTTTATCGTATCGCGACATTGCTGCTCGCGTTGGTCGCGATCCAATGACTGTTAGCAGAATATGGAATCGGTGGGTTCAGGAGGGCGATACGGAACACCGTGCTGTTTCCCAACGGCCTTGTATCACTAGCAGTCGAGATGATAGACATCTTATCCGCATGGCTGTAACGGATCTTGCAGTCATGTCTCGATCCCTAACAGATGGGGACGTTTGCACACACACATCTTCACATGTTTATAGAGCTTATGGGACTTAACTACAGGGTCATCAGTCCCTAAACTTACAAACTACCTATGAACGAATTTATACTAAAGACGGCACAAAAATCCGTGCCCAAGGAGGGATTCGAATCCCAGACCGCAGCGGCCCTGCAGACCGTGACTGCCACGCCGCAGACCGCTCGGCCACCGCCGCAGGGGAGGGACGTTTGCAAGACGACAACCATCTGCATGAACAATTCGACGACGTTTGGAGCAGCATGGACTATCAGCTCGGAGACCATGGCTGCGGTTACCCTGACGCATCATCGCAGGCAGGAGCGCCTGCGATGGTGTACGCAACGTCAAACCTTGGTGCACGAATGGCAAAACGTCGCATGAATCCATGTTCTAGAATGAAACTTTCACTCTGCAGCGGAGTGTGCGCTGATATGAAACTTCCTGGCAGATTAAAATTGTGTGCCGGAACCGGGACTCGAACCTGGGACTTTTGCCTTTCGCGGGCAAGCGCTCTACCACTGAGCTACCCCGACACGACTCACGATGCCGCCTCACAACTTTACTTCCGCCAGTACCTCGCCTCCTACTTTCCAAACTTCACAGAAGTTCTCCTGCGAAACTTGCAAGACCAGCACTCCTGGAAGAAAGGATATGGTGGAGACATGGCTTAGCCACAGCCTAGGGGATGTTTCCAGAATGAAACTTCTCTGCAGCGGAGTGTGCGCTGATATGAAACCTAGGATCGATTCCCGGTTCCGGCACACAATTTTGATCTGCCAGGAAGTTTCAATCCATGTTCTGTTTACAACATCATGATGGTCGCATCTGTGTTTGGTGACACCTCTCGTTCGCATCGACGGCACTTTGAACAGTGACCGTGACATTTCAGATGTGTTATGACCCGTGGCTCTACCCTTCATTGGATCCCTGTGAAACCATACATTTCAGCAGGGTAATGCACGACCGCATGTTGCAGGTACTGTACGGGCCTTGTAAAATGTTAGACTGCTGCCCTGGCCAGCACATTATCCAGTTCTCTCACCAATTGAAAACGTCTGGTCAATGGTGGCCGAGCACATGGCTCGTCACAATACAGCAGTCACTACTCTTGATGAACTGTGGTATAGTGTTGAAGCTGCATTAACATCTGTACCTGTACACGCCATCCAAGCTCTGTTTGAGTCAATTCCCAGGCGTATCAAGGCCGTTATTGCGACCAAAGGTGGTTGTTCTGGGTACTGATTTATCAGGATCTATGCTCCCAAATTGCGTGAAAATGTAATCACATGCCAGTTCTAGTATAATATGTCCAATGAATACCCGTTTATCATCTGAATTTCTTCTTGGTGTAGCAATTTTAATGGCCAATAGTGTAATCACAAGATGAATGAATTCTGCCTCGCAACCGTTACGTTAAATGTCATGCGAAAATCTAGTTCCAAATGTATTCTACTTGTGTCGAGACGTAAATAAACCACTCTGGTTCGCGTCCAGTACGCGCAGTAGCGACCGAGAGCCTTCTGGGAAGTACGTCATAAACGGCAGGGAGTTACGACGTGGGGTGCCTTTGTGGACGTCGACCAACGATCTGGCAGTGAGCGACGACGGAGCTCTGAGTGCCGCGACAGCGTGTATACGCACCGCAGTCGTCTGTTCTTGGACGCCGGCGCACGTGTGTGTGTGTGTGTGTGTGTGTGCGCGCGCGTGCTCAGTTGTCAGCGCGCCCCCTACCGCCCCCCCCCTCACCCTCTCCCCCCTTCCCCCCCTTCCCCCCCCCCCACCAGTGCGACTGCTGTCGTAGCACGTCCCGGCAGCGACCGGAGGCAGTTGCGGTCGGATTGCTGCCCTATTGTGGCTTGCGGCCGGCGTGACGTACCCCGCGAGACCGCAGACGTCCAGACGGCAGTACACAGCCGCACCGCAGTGGCGACCCCTCCGACAGAGCGCTCTGCCTCCGCACTTACCCGCCGAATGGAGGTCTATTTCGAGAGGACTGCACGACCTTGGCCTTCTCCACTGACTGCCGAGAGGCCGACCGTGATTCTGGAAGTCTTTCGCCGAATAGCACTGAAGTACACGAGGTTGGAAAACAAAATCTTTATGTACGAAGATTCCCATAGTTAAAGACCCACTTCCAAAATGCTGTACAGAAATAACCAGGGTTACTGCTGATTTAAAGTGAACATACTTGACGAAGGGCGAAACTCAATGGCACAAACAAATTTAAAACAAAATTGTAGTTACCTGACATCTTCATCCAGTGCACCGGATCCCGTCGTCATTCTGACAAGATATTTCGGCCTGGAAACGTCCAACCATCTTCAGGTGATTAGCGAGTTGTAAAGAGTCAAAAATGCCGCACGCGCAAGAACCACTATAAATACCGCGACTGCACCTGGGCTCTTCAGTACTCGGTACTCACCTTACTTTCACTCACTTACGACGTACGGCATTGTTTTTTGGGGTAACTCGCCTGATGCAAAAAGGATATTTCTGGCTCAAAAACGGGCGGTTCGAGCATTATCTGGTGTAAGTTCGCGAATGTCATGTCGACCCCTTTTCAGTAGTCTGGGAATTTTGACTCTGGCGTCACAATACGTTTTTTCTTTAATGTCGTTTGTTGTTAATAATATCAGCTTATTCCCACGAGTTAGTAGCTTTCACTCGGTGAATACTAGACAGATGTCTAATCTACATTTGCACCACACCACCTTAACACTTGTGCAGAAAGGGGTGCAGTATTCTGCGGCATCCATTTTCAATAAGCTGCCACAAGAACTTAAGAATCTTAGCACTAATCCACATGCTTTCAAATCTAAATTGAAGAGTTACCTCGTGGCTCACTCCTTTTATTCTGTCGAGGAACTCCTAGAAAAGTTAAACAATTAAGCTAATTTATTTTTTCTTTATTGATTCTTTTCACTTTGCCTTAAGATTCTCGTGTGCAAAGGACTACTTAAAATTTTTCTATTACCATTATTGTGTAATAATTAATGTATTGACTTGTTCCATGACCATGGAGTCTTTCTCCTGAAGTGGGTCCTATGGAACAGAAAAAACAAATAAATAAATAAATAAATAAAATAAAAGAAGATGGCCGGACGTTTACAGGCCGAAATATCGTGTCAGAATGACGACGGGGTCCGGCCGTATACCCGAAAGTTACTGGATGAAGAAATACGCAGGGAAAGCTTCAGAAGTCACACCTGACATCTTATCCAGGTTGTTTATATAGGATGCGATCTTCAATGTAATAGTTATGAATCTCTTATGAGATCTTTGCCAGAGGCCACTTATATTCATTTATTTTATATTGATGACTAGTTTCGACTCGTTAGTCATTATCAAGTCATAATTGTCCAGGCATTGTAAGACATATGTTTCAGATGAACTACCATAGTGGCAAGCTATAAATAGTATACTCATCACCAATCAAATTTGCCTTTAGGTCATTTTGTTCAAGACGCTGTGTCTTCCTGTTCCACATGCGCAGGCAGTGCGTCATCACAGCATGGACTGGAGATGGACTGATGCAATAAGTCATCAATAAATTAATAAATAAAAATAAAAAGTAAATAAAGGGTCTTAAACAACATGACCTACAGGCATATTTGATTGGCGATATGTATGGTATGTGATGGTATATGTATACTACTTATAGCTTGTCATTATGGTAGTTGATCTGAAATATGTCTTACTATGCCTGGACAAGATTTGACACTGACTCTTTAACCCCCGAGAACTCGCGCCTTTAAAAGTTACGGGATCGATCGCATGTTTAGCAACTTTCTGACAGTCAAAGAAAAGTATGTAATGTACTTAATATGTCTAAATAAGTATTTCTAGTTGCATTTGTAAGAAAACACAAATATTTGACTAAAATTGGTAGAATGCCGATTGTTTTAAAATTACTGTAAACAAATTGCTCACGCACGAGTCCTCGCGAAAACAGTCATCAATATAAAATCAATGCATATAAGTGATATATGGCAAATAATGATCTCATGAGAGATTCATTACCATTAAAACAAAATTGTTCCTAACGATATCAATAGACGGCGGTGTAAGTAGCCTGCGATATAAATCACGAAATCACGGGACACGCGCACGATAGGCCTACACTGCATTTGACATAAACACGCGGAATCGAAATTATGAATCATTTCGACCGTTTAGGGGGAAGGGGCTGAAATAAATTCAACGAAAATGTTGAAAATTTGTGCTGGACCGGGATTCGAACCCGGATTCCCCGTTTCGTGCCAGCGGTCGCCTTAACCAATTAGGCTATCCAGGCACGCTTCCCTTCCAACACAAATTCTCACCTTGTAGACCCCTGCCCATTGATTCCTCTTGCTCGCAGCCCATAATGGATTTCCGCAAGGGCTCGAGCGTTTGAAAGCGTTCGAATAGAAATTGTCATTGTCTGCTGTGGACGTATTTACAATTATTGGTATGGTGTCTGTACTTTTCGAACATGAATCAATGGACAGGTGCTAGACGTTGAGAATTTGGGTTGGAAGGAAAGCGTGCGTGGATAGTCTAATTCGTTAAGGCGACCGCTGGCCCGAAGCGATGAATCCGGGTTCGAATCCCGGTCAGGCAGAAATTTTCAACATTGAATTTATTTCGACCCCCCGAAAAAGTCGGAATGTTTCATAATTTCGATTTCGTAGCTTTACGGCAGTTACTGTCAGTAATGGTGTCTGTTCTTTCGGACGCATCCGGAAAGAATAGACACGATATCAATGATAAAAACAAGCGGGTTTCGTGTCGCTCGCTCCTGTTGTATATTGTCATGGGTCTCTCAATGCAACTTAGAACTCTGCTTGAGAAGCCCTTTTTTTACCTTTCTTTACAAGAACGACGACATTGCGGTTGCAGCTTTAAGGAATTTCCTCTCATTAAGGAAAATGAGAAAAGGTTGTCGTCTGATGATTGTGAAGGCTCTGAAGAATATGCTGAAGAAGCTGGAAGAAACAGGTTCATGTGCAATGTGGCAGACGGAGGAAATCAGTCCATTCTACCTCTGTGGAAGATGTGGCCGTAGCGTTAGACGGAGGGACGAGCACTGATACGCAAGACTGTAGTGCACGTGGAATTGACCAATCATTAGAAATTCCTCCTAGCACGCTACATAAAATTTTACCCAATTTTTATATCCGTGTAAAATTACTCATCTGAAGGATTTCTTCCTGCTGAACTGCGAGACACACGTTTGCTCTACAACTTCTTGCGCATATGTAAGTGGGTAACGATTGGCCATGGAACATTTTTCGGACAAATGAGACGAGGTTGGTAAGAAGGAGAAAGAGAGGTGAAGATGGACAGAGACAGGGAGTGGAGTACAAGGACTAACAATGCTTTCATGGACTAACAAGGCTTTCACAGGAGGAGTTATCGTAACTTGAAACTTCCGGGCTGAGGTGCTGTGGTCTATGCGTAAAACTGTCTCCTGACATTTCGCCTTCGACTGCGGAAGGCATCCTCGGAGGTGAAGCGGAAAACTGCAAGGGAACTCGAGTGGCCGTGGTGGAGTTGCCGAGCGGTCTAAGGCGCCTCGCTGCGGAGCGCGCGGTTGCTTGCCGTCGGAGGTTCGAATCCTCCCAGGAGCATTCGTGTGTGTGTTGTCATTTGGCTAGTTTACCTTAGTTTAACTAGTTTGTAACCTACGGACTGATGACCAAGCAGTTTGGTCCGATAGATCTACAAACATTTGAACAATTTAGAACTCGAGTGAGCGCCGCATATATATGCCATCCAGAGAGCGCCACTGTCAATCACGTGACGTCGCCTTCTCTATGGTCGATTGAGAATAATCGAGTGTCACATTGTCGCTGAAATATTGACATCCAAATTTTGACCAGTTTAACATCTTCCCCCTTTTCCTGTAAAAATTATTTCGGTGTTTGAAAATCTTTATGGCCTTTCTGTACATACGTGCATGATAATGTGATGTCTTTGCTATGAAGCTCGTCTCGTTAAATTTTATATCACGGTCACCTTCTTGATAAACACGTTCCGCTACAGCGAATTTATCAGTATGTCCCAGGCGGCAGTTCCTTTTACGTTCGTTCAGACGGGTGTTCTTTTTTGTTGTTCCGACGTAAACCTGTCCACAACAGCAAGGAGCTTTATACACACCTGGTGTCGCCAAAGGATGTCGCATATATTTCGCCGATCTTACACATTCATTTATTTTCCTAGTAGGTCTAAAACAGTTTCCACATCATACTTTACCAATGTGATCTTACTAATAAATGGAAGAAAACTTTCCCCTTGGGCTGCTGACATTCCTCGTAGATCTCGGTTGTATTCCTAGGTGAAAGTGCTCGATCTATCTCCTTGATTGAGTGGCCGTTCTTCTTGAACGTTCATCGCAGGTGTTTCATCTCATCTTCCAGGTATCCTGGTTCACATATTTTGTAAGAACTTTCTACCAATGTTTTTATCGCACCTCTTTCTTGCCTTGCGCGGTGGATAGGCTCTTTATGCAGCTGTCAGTGTGTAACTCTTTTCTGTACACCCTGTGGCCCAATTTACCGTCATGTCGTTTGATCACACACATGTCTAAAAAGTTGAGTTTCCCATTACTCCCTATCTCGATGGTGACTTGAATTTTCGGACTGATGCTGTTGAGATATAACAGGAAGGCATCCAGTTCCTCTGGACCATGTGTCCGTATAACAATGGTATCGTCTACTGCCATGCGGGAGTAGCCGAGCGGTCTGGAGCGCAACGATAAAGACCGCGCGGCCTCCTGCGTCGGAGGTTCGAATCCTCCTTCGGGCATGGATATGTGTGTTGCCTTTAGGTTAGATTAACTTAGTTTAAGAAGTTTGTAAGACTAGGGACTGATGACCAACGTAGTTTGGTCCCATAGAATTAAAAAGCATAGTGGTGTCGCCTGGTTTGTCGTTATCTGACAGTCTGCCGTGTCCGATGTTTAAAGGTCTCCATGTTGTACTTGTTGTTTTCCGTCCGGAGACTAGTTTGATGCAGCTCTCCACCCTACTCTACTCTATCCTGAGCAAGCCTCTTCATCTCCTGATAAAAAGGTAACCCACATCTACCTGAATCTGCTTATCATATTCGTCTCTTGGTCTCATTCTGTAATTTTTAGCGCGCACATTTCCCTCCAATGGTAAATTCACACTCCTTTGATGTATGCCAAAAGTCCCTTTTCTCACTAATTCTCTTCAGTACCTCTTTATTAGTTACACGATCTACCCACCTAATCTTCAGCAATCTTCTGTAGCACCACATTTCAAAAGCCTCTATCCTCTTCCTGCCTGAACTATTTATCGTTCAAGTTTCATCCCCATACAAGGCAACACTCCACACATATGCCTTCCGAAAAGATTTAAAGATTTCTCTGCGCTTAAATTAATATTAGATGGTAACAAATTTCTCTTTTTCAAAATCGCTTTTCTTCCATTGCCATTTTACTTTTTATATCCTCTGTATTGCGACCATCATATGTTAATTTACTGCCCAAATAACAAAACTCATCTACTACATTTATTGTTTCATTACCCAATTCCTTCAGCATCCTCAGATTTTCTAATACTGTATTCCATTACACTTGCTTTGCTCTTGTTAATGTTCATCTTATACCTTCCTTTCAAGACACAGTCCATTCCGTTCAACTGATCTTCCTGATCTTCCAAGGTCTCCATAAATAAGCTATTTTTCCTAGTTATATTGTGGCTTTATTCAGACGCTGCCTCACCACAACTTACTTTCAATATAACAATGATTTTTATAAACAGATTGACTGTGTGGCTATGGGAAGCTCTCTTAGTCCGGCTGTGGCTGTAGATTTTCAGCCTGAAATACTAAAAATATCATCAGGGGCTATCACGAATCAGTACGTATATAATTTCTCCTAAAACTGAACTACTACAAATTTTGAGGAAATTGTAATCGCATTATGAAGGGTCATGGAGGCCTTTCAAAAAAAAATAAGAAAATAAAAAAAAAAAAAAAAATAATAATAATAATAATAATAATAAAATAATAATAATAATAAAAACGGTTCAAAATGTTTGTGAAGCTTATGGGTCTCAACTGCGAGGTCATCAGGCCCTAAACTTACAGACTACTCATGAACTACCTTATACTAAAGACAGCACAAACGTCAATGCCCGAGGGGGGATTCGAACCCCCGACAGGGAGCGGCCTCGCACATCGGAGCACAGCGCCTCAATCCGCTCGGCCACTCCGCCGAGGCAGGGGCATTCCAGATATAAAAGTTGCTTTCAATTAAATGTCTACAACTGATATTACAAATTCCTGTGCACAGACTGTTGTTACTGTGTCCCCATTTCTGGGTGGTATAATTAGAAGAAAATATTCTTAAAACGGAATTAAAACATCCAGGGGGAAATTTCAAATCTACTAATAGTGACAAACATTAGTCAGGGCATATTAACAAATTAATCGAGTTTTAACAAATATATTCAAAAAGAATGAATTGCTGTTCGTTAGTCTCGCTAAATCTCGAGAACTGCTGAACCGATTTGGCTAATTTTAGTCCTGAAATAAATATTCGTGTAAGTCCAGGGAATATTTAAACAGGATAAAATATGATAAAGTTGACCGGAAAAGAGGAAAATCTGCAAAAACTGAAACAGCAGTTTCCAGTGCGATTTCAACACTGTTCGTCCAATTGCGATGAAATTTTGTACACTTCGTGTTGAAAGCGAGAGGAAGGTTCGCATCAAATAATAATTTGGAAAAGTCGCCCGGAAGGTAGGAAAATCTAGGATAAACGGAAAGCAATTTTTTTCTATGAATTACAATTAATTGCTACATGGTTGCAATAGCATCACTTGAGTACGGCTTGACAGGACAAGGTTTGAATGAAATAATTTTTTGGAAAATCTACCGGACAGTTGGAAAATTTGAGAAAAACTGAAAGTGCGTTTTTCAATGTGTTTTTGATTGACACAACTGAGAGGGGTATTTCTCTTTTTGTTTTGTTAATTATGGTCTTGGAAAAGTTATCAATAAAAAAAACGACGATTACAATGAAAAGGCACAAAATTCGAATCAAGTTCCTTTTTCAATGTGTTTCTAAATGTACTCAACACTGTAAGTTGAGAACCGTTTTCCGATCGTGAAAAAATTTTAATCGTTTGACGTACAACGCAAGATGAACGTTCTTATGAATTAAAAATTTGGGAAAGTTACCCGGAAAAATCTGAAAATTCGCGAGGAACTGAAAGGGCTTTTTTCAATGGGATGTCAATATCATTCGTCTGATTGGGATAAAATTTTGCATATTTGACGTTAAATTCAAGAGTAACGTTCTTATGAAATCAAAATGTGGTAAAGTTTTCCGGAAACATTCAGAAAAAAAGAGGAAAAAATTTTTCTATGAAATGTCAATACCATTCATCTGATTGCGGTAACATTTTTCACATTCGACATTCAAAGCGTGAGGAAGGTTTGAGTGAAGTAAAAGTTTGGCGTAGTTGACCAGAAAATAGGAAAATTTGTGGGAAACTGAAAGAGCTCTTTTCTTTGGGATATCAATATTATTCGTACGACTGCGATAAAAGTTTGCACATTTGACGTTCAAAGCAAGAGTACATACATATTAGCAAATGCAAAGCATTGCTGGGTCGACTAGATAATACAACAACCAAGTCATTATTTTACATGCTTTAAATCTAAATCTTCCTCGCAAATTTTCCATATTTTATTACCGTTTAAACCTTCCCTGAACTTCTATAAATGTGACATGAACACTATCGAGCCGATACTTGGACTATCTGATTATGCCTTTATAGAGCTACTGGGTCTAAAATACATATGATTTAAATTGATATGGTTTGTATTAAGAGGTAAGTGATACGAATGTTCACCGGTCATCTAGTAATATCCATAAAAATAAATTTATTAAACTGATAATCTAAAAAATAAATTAGCTACAAATTACTGCATTTCTCATTTATCAACTTCTCTCACTGTACTGAATCTGATAACGCCTGCCTATCATTGTTGTCGGTTTTATGTGGTACATAATATTCTATTAAATGGAATTCAGCAAAAATCAGTCGACGCGAAAACCGCCGAGGCAGAGCAGTGGAAAAGCGCCGATTGCTGCAGTCTGTTGGAGCGAGTGAAGCTGCGATGCGGTTAAAATCACTTGACAGTTGACATGTCACTTGTCGCTACAGTGTTGCCACATTCGCTGGCTGTCACCGCTCTGTTGTGGGCGACACTCAAACAGGCCGTGTTACTTCTCAAAACGTAGTCAACGTGTTGCATGTTGCCGTCAAATACGACGGGATAATAGCAATTTCAGATGCTCTGTCGGCAGATGATCTGAGGTTCCCGATCACTGAACTGCTCTAGGAGACGCGTTTTGTAGCCATAAATTTAATGGGACCTTTTGCTTGCCCTATTCTCACATGACATCTTGCGAGCCATGGACGAAGGGCAACAGGCGGATTGTGTTTTTCTCGACTTCAAAAAGGCGTTCGACGCGGTGCCACACTGCAGACTGCTAACGAAGATACGAGCTTATGGAATAGGTTCACAAATTTGTGACTTGCTGGAAGACTTCCTAAGTAATAGAACGCAGTACGTTGTTCTCGACGGCGAGTGTTCATCAGAGACGAGTGTATCGTCAGGCGTGCCCCAGGGGAGTGTGATAGGACCGCTTCTATCTATATAAATGATCTGATGGACAGAGTAAGTTGTAATTTGCGGTTGTTTGCTGATGATGCTATGGTGTATAGGAGGGTGTCGTCTTTAACTGACTGTAATAGCATACAGGATGACTTAGACAAAATTTCTAGTTGGTGCGAAGATTGGCAGCTAGCTCTCAATGTAGAAAAATGTAAGGTGATGCGCATGAGTAGAAAAAACAATCCCATAATGTTCGAATACAGCATTAGTAGTGAGCTTCTTGATGCTGTCGCGTCGTTCAAATATCTGGGCGTAACATTGCAGAGCGATATGAAATGGAACGAGCATGTAAAGACAGTTGTGAGTAAGGCGGACAGCCGACTTCGGTTTATTGGGAGAATTTTGGGAAGATGTACTTCACCTGTAAAGGAGACCGCGTATAAAACGCTTTTACGACCACGTCTTGAGTATTGCTCAAGTGTTTGGGACCCGCAGCAGGTCAGTTTAAAGGAAGACGTAGAGGCGGTTCAAAGACGAGCAGCTAGATTTGTTACCGGTAGGTTCAAAAATGTTCAAAATGTTCAAATGTTTGTAAATCTATCGGACCAAACTGCGTGGTCATCAGTCAGTAGCTTACAAACTACTTAAACCTAGGTAAACTAACCTAAGGACAAACACAAACATCCATGCCGGTAGGTTCGACCAATGCGCGAGTGTCACGGAAATGCTCCGGCAACTCAATTGGGGATCGCTGGAAGAAACACGACGTTCTTTTAGTGAGTTTCTGTTAGTAAATTTAGAGGGTCGGAATTTGAAGCTGAGTATAGTACGATCTTGCTGCCGCCTACTTACATTTCGCGTAAAGATCACAAAGACAAGATAAAAGAAATTAGGGCTCGTACGGAGGCATATAGGCATTCTTTTTTTCCTCGTTCAATTTGGGAGTGGAATAGGAAAGGAAATGCCTAGTAGTGGTACAGTGTACCCTCCGCCACGCACCTTACGGTGAATTGCGGAGTATGTATGTAGATGTAGGTGTAGACGTGAAAATGACTGAACATCGAAAAAAAAACTTTTTTGCCTCCATCTGAAAGAAAAATTTCCCCCATTACCAAAAAAGTATGATTTATTTACTTTTATGTAATTATTATAATCTTAAACGCTCTTTGAACAAATGTGTGCACATTGTCCACGCTGATGGTTCAGGCAAGGAATATACCATAAACATTCCATGCGTGCCACAGTCATGGAAACAATGAAGCCAATATACAGGGGCCTTGCAGATAAAATATTACTTAGCAAATGTCTACATGGCTGTACACAAAATCCTAATGAGAGTTTCAACAGCCGCGTGTGGCAACGAGTAACCGAAAATAGTGTTCGTTGGATGGACAGTATTCAAAATAGGTGTAATGAATGCTGTTATCTGTTTTAATGATGGTGTAATTAGCAGGACAAAAGTAATGGACAGATTAGGCATCCAACCAGGAAATAATATGATAGCCGCTATGACTGCCATAGATATTCAGTTTCTTGCAAACATTTCGGACCAAAATAGTAATGTAAAAAATAAAAAAATATTGTGATACGATTGCGACACTACTATTGTGGTAATATCTATGCAACCAACATTTAATATTCTTTCTGGCCGTATTTTAACAAACAGCCGAAATTATATGATATTTGAATTTAGCTTTGACAAAGTTTTTTGAACTTTTACCTCTTTGAACTATCATTTTAATATCGCTCCCAGATTTTTATTATAATTACTGATTACGAATGACTATAGCCTAGAACGAACGTAGCGTACATTTGTCGTTCGGACGAGTGACTATAGCCGGGATGGAACACAGCGTACATTTGGGGTTCGTAAATCAATTAAGTGACATCCCTCGCCCAAAAATCTCTTTTGCGTAGCCATCTTCCTTTCTCTACTTGAAGATTTTCGTATTATAACCCAAGCGTTGTCATTTCAAAGGAATCGCGCACTGAAAATTATCAAAAACACGTCGCTCTTAGGTCAATGAATTATAATCTAATGTTGGTATGTTAGTTAACACCTGTCATCGATGGTACGAGAATTACGGATTACTCTCGCAGCTGTTCGCCATAGCGTAAAAGGCGAGGAATTAGTTTGTGATGTAGGAACATGTTAGACGGTGGTTCTGAACTTGGTAGGGCGCGGTGGCTGAGCGCGCTCGGTCAGGGCGTTGCCGGCGTGGTAGCTCGTCGCCCTCTGCAACGAGAAAACTCAGTTATCCGGAACGATCGAAATAGGACAGAACAAACCAACGCCCACACAGTAGCCGTTCAAACTGAAGAACCAATGACAAGAGAGAATACGAAAGACGATTCAACCAACACCATCTGAAGAAAAGGCATGTCACGTCACGCAGAGTAGGTCGTGATCGCGTACTCACTGGCTGGCCGCTGTGAGGCGGTGGGCCATGCCCCATCAGCCAGCCAGTGAGCTACGCGATCGTGACCTACCCTGTGTAACGTGATGTGGCACGGCAGTGCACAGGCCTTCTCTCCAGACGGTGTTGGTTCAACGCCATCTGTAATTAAAAAAAACTGAGTAAATTCTCAATGAACAATCCAGAAAGAACATGAGCAAACGACCGTAAAGCATCGATCTCCCTGAAGAAATTATATATCCTAACCATCACTGCCAATTTTTTCCCTCTTGCTTCCTAAAAAGTTTTCGCACACTCTTGTTAACAGAACACAACTATATTCTGCAAGATTCCGAGTAGTTCAAAGGTAACAGTAATTTCTCTGAAAAGTGCATTTGTTCTGTTTCGAGAACATGCCATAAAATACATACCAACGAACTGTAAAAATGTACTTCTTTATCACATGTACAGAAATTGGGGAGATACTGTTACAATGATTGCTACAATGACGTAATGACACTACTAACTTAGTATATATATAGTACTAGAGTTTTGTGGAATTCAGTATTACCACACTTATTCCGTTTGTGATTTTTGCTGTAAAAGAAAACGTAATCACGATTTGAAATAGAAAATTTGCTCTTTATTTTAGCGCACAACAGAGTAACGTCAACGACGTCATATCTGAACTACAGGAAAGGTAATACCATGTCAAAGACAAACATTTTAGTAGATGCATTGATTCTAATTAACGACTTTCAATATATTCCATAAATAGTGAATAAACGCCTAGAAAAATAATAAACAAGGTAAATTGTTGCAATGTATACATTTCCGTTTCATTAAGGAACTATAATTGCCATAGAAATCTAAGAATTCCTTTATATACGTAACTACCTGTATCAGAACGTTGCTCAGAATGTTCGTTATTACAGTATCCTCACAGTTTACGTGCATATGCTTCAGAAGACCATTTGTGCATTACAGTCCAACGTGCTGCCCACTACACATTACGGCTAACAATTAGAAAATGCGTCCTTTAATCTCGTACTACTGATGCTAATATGGCAGTTTTAGATACTAGATTATCATTTATCGTACGAAGAACGACGTGTTTTAATTAATTCTTCAGTGCGCCATTGCTTTGAAATGACAACGTGTAAGTTTAGAAAATCATCATTAAGCAACGCAAGATGACGTATGCCAAAGAGAGTTCTGGGTGAGGAATGTCACGTGACATCTCTGAGCGGCTGGTTTTCATAAATTCAATGGACGTTGTCAGACCTCCGGTATTTTTGCAAATATCTCTTAAACGATAGGAGATATGAAAAAAGGAACCATAAGAGAGCAAAGTTTTAGAGAATTTTCTCCTCTATAAATTCGGTTATTTTACTTTCGTGACAGTTGAATGGTTTATTTGCTATTAAAATTACATTACAAACGGCTTTTTTGTGTTACCAACGTATTTTTTGTCCGAAATATTTGAAAAAGCGAGGTTCTGGTCTCTTGTGGCCAACAATTGTGTAAAATTTGGTGCCGATCGGTTGAACGGTTCGACCTAAAAAAAAGAGGGAACACGTTACAGACATCGTGAAATTACCGTTATTTTTTCAAATATCTCTGCAACGATGCAAGATATGAAAAAAAAAACATAAAAGAGCGAAGTTGGTTATTCAGTTTTCCTGTCAGATGAACGGTTAATTTTCCATTACATTTACGTTACAAACGGCTTTTTTTAGTGTTACGTATTTTTTGGCCGAAAAATTTGAAAAGAGAGGTTCTGGTCTCTGGCGGTCTACCATTATGGCTGTAAAATTTGGTGCTGATCGGTTGAACGGTTCGACTTAAAAAGTGGGAACACCTTACGGACTGACAGACAGACATCGTAAAATCGCCGGTATTTTGTAAATATCTCTGAAACGATGCGAGATATGGAAGAAAACCATAAGAGAGAAAAGTTGTAGAGAAATGTCTCCTCTACAAATTCATGTATTCTATTTCCATGTCTGATGAACGCTTAAGGCGTAATTTTCATTTAAATTTCGAGCTGTCGAAAGGCGATCGCAAAGGCCCACTTTCAGTGACTACCATAATACAAAGTGGGCCAATATAAATGAAACAGCAATCCCACACACTTTCACATGGTAGCCAATTTCTATAACATCTGCACCACGACTCGTTACAGTAGGCTTACCTTACAGTCCGTACAATGAAATGCAGCTTGCAAAATGTTTGTACGAAGCTTATCTAATATCAGCCAATTTTTATAACTGTTTACTTGGTGCCGCTTCGCAGATTGGGCGAAAGGATCTAGTATTATTTGGTTAGTACTGTGCATTAAACATGTTTATTTCGTTAGTTTCTTTGAAATACACTCTCCGTGCTTTAGGAAGACGAGTCCCTGTCTCTGGTTGTGACGAAGCTGCACGTGATACTGAAGGAGTCACGTCATGGATTGCGCGGCCACTCCCGTCGGACATTCGAGTCCTCCACGGGCATGGATGTGTGTATTGTCCTTAATAAATGTCAGTTTAATTAGTTCATAAGTCTAGGGAGCGACGAGCACATCAGTTTGGTCGCATAAGTTTAAAAGCATTTTAATATTTTTTCCTGCCGTAGCGACACAATTCACCCTGATGTCAGTTCATGAATAGAACTGTAAACTTAAAATACAACAAGCTGTAAAGCATTAGTTATATACTTTATTCCCCAGACTGACAAATTTACATTGAATCCGACCGATCGTCAAACATAACAGTCTGATGTAGCCTTCATTGGCCTTATTTCAACTAGTGTGGCTTTTGTTCGAAATGTCGATAATCTAGCAAACTTGTTACACATAATATCAAAGCGTTCTTCCGCTGACAACTACAGCAAAAATTTAAGGGTTAGTAATATACTGTGTACTACATTTTCGTTGTTCATGCAGTGATACTTTAATTTGCTTGATATAACGTTTGATACAAAGGCTTTACCTCTTCTTGATTTTCTGTTCTGTTAATGGAAAGTGGACAACAGAAACGATATGTCCCTTTCACTAACGTCAGGTATCTGCTTGACGTTAGTTCGACTCTGATGTAAAATCGAACTTTACATTCAAAAAGCAGTATTGCGAAAATTAAGTGGAGGTCTACTATGGTTCATGTAATTTCAAAACATCGTGGCTTCTCAGAGTCATAATGCGACCGCTAATAATTTATCAAATTATTTTTCTTAATCGTGTTATTGCAGTGCAGATAAACTATGATGTAGAGATGTGCAAAAGAGCGCAGTGGCTAACTTTCTGTGAGCTATTTGGAGTCAGTTATTGTCGTACAACAGTGGGGTCGAAACTGTGCACTTCCTACAGCATTACAAGTTTCTTACTTGATTCGGCAATGGAAATGTCTTTTTGGGACATCGCCTTTTTATTCAGTAGTACCCCTAATCATGATTTTAAATTAATATATCCTTATTCTGTTCGTAGAAAAATCTTTTTCAAGATTTTCCTTAGCAAAATATTAATCAACTGTTTCAACTATTCTCATCTTAATGACTAGCTTTACACAGACACAGCAATGTAAATATTTTGTGTGTGTGTCAGGAATCATTCAGGACTTTTTTCATTTATTCTCATTATTTCCACGATATTTGTACGGTCGTTGGTGATTACCGGAGCGCGGAGAATGAAACACACCTGAGCTACTGTCAATGCTCACGGCCTACCTGGCAGTAAGACTTGCAACACTGTACTGAAAATGAGTGCATTCATAAAAACACGTGAGACGAAATTGTAGTTTGGAGGACGTAAAAATGTAAAGCGAAATCAGAATATCGGCAAATTAAATGGCATTTTGTACGCTGCGGATCGTCCCCCGACGCTACAGAAGGAAAATTTTACATATGAATGGGAACAGCGAATTCAAGATTTCGAGCCTCGAGGAAGAAGCCCGTTAATAATGCCCTTACGGAAGCGACGGCAGGAGCGGAGGTACTCTGGAAGGAGAACTTCAAGGCGATGTGGAGCTGGTAAAAAAGCGTAACATTTTTGCAATATAATTTCTCATTATTCTTTTATTTTTATATTATGCTACTCAGCCACGTGTCTCTTCTCCTCTGCATTTCTTTCCCTCCATGGCTCCAATCGTGGTTATACCTGGAGGATGAGGGCGGGAAGACCGTACTGCTGAGTAAAGGCGATATAAACAAACACAGCAGTACGCGCTGTGGTGGTGGTAAATGGGCATGAATCACTGAAAAAGGGTGGACAACAGTGTCTTCTTCAAACATATGCATGTAGCTTACAATAGTTTATGTAAACTGCTATGCCATTACTTGTGGCTCGCCTTCTCAAAGAAATCTTCTGTTAAGATTTGTCACCAAGAAATCTGTACCTTCGCTTTTCAAGAATTTTAAATTGCAGTCAATAAGATTTTTGTTATGCACGTTTAAGGAATACGTAGCCTTCCCTCAATATTATTCAATCCGTACATTGAGCAAGCTGTGAAAGACTGCAAGAAGTAATTTGGAGAAGGAATTAAAGTCCGGAGAGAGTAATTAAAAACTTTGTGGTTTGTCGATGACATTGTGATTATGTCACAGACAGCGGAAGACCTGGAAGTGCAATAGAACGGCATAGACAGTGTCTTCGAAAGGAGAGTATAAGATGAACGTTAACAAAAGCAACACAAGGGTAATGGAATGTAGTCTAAGAAAATCAGGCGAGAATGAAATAATTACATTAAGTAACGATACAGTGAAACATTAACAAGAGCAAAACAAAGATAATTGAATGCTGTCTTAGAAAATCAGGCGAAGCTGAAGGAATTAGATTAGGTAATGAAACAATAAATGTGGTAGATGAGTTTTGTTACTTGGTTAGTAAAATAACATATGACGGCCGCAGTACAGAGGATACAAAATGCAGAATGGGAATGGGAAGTAAAGTATTTTTGAAAAAGAGAAATTTGCTGACATCGAATATTAATGTAAGTGTAAGGAAGTCTTTTCTGAAGGCATTTGTGTGGACTTTTGCCATTTACGGAAGTGAAACATGGACGATAAACAGCACATACAGGAAGAGAATAGATGCTTTGTAAATGTGGTGCTACAGAAGAATGCTGAAGATTAGGTGGGTAGATCGCTTAACTGATGAAGAGGTACTGAACAGAATTGGTGAGAAAAGGAATTTTTGGTATACCTTGACTAAACGAAGGGATCGATTGGTGGGACACATACTTAGACATCGAGGAAACGTAAATTTAGCATTGGAGAGAAGTGTGTGGGATAAAAATCGCAGAGGGAGACCAAGAGACGTATATAGTAAACAGATTCAAATGGATGTTGGTTGCCGTTCTTATGCAGAGATGAAAAGGCTTGCTCAGGATAGAGAAGGGTGGAGACCTGCATCAAACCAGTCTCCGGACTGAAGATCATAACAACAACAACGAAACAATAAAAGTAGTAAATGAGTTTTGTTATCTGGGCAAGAAAATAACTTCTGATGGCTGCAGTAAAGAGGATATATAATGAAGAATGGCTATGGGAAGAAAAGCTTTTCTGAAGAAGCGAAATATTTTGATATCCAAAATTAACGTAAATGTTAAGAAGTTCTTTCTGAAAGCGTTTCTCTGGATTTGAGCATTGTATAGGTGGGTAATGTATACGATAAGGAGTTTAGACAGAAAGATCATAAAAACATTTTTAAAATGTGATGCTACAGATGAACGCGTAACTAGTGAGGATGTACTAAACAGAGGTGGGGAGAAGATGAATTTCTGGCATGTTTTGTCTAAAGGAAGGGATTGATTGGTGTGACACCTTCTGAGACACCAAGGAATCGTCAGTTCAGCACTGGAAGGAAGAGTGTGAGACGATACAGTAAGCAGGTTGAAAAGGATATACACTATCTGATCAAAATTATCAACATAATCCCACAAAAAATACGTTTTTCATATAGGTGCATTTCCCTGCCACCTACTGACAGGTACTCCATATCAGCGACCTCAGTAGCCATTAGACATCGTGATACATCAGACTGGGTCGTTCCGCGGAACTCACGGACTTCAAAGGTGGGTAGATGCTAGGGTGTCACTTGTGTCTGTAGGCGAGATTTCCGCACTCCTAAACATCCTTATGACCATCCTTTCTGATGTGATAGTGAAGTGAAAAGGTTAAGGGACACGTGTAGCAGGAAAGCGTACAGGCCGACGTCATCTGATGACTGACAGAAACCGCCGGTAGTTAAAGAGGGTCGTACAGTGTAATAGGCAGGCATCTATCCAGACCACCAGAGAGGCATTCCAAACATCGTCAGAATACACTACACTACACTACTCGAGAGTTAGACGGGAGATTAGGAAACTTGGATTCTATTTTCAGCGGCTGTCCATAAGTGACAGGACATAGGTCAATGCCGAAGAACGCCTCGCTTGGTGTAAGGAGCGTAAACATTGGACGATTGAAGAGTGGAAAAACGTTGTATGGAGTACACAATGTGGCTATCCAGGGTGTGGTCATGGCGAATGCCAGGTGTACCTTATTTGCCAATGTTGTAGTGCCAAAAACAAAATTCGGAGGCCATTTTAAGGGCCTTCTTCCTTCCCACTGTTGAAGGGCAATTCGGGGATGGCGACTACATTTTACAACACAGTCGAGTTCCTGTCTATAATGCACGCCCTGCGGCGGAGTGGTTACACGACAATAACGTTCCTGTAATGGACTGGCCTGCACAGAGCTGAAGTTGTGGGGACAGGGGCGGCGTCCACTGACAGAAATACACGCCAGACCTGCGACGTACCCTCGCCTTCTCGTGGCTGCTGCAGAAACCAAGAATAACGCCAGCACATCTGTTTAGTCCTTACGATTTACGAGGTTCGTACTTTGGAAGAGTCGTGAATGTGGAGTATGCAGAAGTCAGAAAACATTGATAGATAATTCGAAGAAGACGTAATTCGAAGAAGACGTAACACCCAGAAGATGGCCGCTTGCAATAGTGGCCGAAAAGTCGGTGAAATATTTGAAATATTGACGATGCGGCCCAAAACCCAGAAGAGTTTTATCAACAATGACAACCGCCGCGGAAGCCTTTGTTTACATTTAATACAGCTCCAACTTGACATATCAAATGTTAAAATGTTTGTAAACCTACTGGACCAAACTACTATGGTCATCAGTTACTATACTTACAAGCTCATTAAACTATCTTACGCTTAGGACACCATACTTGAATGCTGTAGAAGAATGGACTACCATTCCCCAAGAAAACCTTCAGCACCTGATTGGATGTATGCCTACGAGAGTGGAAGTTGTCATCATGCCTAAAGGGTGGGCCAACACCACACTGAATTCCGGAATTACCGACGGAGGACGACACGATCTTTTAAGTCATTATCAGCCAGGTGTCCGAATACTTTTAATCACATAATGCAGGTTACCATTCTTACCAGAGATGAAGAGGCTTGCAGAGGACAGGGTACCGTAGAGAACTGCATCAAACGAGTCTTTGGACGGCAGAGAAAAAAAAAAGTTTTCAGAGGTGGGCAAGTAATATTAGATGGATCCGGATACTTTTGAAAATATTTATCGAGATCCGCAAGTAACATCTCATACTCCTTATTAAATTTTTATTTACAAAGTAATATGAAATACAACAAACAGGCATATTTGTTTTCAAAAGAAAAAGAGAATTTCATTGTTCATTAAATAAAGTGCCGGTGCTGCATTCGTGTGTTCAGAGCTTTCATGCGGATCACCTGCCACCAGCTTGCTCCGTTCTGCCGCCGCTCGTCAGTGTACGCTCAGGCGTTGCACATCTTGACAAATATTTATTTAATCTACCTATAATGATAATTAAAGGTTCTAATTATTCAGCAGTTAATTGTAAAATTCTAGAAAAAAATATATAAGGGTGGCTCTCATAAGAATTGTTATCTACAGAAAAAAGTTGAAATTTATTTATTTATTTATTATAATAATCTGAGTATTTTTGGGGGGTCCAGTTTTTCGCCTTCCGCGGTTCGGACCTGGACCGCAGTCCGCCAGTTGCCGACAGCTGCTTTAAATGATTGTTAAGCTTGTGGGACTTAAATGGGTGGGTCATCAGTCCCTAGACTTACCAACTACTTACGAACTAACTTACACCAAAGACAGCACAAACATCCATGCTCAGGGGAAATTCGAATCCTCCAACAGCGAACGGCTGCGCGCACTGCAGCACGGCACCCCAGCGGCTAATCAAAATGATCAAATGTTTGTAGAACGTATGGGACTTAACTACGGGGTCATCAGTCCGTAAGCTTACAAACTACTTATGAACTACCTACGACTAAGGACGGCACAAATATTCACGCCCGAGGGGGGATTCGAACCTCCGACCGTAGTGGCCGTGCAGACCGTGACTGGAGCACCTCAGTCCCCTCGGCCACCGCGGCCGGCTAGCGGTTAATCCGTCGCGGCCAGAACTAGCTTCAGAGGTTTCAGTGGGACATGTTTAAAAATACACCAGCAGTGGGTTAATATTAATCCTGAGCCACTTTTGTATTTAAATGACAGAATTAAATTGAGAAATCTCTCTCTCTCTCTCTCTCTCTCAATCTCTCTCTCTCTCTCTCTCTCTCTCTCTCTCTCTCTGAAATCCCGAGTCACCAGAAAATACTGTGTCTAAGATTCGATCGTTTAACCTCTCGATTCTGGAAACTACGCTTCTCCTGTCTTCCCCTGTCTGGCAGGAAAATCCACAATGGGATCGGAATGGCTTCAGAATCGGGAGGTGGAGGGTTTCAGAATCCTGGACACAGTATTATCCGCGCGAGAGTGGCCGCGTTGTCTAAGGCATTATGCAACGGATTGGGCGATGTCTGCAGGTTCGAGTATGGGTGTGTGGTGTCCTAAGCGTAAGTTAGTTTAATTAGCTTGTAAGTCTAGGGACTGATGACCATAGTAGATTGGTCCAGTAGGTTTACAAACATTTGAAATTTGATATCTCAAATTGGAGTTGTCTTCTTCGAATTATCTATCAATGTTTTCCGACTTCTGCATACTCCAGATTCATGACTCTTCCAAAGTACGAACCTCGTAAATCGCAAGGAGTAAACACATGTGCTGGCGTTATTGTTGATTTCTGCAGCAGCCACGAGTAGGCGAGGGTACGACGCAGGTCTGGCGTGTATTTCTGTCAGTGGACGCCGCCCCTGTCCCCACAACTTCAGCTCTACGTGAAATGTACTGAGAGCTGCGAAAGCCATCCGAGCGCGCTGCTGAAAGCAGTGCGCCGTGCCGTGGTAGACGGGAATCCGGATTTGTTCGCGATATAGATCAACACTCCCCACTTCGCTACCTACCCGTGTACGCAGTTTTCTGTTTGCGCACGTACTCTGAAAGCTGTTAACGTATCAGAGGTGAGGCGGCGTGTAGATCGTCCGTCCACTGGAAATCGACTGCGGCAAGGTCAAGACTGGCGGTATTCTGAAGGGCGCGTGTTCTCACTGGTTTGTTTACGGAGCTTTCGCCAGCGACTGGAGCGTCTTCTATAGGCCGTTGTGAGGCAACGCTTTGCTTATTTCGGCCGTCTGCTTATAGCCACTGAAATACGGCCGCGGCGCGGGCTGCGCTGCGATCAGCGGAGTATTAACGCCTCGTCAAGGTTTAGTGACGACCGCTGCGGAAACGCCGTAAACAACTAGAGCCAGCGTAGAGCGGTACAAGGTGTCAGCAAGACTGAGTACGGACCGTTTGCAACCGTCTACGTATAAACGAGGTGCGACAAAAAAAAAAAACAGTAAGGTTGCTTACCGGTTTAGTCAAGTTTAGTGTTGTCAACTGCAAACTGCAAAGTAGTTCTGATTGCCCACACTTTTTGTTGCAGCGCTTCTGCCATTGATCGTAACATTTCTCATCTTCTGTGATACATTGCAAGACCCTCGTCACAGCTTTATGACCGCGTTAGTTTACTATCAGACAACTACCTACGACAACATAGTTCAGGACATATGCTATCGTAAACAATAAACTTTCCCATCACGTGACGCGTGGCTTACGAGACTTCATTCATCCAATATTTATTCGTCGCAGACAGTTTGCTAATATTACTCTCTACAAATGATCTGCATGGAAACGAAACTTATATGGACAGATAGTAAGGTAGAAGTCGATGGACACAAAGGGAAGAACGATATGCCCTAAGATAAGGAAAGAATAAATACAACAGATTTCACAGAGGAGCCTACATAAAGCATTTATACCAGTGAATATATACCTGCAAAATTATATCATTCTGCAACAGAAACATCAATAGATATGATATAGTAAATTAACACTGCCATGATACGCACATGCCCTTATTTAACAACCGTTGCTACGCACGGACATATAAGCTAGACATACATAAAAAAACTCCATGGCAAAATATTAACACAAAGAATATGAGCGTTGTTTCTAAATATGTATTATCCCTCGCTTACATAAATAAAACTAATATTTACATTCTTTTATCTAGACAAGTCACGACATTGCGTTGTTGTGGGAGCATCTGACTTCTTGGTTTCACTGGATATCAGACTTATGTTCTGACCCGCCAGATCTGAAGACTTGTCGTCAATCGAAAATGTGAGGCATATGCTAAAACATGATCTGTGCACCGTAGTCACAGATGAAGTTTGGATTCAGCTCAATGGAGCGGGCATCATCACACCACCTTATCTGTGTTTATTTATTCATGCATGAAAAGTAATTTGGGCCCATGACAGACCCATCTGCGAACTAGGCGGCAGGACACTTACTCACCCGAGGTGACTGAAATGCTAATTATTCATTCACAACACACTAATGAATATGTCCGGTAGTAAGGCACCTCGCTGCGAAGCGCGCGGTTGCTCGCCGTCGGAGGTTCGAGTCGCCCCTGGGGCATGTGTGTGTGTGTGTGTGTGTGTGTGTTGTCCTTAGGTTAGTTTTACTTAGTTTAAGTAGTTTGTAAGCTACAAACTGATGACGATACAGTTTGGTCCGACAGATTTACAAACATTAAAAAATAAACAGCATTATGGACATCTTGTGTTGTTTGAAAATGGTGTCCGTTGACCGTCGTTTGGAAATGGAAAAAATTGGCACTGACCGATATCTGGGGAATAAGGTGTCTCTGGTAGTACTGAAATTTGTTTTGAGGTTAAAAATTCCTGTACTGACAGGGCAGTATGGGATGGAGCATTATCGTCATGCAGAATCCAATTATCAGCAATTGGCACAAAGAACTCTTTTATGAAGTCTTTCTAAAATTTATTTGTAGTGATATTGGTTAACTGTTTGTCCAGGAGGCACCCACTCTTTATGAACAATTCCCCTGGAATCAAAGAAGCACACAAGCATGCATTTCACTTTTGACTTTAACATGCGAGGGGTATTTTTCCGTCTGGATGATCCCTTTGAGCACCATTACGAACTTTGGTGTTTTCGTCTCTGGATCTTACTGAAAAACCTTCATCAGAAGTGATAACACGGCTCAATAAGTATTGATTGATTTCCGTTTGCTCTAACAGATCGGCTGCCGTTTTCGTGACGAGAGACACAAACACGTGTTAACTTATTACAGCACAACTGAGCCGCTTGGACTAGAAGCAGCTTATAGACCAATGTCAAAGATATTGAGCCTACGCAAGCCTGCAAGATTACCACATATTGCAAAGAAAATCAGTCTAATTACTTTACTGTCGCACTTCGTAGATTGGTAAGGTAGGTTCCTCCAGAATGAAACTTTCACTCTGCAGCGGAGTGTGCGCTGAAATGAAACTTTCTGGCAGATTAAAATTGTGTACCGGAACCGGGACCCGAACCTGGGAGCTTTACCTTTCGCCTGCATGAGCTCTACCAGTGAGCTATCCCGACACGACTCACGATGCCGCCTCACAACTTTACTTCCGCCAGTACCTCGCCTCCTATACTTCACAGAATTTCTCCTACGAACTTGCAAGACTACCACTCCTGGAAGGAAGGGTATGGTGGAGACATGGCTTAGCCACAGCCTAAGGGATGTTTCCAGAATGAAACACTGGTAGAGCGCTTGCCCCAGAAAGGCATAGGTTCCTCCTGTTTAGTATTCAGGCCTCTGTAATTTCAATGGTTTCGTATACTGCTTGATGTCATTCACTACACTTCCAGAAATAAAAAAGAATTATTACCCCCTCTCAGAGTTTTGTAATTGATGAGGTGGATTGCAAAACGCGCTAAGTCCACTTTTAAGCTTCGTTAGGTGTTTATTAAATTCATTTCCTCAGGGAAATCTCCAACTTGTATAGAGACTTTATTCCAAAACGCACGAAATTGGAATAATTAATGGAAAAATTGATGTGCATTTTCAACTTTTCACGGCGTAGTGTACAGTCCAATAGATTTCGGGAATGCAGCCGCGTAAAATTCACTTCTTCTGCTGATATTTCGGCCGCGTACCTTCCGGCCATCTTCAGAGTGAGTCGAAGACTGTCGACGAGGTGCCGGGCACGTCCTTATAAGCCTGATCGCGGTAGCAATGCGCGTGCGCGTCACAGATGCTGGTGTACTGCATATCGAAGTACTCACACGCGTGCGCCCCCCGTGGCGGGAGCGCTCCGGTGTTCACTTATCGATGTATGCTCGGCGGCGGCAACACCTTCACGTCTTCTCTGTGATTTCAATACTCCAAGTGCAGGGTTCCAAGCTTTGTCTAAATTAAAACCTTTATCTCTGTTTAATAAGTTGTTGGCCAGTCTAATTTCAACAGCTTCCTTAAATATAGCATCCCAAAACGAAGATATGGGTGTCAAATCTTCACATCGCTATAGTTCATTGAATGACCAGTTTCTATGCAATGTTCAGCCACAGCTGACTTGTCTGGCTGCAATAGGCGGGTATATCTTCTGTGTTCAACGCATCTCTCGTGGACAGTGCGTATTGTCTGGCCTATATATGAACTATCACAATTTCTGCAAGGGATCTGGTACACACCTGACTTGCGAAGCAACAAATCATCCTTCACTGACCCTAGTAAGGCTGCAATCTTCACTGGTGGCCGGAAGATAACCTTAAAACGATGTTTGTCGAGAATGCGGCTTATCTTTGACGAAAGAGCGCCCACGTAAGGTAAGAAGGCTCTTGATCTATAACTATTATTTTCGTCTTCTTCTTCCACGTCTCGTGCTTGCATTCTTGGACTCACATCGAATGCTCTGCAAATCTGTTGCTGCGAATATCCATTTGCTTTGAAAATGCTCTTCAGGTGTGTGAGCTCTTCCTGCAAGTTGTCATCGTCTGATATACAATGTGCTCTGTGCACCAATGTCTTAAGGACCCCTGCGGTTTGTGAGGGATAATGGCAGCTACTGGCATGTAAATACAGATTCGTGTGGGTTGGTTTCCGATATACTGCATGTCCTAATCTACCATCAGCTTTTCGACGAACAAGTACATCCAAAAAAGGGAGGCAGCCATCTTTTTCCATTTCCATAGTAAATTTGATATTAGTGTGGATGGAGTTCAGATGGTCAAGAAATCGATGTAACTCATCCTTCCCGTGAGGCCATACTATAAACGTGTCATCCACGTATCTCCAGAAGACCGTTGGTTTAAAAGTTGCCGATTCCAGAGCCTTGTCCTCGAAGTCTTCCATGAAGAAATTCGCTACCAGAGGGGATAGGGGGCTTCCCATAGCAACTCCGTCAATCTGCTCATAAAAGTCACCATTAAACTGGAAATAAGATGACGTCAGTACATGTTCAAATAAGGCGGTGATATCCTTGTCAAAATGTTGGCCAATTAGAGAAAGAGAATCCTGTACAGGTACCTTGGTATATAGTGATACCACGTCGAAACTCACCAGTACATCTGTACTATTAAGCCTGAGGTGGCTGAGTCTTTGAATAAAATCTACAGAATTCCGGATATGGTGAGTACATTTTCCTACCAATGGCTTTAATAGTGAAGCCAAATACTTCGCAGAAAGGTAGGTAGGTGAACCAATTGTGCTTGTTATTGGCCGCATAGGCAGATCCTCCAGACGCTCGTCCTTATCCAGTTTGCGGACTTTAGGAAGCCCATTAAATCTCGGTGGTGCAGCACCTCGCACTTTAAACGTCTTATAACTTCAGGTTCTAGTGACGAAGCATTCAGTAAGGCAGCAGTCCTTATCGTCACCTTGCTAGTTGGGTCTTTGTTGATCTTCCGGTACGCGTCAGAACTTAATAAACCATAGATCTTTTCATTGTAATATTCCCGAGGCAGCAGGACGGTGGCGTTGCCTTTGTCAGCACGTAAAACTACTGTGTCTGTGTCCTCACGGAGTTTTCGTATGGCTAACCTCTCTTCTCTAGATATGTTACTTCTTTGTGGACGATACTTTATAATTGCTCGACAGCTTTCACGTCTGATTTCTTCAGCTGAATCTTCTGATAGTGGACGGACAGCTTCTTCAATAGCACTAATGAAAGATGGTATTGGCAAGGTCTTTGGAGTGGGGGCAAAATTTAGCCCTTTATTTAAGACAGAGACAGTGGCTTCGTCCAGATTCTTTCCCGTCAAATTTATAACAGGGCGTCGAACAACAGAATCCACCTGAGGAGGCTGGTCTAATCGGCTGTACTTCGCCATCTGTCTTGTTGTAGTCACATCACGAATCCAATCAGATTTGCTCCATGTCGTGCCATCAACCCAATTCCAAGAGTCAGTAGATAAAACAGCTGCCATCTTTAAATGTACATGATACAGGTCTTCTGATACACTGTCCAACTTTCTACGAGTGAAACGAATCCTTTCTTTAACAATAGCAGAGCCAGCTTTATATAAAATTCTGTTAACTGCAGTATTCTTAACAAAATGTACCAACCTTGCAAATCTTGGAACAATTCCGTGGTCCCGGCACTTCAGTAAGAAACTCAAAGAGCTCAGTAGTCTTGCTCTCTGATGTCGTAATTTATCCAAACTATGGAAACAGGAAACCATCTCCTCCCCGAAGAGGTATTTGATGTGCATTTTCAACTTTTCACGGCGTAGTGTACAGTCCAATAGATTTCGGGAATGCAGCCGGAAGGTACGCGGCCGAAATATCAGCAGAAGAAGTGAATTTTACGCGGCTGCATTCCCGAAATCTATTGGAATGGAAAAATTGTTTATTCCAAGTGCTCCAAGTCAGGCATGTAAAGAAGCTCCCACTGAAAATGCGAGACCAACGTACCTTCCCCTGCACGTACAAAAACTCTGAGAAAGTACAACGCAATAATATCTAGCCGGCCGCGGTGGCCGAGGAGACTGAGGCGCTCCAGTCACGGTCTGCACGACCACTACGGTGGGGGTTTCGAATGCCCCTTCGGGCATGGATATTTGTGCCGTCATAGTTCGTAAGTAGTTCGTAAGTAGTTTGTAAGTTTAGGGACTGATGACCCCGTAGTTAAGTCCCATATACTTTACAAACATTTGAACATTTTGAATAATATCTACAGTTGTCCTGCATACACCTTTAAGGTAAGATTAAATACATTCATCTCACATTATATGTTACTGTATTAACTTGGAGAAATTTATAGTTATTTAATACCGGTCTAAAAGGATATCGTTATTTTAGGTTGCCCAATCAGGTTCTATGATGGAAGATGCTTATGCGGATATGCTACCACTGGCAGAAGATACCCATAAAACGCAAATAAAAAGCGCCATATCTTGATGAATTTTTACAGCATATATTTTCTTCTGTCATATGTTTTCCCCATTTTCCGATAATATTCCGTTACAATTTCACGCCGTTCTGACCATTGGTGCTATTTTTACAGCGTTTTGAAAATTAAATAATAATCACCCTGTACGACGAACTTTCGCGAAAACAGAAGCAGTTGTATGT
The DNA here is from genome assembly GCA_026315105.1 of Locusta migratoria. NCBI lineage: Eukaryota > Metazoa > Arthropoda > Insecta > Orthoptera > Acrididae > Locusta > Locusta migratoria. Next base: position 332,014,808 of record CM048745.1, read on the forward strand.
AAATGAATAGCTCTGATGCATAAACAGTTCTAAGCACAGAAGACCAAGCTCAAAGGTGGAAGAGATGTACAGGGTGTGTCAGATGGGTAAAATAGAAGCAAATGATATTGGATCCTTTTATTTTCCTGTTTCAAATCGTAGCTTCGCCAGCGTATTTAATACTGAAACAAACTTATGCGTACGTAGCCAGGAAACAGCAATTACAACCACCGGTATTTCAGCAGGAGAACACCCTGACATTTACAAGGCTCAACTGCAGAGGTGAAACACTGTGCAGGGAAATTTAATAACTTGTTTTCCAACTACAACAGGAAACATTACACACTCGAAAAAATAAAATACCAACACCATCACACAATCAAACATAAAAAGCAACAGAAATATTGCAGATGAATATCAGTAATCAACGGGTGAGTTGGCATTAATTCTGTCTGTTTTTGGCAGGAGATGATTCCATGCCGAATGTAAACACAACCCTCCTTTTCAATATATAAAATTTTTTGCCAGACTAATGTTTTGACTGCTTCCTTAATAACACAATCCCAGTAGCTGCTCCGAGAATCTCCATAGGTTTATCTGTGTCTAGGCATTGTTCTGCAATAGCAGATCTGCTAAGTTGTTGAAAATGTTCGTCACGCTTTTGTCCAGTGCATCGGTCCACCACAGCCCTGACAGAGTTGCCATTATTATACTACATGCCACATTTGCATGGGATACGACGGACACTCGCCTTAGGCAAACCAAGGTCAACGTTCACGGCCATTATCAGCGCCCTAATCTTAGATGGTGGTTGAAATAAACATTTCAGGAAATTTTATTATATACCACACATATAGTGGTTAAGCCATAGTCACAAAGAATAGACCTTTTGTTCAAATAACGTAACTAGTTTCGATGATCTTTGTCAAACGCAAGAATATCACAAATTGCAAGAAAATAAGCATAAACTGAGATTATCATGTGAATAAATTATGAAAAATGTAGTTTGTTCAGAAACTGGAGCCAGGCCCTCTAGATGCCCACCTGCAATTTGTGATATTCTTGCGTCTGACATGATGACAAAGATCATCGAAACTAGTTACGTTATTTGAATAAAAGGTTTTTCTATTCCTTGAGACTATGGCTTAACCACTATATATGTGGTATATAATAAAAGACAAATTTGTCACACTCCTAGACAATAATGTCGAATAAAATTTCAGGAAATATTTCCACAAATTAGAGCTAATCAAATGTTCAAATGTCTGTAAATTTATCGGACCAAACTGCGTGGTCATCAGTCCGTAGCTTACAAACTACTTAAACCTAGGTAAACTAACCTACGAACAAATACACACACACACACACACACACACACACACACACACACACACACATGCCCCAGGGAGGACTCGAACCTCCACGGCGAGCAACCGCGCGCTCCGCAGCAAGGTGCTTTAGACCGCTCGGCTACTTCACCGCGGCTAGAGTTAATCCTGTTACAAATGCTCTATTCGTATAGCACAGGGTCTAAGTCATTTCAGTCCCTTAAAGTTTTTCAGCTGAGTTTTCGCAACTGGAATTCGTCTTGCGGCAGAATCGTTGTAGTTAATGGGAGATCAACGCTACGGAGGTTCGAGTCATTCCTGGGGCATGGGTGTGTGTGTATTGTCCTTAGATTAGTTTACCCTAGTTTAAGTAGTTTGTAAGCTACGGACTGATGACCACGCAGTTTGGTCCGATATATTTACAAACATTTGATTTTCACGTGATGATGCTTGTGTAGCATATTTGAGCGATGGCCTGGCGGGGGGAGGGGTCTGTTCGGGGGACGCTTATTTCTCATTTACATAAATGATATTCCTTCTAGTATAACACGTAATTCGAAATAATTTCTGTTCGCTGATAACAGCAGCTTGATGGTGAAGGATGTTGTCGACAGAAATTCAGATCATGGGCTTTTAGAATATAAATTAATACTAAATCGCACAAATATTAAGATTTTTGGTTTCTAGCACATAGTTAAACAAAAACTCACAGTTTGATTACACTCAAGAGGCATATGATAAATGAGACTGAACAGTTACTTTCTAGCCGTTCAAACTAATTGTACGATGTCGTGGAAAGCCCATTTTCAGGATCTTGTTCAAAAGCTAAATGCTGCCTTATTTAACATTACTACAGTGTCTGAATTAAGTATAGTTAACACGAAATCTTTTCCAATTTTCATTCGCTTATGACGTACAGTGCTATTTTTGGGACAACTCTTCTCATTCAGAATAGGGTATTTTGTTTCAGGAACGGACGGTTCGAGCGATATGTGGTGTAAGCTCGCAAACAAAATGTTCAAATGTTTGTAGAGCTTATGGGACTTAACTACGGGGTCATCACCCCCTAAACTTACAAACTACTTATGAACTAGCTTATACTAAAGACGGCACAAACGCCCATACCCGAGGAAGGATTCGAGCCCCCGACGGCAGTGACCGTGCAGACCGTGATTGGCACGCCGCAGACCGCTCGACCACTGCGGCCGGCCAAGCTCGCAAACCTCTTGGAGATCCCTGTTCAGTATTTTGGGAATTCTGACACTGGCCTCTGAAAGTAGGTTTTCTTTAATGTAGTTCTTTGTTAGCAATATCGGCGATCGACGTAAACCTAGGCATTATCAGCTTTCATTCAGTTAATACAAGACAGAAATCGAATCTGCACTTCGATCACGTCCCCTTTACTCCTGTGCAGAAAATGTATTCTGCTGCATACATTTTCAAATTTTCAATAATATGCCACAATTTTTTTAACACCTTAGTAGTGAAGCACACTTGAAATCGAAGCGTTTCCTCGTGGCACTCTTCTTCTATTCCGTCGTGTAACTCACGACTTAATTAAAAAAATAGCTACTTTTTGCGTTACGTTGTTGATTATGTTTACTTACGCCCACGTCCGTCGTGTTCATAGGATTCCTCAAAGTTTCAGTTTATCTTATTTTATCTGTTACAATTTTATATATTGACTCGTTCCTTTGCCATGTAGAGTTGCTGCTCTATTGGTCCCCTACGGAATATGATAAATATAAATAAAAAATAAAAAGTTATTATTTTCGGGAGAAGTTTGGTATACACACCTCTGTGATTACTAATAATAAAATAAAAACAGTCTATAGTGCGTCATTTAAATTTATTGATCGCAGGTTTCGATCCTAGTTTGTATCATCGTCAGATATACTCCAATGTTAACGTGGAATAAATCTGAAAATGTTCCATACTAGGATCGAACCCGATCATCAACAAATTTAAACGATGCACCCTATACAGTTTTTATTTTATTATTGACTAGCTTATATGCCCGTGCTTCGTGACGGTTGTTAAAGATGGGTATATCATGGGTTTTTAGGGTTCCGGACCTGGATCAGCAAAAACAGAATCCTTGTTGGATCGCTCTTTCAATAAACTCAGTTCTTATAGCCAAGATGTAAAATTTAAGTAGAAGTCATTCGAAAACGATGAATGTTCATAACGTTTTTCATACATAAATTAAATTAATTTAATTCCATACTCCGGAAAGATGTAAATTCAATGTTAGGTTGTGTTCATAAAGTTAAGACTGGGGTGTGGAATTGTATGATTGGCGTAAACTTCTAAAAACACTTCTATAGTTGAGATGAGAATAGTAATAACAGCACCATGTATTGGTTCTCTTTATCTCTCACAGTAAGTGTAAGCTGAAGTATAAGTATGTTGCAGTGTTGCACTGGGGACAATGTATGCAGTGCTCCCTACTATCGAAAACTCGACGAATGCTCAAAGTCTGGTAATTCAATCAACAGAGCAGTTCATGTCTGTCTAAATAAGACGTCGTGGTGGTGTTAATGTGCGATAAAGTAAGTCTGGGTAATCGTTGAAGCAATGACGTCAGCTGATCGTCTGTATAGAACCTTCCATTAAATATAGTATTTCCAGTGACTTGTTTTTTTTTACTGTGTTAGCAGTATCGGCCACTCTTTCAGCTAATACATGTCCCCACATCCTGCAGTGATTACTTTGTAAAGCACGAAGTTGAGGTCGACCTTGTGAAGTAGAAGTATATAACTAAGTGCAATTGTCTCTGCAAAAGAAGACGTCTTTCTCTGTCTTAATGTAGTTCGCATTAAAAGTAAGTACGAGGCGCGTCCAGAAAGTAAGTTGCGTTTGGTAATAAAATGAAATTGTACACAGATACAGAAAAAATTTTTATTGCACAAAATTCTACAACTCTTAAACTACTTTTCCACATAACTGCCGAAATTTTGTAGGCACTTGTCATAGCGTGCCACAAGTTTTTGCATGCATCCTTCACAGAACGTTGCCGCCTGTGTATTCAACCATGTGGTAACAGCTCTTTATCATCGTTGGAGTGTTGACCACCGAGGACAGATTTTAGGTGTAAGAAGAGACGAAAGTCGCTAGGAGAGAGGTCCGAGCTGTATGGAGGATGATCAAACAGGTCCCATTGAAATTTCCGTAAGAATTGTTTGGTCACTTTCGGTGTGTGAGGTCAGGCATTATCGTGAAAAAAAAAAAAATCTTTTGACAGTAATCCTCTACTTACACCTAAAATCTGTCCTTGGTGGACAACACTTCAACGATATGACGAGCTGAAAGAACATGTTACCACATGGTTAAATACACAGGCGGCAACAATGAAAAAGGCACACAAAGCCTTGTGCCATGCTATGGCAATTGCCTACAAAATTTCGGAAGCTATGTAGAAAAGTAGTTTAACAGTTGTAGATTTTTGTACAATCAATATTTTTTTCTGTATCTGTACCCGTACGTTTTATATACCCAAACGGAACTTACTTTCTGGACGCGCCTCGTAATTACAAATTTAATAACAATATTGCACCGAACAATTACGAAAGCAGAGAGATTTCTGATGAGTTTGTCCACTGCCTTCATGACATGAAGGCCGTTGCATAGCCATGATGACGTCACGCATTGAGGCGGGATTAAGGCGCCTTACTGGTAGGTAGGCGTATGAAATGGATTTTGAAATTATTACAAATGTCGGCCTACCAATCAGGTGCCTCAATCCCGCCTCAATGCATGACTTCATCACGGCTATGCTCGAGGCCAACGAGAAAGACAGGCAGTGGCGTAACCACAGTCTAAAACAGACAGTCGCGAAACTCAGTAGGGGAAAAACTGCAACCATTTGACAGCTGAAGTGATACTAGCGCTCCAAGCGGCTGGGTAGCAAACTCAGTAGCAGAAAGTTGCACTACCGAAACGAAGAATTTATTATTTATTATTGCTGTTGTTATCCCGTTTCCTGTTGATGTCAGTTTGTAATAATAACACGCTAGTGCATTGTAATACATACGGCTCACACTCGCACGGTCGTAATCATAACATCGAAAAACTATTTAAGACAAAAAGCGAATTGTAATCTGATGTGTTTAAGTTCAGAAGCAACTGATTTATAGTTATATAATGTACTGGTACGAAGTTTCACGTTGCACATTTTTTAGGTGGATTTTGAACATCTTAATACACGATTTTTTACATTCTTAGATACTAAGTGTTACGTCTTATAAAAGCCCTTTCGCTTTATTCTTGCTCAGATGGCTTGCATGTGCCGTTCCTGTCATGTTTCATCGTACCTACTCCCCAGAAATGTAAAGGTACTGAAAATCTTTAACCCGCGAGAACTCGCGCCTTTAAAACTTACGCGATCGATCGCTTGTATAGCATTTTTCTAACAGTAAAAGAAAAGTTTGTAATGTAGTTAATATGTCTAAATAAGTATTTCTTGTTGCGTTTATAAGAAAACACAAATATTTGACTATTTAAAATTGGTAAAATGGCGATTGTTTTAAAATTACTCTGAGCAAAATGCTCACGCGCGAATCCTCGCGGGTTAAGAATCTTTTCCTGCTGAAATCTCAGTTTGTCTGTACACGTTAAACTACAGTTGGTTACGTTTTATTTTACATTTGGTACAAACAAATCCCTATTAACTTTCGACTATCATTGCTGCATCACCAATAGTAGACTACTGTGCAAAAATTTGTTTTGACTTCTTTTGTGTCCCAGCCTTGTCGCCGCTTTTGTGTCTCGTTTCCGTCGTAGGTGTCGGTGGCCGAGTAGGAAAACACCGACACAGAAATAAAGGAAGCACGCTTGTGCAGGTACGGAGGTGAGCAGCCAGTGGGACAGCAGAAACAAGAAACACTAGAGTAAATTAGAACGAGATATTATTGCACAGAATTTATACAACACTTAACTTTTACATAGCTCAGTACTGCTGAGTGCTGATACATAGTTGAGCTGGAGGCCTGACTAGTGCCTGTCCGATAGCAAAGTCTTCACTGGTGCCTATCTGATTTCGAAGTGCTAACTGGTTCCTATCTCAGTCCCAAGTGAACGATGTCGTTCAGTGGTGGCCACGAGCGGAGTTGCAGCAGAGGGCGCTCGTGGCTGACGTCGTAAGAACGCCGCGCCGTGCGTGCATGGCGGCGCGCGGCGAAAGTAGGTGGCACGCACTTTGGACTTGTGCGACACCACAACTTCCACAAACCTATCAGTAGTCTATCAAAAATAGCTTTGAAGAAAAATACTGAGTTAGTTACCTCTCTCTCTCTCTCTCTCTCTCTCTCTCTCTGTTACAGATTCCATACACCATTAAAATTTAACACACTTTATTCTATCCTAAAATGTAAGAGCTTTTCATATTTGAGAAAATGTACATTTTCTTAGTTGTCCTCAAACTACAATTTATCGCGCCGCAATAAGCTCCGAAATGCAGTCGCATTTTAAACGTGTCGTTCGACTCCATATCTAATCCACAATGGTTTCTCGCCTCTCGGTATGCTCTTACGACCTGGCCGCTTGGCAGCGCTGCAGTCGCCAGGTTGCAGAAAAATAGCGGGAGTTTGGTGACTCTTTATGTTAGACTCTGGCGTAAGCAATGTAGGCTAGAGTGGCTGAGTGGCTGGCCGCTATGAGGCAGTGGGCTGTGCCCCAGCGGCCGGCCAATCGGATCGCGATCGCGCCGGCTCAGGCCTACATTGCTTACGTGATTTGACAGGCGCGACGCTACCTGTCTTTCTCGTTGGCCTCAGGCTATGCTAAGGCCTTGATTTTATGCAGTGGTTTGTCGCTCACGTGTGTATAGTATTAGTGGCAGGTACAGAGGAGAAAAATCTCTGGAGTGAGCATTCAGATGCGCAGAACAGATTTGAGTCCTCAACATTAAGGTGGAAATGTCACTTGATACTGGGAAAAATCTACTGATCACTGACTTTATCTTGATTCTTTTTTGTTCAGTTTAGACGAATGACTATGTGTAAATGGCCATTTTAGCGAAGGCTTCTCAACATTCTTGTTTCTTTTGTGACACATTTATTTAGATATTATGTTATTTGGTTGCTCTGCGAAAAGAAGATGGGGCTTCTTTGCAGCCAATGTGGTAAAACCAATCGTAAGAACAAATAAATGTGTGGAAAGAGTGGATTGGTCTCCATATCATGTGGTAATTCCAGCTTAATGTCGAGAAAATGCATAGTTCTCAGTGCTCACTCCATAGATATTTCCACTCTATGTACAATTTAGTGGTTATAGCCGTCGAAAGATACGCTTCTTTTCTTTTCATGACATTCCAAAGCATATGGAATACAACTAGAGAGAAAATAATTGTGTCCTACCTGGGTTAACTTTTACTTGTAGTGGCAGTGGTTTAGTTTGCTATCGTTGCAAATAAACTATTCGCATTAGGAGGATGATTAATTTACTGACCATAACAGCATAAATTATTTATTTCATCGTGAACATACGGAATTATTCCCCTCATTCTACGTGTCTGGTTTTTGAAAAAGCATTCAAAGGCCGTTGCCAACATCAGCATACAACGTCGTCGCCATAAGTAAAATTGTAACCCTTCTTGTAGTTATGAGGATTAGAAAGATGAATAATTAGTTATTTGGTGTACTATGTAACTAACGTCGCCTCACTTTCTCCTTTCCTGTACTGTGCCATTTTCGAGGAATTCCTAAACAGAACGCACTCAAAATGTAATGAGGATACACCGAAATCAGAAAGGGAACTTCGTAAATTGAATTTTCCTTGCATAGAATTCTTATGTAAATTAGAGCATCGATAGATGCGAAGGAATGTCGTTAGGTTTTAAATTCAAATGTTCCCTGCCAAAAGAAGCAAAGTAATGTCGTTGAGCTGTGAATATACAAAGTATAATCAGCAACTCATTGTTCAATGTTAATTTGGATTTGCAGAGATAAGATTGCGGTTCTTAATTCAAAATACTTCTACTACTGCGGAAAAACGCACAACACGATCATGTATTGTTTCTTTGCAGTACTACAAAACCAAAAGCACCTTTAGTGGTTTCTCGCTGTTCTATCGCATAACTATCGAAAAAAATTACAAAATTCAACAGCGCCAACTATTACTTCTTTGGTGCACTACGTTAACTAACATGGCCTCTATTTGTTCTGTATTGTACCACACCGTTTTCTAGGCATTCCTAAAGGGAATAGATTGAAGGTGTAATAAATACGCACCGAAATCAGACAGGAAACTACATAAATTAGTGTTTACTTACAAATCATTCTTAGTAAATGAAAACATCGATAGAGGCGAAGGAACGTCCTTATGTTTCAAATTCAAATGATACCCGCAGACAGAAGCACTTTTTTTCTTTCTATGGAATTGCAAGGGATGCGGGATACAGCTAGTAAACCAATTACTTTTGTGTCGTACCTTTGTTAAATGTTACTTGCAGAGGCAGCTGTTCAGTATATTAACATTGGCAATGAAATATTCGCTTTAGGGGTATCATTAATTTACTGATCGGAACAACATTAATTATTTATGTCATTATGAACAATAAGAATTATTCCCCATATATACATGTGGCGTCTGTTGCGAGAGAACAGACGTCACTTCTGATCCTGCAGTTGTTATTATTTAATATTCATAGAATATATGACATGAGTACTGTGGGCAGGGCGAAGCTGGGAATTTGTATCTGACGGGAGGCGTGCTTAGGTAGTCCTTGCAGGGGCGGTGATCAATGTGTCCCCAGTGGTGTAGGGGTCAGCGCAACTGCCTAGAAAGCAGGAGACCCGGGTTCGAATCCCGGCTGGGTACACATTTTCAGCTTTGCCCAATCGCAGTTGATGTCATATATTCTATGAATATTAATTATTCCCCACATTGTACATGACTTTTCTAAAAGGATTCAACGGGGTTTGCCAACATCAACACACTACACCGCTGCTGTAAGGAAACTCTTAGACCTTGTTTCAGTGTATGACACCTCAGTTATCCGAATAAAGAACGCAGCATAGCCACCTATTAGTTATTTGGTGTACTATGTACGTAACAGAGCCTCTATTGGGTCACTGTTATAGTACGCTGCAATTGAAGCATAGCACACACCAGAAACAACAAATTACGATATCTTTTCTTCCCCTGATCCGATTTTGATGAATTGAAGCTTATACGTTGTCCCAAAGTACTCTCAGTTGACCTATGAAACCCCATGAAAATTCGTATAGTACTCTTGGAGATTTGCTGTACTACATTATACTGATAAGCATAGTATACACATAAAACTTCAAATTACGATATCTTTCCTTCCTGTGATCCGATTTTGATGAAATGAAGCCTATGTTACTCTCCAAACTATTCTCAATTTACCTGTGGAAACCCATGAAAGTTCCTGTAGTACTTTTGGAGACTATCCTCAGCAAATAGACATACACAATGGCTTTTAAACAAATGATTGAATTATCTTTATTTTGTCTGATCCGATTTTAATTATCGAAGCCATTATGTAACCGCACGATATGCTCAAGTTACGTGTGGGAAACCCATGAAAATTAGTTTTGGGGATAAACGTGTTCAAAGAGACAGACATAACAGTCGCAGTTAAAAAATTTCAAATTACGATATTCTTTTTTTAAGTGATCCGATTTTTATGAAACGAAGACTATATGTTCTACAGAGTTACGCTAATGTTACCTGTGAAAAGGCCATGCAAATTCGTAAAGTACTTTTGGAGATAAGAAGTTGCTAATAGTTGAACAAACAGACACCACAATTACTGAAAACATTGAAAACTACGATATCCTTTTCTTTCCGCCATCCGATTTTGATAAAGTATGCCTATGTGTTGACCCTAACTTTCCTCGAGTTTCTTGTGAAAAAAATGTTCAAATGTTTGTACAACTTGTGGGACTTAACTACGGGGTCATCAGTCCCTAAGCTTACAAACTACTTATGAAGTAGCTAAGACTAAAGACGGCACAAATATCCATGCCCGAGGGGGGATTCGAACCCCCGACCGTAGTGGCCGTGCTGACCGTGACTGAAGCGCCTCAGTCACCTCGGCCACCGCGGCCGGCTCTTGTGAAAACCGCATGAAGATTCGTCCAGTAGTTTTGAAGATTGAACAGCGACAGGCGTACATTTACATATTTATTATTAATATATAGACAAACGCCGCTGTTCTGGGTTAGCAACTGCAGGCCATGGATCACTGCGGTGTTCTTGGTGAGAGGTTATGCCTGAAAAACTTTTACTGTCTACACGGTCTTGACACTGGGAATTCAGGATATTTAGTTCCCTAACCATTTCCGAAATGGAACGACCCTTTTATTTTTTTTAAGACTTTAAACTATTAAGACTAAACTATTAAAGTCTCTAAAAACACACAAAACTTTAACTAAGGACAAAAAACACACACACACACCATACCCGAGAAGCACAGTATTTTTCGGCGAGAAATGGTGCCTCAGACCGCGCGGTTATTTCCGCACGGCTAATGGAACGTCTTTTGCATGTAATTTAAATTGTTAATTCGTGTTCATCGTCTGTAATTTCCATACTGCCACCTTAATCACGTCGGAAACCTTTTCACATGAAGCACCGGAGTAAGAACGATAGCTTTGCAAGTGTAAGCACCCTTTTGAACCTTGTCTGGGTAACAGTACAGGCATCTGAATTATACCATGAATTCTTCACTTCAGCATATAGGGGTCTTCCATTCGGAAAACCAGTGTTACAAACCCTTTCAGATAATCCAGATATCTTTCTTCGTAGTGTCCTTATATCTTTTAAGGAGAATATCTTGAAAAGGATTGTGAGTATATTACTTTGGGCCTTAATAAAAAGAAAAAAAAATGTTCAAATGTTTGTAGAACTTATGGGACTTAACTATGGGGCCATCATTCCCTAAACTTACGAACTACTTATGAACTCAGTAATTAAAACTTCCGGGCTGAGAGGCCGTGGTCGAACAGTAGAAATTTCTTCCCCTGACGTTTCGTTGCCGGCTGCGGGCAACATCTTCTGAGGTGAGTCGACGACTGGCTGCTGGGCCGTGGAGATCCTGCTTATATAGAGGGCATAGAGGGCGCCACCACTCGTCACGTGATGTCAACAGTAAAAGTATCTCTGGCTGGCGTCATTACTCTCGATCAAAGGTAATCGATTCTCATATCTTTGGTACAAAGTAGACCGCCATATCTTGTCTAACTTCAAGCCTTCTTCCTTCCTGTTAAAATTATTGCAGTGTTTAAAAATCTCTATAGGATCTCTATTCATACGTGCATAACAATGCGATGTCTTAGCTAGCACGCTTGCCTCACAAAAATTTTATTTTGTGGTCACCGTTTTCAAAAACATGTTCTGCTACGGTCGATTTGTCCGTGTGTCCCAGTCGACAGTTCCTCTTATGTTCCGTTCGGCGAGTATTGATACTTCTTTTAGTACAATGCAATAATTTTAACAGGAAGGAAGAAGGCTTGAAGTTAGAGAAGATAAGGCGGTCTACTCTGTACCAAAGATGTGACAATCGATTACCTTTGATCGAGAGTAATGACGCCAGCCAGAGATAGTTTTACTGTTGACATCACGTGACGAGTGGTGGCGCCCTCTATGCCCTCTATATATGCAGGATCTCCACGGCCCAGCAGCCAGTCGTCGACTCACCTCAGAAGATGTTGCCCGCAGCCGGCAACGAAACGTCAGGGGAAGAAATTTCTACTGTTCGACCACGGCCTCCAGCCCGGAAGTTTTAATTACTGAAGACGCCGGCCGTGAAAGCCTACACGTTATGATTACTTATGAACTAGCTGAGACTAAGGACGGCACAAATATCCATGCCCGAGGAGGGTTTCGAACCCCCGACCGCAGTGGCCGTGCAGACCGTGACTGGAGCGCCACAGTCCCCTCGGCCACCGCGGCCGGCCGGACCTTTATCCACTGCAGCCCTCGCTGCGTCTCTATTGATGCTTGTATTCAAGTGTATAGCACTGTAACCTTCATTCCATCACGCTGCTACTTTGTAGCCTACGTCACGAGTCGTCCCGGTATCAGAACGACCGCTACAAACGCTTCCTCCAACGACGATCGCTGAACAGTACGCAAGCGCGGCGCGCCGCTCCGCATACACAGCACCTCCCTCAGTCCTTCTGCGCGGCGCACAATCACTGGTCGATGGTATCGCCCTTCCGGTGCTTGGAGCAACGGCGGACCTTAGTAGCCAGCATGGCGACCATTGTGTGGTCAGTACGCGCCGCAGCCATATATCTACAACACAAGGTCGAACACCCGGGCACCTGCCACGTTTGCGCTTGACCTGCCTTCAACTCACCAGTGCCTCCATCTCAGCCTTTCCATGATATTAAGACTTGATAACTTTTTATGAAGCTGACCATCTCATCTCCCTTCTACAACGCTTACGCCACCTTGTGTTTTCGTTTTAAAACTGCAGCTGAAGCACTCAGCAGTTAGTTTTTCACCGTTTCAAACCAATAATTAACAGTCTCTGCTTCTGCGTGCTTCAACTGTTCGCTTCGTACAGTTGATGGATACAGACTTCACAGTCGCACCTTTGACCGCGGCCAGTGTTAGCTGTGCTGATTCAGTAATGACGTAGGGCGTACTAAACGTCTATATTCATTGCCCAGTGCTGCTGAAAGTTAATACGTTTGTGAAAACGTCTTTTCCAACAATAAAATCACAATAACTGCATTAGCCACAGCAACTATATTGAGATTAAATTGCTGCCATGTCAGTATATTATCGATTCTTTGACTTATAATGTAACTGAATATTAATTAAAATCGATAAGCGGGTCAAAGCCCACTGTCCAGTCACTCGTTGATCATTCTGGGGCAGTAAAAGAAGAAAGCAAACGGAAAGCTGAAGTCCTAAATTTAACCTTTAAGAAATCTTTCACGCAGGAGGACCGCACAAATGTACCATCATTTGATCAACGTACTAATTCCGAAATGGGGGACATAGCAATAGGTATTTCCGGTGTAGAGAAGCAGCTGAGAGAGCTAAATACGAAAAAGTCTGCTGGTCCGGATGGAATACCAGTTCGGTTTTACAAAGACTATTCTGCGGCGTTGGCCCCCTACTTAGCTTGCATTTATAGCCAATCTTTAATTCAGCGCAAAGTTCCTAGTGATTGGAAAAAAGCGCAGGTGACTCCCTTGTATAAGAAAGGAAAGAGAACTAACCCATACAATTACAGGCCAATATCGTTGACATCAGTTTCATGTAGAATTTTGGAGCATATTCTCAGTTCGAATATAGTAAATTTCCTTGAAATGGAAAAGCTTCTTTCCATGAATCAGCACGGGTTTAGGAAACATCGTTCATGTGAAACTCAGCTTGCCCTTTTCTCACATGACATCTTGCGAGCCATGGACGAAGGGCAACAGGCGGATTGTGTTTTTCTCGACTTCAAAAAGGCGTTCGACGCGGTGCCACACTGCAGACTGCTAACGAAGATACGAGCTTATGGAATAGTTTCACATATTTGTGACTGGCTGGAAGACTTCCTAAGTAATAGAACGCAGTACGTTGTTCTCGACGGCGAGTGTTCATCAGAGACGAGTGTATCGTCAGGCGTGCCCCAGGGGAGTGTGATAGGACCGCTATTATTTTCTATCTATATAAATGATCTGATGGACAGAGTAAGTTGTAATTTGCGGCTGTTTGCTGATGATGCTGTGGTGTATGGGAAGGTGTCCTCTGTAACTGACTGTAATAGCATAAATGACGACTTAGACAAAATTTCTAGTTGGTGCGAAGATTTGCAGCTAGCTCTCAATGTAGAAAAATGTAAGGTGATGCGCTTGAGTAGAAAAAACAATCCCATAATGTTCGAATACAACATTAGTAGTGAGCTTCTTGATGCTGTCGCGTCGTTCAAATATCTAGGCGTAACATTGCAGAGCGATATGAAATGGGGAGAATTTTGGGAAGATGTACTTCACCTATAAAGGAGACCGCGTATAAAACGCTTGTACGACCACGTCTTGAGTATTGCTCAAGTGTTTGGGACCCGCAGCAGATCAGTTTAAAGGAAGACATAGAGGCGGTTCAGAGACGAGCAGTGTCACGAAAATGCTCCGGCAACTCAATTGGGGATCGCTGGAAGAAACACGACGTTCTTTTAGTGAGTTTCTGTTAAGAATTTAGAGGGCCGGAATTTGAAGCTGAGTGTAGTACGATCCTGCTGCCGCCTACTTACATTTCGCGTAAAGATCACAAAGACAAGAGAAATTAGGGCTCGTACGGAGGCATATAGGCATTCCTTTTTTCCTCGTTCAATTTGGGAGTGGATTAGGAAAGGAAATGCCTGGTAGTGGTACAGTGTACCCTCCGCCACGCAGCTTACGGTGAATTGCGGAGTATGTATGTAGATGTAGATGTAATTGATTTTTCCGTCGGTGCTTGACAGAACATGATGATAATATCAAAAAGGAACAACTTCCTGATGTTCTTGAAAACTTATTTATTCGTCACAAACCGGCTTTCGGCTTCTTAGGCCAGCGTCAGGTGACAACTGACTATAGTATACATGTTTTCAAAGATGTTACAAACATGTTACGATTTACAAAGATGTTATCACAGAAAATCGATACTTCACAGGAAAGATCATTACAAGTACATATTTATGAAAGTTATTAACATTTACACAAAAATATAATAAGTATGTGTAAAGGATCAAAACTGACATGATTATTTTTGTTCAAAAGGCAATTTGGAAAATAAAACTTATTTCAGTAGAGGTGTAAATGGGAACTGAGTCTGATCGGTTAATACTAAACTGGCATCCTTAGCCGAATGTTTATTGATTTTCAATATTTCTAGTAGTATCATCTTTCTGTTTTTCTTCAGGGGATATAGGATTTCTCTGAGAAGATGTTCAGCAAAGGTTGAATCTTTCTTTTTTAACATCCAGCTTGTCTCGTGTTCTGACAATCTAATAGCTACAGCCCTGCCAGACTGCCAACATACACTTTCCCGCAATGTTCGCATGTGATCTTGTACACACCACTCTGTGATAGGAGTTAAATTTGGTCCTTACTATTTAATAAATACTTTGAAATGTTATTTATATTGTAAAAATCAGGCCTGTAATTTCGAGATTTTAACTTTTTACCAATATGATCTGAAATTTTGCCTAAATATGACACACCAGTTTTTCTGACTACTGACTTGTTCTTGCTGGCCAGCACATGAAAGCTAATTTTTCTCATTTTCTTGTTATTCAGTATACTGTCATCAGGGCAGGGGTTGAAGCCATTAGGATGTTGTATGTTTGACTGGTTATAATTCTGTTTGAAATGCAGAATTAGATAATGGAACGGATACGAGGCGATGGACCATGGAGTGGAAAGCTGCATATTTATGGCTGTGTGGATGCTGGGAACTAGCAGGGATAACTGTATCTGTTATTATCGATTTTCTGAAAATACTGAATACGTGTTTCTTTGTGCTGATATCAATAGTAAGGTCCAAAAAACTTTCATAAATATGTACTTGTAATGAACTTTCCTGTGAAGTACCCATTTTCTTGATAACATCTTTGTAAATCGTAACATATTTGTACCATCATAGAAAACATGTATACTACAGTCAGTTGTCACCTGATGATGGTCTAAGAAGCCGAAAGCCGGTTTGTGACGAATAAATAAATTTTGCAGAACATCAGGAAGTTGTTCCTTTTTTATATTAACTAAATATTCTTATTGTAATTGCTCATCCTGACTATTTTTACATCTTGTTGTTTAAAGGATTATGCTCTTGTTTTATAAGGTGTTCAGCCAGAATTGCTGTTTTTATATTCGTAGCTTCTCATTAGCTCATTCGACATTTCGTTACCAATAATTCAAAAATAAGAAGAAGCGAAAACCGTGTGGCAAAATAAAGAAAATAAAGTACAGTACGTAACGTGATTTCATTAGACGAACCGCATCACAAGAATATAGAAACTAGGCACAATAGAAAAGTAAATATATAGTATTGATTGTTACATACTGAAGGCGGTAACAGTAGTGGGGCAACTCAGATAAGCGACACTTTTCTTTCAGTGACGAACAACACAACAACAAAACTGGTACTACTTGCCCCCAAGCGTACAAATTACGAGAGACACATGTAACGTTTTTCATGCTCGTTCGGGCACAATTGCAGTCTTATATACTAATAGTATATTGACTTTTGTCACGTTTATTGCCAAGAAATGATATATATCTTGTTCTGGTATTCAGTCCAAAGACTGGTTTAAAGCAATTCTCCACGATACTCTATCATCTGAAAGCATAATCTCAATAAGAACGGTAAACAACATCAACGTGAACCTATTTATACGTCTCTTGGTCGCTCTACAATACTAAATTGACGATTCCTAGATGTCTCAGAATCTGTCCTGTCAATCGATCCCGTCTTTTTTGAAGGTATCGGTGAAATTTTTTTCCCCGATTCTCTTCAGTATCTCCTCATTAATCACGCGACCTACCTAGCTCATCTTCCGCATTCGTCTGTAGCAACACATTTCGAAACTTCATTCCCAGACTACGAGTTTTTATCCTCCACGTTTCTTACACAGTTCCACTCCACACGTATGCATTCAGAAAAGACTTCCTAACAATTAAATTAGTATTGATGTTAACAAATTTCTCTTATTCAGAAATGCTATTCTTACCTTTGTATTCTGCCTTTAGTATATTCTGTAATATAAGACTATCATAACTTTTTTACTGCCAAGTGACAAGACTCATTTATCACCTTCACTCTCTCGATTCCTAATCCATTTCCCCCAGCATAGACCGATTGGGATTGACTACATTGCATTACCCATGCCAGTAAAATGTGTCTGAAGGTTATACTTAAGACAATTGTAGATGTTAAATAAGGGTTGTTGCTATTAACACGTTCGCTGCCGTTCACGCTCTGGCGCGTGTGAAAGTTACTTGAGTCAGGTGCCACTCACGCTGTGGCGCGTGCTGCGACCTAGCATCCTATTATTGATTGTTGTAAACTGGTATCGTCTAATAAAGATGTATACTCTGGTAGGCGCTCAGGGAAGAGTGTAAGTGATATGGACACTTACGTGGTTCCAGATTTCCGCGTTTGCATTACCGACTACGAGCCACACACGCTTCTCATGATGTCATGATTTATTGGATTCTTATGTAAACAAACAATCAAGCTTTTATTTTAATTTTATTTCGATTAGTTATCAGTTTATAAAAAGATACTTCTTAGTTTTGATGTTATTCATACTTATATTGCTGATGATATAGAAATAAGCATATGTTTTATGAAATACCTTATATGTACTGTTTATATTGTTCATTTGTTGTTTTCAAAAAAATACAAATGCAAATAAAAAAACCATATAAAAAACCTGAAAACTAAAACCAAAACATTCAGAGGCTCAAAACTATGAAAAGATACTGTCAAAATACGATCACGCGCCAGCGCGTGAAGTGGCATCTAGCATTATCGTGCCAGAGCGTGAACGGCAGCGAACGTGTTGAATAACCGTAACACATGCACTTATGCCTAAAATTTGGAGTTTTACAAATGTAATTATTCGTAATTGTGGCGCTTAATCATTTAAAAAACCGAACATAACAAAATAGAATAAAACGGAAATCCACTTGAAATTAGTAGTTCAGAATGAGCAAATGTTTGTAGAGCTTATGGGACTTAACTATACTTAAAACTAATTATGAACTAGCTTATACGAAAGACTGCACAAACATCTATGTCCGAAGGGGGGGATTCGAACCCTCGACAGGGAACGGCCTCGTGCATCGTAGCATAGCGCCTCAATGAGCTCCGCCGCGGCGAAATTAGTAAATGTTCAAATGTTTGTTAAGCTTATGGGACTTTACTACGGGGTCATCAGTCCCTAAACTTGCAAACTACTTATCAACTACCTTATACTAAGGACGGCACAAATATCCGTGCCCGAGGGGGGATTCGAACCCCCGACCATAGTGGCGAAATTAGTAATTCATTTTGTTGTGACTGCATATCTGAAACTGAATTCATTTTGAAGATTCTATTGTACAGGATTTATACAGTTTGAGGCTTGGAAACAGGAAAGCAATATCAAGGCTTTAAGTAAGAAAATCAAACGAGACACTGTGTAATACTTATAATAAATAAAAACGAATACATATTATATATACATGGCAAAATATTTATTGTAAATATTTTAATTCCGTTTTTGGAGCTACAAGAAAAGTGCTCTTTTTTGACTGGAAAAGTGTTGCATTATATTGAAATAAAAGTTGAAGATTAGCCTATAATGTAAGATATTTACAATTTGACTTGATTTTGAGAGCGAAAAACAGTTGCTTTTTACTAGCAGTGTTTCATGCAGGGTTTAACGCTCACATAAGTAACAATCGTCTTTTCTAATGAACGGTTTATCGATCACGAAACCAAAAAATTATAAATTTCATTACAGTCCATACATAACACAATTATTTCAACGAAACGAAACGCGTTTGATTACAAAAAGGCGGTTTCCTTTTATTTGTAAGGACGTAATTAAAATATATTCAACGGCTGTAAAACAGCTACTGACATGTGACCTAACAAATGAAAAAAGACTGTCAAAAATGTTTGGGTAAAAAAAATTATTATACACGGTATGAATGAAAAATCCATCGACAAACATTCACTAGTTGTTCAGGTATACCTTTTGAATATTTTCGTATGAGGCTTACATGGTCAAGCGCTGCTGCGTGTAGAGTGATAATGTTAGTATGATTTAAGATACGAAGATATTAACCCATAATAACAGGCGGAAGTCAGATTGACTCCGCATTGGTAGATACTCATCGGTTGCGCGCTGTTGTACTTCCGTTAACCACATCGTACTCTCAGAACCTTCAAACTAACCTTTCCTCAGTCTGCACTTGCAATATAGACACCACACATCAATTTCC
This sequence comes from Locusta migratoria, assembly GCA_026315105.1. NCBI lineage: Eukaryota > Metazoa > Arthropoda > Insecta > Orthoptera > Acrididae > Locusta > Locusta migratoria. Next base: position 332,034,060 of record CM048745.1, read on the forward strand.
TTGTCAAATATTTTTTTTCTGAATTTAGTGAAGTTCATTACGTAGTCCCACATATGTGTGTCAATAGAAGCCCCGCAGCAAAAACTATAGGACGCAGAGGAATAGTGTCCAAAGTCTCCAGTTGAATATCACAGCGGTTAGACATCGATAGCTACAAGTGAGTGGGACGATACTGCAGATGACGTTATTGAATTACATAAAATTCTACGTGTATGTGCCTGTATTTCATTCTACAGCGTTCTACATCGCATACGAATGGCGTTTATGTGTGTTTGCAGTCACAAATCTCCCGTCGTTTGTTGTTAAGCTTACAGGACTTAACTACGGGGTCATCAGTCCCTAAACTTACAAACTACTTATGAACTACTTACGAACTAGGACGGCACAAATATCCATGCCCGAGGGGGGATTCGAACCCCCGACCGTAGTGGCCGTGCAGACCGTGACTGGAGCGCCTCAGTCTCCTCGGCCACCGCGGCCGCTCTCCCGACGTGAACCATAGCAGTTTCATAAGGGAAAAGAAGATATCGTGGTTCAAAGTGGTTGACACATAAAATTTTACGTGGGCCTCCTTGAACATACTGAGTTGTTAAAAAATAATAATAATAATAATAAACCATCAAGTCGACGCCAAAGCGTAAGAAAAATTTTCGCCTTCTCCAAAAGGCAGAAAACAGCGCGGAAAAATGAATCTTGTGATGAAAGAGGACCACTTCTAACACGGTTTGAGATAATTATCATCGACACAGTGATAATCAGACTGAAGAGCAGCGATGACGTTTGAGACTATGTACGTTCTTCATTTGTTTCTCTGTAAGGAATCTATTGACAATTCTTATATCGTGCAGTAGACACAGGACGAGGAAATACCGGTTTCATGCTTTAATTTAGAACACTAATGCAGACTTCTCTCAGCCGGCCGTGGTGGCCGAGGAGACTGAGGCGCTTCAGTCACGGTCTGAACGGCCACTACGGTCGGGGGTTCGAATCCCCCCTCGTGCATGGATATTTGTGCCGTCCTAGTTCGTAAGTAGTTCATAAGTAGTTTGTAAGTTTAGGGACTCATGACCCCGTAGTTATGTCCCAAGAGCTGTACAAACATTTGAACATTTGAGCAAACTTCTCTGTATTATTTTTTAACAAATTTGTTTACCAGCCAATCGGTTGCGTAATTTTTAGGTTCTTGACCTAGGTTTCGTTGCCATTAAGGACAACATCATCAGAAGAATAAAAATATTTACCTTACAAATGATAACAACAGAGTAAATATCTTACATAAGGAAAAAAGTAAACAGTAACAGCACCAGTACATACATAAAACAAATGACGTCAAAAATATTACGAGCAGGATTTCTCAGGTCGATTACAATAAAAATTCGCGTTTTGTCCATAAAAATAAAATACAAATTACACCATAAAGGAACTGCCTACGTGGCGCCAAACACGTAGCCACGTAAAGGTGCACTAGGGCGTAGTTCATCAAAATTACTAAAAATTTCCGGGCTTTTATGCCGTGGTCTAGTGGATTTACTATTGAAACCCAACGTTTCGTCCCCGACTGCGGAGGACTTTCTCAAGGGGGATCATGGCACTTTTGGATGTCCGATTCACACCCTGGCTCGCTACTGACTGAAGCCAAATTTCGTTTACAAGGGCTCGCGCGCAGTGGTGTGACGTCAGATGTTTTTGACATGCGCGCGCAATTCTTCGTTGCCGATTGCCTCCGTCCGTTAATGTCGTCCCATGGTGGAAGACTGTTACATTTCTTCTTCAAAACCGGAATCCAGATATCATTTAGTTTCACGCCCTCCTCCATCCTATTGAAATTATTGGGGCGTTTTACAATTTCTATTGCCTCTCTACACAGTCTTTCGTGGTAGTCGTTTGTGGCCGCTAAAACTTGAGTCTTATCAAATTGTTCCTTCATGCCCTTCACACCATACTGCTGTAATTTGTATTTTATTTTTTATGGCCAGAATACCATTTTTTATTGTAAACGACCTGAGCAGTCCTGCTCATAATATTTTTGACTTCATGTGTTTTATGTAAATACTGGTGATTTTACTGTTTCGCCTGTGTAAAACTTTTTCCTTACGTAACATATTTACTCGGTTGTTAACATTCCTAGGCAACTATTTTTATTCTTCTGATGAAGATCTCCTTAGTGGCAACGAAACCTAGGTCAAGAACCTAACAATTACGCAACTGGTAGTCTGGTATACAAAATTGTTAAAAAAAAAAAATTGGCTTACGGTTGCTGTTAATCAGTCATGTTCGAAACTGTTTTCTTTGAATTACTGAATTGTTTCTCTTGTGTTAGTTATTATACGACAATCGAAAAGGGATCTCAAAAAAGGCTTCTGACAGCATACTTTACACACGGCTTTTTATTCAAATATGGAATATGGAATATGGTCTCGGATAGGATTACAGATTTCCTGTCAGAGAGGGTACAGTTCGCAGTACTTGACAGGCATCCTCTTGGAGGCGATAGCTAGCATTACCTGGGGTAATGTAATTAGTCCTCTGCTATTCTGATTTAAATTATCGATCTGTGCGAAAATCTGAGCAGCTGACGTTGTTTGATTATGATAGAAAAGCAACTGCAGAACGATTTAGATAAGATGGTATGCTGTGAAAACTGCCAATTTACCCCATGAGTACTAATAGGTATTCACTAAATAGTCAAACTGACGGCCGCCAATACAACCAGATACCCAAGAATTACAGTTACGACAGATTTAAATCGGAATGAACGCGTAGATAATGGCCGGCCGGGGTGCCCGATGAGACTGAGGCGCTCCAGTCACGGTCTGCACGGCCACTACGGTCGGCGGTTCGAATCCCTCCTCGGGCATGAATATTTGTGCCGACCTTAGTGTTAGCTAGTTCACAAGTAGTTTGTAAGTTTACGGACTGATGACCCCGTAGTTAAGTCCCATAAGCTAAACAAACATTTGAACATTTTTCAACATAGATAATGTCGTGGGGAATACGAATCAAATACTGACTTTTATTGGCAGTATACTTAGTAAATACCTACATTCGTCTTGTCAGTCCTCTTTCGGAATATTTCTTTTCAGTGTAGACGCCTTGATGGAGTACCTGGGAAGGGTACAAAGAAGGCCAAACCATTTTGTATTATCGTGATACCAGGGAGAAAGTGTCATGAAATCGATGCAGGAGTGAGAATCATAACAACTACGTCGTTTACCGTTAAGGTGAGGTCTACTTACGAAATTTAGATCGTCGAATTCCTCTTCCGACTGCGAAAATACGTATGGTTTACTGCCACTTACATAGTGAGAAATGATCATCATGGTAAAATACGAGATAGCAGAGTCCAAACGGAGATAATTAAAGTGATCTTTTTTTCCGTTCACTATTCGAGAATGAAATGGTAGATAAACTGTATGACAGTATGAATGAATGAAACTTTCACTCTGCAGCGGAGTGTGTGCTGATATGAAACTTCTTGGCAGACAGTGACATTGTTTCGATGACACCTCTGCTAGGCACTTACATGTGACTTGGAGAGTACATGAGTAGGTGTAGATCGTATATTTACAATTTCTGCACATGGAATTACACCAAAACATTGACACATGTATTTCAGCAACATCATGTTTGTAGAGCTTATGGGACTTAACTACGGGGTCATCAGTCCCTAAACTTACAATCTACTTATGAATTAGCTTATACTAAGAACGGCACAAATATCCATGCCCGAGGGGGGATTCGAAACCCAACTATAGTGGCCGTGCAGACTGTGACTGGCGCGCCGCAGAACGCTAGGCCACCGCGACCGGCGCAACATCATGCAGACTATGGACGGAAGTATAATCGGTGACCGAACCTGAAACACCACTGCTAGAACCACAGTCTCGACACGTGCGCACACGAAATTAAGACGAAATGTCCCCAGTAACTCGCGAAAATCTGATTACGGAACTTGTCTCTTAGCTGGAGTTTCAGTGCAAAAGTTCCCCGTTGTTCTTCTTCGAAAGTCCCGAGAAACTATCTGTGCTGCAGATGTCGTTGCAGACTGGTGGGCGTGAACTGCGGTCCGTGCGAGCGCGTTCTCCTTTGCTGCTGCTGCAGCCTGATCACAGTGGAAAAAAGTAGAAGAATACCAGAGGTCCGCATTTCATTTAGAGTATGTTCTGCATCACATTTACAGCAATTCAAATTTGTCAGCGTATAGTAGCACATTACATCAATACAGTGAAACCCAGTCATTTACTTAATGACACCAAGAACGAAATATACAGGGTGTATCGAAAACGATGGCGCAAACTTACACGGTTTAAAGTAAGATAACAGAGCCAATAATGTGCCAGTAACCATGGCTGCGCCACTGACGGCATTGTCTGTACTGGCGGTACCTTAGTTTTAGGCGGCGTCATCTTCCAGCATTGCTTGAGTATGTGGAACATGCATGATGGAGGTCCGGCACATTCTGCTACTACTGCTGCTGCGAGACGGCATATAACGCGCAGATGCAGCAAACGATGGTTAGGTCGAGGGGGACGTGTACCTTGGCCTTCAAGATCACCTGATCCAAATCCTATGGATTTTTGTGCCTGGTGTCAGCTCAAAAGTGCCGCGGCGGAGCGGCCGAGCGCATTCAGGCGCTATGCTACGATGCGCGAGGTCGTTTCCCGTCGGGGATCGAATCCCCCATCGGGCATGGATGTTTGTGCAGTCTTTAGTATAAGTTAGTTCATAAGTATTTTGTAAGTTTAGGGACTGATGACCCCGTAAACTTAACAAACATTTTAATTTGAATTGAAAAGCGAAGTGCACAGCACACACGTTAACATGGTTGAAGAACTGGAGCTGAGAGATGTACATGTTTGTCAAGAATTCTGAAACGATCCAGGGCTTTTCGAAATAATTCGAAACTTATGCAGAGACGAGCACAGTATTGCATCCAGATGCAAGGAAGACACTTGGAACACCTCCTTTACCAGGTAACCCATACGTGAAATATGAACTAAATGCTATGTAAAACCTGATAATCTAATGTATAAAGCAGAGTGTCCGTATGTTTGTACGTGTTGCTTACAAATCTACAGCTTTGTTCCAATCTTTATGAAATTTTGCACACGTAAGCTTCAATCTATGAGGACGGTATGTGTAAGAATCACATACGATATATAGTTGACGAGATATGACGTCATAAACAATGAGATGCGCGAAAAACTGTTGCATTTTGCGACAATGCTGCTCATTTTCTCCTAAACCCTTGGACCGATTTCAACCAAATTTAGTACACACATTCCTTACCGTGAGGTAACAATTGCTGTATGGTTAAGAATCACATACGGCACATGGTTCAAAACATATTACGTCATAACCAATAGAAATCGCAAAAAATACCATATAATGCGGCGAGACTTTCGAAATACACTGTATGAGAATTACAGTACTTAGCGACTTGCAACAAACTTTAAACATAATTTCAAACCTTTATGAAACTTTTTCTCACTGGCAACCATAGTAAAATGATGAAAGGAAAAACGTTTCTCGCTTACTACTTTTCCGTTGTTTATAGAGTAAAACTACGGCTCTCGGTATGATGTTACAATTTATAATTTGAACATTACAAATTGTAGCGACAGGCAATTTTACAGACAGTGTACACATATATAGTTGAATGTAGCTTCTAAATTGAATCATATTCCGACACGTAGTTCATGAGATATGAGCACGTAAACAGTAATGTTTGTGGAAAATCGCCCCATCACGAACCTAGTTTGAATCTGTTACTTCCTTACTACTAATTGTATTCGCAACGAATTTTACAGACATACAGCACTTATACAAATGAATATATACCTGAAAAATTATACAACTGTACAACATATAATTCAATAAATATCAAATTGTATATGTCATTTGTATTTTTTTTTTTTTTTTTTGTTTGGATACTGTACTTATAATTTTGTACATTATGCAAGACAGCGTTATTTCTTATATAAACTCAGATAAATGTAACATGTTTTTAGAAGAAAAAAATATGGAGAGAAGGGATAGGAGAAGTACTATCTCAAGGCAGGAATAAATAAATAAATAAATACCCGAGCACCGCCGGATTTTCAGCCAGTAAAATCTAAATTTCAAATTAATTTGTACTGACTAGGACGATGAATACAATAAAGCCACTGAAATGTGAGGTAAACGCGATGCACATCTTAATAGTAAATTTAAAAATTAATGCGTAGTAACTTACTGAGGACAATGTTTACGTCAGTGGCGGCTTGGAACCATACATTCGTAATTATATCGCAAACGTCTCGTTTGCGTACCCATCTTTACTGGGATATTTTGGCTTCTATTATCGAGTACTTTCAACCGTGTAACATTGCGCTATCCTTTTTGATACACCCTGTATGAAAACGTTACAGGAAGTGTTTCTCTCGAAAAATTATGCACAATCAGAAGATATGTAAAGGGGTTGACGGATACACATAAACAGACTGTTTAAACACCAGAATGCATTAGGGAGAAGAAATGTCAAACCCTTTGTTACTTTTCAACAGAGTGATAACAAAACCTGGTACTGGAAGTGTAGACCATCGATCAGCGATACTTCAATGTTGTTCCTACAGTTGCTATTGTGTTTGGAACCTTTATGTAGCGCGAGGAAGATGTTTGTTGCTGTTGGTACTGTCTTAAATTAGGCACAGTCGTGTACATGAATTACTACTAAACGCGGGATTATTCATCTACTGTAGCAATCTACGAAACGCTAATAGCTATGCAGAATCTACGAAAGCATGGTCCCACAGCGACGCGCATTGATAAAATTCTCTTGAAGTTTCAATCATGTCATATGGTTAACAGACTATGACCTGCTGTTGTCGAATGGTTGACGACAGAGCGGATGCTTATGACGTTCTTAGTCACGCCTTTGCCTGTGACGTCACTGGTGCTCAGTCCCGCACCGTACGTGGCAATGTTTTAGTATTGCGACCGCTGCGACCGTTTTAATTATAGGCTCCCAGGTTAGCTGGATCAGCATCTGCTTGAAACGTTAAAATGTTCGTAAATCTCTCGCACTCAACTGCGTGGTCATCAATCCGTAGCTTACAAACTACTTATACTAAGGTAAACTAACCAAAGGACAACACAAACACCCATGCCCGTGGGGCGGGGGGAGGGGGGGGGCTCAAACCCCCGACGGCACTCACCGCAGCACGGCGCCCCAGTGTGCACGGTTAATCCGCCGCGGCCATTGCATTGAGTGTTGTCGGGTACTTTAATATATGAGAAAACGTTTGTTCGTTTAATGACACACTACTGCCTATGCAAAATGCAACACTAAACGGACCAGAGTATTCATAGTCAAATTTTCTTGGCATATAACCCGGTGGAGTAACAATAATGATATGGAAAAATGCACGTTACAGGAAGTATGTAAAATCTAATTTTATATAAAAGTTATTTTTCCTATCATTTTAGCCCACTTTTGGTTTCGGTTGTAACACTAAAAGCGGGCCTTTGCGATCGTCTTTTGACATCTCGAAATTTAAATGAAAATAACGGCTTAACCATTCATCTGATACGAAAATTGAATAACAGAATTTGTAGAGGAGAACATTCTCTACAACTTTGTTCTCTTATAATTTTATCATATCTAGTATCGTTTCCGAGATATTTGCAAATGTAACGGCGATTTTGGGATGTCTGTCTATGTCTGTCGGTAACGTGTTCGACGTTTTTAAGACGATCAGCACCAAATTTTACAGACATAATTGTAGACTTCCAGAGACCAGAATCTCCCTTTTTCAAATTTTTGGACAAAAAATACGGTAGTAACACAAAAAAAAAAAAAAAAAAAAAAAAAAAATAAAACCGTTTGTAATATAATTGTAATTGCAAACGAACCGTTCATCTGACACGAATATTGAATAACCTATTTGGTAGAGGGGGAAAATTCTCTACAACTTCGCTCTATTATGTTTGTTTTCATATCTTGCATCGTTGCAGAGATATTTGCAAAAATAACGGCGATTTGACCGTGTCCGTCTGTCTGTAACGTGTTCCTGCTATTTAGGTCGAACCGTTCAACCGATCGGTACCAAATTCTACAGACATAATTGTTGGGTACCAGAGACCAGAACCTCGCGTTTTTAAATATTTCGGACAAAAAATACGTTAGTAATACAAAAAAGCCGTTTATAATGTAATTTTTAATTGCAAATAAACCGTTCATCTGACGCGAAAATTGAATGAACGCATTTGTAGAGGAGAAAATTCTCTACAACTTTGTTCCCCTTTGTTCATATTTCGTATCGTTTGTGAGATATTTGCAAAAATAACGGAGTTTTGACACTCTCCATTGAATTAACGAAAACCAGTCGTTCGCAGATGTCATGTGATATTCCTCGCCCAGAACTCTCTCTGGCATACGCCATCTTGCGTTGCGTATTTGATGATTTTCGTATTGTAACTTACACGTTGTCATTTCAAAGTAATAGCGCACTGAAAAATTAACAAAAACACGTCGTTCTTCGTACGATAAATGATAATCTACAGACATAATTGTTGGGTACCAGAGACCAGAACCTCGCGTTTTTAAATATTTCGGACAAAAAATACGTTAGTAATACAAAAAAGCCGTTTATAATGTAATTTTAATTGCAAATAAACCGTTCATCTGACGCGAAAATTGAATGAACGCATTTGTAGAGGAGAAAATTCTCTACAACTTTGTTCCCCTTTGTTCATATTTCGTATCGTTTGTGAGATATTTGCAAAAATAACTGAGTTTTGACACTCTCCATTGAATTAACGAAAACCAGTCGTTCGCAGATGTCATGTGATATTCCTCGCCCAGAACTCTCTCTGGCATACGCCATCTTGCGTTGCGTATTTGATGATTTTCGTATTGTAACTTACACGTTGTCATTTCAAAGTAATAGCGCACTGAAAAATTAACAAAAACACGTCGTTCTTCGTACGATAAATGATAATCTACAGACATAATTGTTGGGTACCAGAGACCAGAACCTCGCGTTTTTAAATATTTCGGACAAAAAATACGTTAGTAATACAAAAAAGCCGTTTATAATGTAATTTTAATTGCAAATAAACCGTTCATCTGACGCGAAAATTGAATGAACGCATTTGTAGAGGAGAAAATTCTCTACAACTTTGTTCCCCTTTGTTCATATTTCGTATCGTTTGTGAGATATTTGCAAAAATAACGGAGTTTTGACACTCTCCATTGAATTAACGAAAACCAGTCGTTCGCAGATGTCATGTGATATTCCTCGCCCAGAACTCTCTCTGGCATACGCCATCTTGCGTTGCGTATTTGATGATTTTCGTATTGTAACTTACACGTTGTCATTTCAAAGTAATAGCGCACTGAAAAATTAACAAAAACACGTCGTTCTTCGTACGATAAATGATAATCTAGTGTCTACAAATGCCAAATTAGCATCAGTTAACAACGGCCATCAATAGTTAACCGTAGCGAAGTGGGCAATGAGTTGGAATATAACACTGGAGGTCAGTGGTTCGGAACCCGGCACTACCTATTTTTTTTCCTAAAAGGGTTTCAGACACACTTATTAATTAGTTTTTTATTATTTACATTATTATTTTGGTCCAAAATGTTTGCAATAACTTATAAAACTACAAATCAAAAGTGGGCTGTAAAACACGTCAGTGCGATTTTTTATGTTATAATGTCTCACGAAATTTGTATCAGACAATTGCAGATAACCTGAAGATGGCTTCGTGGCCGAAATGGCCATTGTTTAAAAATATATAAATATTATAGCAGTGATTTGGTTTAATACATTTCATATCATGTCGTTAAATGATATGTACAACGCTGCAGGACGCAAAGATTAGTTTCCAGGACTTGCGAGCAATTCTGCTAGAAAGAAATCGGCTTTATTGTGTGTCAGGCAGCAGCAGCGTCGCCGAGGTTTCCTCTTTCTCCTCCGCCGTGTCCCATTCACCGCCGCCAGTGTGCTGACGCAACACCACCTAGAGACAAAGCCTCACAACAGCCCGTGTTACGTCACACTGACCAGCTGAATGGCTGGCCGCTGGGGCACGCCCACTGCCTCATAGCGGCCAGCCATTCAGCTGGCGAACAGGGCCTGATTAGTGTGACGCACGGTCATTCTATAAAAGGTTGGGCCCGAAGCGAAACGACCTGCTATTGGCCGTTGAAATGACGTCAGTGGCGAAGTAGCACTGCCATCGAGGGGCGCGAAGCGGCGCTGCGCCGTCAAATAGAACACCACTAAACACACTACAGTTTACCGTTTACGCTTTGCTTATTGCCGTTACGTATCTCGTTAAATCTTTACGTTAGCCGAAGAATGCCACTGGCGTGATTTTCGCCCCTGTGATGCCGCTGCTTTCTCTTTCTTCGGCTTCATGTTGAGGTAGCGCACTCGAATAAAAATTCGAGTTCGTAAGAATATTTCCATGAACTCCGAAGCCACATGAGGATATTTCTGAGAAATTACGTCGGCTAATCTCGTAGAAATATTTTTTTCTTTTGAAAGTATGTCACTTCCGTTAATCTCGTTGAACAGCTGCTCAAACTCTGAGATCTGTCGCACCGCCAGACAGCACTAACAAACCTCCTCGTGATCCACCCATATTCTGCGAGATGTTTTGGAAGAGGACAAAGTAGTTAATTAGACGACACCCCCCGTGAGGTGACATTTCGCAGCACAGCGTGCGATGTAGCCTGCCAGATATCTGAATACTTCAGCTGGCCGTTCAACGTCTGTCACAGCAGGCGGTGCGGCAGCCTGACGACTAAAACTTGTCTCTCTGCTTCCCCATCTGACATGGCCATTGCTTCAGACACATCCGGCATAATTCCGCACAGCAGACTAGATGACAGAAATTGTTGAGAGTCTTCTTCCTGCGGAGCGCGCGGTTGCTCGCCGTGGAGGTTCGAGTCCTCCCTGGGGCATGGTTGTGTGTGTTTGTCCGTAGGTTAGTTTACCTAGGTTTAAGTAGTTTGTAAGCTACGGACTGATGACCATGCAGTTTGGTCCGATAGAATTACAAACATTTGAACATTTGAACAGTCTTCTTCCTGTCTCACAGATAAAGTTTTAGACACTGGAATATTTGGGCATTCTTTCACAGAAGCCACAAACGCAGCCAATGTTTTGCTTCTTTAGTGAGAGGATGGCCAAGACCTCTAATCTGTGAAAACAAAACACATTATCAAGACAGTCCTGGTTCAGCCATGCTATTAATATGTACTTTATGCCTAGTGATAAAAGTTCAGAATGAAGGCCAAATAAAGAATTATTTGACATTAAAGAGCCCTTTGTGAAATGGTAACAGCTGCCTTCGGTTTCGAATCTTCATTGTTTCACAGCACAAATACATTTTGTTGAGAAATATTTTTTTGAGCTGCTCGTTTGTTCCATAGGCACTTGCTAATGTCTTTTTTTTCAACGGTTCTGCAAGAATTTAAAATGTCAAACGAATCATTGACATATTAAACTGAATTAGAGGCATCGAATTTTCGGTCGTGAAACACACGAAAAAGCGAAACGTTCCCGGTAATACACAGTAAACAACAAGCTACTGCTGGGCTAATACTACAACTGCCGCCATGTGCTTCGGCGGTGACGTCATGCGCAATACGACGAATTTCTACCTCGGATTGCGCAGTCCATTCGGGCCCCCTCTGGTGTGACGTAGCGCGGGCTTTGTGTCTAGGTGGTGTTGGCTGAGGGCCGCCGTAGCTGGTGTTTGGCAGGGCGTTCCATTCCAGGCAAGGCTACAAAAGTCTTGATTTCAAAATAATTTTTATGCATGAAATCTGTTTGCTCATTTTGAAGTTTGTCCCGGTCTTCTTCCTAGTGTGTGGTCTTCAAAATGTTTGTATAGCTTATGGGACATAACTACGGGGTCATCAGTCCCTAAACTTACAAACACTAAGGACGGCACAAATATCCATGCCCGAGGGGGGATTCGTACCCTCGACCGTAGTGGCCATGCAGACCGTGACTGGAGTGCCTCAGTCCCCTTGGCCACCGCGGCCGGCTCAAGCTCTTCAATCACATTTAAGTGGAAATTTTTCGGTGTCCTGTGCAGCACTTGCATTTGTTCACCTATAGTGCTAACCTGGTGGTTATTGTGGTTATTTGTGCTGTGCTGGGTATCGTGATAGCGACCAAATGGAAGTGCTGCACAAGACACAAGTCCACAATAATTTTAAAAAGCCTTTTGAGAGATTTTCTAAATTGTTTTAATATTTAACCATATTACAACTTTTTTTAATTATCTGAATATTTACTTAAAATAATTTAATATGTATACAGAAATCAGTGTTATTTATATTCTTTCTAAGTCCTTTTATAATTGGACAGCTAATTTACCACCCCCTCCTTGGTCAATAACTCACCCCCTTCTCAAACTGCGACCACCCTCCACCCCTCTCACCCGAGATATTAGGTCCTGGATTCGGAAGATAAATTTATGTTGTGAGCGGTCTGGAGCGCCACGTTGCGGAACGCTTGGCCTCCCGCGTCGGAGGTTCGAATCCTCCATCGGACATGGATGTGCGTGTGTTGTCCTTAGGTTAGTTTAACTTAGTATAAATAGTTTGTAAGTCTAGGAACTGATGACCAAAGTAGTTTGGTCCCATAGAATTGTAGTATAATACATTTGTCCAATGAATACCCATTTATCAT